>CM046944.1:102062260-103262260 GCA_025698515.1 Gossypium sturtianum
CGCTACGCGAGCGCAGTGGTAATCAAACATGAATATTGATGATAATATGTTGAGAGCATCACGAGTGCTCTCGCAACATTTAAGCTATGCCTGGCCTAATCGAGCCGACACGGCTTAACGGGCCCAATGGGCTTCCCGGCCCACATGGGCGAAGATAGCTAAAATTGTCAAAGAGTAAGTACGCTTTGAAAAACTAGAAATCGCGGATCAAAACTCATAAAATGGGCCACACGAGCGCAGGGGCCGAATGGGCAAAATAGGGTTTTAGGCTCAATAGTCCAGTAACGACGAGAATGCTCGCCGAGTCACTCGAGGCAATAGTGGCCTTCAGAGTGGCGATAAATGTGAAATTATTGAAATACCGTCGGTGGGTGAAATTACCGAAATACCCCCTGGAGGGTAAATTATTGAAATGCCCTCGTTGGGGAAATAACTGTTATGCCCTGAGGGGTAGTTATGCTTTGTTGTGTATACTTGATTAATTTGCCATGATGATACATTATTACATTCACGAGATTATTATGCCATGACATGATGCATGGGGTTGGGTTATTTATATATTGGAGGAAGTGCACTGTTACTGGCAGCTCTGCTGCAACAATGATACTGGTGGCTATGCCACAATATACTGATACTGGCAGCTTTGCTGCGACTATACTGGCAGCTTGACTGTATTTTTGGAGTGTAGCGAATGGGTAGGTCGATTTAGAAATCCCCACAGGTGTGTAGGGCTGGTACGGGAGAAGTGTAGCGGATGGAATGTTAGGTTCGGGGAGGGTTGCATGTTTTGTTTGCTTTACCATGATTTTGGGGCCGTGGGCCAGATTGATACTGTATAGGGCTAAGGCCCAAGATTGTTACTGAATAGGGCTTCGACCCAATTGGGATTTCGTATGGGCTCGGGCCCAGTAATAACTGTTTAGGGGATTACACACTGAGTTCTCGTAACTCACCCCGTTGTTCAACCTTGCAGGTGATCCCCAGCGTTAGTGGATTTGGAACTGAGGAGGACTCTGAGGTGGCCATACCTTGTGAATTCTATTAAAATTCCACTTCGCTTTAATTTTAGGATACTATTTAATTGAGGATTATTGTTGTAATAAGGCCATTGGTTTTAACTTTCCTTTAAACTTACATTTCCATTATTGTTTATTTTAAATGTTTAAAACGGATGTTTTTCTTAAAACATTGAAAACCGTTTTTCAAAATATCACGTACTAAAGAAAATGTCCAAATTCAATTTTTCATAACAAAGACAGTTTTCAAAATTAATTACAACTTTTTCTAAAATGGACGATGGGTAAAGCGGTCTTTATAAACAAACGTCAACTCAAAGTTTTCAAAAGGATACAAAGTTTTATCAAACGCGCGATCTTCCAATAACCCTTTCTTGTGACATGCTAGATCCTGGTCAGAACGCCTAGGCCGAGTTTGGGTGTTACATTTTATGGTATCGAGCCAAAGTTACAAAACTCCTACTTTGTGGAATGGGTTCGAAAATGTTTTTCAAATGGGTTTGAAATTTGGTTTTGAAAATATATATCTTTAATGGAAGTATGGCACCTCGAGTCTCCGATTTTAAATTAAGTAAGTCCTCTTACTTTACATTTGATTATATGAGAAAATGTCTCATAAGATAGAAAACTACTAGAGTTAATGGTAGTACACTAAAGCTATTATTGTAGGAGCTAAGACTATAGAGGTCAAATCGTAGGAAATTTGATCTGCGAAAACAACACTTATACATGTGTTCCATAAAACACTTGTTAATAAACATTGGAATTATAGACTTATTCATAAAATTCTTAATCGGGATCAACTCGATTCAGCGGAAGATGAGTACGAGAGGTCGTGGACAAGGTACACGCAGCTCGTGGTAGAGGCCGATGTGTTGGGGCTTGATCCTCGAGCATCATGGCACATGCCCGAAATGGAAGCGCAAGATCGCCAAAGTGATCGAGACGGTCTCATGACCGAGCCGAGTTGAGGTGCTAACTCAACGGCTAGTTAGGGAGGTATTGGAAGAGGTTAAAGAAATTGGTGAAACACTTCAAGTTGGGTGTGGACCGTAAGAAGAAAAGATATTGTGGTTCTCTGGTGGTCGCAGTCTCGTTCGTGAAGCATGTTAAGGTACGTCCAAACTTTTCGGCTTGCACGAATATTACAAAAGTCGCCATCCCGGGTGAATGCCGAAGATGTCGTGAGCATGCTTGAGATGCGGGTCTAAGGAGCACAGGGATCGGGATTGTTCCATCACCATTAAGTCAGATATGTTTTGGTAGGATGTGGTGTTGAATGTAGAAAATTTTATGTATGTGTGATGAATATCTGTTTGCTTCTGTGGTTAGACATTTGGTTGTGTGAAGAGGTTTCTAGATTAGACTAGAAGTGTATTAGTGTTATTAGTATGAGAGTGTGCAATGCAGCGCGTAGAGGGTAGTGGTTACATGACTACCTGTTAGTGGAAATTTCGAGGACGAAATTTCTTTTAGGGGGTAGATTTGTAATGGCCCAAAATTTGGGCCTAGAAGAATTGGGACCATTGGGCCTTGGGCGTAGGAGCGTTTAAAATTTTTGAGAATATGAGAACGGTATTATTTCAAGTTGGACCTATTAGGAAGATGATTTTAGAAGGTTCACGAGGTTTCTATGAAGTCCCGGGTTCAAGTTAGGCCATTGGAAGAATTTTGGTTTTTGGCTCTTTAGGGAGAGAGCTAGTAGAAGTTTGACTTAAAGAAATTATTGGTAGATTGCTAGCACAAGTTGAGCAAGTGTAAGGGTGGAGTTGGTGTCACTTGTGAAGCAAGGGAAGTGAGGTTCGAATCTCACAAGAAGCATTTGGGGTTTTTATTTTTGGTCTCGGGCAAGGGAGGTGGTGAGTGGAGATCAAACTCAGTAGGAGAGGAAAGACTTGGTCAAGTATTTTGAATGGGTGATGGGAGTGAGTGGAGGAGCAAATCAAGGAGTAAATCAAGGGATTTGGGGAGGGTGTTGATGGTTGGCCGAATATGGGAGTTAGTGGGAGGTGAGTTTCGGCTAGGAGTGTTTTTGGTAGGCAAATTCGGCATTTGGTGAGGAGTAGTGGAAACCGAAACCTTTTGAGAGAGTGTGCCGAAATTCCCTTGTGTTCTTAGCATTCTTCTTTTTTGACATTTTAGGCTTTCTTCCTAGACACTTCGGGTCCTTTGTGTTTTACCGTTTTTTTGCTATTCTCTTTTGAACATTTTTCCTTTCTTCTTATTTTTTCTCTATTCTTCTTCCATTTGTTCTCTTTTGTGTTTCCATTCCCCCTTTTTGTTTCATCTCTCTCTCTTGTGCACAGTTTTGCCGAACCCCTCCTTCTACTCTTTAATTCTTCTTTTTTCTTTGATCAATAGTCACCATAGATCCTTGAGGCCGATTATTTGGGGGTTTTACTTTTGAGGGGCCGAACCTTTTTCTTCTAGTCGACTTCTCTTTTATCAAAGGTAACGCCTCTATCTCCTTTGTTCTTAACTCTTCTTCTCTTGGCTAAGTCGAGTTATCTATCAGTTGGTATTCTAAACTTGTTTTTGTTCTCCTTTGGGGTAAGGGCCGAATCAAATCACCCTTCGCTACCACTTATCATTCTTTTAACCATGGTCTCCGGAAGTTCATTGGGACTCGGTTTGTGATCGGAGGAAGTGTATCGAACTCTCAATCGTAACAAAGAGTTGCTGGCGTTCTTGGTGCGTAATTTCGAGGATTAAATCTACGTTGGTTTCAGGTGTGTAATCTCACACCCCTCTGAATGATTGCATGTGATGTTTTATGAATCGGCCAAATGCCGAAAAGCCGAAAAGTCGGCAATTGTGACCACTCGAGCATGCGAGCGCTCGTAGTGGTAACCGAAACACGAATATTGACGGTAATACGTTGAGAGCGTCACGAGTGCTCTCGCAACATTTGGGCTGTAACGGGCCTAACCGAGCCGACACGGGCTTAACGGGCCCAATGGGCTTCCCGGCCCACATGGCGAAGATAGCAAAAATTGTCAAAGAGTAAATACGGTTGTGAAAAACTAGAAATCGTGGATCGAAACCTTGCAAAATGGGCCACACGAGCGTGTGGGCCCGAATGGGCCGAATCGGGTTTTAGGCCTAATAGTCCGATAACGATCGAAAATGTTGGCGAAGTCGCCGAGGCGACAGTGGCCTTCAGAGTGGCCGATAAATGCGAATGCTCAAATACCCTCGGTGGTAAATTACCGAAATACCCCTCGCGAGGGTAAATTCTTCAAATGCCATCGTTGGGGAAATGATCATTATGCCACGAGGTAGTTATGCTTTGTTGTGTATACTTGATTAATTTGCCATGATGATACATTATTGCATTCACGAGATTATTATGCCATGACATGATGCATGGGGTTGGGTTATTTATATATTGGAGGAAGTGTCGCATATCGGCGACTCTGTTTTGCAACATCGACATCGTGGCTATGCCACAATATATCGATCTTCGCAGCTTTGTTTGCGACTATCTTCGCGACTTGATCGCATTTTTGGAGTGTAGCGGATGGGTGGGTCAATTTAGAAATCCCCATAGGTGTGTAGGGGTGTACGGAGAAGTGTAGCGGATGGATTGTTAGGTTCGAGGAGGGTTGCATGTATTGTTTGCTTTACCATGATTTTGGGGCCGTGGGCCAGATTGATACTGTATAGGGCTAAGGCGCAGATTGTTACTAAATAGGGCTTCGACCTAATTGGGATTTCGTATGGGCTCGGGCCCAGTAATAACTGTTTAGGGGATTACACACTGAGTTCTCGTAACTAATCCCATTGTTCAACCTTGCAGGTGATCCCCAGCGTTAGTGGATTTGGAGCTAAGGAGGACTCTGAGGTGGCCATACCTCGTGAATTCTAGTAAACTTCCATTTCGCTTTAATTTTAGGATACTATTTAGTTGAGGATTATTGTTGTAATAAGGCCATTGGTTTTAACTTTCCTTTAAACTTACATTTCCATTATTGCTTATTTTTAAATGTTTAAAACGGATGTTTTCCTTAAAACATTGAAAACCGTTTTTCCAAAATATCACGTACCCGCAAATGTTCAAATTCGATTTTTCATAATAAAGACAGTTTTCAAAATTAATTACAACTTTTTCAAAATGGACAGTGGGTAAAACGGGTCTTTATAAACAAACGTTTGAACTCAAAGTTTTCAAAAGGATACAAAGTTTTATCAAATGCGGGATCTTCCAATAACCCTTTCTTGTGACATGCTAGATTCGGTCGTAATGTTTAGGCCGGGTTTGGGGTGTTACATTTTGATGGTATCGTGAGCCAAGTTACAAAACTCGATTGTGGAATGGGTTCAAAATGTTTTTCAACCGGGTTTGAAATTTGGTTTAGAAAATATATATCTTTAATGGAAGTATGGCACCTCGAGTCTCCGACACCAAATCCAGTAAGTCCTCTTAATTTACATTTGATTATATGAGGAATTGTCTGAAGATAGACAACTACTAGAGTTAGTGGTAGTACACTAAAAACCCCCATTAGCTATGTGGGGCTAAGACTATAGAGGCTGAAATCGTAGGAAATTCAATCATGAAAACAACTCTTATACCCGTGTTCCATAAAACACTTGTTAATAAACATTGGAATTATAGACTTATTCATAAAATTCTTAATCAGATCAACTCGATTCAGCAGTATGAGTACGAGAAGTCGTGGACAAGGTACACGCGGCCATGGTAGAGGCCGAGGTGCTAGGGCTGGATCCTCAGCATCAGGGCACATGCCTGAAATGGAAGTGTCGGCATCGCTAGTGACTGAGATGAGGTCTCATGACCGAGCCGGAGTTGAGGTGCTAACTCAGCTAGTTAGGGAGGTATTGGAAGAGGTTAAAGAAATTGGTGAAACACTTTGAGTTGGGTGCGTGGACTGTAAGAAGAAAAGATATCGCGGTTCTCTAGGGTCCCAGTCTCGTTCTGTGAAGCATGTTAAGGCACATCCAAACTTTCTGGCTTGCGAATATTACAAAAGGCGTCATCCGGGTGAATACTGGTAGAGGTCAGAAGCATGCTTGAGATGCGGGTCTAAGGAGCATAGGGCTCGGGATTGTTCCATCACCATTAAGTCAGGTATGTTTTGGTAGGATGTGGTGTTGAATGTAGAAAATTTTATGTATGTGTGATGAATATCTGTTTGCTTCTGTGGTTAGACATTTGGTTGTGTGAAGAGGTTTCTAGATTAGATTAGAAGTGTATTAGTGTTATTAGTATGAGAGTGCGCAGTGGTAGCGTAGAGGGGTAGTGGTTACATGACTACCCTTTTAGTGGAAATTTTCGAGGACTAAATTTCTTTAAGAAGTAGATTTGTAACGCCCAAATTTGGGCCTAGAAGAATTGGGCCCATTGGGCCTTGGGCGTAGGTGCGTTTAAAATTTTTGAGAATATGATAACGGCATTATTCCAAGTTAGACCTATTAGGAAGATGATTTTGGAAGGTTATGGGGTTTCTATGAAGTCTCGGGTTCAAGTTAGGCCATAGGAAGAATTTTGGTTTTTGGCTCTTTAGGGGAGAGAGCTAGCACAAGCTGGACTTAAGGAAATTATTGGTAGATTGCTAGCACAAGTTGAGCAAGTGTAAGGGTGGAGTTGGCGTCACTTGTGAAGCAAGGGAAGTGAGGTTCGAATCTTACAAGAAGCATTTGGGGGGTTTTATTTTTGTGCTCAGGCAAGGGAGGTGGCTGAGTGGAGATCAAACTCTGTAGGAGAGAGGGAAGACTTGGTCAAATATTTTGAATGGGTGATGGGGAGTGAGTGGAGGAGCAAATCAAGGAGTAAATCAAGGGATTTGGGGAGTGTGTTGATGGTTGGCCGAATATGGGAGTTGGTGGGAGGTGAGTTTCGGCTAGGAGTGTTTTTGGTAGGCAAATTCGGCATTTGGTGAGGGAGGAGTGGAAACCGAAACCTTTTGAGAGAGTGTGCCGAAATTCCCTTGTGTTCTTAGCATTCTTCTTTTGACATTTTAGGCTTTCTTCCTAGACACTTCGGGCCTTTTGTGTTGCACGTTTTCTGCTATTCTCTTTTGAACATTTTTCCTTTCTTCTTGTTTTTCCTCTATTCTTCTTCCATTTGTTCTCTTTTGTGTTTCCATTGTCCCTTTTTCTTTCATCTCTCTCTCTTGTGCATAGTTTTGTCGAACCCTCCTTTTACTCTTTAATTCTTCTCTTTTCTTTGATCAATAGTCACCATAGATCCTTGAGGCCGATTGTTTGGGGTTTTACTTTTGTGGGGCTTCTAACCTTTTCTCTTCTAGTCGACTTCTCTTTTATCAAAGGTAACACCTCTATCTCCTTTGTTCTTAACTCTTCTTCTCTTGGCTAAGTCGAGTTATCTATCGCTTGGTATTCTAAACTTCTTTTGTTCTCCTTTAGGGTAAGGGCAGAATCAAATCACCCTTTGCTACCACTCATCATTCTTTTAACCGTGGTCTTGGATGTTCATTAGGACTCGGTTTGTGATTGGAGGAAGTGTGCCAACTCTCAATCGTAACAAAGAGTTGCTGGCGTTCTTAGTGCGTAATTTCGAGGATTAAATCTACGCTCGTTTCAGGTGTGTAATCTCACACCCCTCTGAATGATTGCATGTGATGTTTTGTGAATCGGCCAAATGCCGAAAAGCCAAAAAGTCGGCAACTGTGACCACTCGAGCATACGAGCGCTCGTAGTGGTAACTGAAACACGAATATTGACGGTAATACGTTGAGAGCATCACGAGTGCTCTCGCGACAATTGGGCTATAACGGGCCTAACCGAGTCGACACAGGCTTAATGGGCCTAATGGGCTTCCCGGCCCACATGGGCGAAGATAGCGAAAATTGTCAAAGAGTAAATACGCAGAAAAACTAGAAATCTGTGGATCGAAACCTTGCGAAATGGGCCACACGAGCGTGTGGGCCCGAATGGGCCAAAATCGGGTTTTAGGCCCAATAGTCCGTAACGACCAGAAAATGGTGGTCGAGTCGCCGAGCGACAGTGGGCCTTCCAGTGGGTGATAAATGCGAAATTACTTGAAATACCCTCGGTGGGTAAATTACCAAAATACCCTGCAGGGTAAATTACTAAAATGCCCTCGTTGGGGAAATGATCATATGCCCTCAAGGGGTAGTTATGCTTTGTTGTGTATACTTGATTAATTTGCCATGATGATACATTATTGCATTCACGAGATTATTATGCCATGACATGATGCATGGGGTTGGGTTATTTATATATTGGAGGAAGTGTATCAGCATTCTTGGCGACTCTGCGCAACATCGATCATCGTGGCTATGCCACAATATATCGATCTTGCGACTTTGTCGTGACTATACTGGCAGCATGACTGCATTTTTGGAGTGTAGCGGATGGGTGGGTCGATTTAGAAATCCCCACAGGTGTGTAGGGCTGGTACGAGAGAAGTGTAGCGGATGGATTGTTAGGTTCGGGGAGGGTTTCATGTTTTGTTTGCTTTACCATGATTTTGGGGCCGTGGGCAGATTGATACTGTATAGGGCTAAGGCCCAAATTGTTACTGAATAGGGCTTCGGCCCAATTGGGATTTCGTATGGGCTCGGGCCCAATAATAACTGTTTAGGGGATTACACACTGAGTTCTCGTAACTCACCCCGTTGTTCAACCTTGCAGGTGATCCCCAGCATTAGTGGATCTGGAGCTGAGGAGGACTTTGAGGTGGCCATACCTCGTGAATTCTAGTAAACTTCCATTTCGCTTTAATTTTAGGATACTATTTAGTTGAGGATTATTGTTGTAATAAGGCCATTGGTTTTAACTTTCCTTTAAACTTACATTTCCGTTATTGTTTATTTTTAAATGTTTAAAACGGATGTTTTCCTTAAAACATTGAAAACCGTTTTTCCAAAATATCACGTACCAGCAAATGTTCAAATTCGATTTTTCATAACAAAGACAAATTTCAAAATTAATTACAACTTTTTCCAAAATGGACAGTGGGTAAAACGAGTCTTTATAAACAAACGTCTGAACTCGAAGTTTTCAAAAGGATACAAAGTTTTATCAAATGCGCGATCTTCTAATAACCCTTTCATGTGACATGCTAGATCCGGTAGTAACGTCTAGGCCGGGTTTGAGGTGTTACAATACATGAGGGGAAAACCACATTAGGAAGGGATTTATCGAAACAAATTCAAAGTTACATGGCAGAGATAGAAGGGCTGGAAGAAAGACCGCTTACCTCAAATGGTGGTAGAAGGCAGACTCAACATGAAGGGAATACGAGAGTAGCTATTTATTTTGTTACAGCTTTCGATGGAAGATCTTCCAGATTGTGTAACACCCCAAACTCGGACAAGACACCACGACCGAATCTGGTATGTTACGGGGAAAAACGTCTTTGAGTGATCTTCTTTTTTTTTTTCCCGCTTAAAAGTGGGGCGAAAACATAGTGAACTTGAGGAAAATTTGAGTAGGCTTGTTTGATTAGATTTTGAAAGCTTATCCGAAGTATATAGTGAAAACGAGTTGATTTCATTTAGCACCTCCAATAGTTTCTTAGTGCCATTTCGACACATTTTAGACTTAGTAGGAAAATCAAGTTTGATTCGGAAATCATTTGAGTTGATTGTATAGTAAGACATAGCGAGATACCCGATGGTATAGTTTAAAACACATTGCGATATAATTGTGAAAACGTTGTCTTTCCAAGTTTTAGTAAAATTTCCGCGTCTACGAGTCACCTGAAATGTCAAAGGAGAGGGTGAGTCGAAAGACTCGCATAAATCCCGCCCCCGATGAAACAACATGCTAACACACATCATACATAGCAACATGATTAATGCAACCCGATCCTAACCATCCGTATCTCCTTTTTCTACCCCGTGTGGTACCAAACCACTTGGTGGTGCTAAACCACCGGTGACATATAGTCACAATGTGTTACTAAAACACCGTGTCCCAAAGACACAAATGTGCTACCAAAGCACCGTGACCGTAGTCACAAATCAATTGATGGGGCCAACCCATCGTGTGATACCCAATCACTAGCGATTTATCCCATATCTCATGTGGGGCCAACCCACGGTGGTGTTAACCACGGGGACAAGTCGCAATGAGGTGCCCAACCTCTGTGTCCCAAAGACACAAATGTGCTACCAAAGCACCGTGACCGTAGTCACAATAATCGAATGATGGGGCCAACCCATCGTGTGATACCCAATCACTAGCGCATTTCGATCCCATATCTCAAAGTGGGGCCAACCCACGGTGGTGTTAACCACGTGGACAAGTCGCAATGAGGTGCCCAACCTCCGTGTCCCAAAGACACAAATGTGCTACCAAAGCACCGTGACCGTAGTCACAAGGTGTGTTACTAAACACCGTGGTGCTCACAAGACAAAAATCATCACTGCCCCCTCCACTCATATCACCCATCAACAAACCAACTCATGTAATCATGCATATCATACAAATTATGCATATCATGCTTATATGTTTGACTCATGCCCCATATCACACACATACATAGTCATGATACCATATAGATCATCAAGAAATCTAGTAACAATACCGACTTACCCGGATACGCACACATACCCCGTTTGGGTATCCAATAATCCATCATAATCATGATTTTAATAGGCAAACAGGTTTATTAATAATATTACTAAATATCGCAGTGTTAGTTTACACACCTGTAATACGAGTCTAGAAATCCCGACAAAAGCGATCTAAGTCCTCGATTACTAGCTCCTACACTCGGCCAACACATAGGGGTTAGGCATCTATAACATTCGGCCATCAACAATTAACCAAAGGGGGGTTAATATCGAACCCTTACCTTTTAAGATGATTTGGTTTCCTACCAAATTCGAATCAAACAATGATTCTCCTTAAGCAATCGGCTACACCATAAAAAGATGAACAGTTAATCCACTTGAATCCCTATCTTATTGAAATCCAAAAGAATAGACTAACAAATAATCTTCTTACCACCACTTATCAAATGGTTAAACCAAGGTAGAAAACTCCACTTGTCTGCTTCAAAGTCCCCGTCGTCCTATGATGCAATCGGTTTCAACATAAGAGATAACACTCATCAATAGTTGTCATATACGATTCTTAAACAACTTAAATCGATTAAGAAAAAGAGAGAAACTAGATGACCATTCGGCCAAGGCTTACCAATCTCCAAACGATTGAAGCAAGAGACCCAACACTCTATATTCGGCCACCCAACACAAGAAGAGAACCACAAGCGATTCGGCCAGGACTTATGCCAAAAGAAGAATCAAAGATTCGGCCAAGGTGATTTATACCAATCACGATTTTCGGTCAGAGTTGAAGAGAAGAGTAAACAAAATGCAAAGAAATAGTGTTGATATTCGGCCAAGTAACAAAATAGAACAAAGAGATAAAAGGTACTTCGATTTGAAGAAAAGAAAAGATGAATGGTATTTGAGAGAATGGGGTTTCGGTTTACAAGGTTTCAAAAACAAGAAAAGAAAGTTGAGAAGAGGAGAGGCTAGCTTCGATTTACACAAAGGAAAAAGAAGAGAAAAGTGTAAGGGACATTCGGCTTCACCCTACTCAAGAGAACAAAGAATTTCGGCACACCTTTGAAAATTTGGTCTTTCGGTTTCAAAAGATGAAGAACAAAATGAGGGGAGTTCACTAGGAAATCAGTATTCAAAAGACAAAATAAAAACCCTTAGAACAATCGGCTAACCAAAGACCAAAGAAGAGGCTTTCTTGCTTGATATCCAAAGACCGAAATTGCACCCAAAATGCCAAAAATGCAAAAATGCATTTCTACTAGCACCTCACCCCACTATGCCGCCACTTCCCCACTCCAACACCCCACAAATTCGGCCACACTCCCCAAACACACTCACCACAACTCATTTCAAATGAGTGGACCAAGTCCTCCTCCACAATTTGCTCTCCACCTTACATTTGAAAGTGAAGACCAAGTCCAAGTAGAATTTCACTAGCCTTCTACCTCTCCTCCATGCCGTCCCAAAAAGAAGCCAAAATGGGGACTCTGCACTCGAACACTGGACCTCCACCTCATGTAGATGACGCCACACCAAGCTCCCCATGTGACGCATGCCTTGCCACTCTGCCAGCTCTTCACTTGTGCAATAAAACACCAAAAAAAAACCCTTATACCCTAGCTCCTACAGCTCCCCTGACTTAACACCCAAAAAAATCAAAATTTTCCCATTCACTCAGGCATACACCTAGACTTCAATTAAGCCCCTAAGACACCGAAATAGCAACACAGCACACTAAACACATGCAACAACAAAATAGCCCCTAACCCGGGATATTACAGTTCTACCCCCCTTAAAAATAATTTCGGCCCCGAAATTACCTGGTCAAAAGAGTTGCGGGTATTGCTGTCTCATCATATCCTCGGGTTCCCACGTAGCTTCTTCTACGCCATGATTCCGCCAAAGAACCTTAACCAAAGGCACAGATTTCTTACGCAGAACCTTCACATCTCGATCAAGAATCTGCGCAGGTTCCTCCTCCATAGTCAAGTCTGGATTTACCTCGATCTCTTCCACTGCTACTACATGCGATGGATCAGAACGATAACGTCGAAGCATCGAAACGTGGAAAACGTCGTGAATCTGACTAAGCTCTGCTGGCAACTCAAGCTGATACGCCACTGGTCCAACTCGTCTCAGTACCTTATACGGTCCAATAAACCTCGGACTTAGCTTGCCTTTCTTCCCGAACCTCAACACCTTCTTCCAAGGTGAGACCTTCAGAAACACTCGATCCCCACAAATAACTCTATATCTCTTCGCTTAAGATCGGCATAAGACTTCTGCCGGTCGAAGCTTCCTTCAATCGAGACCGAATCGCCTTAACCTTGTCTTCTGTCTCGACCAACTCTCGGTCCCAACAACCGACGTTCACCTAACTCCGCCCAACACGTAGGTGAGCGACATTTCCTACCATACAACGCCTCATACGGTGCCATCTTAATGCTCGCTTGGTAATCGTTGTTGTAGGCAAACTCACCTAATGGCAAAACTCCTCCCAACTACCTCTCTGAAATCCAGGACACAACCTCTCAAAGATATCCTCTAAGATTTGAATGACCCTTCTCGATTGACCGTCGATCATGCGGGTGAAAAGCCGTGCTGAAATCCAAACGAGTACCCAGAGCATGATGCAACGCTTTCCAGAACCTTGACGTGAATCTAGGATCCCTATCCGAGATTATCGAAACTGGCACGCCGTGCAACCTCACTATCTCTGAAACATACAAACTTCGCTAGCCTGCAAGTGAGTAGTCAACCTCACCGGATAAAGTGAGCTGATTTAGTCGATCGATCCACCACTACCCAAATCGAATCTTTCTTGCTTGGCGTAAGCGGTAACCCACCGACGAAATCCATGGTTATCCTTTCCCACTTCCATCGAGGAATCTTCACAGTGAAGCAACCCCGACGGCAATCGATGTTCACTTGACTCGCCGGGCAAGTCGACACTTCCCAACAAACTCATCACCTCTTTCTTCAAGCCAAAGCCACCAAAATCGCTCTCTAAGATCCTTATACATCTTGCTACCTCCAGGGTGCATAGCATAAGGATCGCGCTATGCGTCTGAAGAATCTTACGCCTCACCAACATCTTTAGGCATACAAGCCTTACCTTGAAAACACGTAACCTCGTCACTAGACAGTCAGAACCATCCAAACCACCATCCTCACACTGCAACCTTCGCGCACTCGTAACCCTCATCCAATAATCGCTTTCTCTCGACCGCTCAACCCAAGTAGGCTTAACTCGCAACTCGCGAATACTTCCATTGTCATACAAGCTCAAGTGGGCAAACAATGCTCTTAACTCCGAAACAACCTTACGACTCAACGCGTCGACCACCACGTTAGCCTTGCCCTGATGATACTCAATCGAACAGTCGTAATCTTTCAAAGAACTCGACCCATCTGCATACGCCTCAAATTCAAATCCTTCAGTCGGTAGATACTTCGGACTCTTGTGATCTGTGTAGACTATCGATCTCTCTCCGTATAAGTAGTGCCTCTGGATCTTTAAAGCGAAGACTACAAATGCTAGCTCCAAATCGTATGGCGCTTCGGATAGTTGACCTCATGTGGCCTCACTGCCGAGAAGCGTAAGCCACAATCTTACCTTCTTGCATCAAAGACACAACCCAAGCCCGTATGTGATGCATCGCAATAGATCGTGAATTCCTTACCACCTCGGTTGAATTAGAACCGAGCCTCGGTCAAAATCTTCTTTAACTTGTCGAGCTTTCTGCCGCTTCTCGGTCCATACAAACGGAACTTCTTTCCTCAAAGAACTTGGTCATCGGCGCGCTATCAACGAAAACCCTCAACAAACCTTCGGTAGTATCCGGCCAAACCTGAAAACTCCGAATCTCACCCACCGACTTAGGCGGCTTCCAATCCAAAATCGCCTCAATCTTACGAGGATCTACTCGAATCCCCTCGCGCCGACACTACATGACCCAAGAAAGTCACTTCTCTAAGCCGAACTCGCACTTACCGAACTTAGCATAGAGCCGCTTTTCCCTCAAAATCGCAACACCACTCGCAAATGCTTATCATGCTCTTCCTCCGTCCCTGAGTACACCAAGATGTCGTCTATGAAAACCACGACGAACCGATCCAGATCTTATCGTTGAAACACCCTATTCATCATGTCCATAAACGCCGCGGTGCGTTAGTCAACCCGAACGGCATTACGTAAATTCGTAGTGCCCATACCGAGTCCGAACGCTGTTTTATGGATATCGGCCTCCTTAACCTTCAACCGATGATACCTGGACCTCAAGTCGATCTTGAAAATACCGCAACACTTCTCACCGATCAAACAAATCGCCTATCCGTGGCAACGGATACTTGTTTTTAATCGCCTTGTTCAATCAAGCGGTAGTCTATGCACATCCGCATTGTGCCATCTTTCTTCTTGACAAAGAGTACCGGCGCACTTACACGGCGAAACACTAGGCCTAATGAAACCTCTATCCAATAACTCCCCGGATCTCGAGCCTTAAGCTCCACCAATTCCTTTGGCGCCATCCTATACGGAGCAATAGACACCGGCGCAGCTCCGGGTAATGATCTATCCCGAACTCCACCTCGCGATCGGGCGGCAAACCCGGAAGCTCCTCAGAAAAACATCAAGAAACTCCTTAACGGCATTTAACCTTCTCCACACCACGACTTTTAGCCTCCAAGGCATACACATGAACTACATACGCTTCACACCTTTTCTCGACCATCTTCTCTCGCCATTACCACGGCCCCTGCGGTGGCGGTCCACTACCTCTGAATCGACATTACGGCCGACTCTCGTGATCGAATCCTAGCCAACCTACGCGGACGGTCCTCTCACGGTGTTCCAGAGAACCACACTCGAAGCAACCTTTTCCTCCACCCCAAAGAAACCACCCCAATGAGATTTTCCGCAGATCGATCACATCACGGCGGTCCCCGCCTTAGCAAAGAACAAACCTAGCAGTGGTTCGCCCACTCGGTCTAGCCCTCTTCTCGCGGATTACCCAGACGATCCGTAAGACCCAAAGCTCCTCTTATGTCTATTTCTCATCCATGCCTTGTCTCACGACTCCTTAACACCCTCGCTACCTTAGCCTTTTCAACTAAGACAAACAAACTCGCTCCTGGCGAGGAGCAATCAGCGACCTCAAGTCGTCTCGCAGACCATCCTCGAAACGAACACACCTCTCATGCTCGGTGGCCACAATGCCCACGGCATACCTACTCACTTTAGGAACTCACCTCGTACTCGAGAACCGATTTACTCTCCCGAACAAGCCTCGAAAAAGCCTTTCACTGGGAGTCGATATAACTAGCTCCGATGTACTTCTTTTGATATGCAGCACTAAATAATCCCATGTCAAATCCTCTCCGCTGCCACACCGCTCTCGAACCGTGAGCCACCACCGATATGACTCATCACGGAGAAGCGATACGATGCCCTTCGCCTTCTCTTCCACACAAGTCCAGATCATCCATGATCCGCTCGCTTGCCTCTAGCCAAGATTTCTCAGCGGCTTTGAGCAACACCGTAAACACCTCGGAAGAATTCGGCCCCATTTGCCCGAAGTCGCCAGAACAATTTCCTAACTCCCGCGCCACCACCAACTCCTCGCTACCCTTTCCAACACTCGCAAAGATCGCCGTGACACTCGCTGCGTCGTCCCGGGCCGATCTTGGAACTCACCACCTCCACCAAGCATGGAACCGGTATCTCATTTTCTCGAACCCCGACCAGATCATCCTACGGGCTCGAAACTCGTCATCCTACCACGACCTGCGTCCACGACCACGCCCACCTCTAGCGCTCATGACTAATCTTCCTCGTGATCGATTAAAAATTTTTATGCATCGTGATTTATTCCACTTGTTTAAAAGCAAATCTTATGAATATTTTAAGAGGATTTGTTCTCGCGAGTTCACAAAATCCTATCGCTTTCAATCTCTAAAGTAGTATACTATTGCTATTCATCGATCATATCACATCCAATCAATTCACAAGCAATAGTACGGGGTACTTACCTGGGCGAACTGGTGCCGGAGACTCGGTGCCATGCCTTTCAAACCATACTTTAAGAGTAAAGATTAACAAAACAACCTTTTGAAAACATTTTGGGCCTCAGGCCCACAGCTGAGCCTTTGAACTTGGCTCTGATACCACAATTGTAACACCCCAAACTCGGACAAGACACCACGACCGAATCTGGTATGTTACGGGGAAAAACGTCTTTGAGTGATCTTCCTTTTTTTTTTCCCGCTTAAAAGTGGGGCGAAAACATAGTGAACTTGAGGAAAATTTGAGTAGGCTTGTTTGATTAGATTTTGAAAGCTTATCCGAAGTATATAGTGAAAACGAGTTGATTTCATTTAGCACCTCCAATAGTTTCTTAGTGCCATTTCGACACATTTTAGACTTAGTAGGAAAATCAAGTTTGATTCGGAAATCATTTGAGTTGATTGTATAGTAAGACATAGCGAGATACCCGATGGTATAGTTTAAAACACATTGCGATATAATTGTGAAAACGTTGTCTTTCCAAGTTTTAGTAAAATTTCATGCCAAGTTATTTGTTAAGCGGTTGAGAATCTAATTAAAACATACCCATCATAAAACATAATTTAAAGGCCTTTTACAAATCCAAATTAAAACCCAAACAAAAGTAAATAAGCTAAAGTACCCAATTTGATTAGTCTGAGCAAAACTTTTATTAAGGCATGGCATGAGCACCCGAGTCCATCCTGCTCCATGTCCGCGTCTACGAGTCACCCGAAATGTCAAAGGAGAGGGTGAGTCGAAAGACTCGATGCATAAATCCCGCTCCCGATGAAACAACATGCTAACACACATCATACATAGCAACATGATTAATGCAACCCGATCCTAACCATCCGTATCTCCTTTTTCTACCCCGTGTGTACCAAACCACCGGTGGTGCTAAACCACCGGTGACATATAGTCACAATGTGTTACCAAAACACTGGTGTCCCAAAGACACAAATGTGCTACCAAAGCACCGGTGACCGTAGTCACAAATCAATTGATGGGGCCAACCCATCGTGTGATACCCAATCACTAGCGAGACGATCCCATATCTCATGTGGGGCCAACCCACGGTAGTGTTAACCACAGGGACAAGTCGCAATGAGGTGCCCAACCTCTGTGTCCCAAAGACACAAATGTGCTACCAAAGCACCGGTGACCGTAGTCACAATAATCGAATGATGGGGCCAACCCATCGTGTGATACCCAATCACTAGCGAGACGATCCCATATCTCAAAGTGGGGCCAACCCACGGTGGTGTTAACCACAGGGACAAGTCGCAATGAGGTGCCCAACCTCCGGTGTCCCAAAGACACAAATGTGCTACCAAAGCACCGGTGACCGTAGTCAGTCACAAGGTGTGTTACAAAACACTGGTGCTCGTCGGCAGACAAAATCATCACCGCCCCTCCACTCATATCACCCATCAACAAACCAACTCATGTAATCATGCATATCATACAAATTATGCATATCATGCTAATATGTTTGACTCATGCCCCATATCACACACATACATAGTCATGATACCATATAGATCATCAGTAATCTAGTAACAATACTGACTTACCCGGATACGCATACATACCCCGTTTGGGTATCCAATAATCCATCATACTGTCATGATTTTAATAGGCAAACAGGTTTATTAATAATATTACTAAATATCAGTGTGTTAGTTTACACACCTGGTAATACGAGTCTAGAAATCCTGACAAAAGCGATCTAAGTCCCTCGATTACTAGCTCCTACACTCGGCCAACACATAGGGGTTAGGCATCTATAACATTCGGCCATCAACAATTAACCAAAGGGGGGTTAATATCGAACCCTTACCTTTTAAGATGATTTGGTTTCCTACCAAATCCGAATCAAACAATGATTCTCCTTAAGCAATCGGCTACACCATAAAAAGATGAACAGTTAATCCACTTGAATCCCTATCTTATTGAAATCCAAAAGAATAGACTAACAAATAATCTTCTTACCACCACTTATCAAATGGTTAAACCAAGGTAGAAAACTCCACTTGTCTGCTTCAAAGTCCCCGTCGTCCTATGATGCAATCGGTTTCAACATAAGAGATAACACTCATCAATAGTTGTCATATACGATTCTTAAACAACTTAAATCGATTAAGAAAAAGAGAGAAACTAGATGACCATTCGGCCAAGGCTTACCAATCTCCAAACGATTGAAGCAAGAGACCCAACACTCTATATTCGGCCACCCAACACAAGAAGAGAACCACAAGCGATTCGGCCAGACTTATGCCAAAAGAAGAATCAAAGATTCGGCCAAGGTGATTTATACCAATCACGATTTTTCTACGAGTTGAAGAGAAGAGTAAACAAAATGCAAAGAAATAGTGTTGATATTCTACCAAGTAACAAAATAGAACAAAGAGATAAAAGGTACTTCCGATTTGAAGAAAAGAAAAGATGAATGGTATTTGAGAGAATGGGGTTTCGGTTTACAAGGTTTCAAAACAAGAAAAGAAAGTTGAGAAGAGGAGAGGCTAGCTTCGATTTACACAAAGGAAAAAGAAGAGAAAAGTGTAAGGGACATTCGGCTTCACCCTACTCAAGAGAACAAAGAATTTCTGGCACACCTTTGAAAATTTGGTCTTTCGGTTTCAAAAGATGAAGAACAAAATGAGGGGAGTTCACTAGGAAATCGGTATTCAAAAGACAAAATAAAAACCCTTAGAACAATCGGCTAACCAAAGACCAAAGAAGAGGCTTTCTTGCTTGATATCCAAAGACCGAAATTGCACCCAAAATGCCAAAATGCAAAAATGCATTTCGGCTAGCACCTCACCCCACTATGCCGCCCACTTCCCCACTCCAACACCCCACAAATTCGGCCACACTCCCAAACACACTCACCACCACTCATTTCAAATGAGTGGATCAAGTCCTCCTCCACAATTTGCTCTCCACCTTACATTTGAATGTGAAGACCAAGTCCAAGTAGAATTTCACTAGCCTTCTACCTCTCCTCCATGCCGTCCCAAAAAGAAGCCAAAATGGGGACTCTGCAGCTCGAACACTGGACCTCCACCTCATGTAGATGACGCCACACCAAGCTCCCCATGTGACGCATGCCTTGCCACTCTGCCAGCTCTTCACTTGTGCAATAAAACACCAAAAAAAAACCCTTATACCCTAGCTCCTACAGCTCCCCTGACTTAACACCCAAAAAAATCAAAATTTTCCCATTCACTCAGGCATACACCTAGACTTCAATTAAGCCCCTAAGACACCGAAATAGCAACACAGCACACTAAACACATGCAACAACAAAATAGCCCCTAACCCGGGATATTACAGATTGGCTTCGGGTTTGGTGGTTTGGGGAGTGATGGGCGAGATTTTAGCCTCGAAGACTGTCCTACATTCCACAATCTCGTCTCCGTTCATGGCAGAGGCACATGCAGGTTTACAAGCCATGAAATTAGGGGTCTCAATGGGTTTTAACTCAGTAGATATTATAGGGGATTCAAGAATGGTCATTAAGAAATGTAACTCAACAGCGTCAAACAAATCAGTCATTGGGGCGATTATTCGAGACATTCAAAGTAAAAAAAAAAAAAAAACCATTTTCAAGAAATCAATTTCCAGTTTTTTCAAAGATCAGGAAATGGTTATGCCCACGAACTCGCGAAAGAAGCATTAAGAAAATGAGAAGAACAGTACCTGGAGGGAGCAGCTATTGTCCACAATCAACGCGAACAAGAAAAAAGATGGCCGAGACACCCAGATTGAAGAGGTTTTCTTGGAAGGTCTGCAACAAAAAGAGATAGCAGGAAATGGAAGATTTTCTTTGAAACTAGCTATCGGTTGAAGTGCTGGTATAGAGATCTGAAAAAAGACAACAATTAATGGGGAGACCAGCTGTTGAAAGTGACTGGATTAGGTTCCCGTTTTTTAATTTTGTTTCTTACTTTTTGTTCTTTGGGCCGTTTATTTTCTATTTTGGGCCTGCATTTGCATTTTATTCGATCCCTTTTCTTAGGTCTCAGTCCAATGTTTTCAAGAAACTGTTTTCATTTTGCTATTTGTTTCTAATTAATAAAATTCAGTCGAATTATTAAAAAATAAACTCTTTAAATTTAAAAATGAATAATTTAAAAAAATCATTATAAATATATATTCTTAAAAAGTATGAAAAATAAAAATTTTCAAAAATTCAAACAATGTGTTATTTAATCTATGAATAGTAATAAAATCTCTCTAAACTTTGAGTTATTTGTTTTGTCCATATTAAATAAAATTTGAACAATTTATTATTATTATTTTAAATCATATTAATTATATATAAAAAATATTTGTATGTAAATTTAATTATAAAGTATATAAAATATTATTATAACATAGTTTTTAAATAATGATACAAACTCAATCAATTTATATTAAATTTAATAAATTTTTGTTTAAAATACACTCTATTAAAAGAAGGTTAAATTCTAAGGATAGTCCCTATACTTATCAATTTATGCGGATTTAGTCCTACTTTTAATTGCTCAAAATTAGTCCCTCTATTTTTCAATTTGCTCATTTTCAGTCCCTTTGTAAACTTTTTCCGTTAACTCTGTTAAAAAAAAATTAGGTACAATCACAATTTTTTTCGTTAACTTTTGTTAATTTGACCTCTACTTTTTAATTTTGTTTTAATTATTAAAAAATTTAAAAGCAATAGAAAAAAGACCTAAAACTTTATATTAAATACTACTATATTAGAAATCATTACTAAAAAGTCTCCCTCTTTCAACTCTTCCTATTTTCTTCTTTCATATTTCCTCAACGTTCATGGCTTCTCCTAATAATCGAAACTAACAAAAAAATGCTTTGTATTTTTCTAAAAAATCGAAACCCTGAAAGAAGAAAGGAAAGAAAGTCTTCATGTCCCTTTTTTTGCATGGTTTCCTTCGATTTTCCAGATACCCACAACCTTCTTTAGTGCGAGGGTCTTGAAACTCGATGCAACACCATTTTCATTAAAAGGTTATTCTCCAATTTTTGTAAAAATAATTTTTTAATTGTTTTTTTTTTATTTTAAAAAAATCAAGAACTTTACTTAAAATCTTTTTTGTGCTTAATGAAATAACGACATGCAAATCGAAAAAGGAAAAAGTAAGTGAAAAGGGATTTTCAGTAAAAGAATATGTATCTATTTCGAATGCCATGTAACATTTTGTCTCCCCCACTTTTATAAATCGGATTCAAAGTTCTTTTTAAAATCAAAATTTTCTTATTTACTTTCAAGCTCGTCCAAATCCAAATTCTCAACCAAACCTAACTCCTACTTCAGTTCTGACTTATAAATTTGTTTTTTCAGTTTAAGATTTTTGTTCATTCTTTTTATCTTTTGTGATTTACCTTGCTATTTTACATTAAAATAAGTATAATAATCACTAAATGGTATCCTATTAATTTTAAAGTAAGCCCTAATCTAATAGTAATCTAACATTAATATCTAATATTAATGTAATATTTATCCTAATACTGCCGTCGACACTAAGAAGAAAAAAAATTGAAACTCTATCTAGTCACCTAATTGAACTTTTAAAAAATAAACTAAAAAATTATTTAAAATTCCAATTATGTATTAATTTGTTTACATGTTAAAAACATGCAAAGGAAGAATGTGAATTCGGTTATTTAGCTAAAATAATTTAACAATGTTATTGTAAATGACTTAAGTTGTTAACAATTAAAGTTTATGACCTAATATACACCGTACTTAATGTCACTAAATGAGAATTACAAGTTAAAATCTCTAGTAGTAATGTCACTAAATGAGTAAGTTTTGTTTTTTTATTATCTTTAATTTGTTGGAACTTTTTTTAATAATTAAATAAAAAATAAAAAAGAGTAGGGGTCAAATTGAAAAAAGTTGTAAAGGTTGAGGAGCTAAATTTGGGATTGTACCTAATATTTTAACAGAATTATCAGAAAAAGTTAACAGAAGGACTGAAAATGAGCAATTTGACAAGTAGAGGGATCAATTTTGAGAAAATAAAAGTAGAGGGACTAAGTAACACCCTTGTAACAGCCTGATTTAGACCCTAGTCAGAATAGTGGTTTTGGGACCACAAATCCGAGGTTGGAAAAATATTTTAATATTATTTTTAGTATTTACAGTATGTGATAAAGCATGTGTGAAAATTTTGTGTGAAAATTTTATCGTTTGTGTGTCGATTTGCGAAAAAGGACTTAATTGCATAAAATGCAAAAGCTGTGTGCTAATTGTTAAAGTGCTTAATTGGCATGGGTTCTTAAATGAGGGGTCCTTATGTGGTTATTTAACCATTGAATGCCTTAAATGACAAGAATGGACAATAGTTAGTGGATTTTAAATGTTTATAATAAGGTTATTTTAGTAAATGGCTTATTAAATGTTTAATTAATAAAACAAATATGAAAATGAAGCCATTATCATCTTGTTCATGCCAAAAATTCAAAGGAAAAAGAAAAGAAAAAGAGTTCTAGGTTTCGGCTAGCATATAGCTTGATTGAGGTATGTTTTGAACTCGATTTTTGATTATTTTTACGTTTTTATGATCGTTGCTTCGTGTTTTAGCTAGCCCATGTCTTAATTTTTGAGTTTGTTGGTGATTTTCTAAAATTCCATTGATGAATGCTTGAGATTTATGATAGTTGATGATGAAATATGAAGGTTATGTGATAGATTAACATATTTTGTCTTTGAATTTTTGATGAATTTGACTATTTTGGGCTAAATTGTGAAAATGAGAAATTGAGGTACTAAAGTGTGAAATAAATGAAATATGTGGGTTTATATGAGCTAGGGGAAATTCGGATAAGCATGTGTATAATGAAATTATGTGTATTTGATGATTTTATGAAATAGGGACTAAAATGTCAAAATGTGTAAATTTGAAGGCTAAAATGTAAAATGCTTTAACTATGTGTTGTAGATTGTTTTGGATGAAAATGTGATTGAATGAGTTGAGTTTAATATTATATAGATAAATAAAAGAAAGATTCGGATCGAGATCGAGATCGAGGCAAAGACAAAGTGCTCGATTGATCGACTAGTGTCGTTAATTCTACGTCCGAGGTAAGTTCGTGTATAATACATGTTGTTTAAATGATGTTCTTATGTGTTGAAATGAATGGAAATGTGAGTATGGAATTCGGAAATGTGAGATGTGATTTTAAAGTTAGATGGCACTAAGTGTGCGTAAATTGAGTCGATATAATGATGATCAGCATTAAGTGTGCGAGATAGAGAAAGCATCGACTATATTATTTGGCACCGTGGGTGCGATATTGAGACATCTTCTGTTTAAAGTGTTGGCACTAAGTATGCGATAATATTGTGGCTTCGGCTAATTATATGGCACTGAGTGTGCGAATTTATCGAATGTTTAAAGAGGATCGAATGAGTAATGGTTTAGAGCATTGGATGGTAAATGTGGTAGTTAAATACGTGATGGTACAGGTACGTACAAAACCTATGTTGTTGATGAAGTTGTGTATGAGATATAGTTACGTGAATGATTGATGGAAAGAGTTAGATTGAGTAACTTGGTAAATGCTTGAACATGAGCATATAGTTATGTATGAAAGTGAGATATTGTTATGAATGAAAATTGAGTATTGAGGTGAATTGAACTAAGTGTTGGTAATTTTGCATATTGAATTTGAATTTTTGTATTAATTGTGTTATATTACGAACTTACTAAGTTTTAAAGCTTATTGTGTGAAGTCTTTCTCTGTTTTACAGTGTTATTAAAGCTAGCTCAGATTCGAGGATCGTCAGCGACTCAATCACACTATCGGCCATCTACTTGGTACTTTTGGAAGTTGTATATTTGGTATATGGCATGTATAGGCTGGTGATTATGGAATGTTTTGAGATGTATAGATCTTGCCATGTGATATGGCTTGATAGTTGAATGCCTTAGTATATGTTTTGGATATGTGAAAATGATGGTTATAATGTGCATATGTGGTTTATGTGAATGATCATTATGGTATGAATTGGTGAAGATGGAAATGGTATGTTTCATGCTTGAATTGGTTGATGGGAATGGTGGTTAAAATGTATGTTTTGTGATGTGGTATTTGAGCATGTAGGTTAACCCAAAGTTTGGGTAGCAATTTGGCCTTGCAAATGGCCTATATTTGCCCACACGGTTGAGTACACGGACGTGTGTCTCGACCGTGTCCCTTAAGATTGTAGTTCGAAACAAGTCAGACTTGCACACGAGCCAGACACATGGGCATGTGACAGGCCGTGTGAATTAAGTCAATGTTGCCCACGGGTCAAGCACACGGGCGTGTCTTCGACCGTGTGGACAAGTCAGTATGTATGCCCTGTTTTGCCACGGCTTGGACACACGAGTGTGTCTGATGCCGTGTGAGGCACACGGCCTACCCATACGGGCGTGTGACCTCTGTAACTTTGAAAAATGTTTGATTTTCAAATTTTTTTTGTATGTGTTCGGTTTAGTCCCAACCCCTTTCTAATGCTTGTTTAAAGTCTCGTAGACCTTTTAAAGGGACTCTATGTATATGATTTGCTATGATATGATGATGATGTATTTATGATTGAGAAGTTATCGTAAAAGTTTCGTTATGTCTGGTAACGCTTTTTAACCCTAAACCGGCGATGGTTACGGGTTAGGGGTGTTACATTTTATTGGTATCAGAGCTACAGTATAGCTATACATGCCATATATATATCTGGGATATTGTGATGACTCCTGACAGTTAAAAATATGTTTTTATATAGTAAATGATCTCGATTGAGCAGTTGCTGATGATGTTGAGAGTAATGCGCCTGCTCCCGCTCAAGGGACAGCGCCAGCTGAATCTAGGCCAATTGCTAGTAGCCATGAGGGAGAGGCAAAACAAACCTTCTTCCAAATGATGAGTGAGTGGTTTATGGAGTTTGTTCGAACGAATCTGGCTGCTTAACAACCTCCACCCCCGCAAGTTCCTGTAGTGCCACAAGTTTCAGACCCAATTCGATTGAGTAAACCTCCTATGGATAAAATTCGAAAGTACAGGGCCGAAGAGTTTAGGGCCACAGTTGATGATGATGCTGAGCGAGCTGAATTTTGACTTGAGAATATCATTAGAGTATTTGATGAATTATCATGTACTCCTGATGAATGCCTAAAATGTACTGTTTCATTGTTGAGAGATACGACATATCATTGGTGGAAAACATTGATATCTGTGGTTCCGAGAGAAAGAATCACCTGGGATTTCTTTCAAGCTGAATTTTGGAAGAAATATATCAGTCAACAGTTTATAGATCAGAAATGTAAAGAGTTCCTAGAGTTGAAATAGGGTCGTATGTCTGTTACGGAATACGAGCGGGAATTTGTAAGATTGAGTCAGTATGCGCGAGAATGTGTTTTGACAGAAACTACTATGTGTAAATGATTCATCGAAGGGTTGAATGAAGATATTAAACTCCTGGTTGGAATTCTTGATTTGAATGAATTTGTGGTATTGGTTGAAAGAGCCTGTAAAGCTGAGGAGCTTAGCAAAGAAAAGAAGAAAGCGGATTCAGAAGCTAGAGGCGAAAGAAAAAGGTCGATGAGTAAGTCATATCATTCTTCATCAAAGAGATTCAGAGATGCAACCAATCGCTCAAATGTTTCATTTGGACATTCGAGTAAAGATCGTATGAAACAGAATACTGGTCCTAAAACTGAAACTCCAATTGAATCAAGTGTTGGAAGTGTCAGAAGCAATAAGCCTGAGTGTAGACAGTGTGGGAGACATCATATTGGAGAATGCTGGGGCAAGTATAATAATAGAGTTTGCTATAAATGTGGATCACGAGATCACTTTATTCGGGATTGCTCAGAGTTAGCTGAGAAAGATAATGTTCAGAGTGTGAGGCCGAGTAACACGACAGCTAGGGGTAGACCACTCAGAAACACTGGAAATGTGAGTGGTAGTCAGAGAGGAACAACAGATACAACTATGAGATCTGAAGTGAGAGCACCTGCCCGAGCCTACGCTATTCGCGCTCGAGAAGAAGCGTCATCTCCAGACGTCATTGCTGGTAATTTTACTCTTTTCGATACTGATGTGATTGCATTGATAGATCCAGGATCTACTCATTCATATGTGTGTGTGAATCTAGTATCTAGTAAGACTCTACCTGTTGAGTCTACTGAGTTTGTAATTAGAGTATCGAACCCCTTAGGCAAGTGTGTTCTGGTTGACAAAGTGTGCATGTAACAGCCCGATTTTGGGGGCTAGTCGGAACAGTGGTTACGAGACCACTAAACCGAGGTCAAGGAAAATTATTTTGATGTCATTTTATGTGCTGTAGCATAACTTTATGGATGCATGAAAATTTTGGTGTTCTAATTTGAGCGATAGCATGCTTAATTTCAAAAAAGGACTAAATCACATAAAGTGTGAAAGTTCTATTTTATAGGATAAAGGTACCTAATGGTTATAGAATGTAATTTGGAGGATTTTAAAGTGTAATTAGGCCATTTATTTAGTGATGGCCGGCCATAGGGTGCATAGGGGAAAAGAGCATTAATTTTTAGTCAAATTTGGTGATAGTTGTTGACTAGTTGACTAGAATATGATAAAATAAGGGAAGGCTATCATCTTTTTCCCTTCTCTTCTTCTTCCACCGATTTCTACACTCAAAAGAAGGGTTTTGAAGGCTTTGAAATTTCAGCAACTTGTCCTCACTCTCGTAAGTAATTTTTGGTGGTGTTAATTGATAATTTTTGTGTTTTTGGAGTCCCCAAAGCTTAAGCTAGCTATTGAGAGGACTAATTTGTGATATGGTTGAAAGTCTAGGGACTTACCATGAGATAAATTACGTTGATAGCTGAGTTTTTATGGAAGAAAATGAATGTTAGGGAGGTGAGAGACAACTTTTATGAATGGTGTTAGCATGAAAACACCTAAATAGGGCTTGAATGCAAAGATTTAATTTGTGTCATAAATGCATGGAATAGTTGGAATGGTGAGTAGTTGTAAGAGAAATAAATGTTCATCTATGCTTGTTTATTTAGAAAATGTGGTGAAAAATGATTCACGAGCCTAGGGGCAAAATCGTAAATTTTGCCATGGTATGAGGGCAAAATGGTCATTTTTGCCTAAGTATAGATTTTGGTGCATCATGATCATAAAATGTTTTAAATGAATGAATTTTATTGTTATAGATCAAGAAGAACGCGAGATTAAGCTTGACCGGGGAAAAGGCAAGGTTACGGAATAAACCGCAAATCGACACGTTTTGCACCGAGGTAAGTTTACGTGTAAACAATGTATTTTATATGCACATTATTATTGTTAATTAGCGCATGACACAATTGGGAATATATATGATTCAAGTAGATAAAAAGTGGTAGTTATTGAATAACTCTGATATGAATGATGGAATGGATATGTGAGTGTGTTATATCAATATTTGATGGTGGGCTAAGTGCGATACCATCGTCTATTAATCCTTTAGTGGGTTGTGTGCGATACCACCGTAATTAATCCTTTGGTGGGCTGTGTGCGATACCACCGTAATTAATCCTTTAGTGGGCTGTGTGTGATAGCACCGAGTAACGTGAACATGAGTAATGTATTTCGATATAGTGATGCATTGTATTATGTGACCTTGTGATGCTAAGTGCAGGGAAACTGTTAATGAATGTATGCATCATGCTTGAGATGTGGTTGGAATGTGTGAATAGAAGAAATGTGTAAGCCTGATCTTGAATGTAGATTGTTTCTTGCTTAGTAAATAATGCTATGGAAGTGTTTATTTCATGTTAAAATGTTATATTGTTTACACGTAAACTTACTAAGCTTAAAGCTTACTCCCCTTACTTTCCCTTGTTTTATAGAGCTTAAGAGCCGAGCCAGGATATGTCAATAACCAGAAGACCGCCCGCACTATCAGCTCATCTCGGTATACCTAGACTTAATGATTTTGTAAATGGCATGTATAGGGGCTAGACTAGTAAAATTATTTTGTTATTTTGGCCAAAGGTGTAATGGCTTTTGTTAAGACATTTAATTTGTAAATTGCCATGCATGATGGCTCATTTTACCATTTATGAAATTACAAGTTATCTATAGGAGTTCATGTTGAAGTTATGAGATGTTTACTAGTATGTTGAATGGATTCATGTAGTGTAAGCTATAAGGGTACAAAGAGCTTGGCAAACAGCCTTGTTCTTGTCCACATAGGTAGACACACAGGCGTGTGTCTAGGCCGTGTGCGGCACACGATCAAGCCATGGGCATGTGCCCAGGCCGTGTGAAGTCTGCACCTTGAAATTTGAAATTTGAATGGTCACACAATTAAAGCACACGGGCGTGCCTAGACCGTGGGGAAATAGTCAGAGGCGACCACGGACCAGCCATATGGGCGTGTGTCCAGGTCGTGTGACCCAAGTCAATGTCGTCCACGGGTGTCGAACACGGGCGGTGACTAGGCTTTGAGACCGTGTGTGTGTAGTCAGTATTTACCATGATTGAGGAGCATGGGTGTGTGTGTCTACACACGGGCGTGTCACATTTTACACGGGCGTGTGAGCCTTGTATAAAAGAGAAAATTTGAAAAGGTTGAAAAAGTTTCAGTATAGTCTCGAGAGTCTTCGTGCTTACGAGTGAGGTCTCGTAAGTCGAGAACGAGGTTGTTAAGGCGACTAGAAAGAGTAGTCATGATAGGTCTAAGTGGTGATTATGAGGACTTTATTAAGGTAACGCCTTGAGCCTGGTTCCGACGTAGAACACGGGTAAGGGGCGTTACAGTGCAAGAATTGTCCGTTGATGTTTCGGGATATTTGTTTTCCGGCTAATCTGATGCTGGTACCCTTTGATGAATTTGATATAATTCTGGGTATAGATTGGCTAACGTTGCATAATGCTATTTTAAATTGCAA
This sequence comes from Gossypium sturtianum, assembly GCA_025698515.1. Classification (NCBI taxonomy): domain Eukaryota; kingdom Viridiplantae; phylum Streptophyta; class Magnoliopsida; order Malvales; family Malvaceae; genus Gossypium; species Gossypium sturtianum. The sequence continues at coordinate 102,091,758 of CM046944.1, forward strand.
ACGGAAGAGTATTGATTTGAGAAGTTAGAATGGTGAGATAGTTTGAATTAAATCCAGTGATTTGAATGGGTTACCGGCTATAATATCTTCAATGAAAGATTTGAATTATGTGAAAAAGGGGTGTGAAGCTTATCTTGCATATGTGATAGATACAAAAGTGACAAAAAAGAAAGTTGAATCTGTGCCTGTGGTTTGTGCGTTTCCTGATGTGTTTCCTAAAAAACTACCGGGATTACCTCCGATACGTGAAGTTGAGTTTGGTATTGATTTAGTGTCGGGGATGACTCCTATCTTAATAGCTTCGTATAGAATGGCACCGACAGAATTGAAAGAGTTGAAGTCTTAGTTGCAAGAGTTGATAGATAGAGGATTTGCACGACCGAGTTTCTCGTCCTGGGGTGCTCCTTTGTTGTTTGTGAAAAAGAAAGATGGTACTATGAGGATGTATATTGATTATCGACAGTTGAATAAAGTGACAATAAAGAATAAATATCATCTACCGCGAATTGATGATTTGTTCGATCAGTTAAAAGGAGCTACAGTGTTTTCGAAAATAGATTTGAGATCGGGATATTATCAGTTGAGAGTCAAAGAATCTGATGTGCCAAAAACTGCTTTCAGAACGAGGTATGGACATTATGAATTTTTAGTTATGCCTTTCGGACTAACGAATGCTCCTGTAGTATTTATGGATTTGATGAACCAGATATTCACACCGTATTTGAATCGATTTGTCGTTGTGTTTATTGACAATATTTTGATTTATTATTGTGATGAGACGCAACATGTTGAGCATTTGAGGATTGTGTTACAGACTCTGCGTGTGAAGCAATTGTATGCAAAGTTTAGTAAATGTGAGTTCTGGTTGCGCGAGGTTGGTTTTCTAGGACATATAGTGTCAGCTGCGGGGAATACGAGTTGATTCGAGCAAGATTTCAACAATTTTAGATTGGAAACCCCCGAGAAATGTGTTTGAGGTCCATAGTTTTCTGGGACTAGCGGGATATTATAGACGGTTTGTGAAAGGTTTCTCGATGATCACAACTTCGTTGACGAAATTGCTACAGAAAGATGTAAAATTTGAGTGGTCAGAAAAGTGCCAGTAGAGTTTTGAACAGTTGAAAGCATTGTTGATAGAGGCACCAGTGTTACTTCAACCTGAACCAGGTAAAGAATTCATAGTTTACAGTGATGCATCGTTGAATGGTTTAGGCTGTATGTTGATGCAAGAAGGCAAAGTTATAACGTATGCTTCGAGACAGTTAAAATCGCATGAAAAGAACTACCCGACACACGATCTTAAATTAGCAGCTATTGTATTTGCATTGAAGATTTGGCGTCACTACTTATTTGGTGAGAAGTGTCACATTTATATTGATCACAAGAGTTTGAAATATTTGATGACTCAGAAAGAATTGAATTTGAGACAGCGGAGATGGTTAGAATTGCTAAAAGACTATGAATTAGTAATTGATTATCATCCGGGGAAAGCTAATGTTGTTGCTGACGCTTTGAGCCGAAAGTTATTATTTTCTTTATGAGCAATGAGTACTCAGATAGATCTGTGTGATGATGGTTCGGTTGTGGCTGAGTTGAAAGTGATGCCAATGTTTATACGTCAGATTTGTGATGCCCAGAAAATTGATACTGGGATGATGGCAAAACGAACTTAGGGCTAGTTTGGATGGGCGGTGTGTTTACCTCCGGTGAGGTTAAAAACAGCGGTGGCGGTGAGATTAGTTACTGTAGCGATGAGATTGGACATTGTAGCAGTGAGATTAAAAACAGCGGTGGAGTGTGTGTTTGGATTCACACGCAGCTGTAGCGGTGAGGTGGAAATAAAAAATGACCATTAAGGACATCATATTAGAATTGATATATAATAGTTGTTTTTAAATTATTTTACTTATATAAAATTATTAAAGTATATGAATTTATGAATTCATTTAATAATATATTAAAATGTATCTTTCAATATTTTATTATAAATATTTTAATGAATTATACATTCAATTTAAATTATTTATTAGATAAAATGATTATTATTTTTAATTTTTTATAGTTAAATATTCTTTTATAACAATGATAAATATTATTTTCGCAAATAGTAACATTATACTTTGATCAAATTTTGAAGTATTTAAACGAATGATTTTTAATAAAAAATAGTAACATAAGACATAACAAGTTTCATAACATAAGACATAAAAAAAATAGTAACAAGTTTTGTTCAGAATGCATAATAATTCTAAAATATATTTTAAATTTAGTTATTTATTAATTTATATTTCAAAATTTATTTGAAATAAGATTTATTTTAGGTTGAAAACTTTAAAATGATAGAGCAGTTACTAACATCAAAAGAATTTTCATGAACTGCAAAATGAGAATAAAAAATACCTTAATTAACCATCCACAACCATGCATAGCATAGACGTAGAGCGCGAAAAACAAAAAGAAATCATCATCGAAGTGAAATGGCTCCCACGTAAGACATTGAGGTCCACAATTTAAATGTTTCCATAAACTTTTAAAACAATCAATAAATTGCCAAAAAGATAAGTTTGGTCACAAACTCGATAGTTAATTAATTGGAAGATGTACTATGTTTGATAAAAGGCAAAAGGCAAAGAATGCAAGACAATTATCATTATAAAAGGGAGATACTTTACGGGTCTTACAATTTCAAAGCAAAGAATTGCTTGAGTTTAAAATCAACCCTACTCAAAACTCTCCTAGCCTCAAAGAGGGTCGAGTCTCAGTCATTGGTCCCGAGTTCTCACCCCGTAAATCGAAATTTCAAACTTTTTCCAAGTTCGGGATCTTGCCATTTGCGTAAGACGAGCAAATTTGTCTCTCATCATTTTTCTGTGCCATCCCCGAGAAATGGCTTACCAAAGCTTTGGCATCTCTGTCAAAGTGAAGCCCTCCGAAATGACAAAACATTTTCTGCGTCATTATCACTTCTAGCCGCTTCACAATGAAGTCAAGCACCAAATGTACAAATGCATCGTAGTTATTACCGGTCATTATTAGAGGTTGAAGCCAAGCCACATTAATTTCAACCGCATGAAGAAGCCTCTGTCCCCACGGATCATTAACCTCATTATCTGCATATTCGGACTACGGTAGTTCATAGCGGATGGTTGCTACATCGTCTAATCTTGGGCGGATTCGAGGTGTCACAGTTTGCCACAAGTTGTTCCATACCAAAGATTCAAGGCTTGTCTGAAAGTGTTGCTTAAGTCACCAAATTCGGACAACAAGATTTCACCTTTTCCTTTCAGTGGTGCAAGGGAAGCACCAAAGAGAATGCAAAACGGTAAATACAATTGTGGATACTTAGATAACAACACAAGCTTGAAAAACAAAGTTAATGCACGTAAGCACCACTTGAAAAACAACACAAGCGGCGTATAGAAGTTAGTAGAAGAAGTGGAGAACAAAAAGGATGGGTATTTTTGTCTCTTGAAAATACCAATAATCTCACTGGGTTTAACTGCTGCTGAAACCCCCAGTCACTTTTCAACATATCAGTGTGGCTGAAATTAATTTTCACTGGACTGTTCTGTTGAACCAAACAGCATATCAGTGAGTTTGATAACCTCAACTGCACCACACTGATACTAACAGCTGAACCAAAGGAGGCCTTAGTGTGGTTTGAATTCTGTTTCAGGATTTCAAATTGATAATGATGGTTGTTTGAGATTTCGAGATCGGATTTGTATTCCAAGAAATTCAGAGTTGATTCAGTTGATTTTGAACGAGGCTCATAATAGTCGTTTGTCTGTTCATTCGAGAAGTACGAAAATGTACAATGATCTGAAACAGTTTTATTGGTGGTATGGTATGAAATGGGATATTTCAGAGTTTGTTTCGAAATGTTTAGTTTGTCAGCAAGTCAAAGCTGAACATCAGGTTCTACTCGGTTTGTTACAACCGATCATGATTCCTGAGTGGAAATGGGAGAGAATCACAATGGACTTTGTGTCGGGGTTGCCTTTATCTCCGAGAAAGAAAGATGCAATCTGGGTGATAGTTGATAGATTAACGAAATCAGCTCATTTTATTCCGATGAGAACAGATTATTCACTTGATAAGTTAGCCGAATTGTTTATTTCTGAGATTGTGAGATTACACGGGGTACCATTATCTATTGTGTCTGACAGAGATCCGAGGTTTACTACGCGGTTTTGGAAGATACTACAAGAGGCTCTCGGTACAAAGCTTCATTTCAGTACTACATTTCATCCACAAACGGATGGTCAATCCGAGCGGATCATTTAGATTCTCGAGGATATGTTGAGATGTTGTATTCTTGAGTTTGAAAGTAAATGGGAAAAGCATCTGCCATTGATTGAATCCGCATATAATAATAGTTTTCAATCAAGCATTAAAATGGCACCATATGAGGCTCTTTACGGTCATAAATGCAGAACTCCATTGTATTGGACTGAGCTTAGTGAGAATAAGATTCACGGGGATGATTTGATTAAAGAAACTAAGCAGAAAGTGAAAGTGATTCATGACAGTTTGAAAACAGCGTCAGATCGTCAAAAGTCTTACGCAGATTTGAAATGAAAAGATATTGAATTTCAGATAGGTGATAAAGTATTTTTGAAAGTGTCTCCGTGGAAGAAAATACTCTGTTTCGGCAGAAAAGGCAAGTTGAGTCCGAGTAACATCGGGCTGTATGAGATTATCGAACGTATCGGGCTAGTTGCTTATAGATTGATGTTGCCACCTGAGTTAGAGAATATTCATAATGTGTTTCACGTATCGATGCTTCGACTATACAGATCTGACCCATCGCATATGATTGCCCCTACCGAGGTTGAGATTCAGTCAGATTTATCGTATAATGAAGAGCCAATTAAAATTATGGCTCGTGCGATCAAAGAATTGAGAAAAAAGAAAATTTCTATAGTGAAAGTGTTGTGGCACAGACACGGAGTTGAAGAGGCTACGTGGGAGCCTGAAGATGTTATGAGAGAGAAATATCTGAATTTATTCACTGGTAAGATTTTCGGGGACGAAAATCCCTAAGGGGGAGAGAGTTGTAATAGCCCAGTTTAGACCCTAGTCGGAATAGTTGTTTCGGGACCACAAATCTGAGGTCGAAAAAATATTTTAATATTATTTTTATTGTTTACAGTATGTGATAATGCATGTGTGAAAATTCTGTGTGAAAATTTTATTGTTTGTGTGTCGATTTGCGAAAAAGGACTTAATTGCATAAAATGCAAAAGCTGTGTGCTAATTGTTAAAGTGCTTAATTGGCATGACTTCTTAAATGAGGGGTCCTTATATGATTATTTAACCATTGAATGCTTTAAATGACAAGAATGGACAATAGTTAGTGGATTTTAAATGTTTATAATAAGGTTATTTTAGTAAATGGCTTATTAAATGTTTAATTAATAAAACAAATATGAAAATGAAGCCATTATCATCTTGTTCATGCTGAAAATTCAAAGGAAAAAGAAAAGAAAAAGAGTTCTAGGTTTCGGCTAGCATATAGCTTGATTGAGGTATGTTTTGAACTCGGTTTTTGATGATTTTTACGTTTTTATGATCGTTGCTTCGTGTTTTAGCTAGCCCATGTCTTAATTTTTGAGTTTGTTGGTGATTTTGTAAAATGCCATTGATGAATGCTTGAGCTTTGTGATAGTTGATGATGAAATATGAAAGATATGTGATAGATTAACATATTTTGTCTTTGAATTTTTGATGAATTTGACTATTTTGGGCTAAATTGTGAAAATAAGAAATTGAGGTACTAAAGTGTGAAATAAATGAAATATGTGGGTTTATATGAGCTAGGGGAAAATTCGGCTAAGCATGTGTATAATGAAATTATGTGTATTTGATGATTTTATGAAATAGGGACTAAAATGTCAAAATGTGCAAATTTCAGGGCTAAAATGTAAAATGCTTTAACTATGTGTTGTAGATTGTTTTGGATGAAAATGTGATTGAATGAGTTGAGTTTAATATTATATAGATCAAGAAAAGAGAGATTCGGATCGAGATCGAGGCAAAGACAAAGTGCTCGATTGATCGACTAGTGTCGTTAATTCTACGTCCGAGGTAAGTTCGTGTATAATACATGTTGTTTAAATGATGTTCTTATGTGTTGAAATGAATGGAAATGTGAGTATGGAATTCGGAAATGTGAGATGTGATTTTAAAGTTAGATGGCACTAAGTGTGCGTAAATTGAGTCGATATAATGATGATCGGCACTAAGTGTGCGAGATAGAGAAATCATCGACTATATTATTTGGCACTGTGTGTGCGATATTGAAACATCTTCTGTTTAAAGTGATGGCACTAAGTGTGCGATAATATTGTGGCTTCAGCTAATTATATGGCACTGAGTGTGCGAATTTATCGAATGCTTGAAGAGGATCGAATGAGTAATGGTTTGGAGCATTGGATGGTAAATGTAGTAGTTAAATACGTGATGGTACAGGTACGTACAGAACCTATGTGGTTGATGAAGTTGTGTATGAGATAAATGGATAGTTACGTGAATGATTGATGGAAAGAGTTAGATTGAGTAGCTTGGTAAATGCTTGAACATGAGCATATAGTTATGTATGAAAGTGAGATATTGTTATGAATGAAAATTGAGTATTGAGGTGAATTGAACTAGGTGTTGGTAATTTTGCATATTGAATTTGAATTGATGAATTAATTGTGTTATATTACGAACTTACTAAGCTTTAAAGCTTACTATGTGAAGTCTTTCTTTGTTTTACAGTGTTATTAAAGCTAGCTCGGATTCGGGGATTGTCAGCGACTCAATCACACTATCGGCCATCTATTTGGTACTTTTGGAAGTTGTATATTTGGTATATGGCATGTATAGGCTAGTGATTATGAAATATTTTGAGATGTATAGATCTTGCCATGTGATATGGCTTGATAGTTGAATGCCTTAGTATATGTTTTGGATATGTGAAAACGATGGTTATAATGTGCATATGTGGTTTATGTGAATGATCATTATGGTATGAATTGGTGAAGATGGAAATGGTATGTTTCATGCTTGAATTGGTTGATGGGAATGGTGCTTAAAATGTATGTTTTGTGATGTTGTATTTGAGCATGTAGGTTAACCCAAAGTTTGGGTGGCAATTTGGCCTTGCAAATGACCTATATTTGCCACACGGTTGAGCACACGGACGTGTGTCTCGACCGTGTCCTTTAAGATTGTAGTTCGAAACAAGTCAGACTCGAACACGGGCCAGACACATGGGCGTGTGACAGGCAGTGTGAATTAAGTCAGTGTTGCCCACGGGTCAAGCACACGGGCGTGTCTTCGGCCGTGTGGACAAGTCATGTAACAGCCCGATTTAGGGGCTAGTCAGAACAGTGATCTCGGAATCACTAATTCAAGGTTAGAGAAAATTATTTGCATGATATTTTATGAGTTATAATATGTTTATAAAGAGGCATGAGAATTTTGGTGCTTTAATTTTAGCGATTGAGGGCTTAATTGCAAAAAAGGACTAAATCGCATAAAGTGCAAAAGTTCTATTTGAATTGCTAGAGGTACCAATTAGCTAAGGATTATAAATTGCAGGTCCTTAAAGTGATATTAGGCCATTTAATTAGTGATGGCCGGCCACATAGGAAGCTAGGGGGACAAAGGCATTAAATGTTGGTCAAAAGTTGGTGATATTAGTTGCCAAATGAATAAAATAAGATGAAATAAGCCAAGGCTATCATCTTTTCACTATGCCTTCTTCTCCACCAAAAATATCAGCAAGCTTAAGGGTTTGTAAGCTTGAAAATTTCAGCAACATCTCATCCTTGCAAGTAAGTCAATTTGATGTTTATTTTTGATGATTTTTGCATATTTGGAGCCCTCAAAGCTTAAGCTAGCTAATGAGAGGACTAGTTTGCAATATGGTTGAAAGTATAGGGACTTACCATGATAGAGTTTATGTTGTTTGAAGAGTTTTTATGGAAGAAAATGAATGATAGGGAGATGAGAAACAACTTTTGTGAAAGGTGTTGTTATGAAAACACCTAATTAAGACTAATTTGTAAATGTTGCAAATTGGTAATAAGTGCATGAAATAGTTGAAATTTTGAGTTTCTATAGAAGAGAATATGATTCGGCTAGGCTTGATTAGTAAAGAAGATGGATGAAAATTTATTTACGAGCCTAGGGGCAAAATCGTAATTTTGTCAAAGTGTAGGGGCAAAATAGTCATTTTTGCCTAAAGTGTAAATTATGGTGTATTATGATTTATAAATGATTAAATCAAAAAATTTCATTGTTCTAGATCAAAGAAAATAAGTTCCGGACCTAGAACGGATGAAAAGAGAAATGTGGGCAAAAAGGTCCCTTTTGGCCCTTTCGACATCGAGGTAAGTTCATGTGCAAATGTTGCAATTATGTATGAGTTAATTTAATGTTCCAATGTTGTATGGAATTTATATTTACTCTATGAATGTATGAAATATCTTTGATGAGAGGTCAAAAGAATTGAATCTAAGAGTAATGGGAAATGTATGTAGAATGAGATGATGATAGTTAAGGCCTCGTGTAAGACCATATTGGAATATGGCCTCGATGTAAGAATTTGTATAAGACCATGTCAGGGACATGGCATCGACATGTTAATACAAGTAAGACCCTATTGGGGTATAAATTCTATGTGACATTATGAGTATGAGACTCAAGAGAGTTATTTAATAACTTGAGTGATTCAACGTATATGTTGAAAGAAAGAAAGTATGTGGTTGTACCACGAAAAGCAAAAGTGTGTGTTAGAATTGAATTGATATGGATTCAATATATGATGAACCCTTAGTGGGGTATGTGTATTCAATACACCTTAGTTGCATGAGATAGATTTATTAATGTATTGTGTGAATGCAAACGAGTATCATAGAAAGTTAAGTAAGAATAGAAGTATGTGAGGATGTTCTCGGATGAACATTTGAAATAGAGATATACATGTGGATTATATTCCATGAATGTAAAATAACGGTGAGCTAAGTGCGAAATCACCATCAGTATAAATGATTGGTGGGCTGTGTGCGATACCACCCTATTAGAGATTCAATGGTGGGCTAAGTGTGAAACCATCGAGAGATTAATAGTATGAGTATCTTATTGAAAATGCTTGACGAGTTATTTTATATGATCATGTGGTGATCAGTGCAGGAATATATGTACTAATTAAATGAGCAATTGACTTGTGGCATGGTAAGAATGTGGTAAGAGATAGAATGAGTAAGCTTCACGAATGGTTGAGTAAGTTACCGTGAGTTAATGAGAAAACTCGGTATAATACTTTGTGGTTATGTATATTAAATGAATGTCAATATTTGTCAGATTATGCATATGAACTTACTAAGCATTATTGCTTACTCCCTTACTTTTCTCATCTCTTATAGGTTATTTTAATTAGCTCGGGTTGGAGGCCGCCAGAGATGTTTTCACACTATCGAGCAGACCCTTTGTAGGAGGTATCAAATCCTTATGAGTCATGGCATGTATAGGGATTATTTTAAAGTTGATTAAGTTCTAACCGATGTAGCCAAATTGTATTGGCCTAAGAGAATCTAGAGTTGGTTGTGTATGACTATAGATGATGGCTTAAGTTGGTTGTATTTGTATTGGGAGTACTTCTCCCTAGTGTATGGTATAAAGACTTTATCTCTTTAATGATTAAATGTGTTAATTCATGTGTTTTAATCGATGATTTGAGAATGTTTTGAAGTAGTATATGAATGTATGCAAACGGGAGTGGTAAAAGGCTTGGTAAGATAGCCTCTAAGTGGCCACACGGATAGACACATGGGCGTGCATCTAGGCCGTGTGTCTCCTGCACCTTAGTATCTTAAGTCAGATTAGACCACGAGCTGGTCACACGGCCGTGTGATGCACACGGTTGGCACATGGGCGTGTGCCAAGGCCGTGTGACGCCTGCACTTGACACTTAGAAATTCAATTGTCACACGGCTGACGCACACGAGCGTGTGTATAGACCGCGTGGATAAGTCAGAATGCCAAGGTTTGGCACACTGGCCAGGGCCACGGGCGTGTCCAGGCCGTGTGGCTTTTGCCAGTATCCTCCACGGGTGAAAGACACGGGCATGTTTTAGGGGTGCACGAGCGTGTCCCAAGTCACACGGACGTATGACCCCTGTTTCGAGAGAAAGTTTCCAGATGAGTTCCGAAAGTTTCAGGACGTAAGTTTGAGGCCTCGTAGGCCCATGAAATGTCTGATTTGACTAAGAAAGAGAAGGTTTTAATTCAATTTTATAGCCCGTAAGTACATGTTCAAGAAAGTTCAAGCATAGTATTGTCCCGTATTCGGTCTTAGCCTCAGACTTGGGTATGGGGTGTTACATTTAGTGGTATCAGAGCATGGTTTAGTCGGTTCTTGGACTAACCTAGCACGAGTAAGAGTCTAGTTATACATGCCATATGTGGACAGTGATAGTGTGATGTCTCCCGGCTCTAACGAAATTATTTTGTTAAGACAGAGATGATTCCCAACCGAGCTAATTTCAGTAAGTTTGTATGATTTTAAAGCTTCATAGATATTTTCATTGAATTGCTTGCTATGTTGTTAAATGCACATTATTTCCATGAAAATGTTTAATGATTTATTAAAAAAAGAAGTTACTAAGAGCATGTATAAGAAAGTCCCGATTGAAAATGAATTACTTAGGATACTTAATCTACCACATGAGACAAGAAAGTCTGTATAAGACCATGTCAAGACATGGCATCGACAATCAAGCAAGTTATCATGTAAGACCAAGACAAGTCTTGGCATTGAAAGCTATCAAGAGATAGAGATCCCATGTAAGTCCAAGCCAAGGCATGGCATTGGTGAGTAACAAGGAAGATTTCATGTAAGTCCAAGCCAAGGCTCGGCATTGACCAGTTCATGAGTAAAGTTACCAATAAGACCATGTCAAGACATGGCAATGGTAAGTTCCTAAGGGAACCCACAAGCAAGACTTCATGTAAGTCCATGTCAAGACATGGCATCGATACCAAGTAAGAGATCCCATGTAAGACTATATCAAGGATATAGCATTGGCATCAAGATACATGTGAAATGAGATTCAATATCCTTGGTCATTCATAGTAATTCATCGGGCAAACAAGTAAAGCTTAAATGAGATAACAAGAAAGATGAGTAAGTAAAGCCATTATCAAGTTGATTATGAGTATTATTCATGTTATGAATGATGAATTAGAGATTATGATTATCATAGTAAAGTATGCTGATCTATGTGATCAAGTGATACAGTTATCTTGTTTACCTTGCAAGCATGAGACTAGTAAGTTCCATGATGTATGTAAGAGTTAGTAATAGTAAGTAAGCATTTGAGATTTGTGATGCTATTGTTTATGATAAATATGTACACATGGTTAAAAATCACATGTGACTGTTAAAGTAGAGAAGATATAATGTTTCGTCTTATGACCCTGTTACAAAGTCACACATATTATAGTGTGAGAGTTAAAACTGAAAAGTTTGACTAAGTAGAATGCATGAAATGAGTACGGTCGTTCAATGATAAAAAAATGATGAATAAGACCATGGTTGGACCATGGCGGTATATGTGATCCCATATAAGGCCATGTCCGGGGCATGGCATTGGCATCGATACATGATCCCGTATAAGACCATATCAGGGATATGGCTTCGGTATTGAATAAGATAATCAGATAAGACCATATCTGGGATATGGCATCGATAATTGTTGTGAGATCCCGTCTAAGACCATATCTGGGATATGGCATCGGCATCAAATAGTAATCCCGTGTGAGACCACGTCTGGGACCTGGCTTCGATATAAGATTTCGTGTAAGACCATATCTAGGATATGGCATCGACATCGATATGAGTTTCCATGTAAGACCGTATCTGGGATATGGCATTGGTGTTGATATGAGATTTTGTGTAAGACCATAGCGAGGCTATGGCATCGTGATGACATGTAAAGCAATAGCTGGGCTATGATGTTGTGATACGAGTAAGACCATAGTTGGACTATGGCAATCAAGTAAACGACGTACTCAAAACCCGTAAGACATTCTCTAGATTAATAAGAAATAGTAAGAGGAATTAGAGTTAAATGTTGAGTACTCAAGTAGATATTAATGTGAAACTTGAGTTATTAAAGTCACAGTTCAAAAGTATGAGTGATAGAGATAATTGTAACGTGATAAACGTGAAAACTCACTTGAGACGAGTTATGTGACTATGATGATATTTCATTGATAATGAATAGTAAATCATATGTATGTAGTCACGAGAGTTAGGCTAAGGGACTTTGCAACCTCACTCCCTTACCACTGTTGAATTTTGATGAGACGTTATGAGAGTTAAGTTGAGTAAGTTTGCATCGGATTAATGCAATAATTATGCTAGCATGATTAAGAATGCCTTGTATCACATCGATGCATAATACTCTACTAAATAGAGTAACTGTTGTTGAACATGAGGTTGAGTCCTAGAGGACTAAAATGATGAGGCTATCATCGAGGTATGAGATAGACAAGGTCCCGTATAAGACCATGACCGGGACATGGCCTCGGCACCGAGTTGAGATTCCGTATAAGACCATATCCAGAATATGGCATCGATATTTGATGAGGAAGTCCATATAAGACCTTATAAGGGATATGGCATTGGCATTTAGAGGTGACTCCATATAAGACCACCTCGGGAATGTGGCATTGGTTTCGTACCTACATGAAGGACGATGAACATACGTCTTTGATTATCCCTAGTGATCAATGGGACAGATAGATGAGTCTAGAGGTAGAAATGAGAATGGTACTAAAGTCATGTGAAAGAGTGAAAACATGTACTGAATGAATAAATCATGAAGAGACGACATTACGATATAAGACACGGGCGTGTTATATAAGTGCAAGTATGAGTAAGTTGGCTAGAAGCCTATGGTTTGTGCATGGTTAGTTAATGCCATGGATGGGATTATAATGATCTCCTTTAGTATTATGTACTAATACATGTTTCCCTTCAGGGATGATGTGGTCGTTCTTTTCATGAAATTGTGATTGTGTGAGAATGTTAACTGACGGAAAAAGTAGACTAAACAGTTATTGATTTAGTTAATTGAAATCGACATTTCCTCTATCTCCTCGTAACCTTAATTGGGTACCTTGAGGAGGAAGTTGGTGATGATTCGTGTATAAGAGGTGAAATCACAAATTTCACGTTGTGTGATGGGTTTTCGGGTAAGCCGAATAGAGTTAACGAATTCGATCGAGATGTCCCTGCTATCGTGAGATATGACGATAGTAAAGGTTCTAGATTAGCATAGCAAGAGAAACTCAGACGAGAGTGTGATTAAAATAGGTTCTCAGTATGGAGAAAAGAGTAGATTAATGTATTGAGATATGATTCAAGTTCTATGTATATTCACGCATGAATCAGTAAAGAGAATAAAATTCTGTGTGTACGTGAGTGGGGAGCATGATACAAAGATATGCTCATCGAAATGTTCAAACCGTGATGGTTGAGTTTAAAGCTATAGAAAGAACTGTTTATTTGAAAGTTCTAGTACTGAGATCAGTCTGAATCGAAAGAAAGAGTTGACAGGTTGGTGATCCAGAGACAATCACTTTTGTGTCCGTGTTGTGAGTTAGATATTATGTATTGATCCATGGTAAGATCGGTGTGTATTTTCTGAATTTTAATAAGTGAGGGTATCTTATGCTACAGAATATTTTGAAGATGAAATATTGGAAACGGCTTGAGCTATTACAATGGTGGGTATAGTTATTGTGATACGACTCAGATAGTAGACATAGTACAGATGTCTGAATGAAAGATCCATGTTTAGTAATGTGAGTTAGTTACTCAATTGACTCTAGTTGGTAATATCCTAGTTTCAGCGAGGTTAATGACTATAGTGAGTCTTCCTTTCAGAACAGAAGAGTTCAGAAGTGTTATAATAAATGGTATTTTAAATAAGTTATCCATGTTGGATAAGATTTCTGTTGTTGATGCTTCAGTGAGATAGAAAGTGAATGATGTTGAATCCAGAACTTATACAAGAGTTTTAGTATGAGATTTTGTAGTAGCATATCTACTAATGCAAAAGTAAGGAAATGCAGTTATGTGCATAAATGTTTTGACAATAGAGTACATTTCACAATATGATCGAGTTATGGTCAGATGTAGTTGACCACTAAAAGCTGAGTTTCCAAAGCAAACAAGACAAGACTACTACAGTTGGTGAATGCTTTAATGAGAAAGTGAGATAAAACCTTATAGATTTTAAATTTAGTTTGACAAAAATTCCAAGAAAGGGAAATGTCATTCGAATTGTAGTAAATCAACCAGTAAAGATTCGGATGATCCTGTGCAGAGTTCCAAATTGGTAGATTACATAGTATATGCCCCAGAGGAAGAATAACCTAGGTCTCAAGTTACGTTTCGACCTTATGTATCATAGCTTAAGAGTTATTGGCAAGAGAAACTTGAGGATAAGTGGATTCGCGATTTTGAAGAGTAGATGGAAACATTTTAAGAATGTTGGTAACAACTCCTCCTGATTAGATTTTCGGGGACGAAAATCCCTAAGGGGGGAGAATTGTAACAGCCTGATTTAGGGGCTAATCGGAACAGTGATCTCAAAATCACTAATTCAAGGTTAGATAAAATTATTTGCATGATATTTTATGTGTTATAATATGTTTATAAAGAGGCATGAGAATTTTGGTGCTTTAATTTTAGCGATTGAGGGCTTAATTGCGAAAAAGGACTAAATCGCATAAAGTATGAAAGTTCTATTTGAATTGCTAGAGGTGCCAATTAGCTAAGGACTATAAATTGGAGGTCCTTAAAGTGATATTAGGCCATTGAATTAGTGATAGCCGGCCACATAGGAAGCTAGGGGGACAAAGACATTAAATGTTGGTCAAAAGTTGGTGATATTAGTTGACAAATGAATAAAATAAGATGAAATAAGCCAAGGCTATCATCTTTTCACTATGCCTTCTTCTCCACCGAAAATATCAGCAAGCTTAAGGGTTTGAAAGCTTGAAAATTTCAGCTACATCTCATCCTTGCAAGTAAATCAATTTGATGTTTATTTTTGATGATTTTTGCATATTTGGAGCCCTCAATGCTTAAGCTAGCTAATGAGAGGACTAGTTTGCAATATGGTTGAAAGTATAGGGACATACCATGATAGAGTTTATGTTGTTTGAAGAGTTTTTATGGAAGAAAATGAATGATAGGGAGATGAGAAACAACTTTTGTGAAAGGTGTTGTTATGAAAACACCTAATTAGGACTAATTTGTAAATGTTGCAAATTGGTAATAAGTGCATGAAATAGTTGAAATTTTGAGTTGCTATAGAAGAGAATATGATTCGACTAGGCTTGATTAGTAAAGAAGATGGATGAAAATTTATTTACGAGCCTAGGGGCAAAATCGTAATTTTGCCAAAGTGTAGGGGCAAAATAGTCATTTTTGCCTAAAGTGTAAAGTATGGTATATTATGATTTATAAATGATTAAATCGGTAAATTTCATTATTCTAAATCAAAGAAAATGAGTTTCGAACCTAGAACAGATGAAAAGAGAAATGTGGGGAAAAAGGTCCCTTTTGGCCCTTTCGACATCGAGGTAAGTTCATGTGCAAATGTTGCAATTACATATGAGTTAATTTAATGTTCCAATTTTGTATGGAATGTATATTTAATCTATTAATGTATGAAATATCTTTGATGAGAGGTCAAAAGAATTGAATCTAAGAGTAATGGGAAATGTATGTAGAATGAGATGATGATAGTTAAGGCCTCGTGTAAGACCATATTGGAATATGGCCTCGATGTAAGAATTCGTATAAGACCATGTCAGGGACATGGCATCGACATGTTAATACAAGTAAGACCCTATTGGGGTATAAATTCTATGTGACATTATGAGTATGAGACTCAAGAGAGTTATTTAATAACTTGAGTGATTCAACGTATATGTTGAAAGAAAGAAAGAGTTATTTAATAACTTGACACTCAGAAATTCAATTGTCACACGGCTGACGCACACGCAGCGCAGTGCAATGCACTGCCGTGTGGATAAGTCGAGAATGCCAAGGTTTGGCACACGCCGGGGCCACGCGCGTACAAAGTAGTGTGGATTTTGCCAGTATCCTCCACGGGTGAAAGACACGGGCATGTTTTAGGGGTGCACGGGCGTGTCCCAAGTCACACGGACGTGTGACCCCTGTTTCAAGAGAAAGTTTCTAGATGAGTTTCGAAAGTTTCAGGACGTAAGTCTGAGGCCTCGTAGGCCCATGAAATGTCTGATTTGACTAAGAAAGAGAAGTTTTTAATTCGAAACGAAATTTTATAGCTCGTAAGTACATGTTTAATAAAGTTCAAGCATAGTAATGTCTCCTATTCGATCTTAGCCTCAGACTCTGGTATAGGGTGTTACAAGTCAGTATGTATGCCCTGTTTTGCCACAGATTGGACACACGGGTGTGGCTGATGCCGTGTGAGGCACATGGCCTACCCACACGGGAGTGTGACCTCTATAACTTTGAAAAATGTTTGATTTTCGGAAAAATTTTGTAAGTGCTCGGTTTAGTCCCGACCCCTTCTTAATGCTTGTTTAAGGTCTCGTAGACCTTTTAAAGGGACTCTATGTATATGATTTGCTATGATATGATGATGATGTATTTATGATTGAGAAGTGATCGTAAAAGTTTCGTTATGTTTGGTAACGCTTCTTAACCCTAAACCGTCGATGGTTACGGGTCAGGGGTGTTACAACCCCTCACCTTATCAACGTATGGTATGAATGGAAGATGCTACTGGAGTACTAAACGACAAATACTTTTGGTTTAATTAAGAAATTTGAAACTTGAAAACAGTTTTATAAAATCATAGAAAATATTCAAATTCTATTTAAAATGAGGTTTATGCTTTTCATAACAAAGTCCAAAAATCCTATAGTGACAATTAAAATAAAAGAATTAAGAAATTTGTAAAATATAAGAATGTTACTTAATTTCTTAAAGGTTACTCAAATTCTTAAATGTACTTTAAAGAAATTAAGTAAAAACATTAAATTACCGCTTAGGTGGCCAAAGTTCCCGCCTAGGCGGTAACTGGAGTTATTAGTTTTTTTTTTCACTAGAGATTTGCCCAGGCAGCTCGAGCTACTGCTCAAGTGGTAATGTAGTTAATATTAACTTCGTTAAGTTGCTACCTAGGAAGCACAAACTGCCACTTAGGTGGTACTGTAACCATTCATAATTTCATACTTTCACAAACATTACCAGATCATCTCAATGAGTTTCAAAACACTATAAATCAATTACTAAGCTCATTTAAACTCAAAATACACAGTATACATGCACTTGAGATGAATGGTGGGATAAAATTACTATAAGAGAACTTAAGGGAATTCAAGTTACAAATCAATTTTTCAAATATTATTCAAAACTAAGTCCCTATGTACATGTCAAAATTCTTATACCATAACAAACAATATAGATATATAACATGTAATGCCCTTAACCTGGTCTGATTCGTTGGGTCTAGATTTCGAGTGTTACCACACATTTCACTTAACCATTTATCAAAATATTTATAAAATTCCATTTCTCTAATTATTTTATATAACAATTTCACTGAAAAATTTAAGATATGAAAACAAAGGAAGTGTTATACAGTAACCAGTTACATTAAATTTGATATAGATCATTACAAGATAGAAGTTTGTTTAAAAATAAAACTCAAAAGGCATATTCCTAGACTATGACACAAATTTATTGTATGCATAATAGCCCGATTCGCTGAAACTTAGGTGCACATCTGGTGTCGTCCCTCTGGCGTAAACTCTTCCCGAATACTTGAGACACAACAACAAACCTTGTAAGCATCAAAGCACTAAGTGAGCTTTACTACAAAAATACCTTAATGAATACTTTGCGTTCTTGTATGAGCCACTATGCCCAACCATTCTTCCAAATCATTTATTACAGCGAATACCACAACATTTTTGTTCACACATGTACGCCAAATGTCATACTCTTTAAAATACCAATTCTAACTTATTTGGCTTCTGAAGATTATTTAACCTATTACTTGATTTTCCTTGTTACTTAAGTACTACTCTACAGAATATACCTTCAAAATCCATTTCATATGTATTAGATTTTAATATTTAAGCTATGCTCTAATCAATTGTTTCTAGACATGGTCCACAGGCGATTACAACACATTTGGCGATTGCTCACCTAGAACTGATTGCCACAAACTCTTATTCAAATCATCCTTTAATTCACTATCACACAAATCCAAACTTATGATATACTACGTATATCAATCAAAAGAGTTCCACATCAATTTCATTTAAAACCACAAATATTCAGAATACCCATATGCCAACTTTTTTAGGATTTCAGGATAAGTCCTTAAATCCCAAACATAACCTCAATATGACAGATTCCAAGAACTCTGATTTAATCATTTTATAACCCAAATGAACTCATAATGATAGATCCTTAAATCTCACATGGATGCAATTATATATATACCTTACCTTTTCAAATCATCATGGTGGATACCTTTATCATCATGCAAAAACACAATTGTTTTCAATAACTTATTCCATTAATTCACAGATCTCACTCAACTTTTAACCTTGAGCATAACAATACTTGATCCCAGTCACACTTATTTCAGAAAAAACAAATTTATCCACAACTCACCATAGAAACAAAGAGACACGTCTTGCAAATATACATAACAGATCACGCCATAAGAGCCAAATAGAACACACCATAAAGCCATCACATAGAATTCGCCACAGAGGCGTTGTACAGAATCTCGTGTTTACTATCCCGGCGGGCTTCACATATGGTGCCATGGTTTATTCTTCATGGACTTATATAGAGGTTTATTGTATCGTGATCTGCCATTTCGATTTACACATTATCGAAGGCTACCCATGAACATACATACAGACATGTTATATCATGCCATGGATCTTAACCACATGGTCTATCTCAAATTCATGTATCGTGTTCTGCCTTTCCAGTTTCATCTTACTAAAGGCTACACCATAAATGGTTCTAGATTATACTAAGCTGCCACGAGTCTCTACCTCATGGTCTTACACTCATTTTAAATTCGTGATATGGTAGTCTGGTTAGCATTATAACTACCCTACCAGAGGCTTTACATTGAAACATTTCTCTTTACTTACTGACCCGGATGTGATTGTATTCCTGACTAACATTCTTTTCATATCACAACTATACCTACATTCTTACCAATCAGTATTCCTCTCAACAGAACCTTACACATATCATCATAACATTCACTTCATCTTTACTATGATCATACACTTACTAATTATTATAGATATCATCATCCTTTATTTATATAAATACTTATACTTGAAAAGTTTACACAAGAGAGTCAGGATAGAGATTAAGATATAATGGTTACCATTAGATAAAATAATATCATTTTTGGAGAACGAATTTATCCCAAAGAGATTAATGATATCCTATAAGGGTAACACACTAATGATAAGGTCATTGGACAAGTACTGATTGAGTAGCTTACGTAAGGGTATGTTATTAGGGAGAGTTCAGCCACAATACTATAGTGGAATGACTTTGTGACTAAATGAGTTTATAGGTGAAAAGCTGGAACTTAATTATAAATCATTTGAGCTCTAATTACATATGTCCAATTGGTCCCTCAGCTAGCTCGTTAAAACCAAAAATGAATTGCATGTTGAATCAAATGAATAGAATTGGATAGAAATGATAAAGTTAGAGAAATAAGTTACATTCGAAAATTAATGTGGTTTCTTACTAATTATGGAAATGACTTAAGAATTAATTTAAGTTTTTTTTTGAAATATTATTTAATTAAATAATTGAAATTCAAAAATGAAGTTAAATTAATTGGTCATTGCGAATTCGTTGAATGTAGAAATTAAATATATTTTCTCATAGATTCTTTTACAGTAAATTTACCATAACCTTAACGGAATTAGAATTGGGTTGAGAAAATTTATTTAATTAGAAATTTAATTAATTAATATTAATTTAATCAATAATATTTATTTTGGAAATAGAAAAACATGTATTGAGTTGAATTAAGTTATAAAGTGCCGGGTTAAAAGTTAAAGAAGCACATATAATTGGACCCAATACAAGAAAGGCCCAAAACCCCCTCATAACAAGTGTGAGAGGTGGCAACCCTAGTAAAATAACTAGGGTTATGCCCCCCTTTCTCTCCTAATTCAACTAAGGGATTGTGTTTCTATTAAATAAATATTTTTGTATTCTACTAATTCAACTAGGGTTTCACTACATCTCTCTATAAATACATGACATTTGTAGGGCTAAAAGCACACAACTTAGAGATATTGTTATATTGTCCGAAAATAATTCAGAATTTAATTCTAAGTATAAATTATATTTTCCAGGAATAACAATCCTACCGGTTTCTATAAGAGAGAAAGATTCAATTTCTTACTGAAAGTAAGATTATTATTTATGATTCTGTGTTCAAATTAAAATTGTTCGAGCTCATGTAGCGCCCCATTCCTGACCCTTAAGAAGGATCCAAGAATGGTGCGTAACAGCCTTAAAGTATTTTCCTTACAAAAATGTAATTGGCGGAACCTCCGGTTTACTTAAACTTAAGGGCCCAAACACCTTTAAAACTTAAAACTTCATTTTGGATTTAAGGAAAAAGTAAAGTTTGGCTAATACAATTTTAGTTACAAAATAATATTCTTTAAATTTCAAGCCTTGACACCACCCACATTTGTCATGCATAATACAAAATTACTAGAAGCCTTACACAAAATGTATCCTCTGGCGTAGTCCTTGAAGGTTCCTTTATTTCTTCAGTGGTCCTAAAAAGGGAGGATAAAAGGAGTAAGTTCACAAAACTTAGTGAGTTCTGGGGCTAACATTAGGATATTTATACGTCATACAGACAGAAGAACTCTTCCCAACTCAGTAGAACATACAGTTCGCCCATTGGTGAATACACCACACAGACTGACTTCATGTATCTCGCCTATTGGTGAGTACCGAACTTACACAGACTTTAATAAAATAGGACTCATTTTAGCGCATACGCTACACCCATGCATTCATGCAAACAACCTCCTTCGTGCTAGCCAAAAATCCTAATCCTATTACATTTTTCCAATCTGGTTTACATTACACTTGTCTTACCAGACGCTACATAACATCATTCATGTATCACAATCTGCCAGTTCAATACTCTTTGCAATGAAGGAAATGCCATGAATGCACTTCCTTTGTTCTAACCATATGGTTCCTTTTTCAACGTAGAGTGGGTAATGACTCAGCATGAAGTAAGGCCCTCTCATTTCTTACACAGACATGCAAAGCCAAACTTTTCATCAGACATGCAAACTTACCTTGAACCAGACATGTACAACACACACATGGGATATGAATGAACTCACCAAAAGATGCAGCAGAGACTAAACAACATGTCCTTTACCCTTGTCTTGAGAGCTTTCGGGAGTTTCTTGAGCTATAACATAAATAGATAACTTATCATATCCTGTTTTTCAGAAGAACTAAAAAAGCTTTCAATAACACTTAATCAGGAAACCCAGAATATGGAAGTTTCCTTCCCTAAATCTTTAGTCTGTCACTAAAGCACAAAACCCTAAGGACCCATAAATAATCAAGAAAATAGCTAGAGTTTCATCATTATTTACCAGGTTTCACAACGGTGAAGTTAGTTGATTATAGCAAAATCTAATCCTTCAAAGGCTTAAACACTTTCCCAAAAACACAGAGAGAATTTTGAAAGGAAGTATGAATTGCCAAAGAAAGTATAGAACTTGTTTAGGAAGCTAAGGTTAGCTTTATATAGGTGTACATGGAAGGAGAGCTTAATGGACAAGCTTATTTCCCTCTATTAACTTTCCTTTAGTACCTGTGACTAATAATTTTCTCTCTCATCTTAAATGCATTTCCTTTCATTTTCAGAAACTTTGTCCAATCCTAACGAGTCCTCATTAGGCCAACTAAATAGTTTAATTAGAGAATAAGATAACAAAATATTTATCGTTCCTATCAATCTATGAGTTTAACATTAGGACTCATTATTTTCATCTATCTACTGGGGCGATGTATACTCTATCAAATAGTCCACCAAACCTCAAAGTTTGCCTTAACCAGCGCGTTGCCCAAGGGCACATTTATAGACCTTAAGTACTTAATAAATTTCTAACCCTTTCCTTACTCGGGTTTCACATTATAAGCCTTAGTTCAATTAAAAATACTCGAGTACTACACTTCACTGGGCGGGATGTTACAACTCTCCCCCACTTAGGAAATTTCGTCCTCGAAATTTTTAATTGAAAAAAATTGTGGATACTATTATTTCATTATGTTCTCCCCTTTTCAAGTGGCTTCCTCAGTGTTGTGATTCCTCCATAGTACCTTTACTTAGGGAATTCTCTTATTCTTCAGCTCTTTAACTTCCTTGGCCAAAATACAGACTGGTTGTTTTTCATAAGATAAATTTGGTTCAGTCTCAAGCTCTTCAATTTGTACCACGTGCTCAGGGTTAGATCTATACCTTTACAACATTGATACGTGGAAGATGTTATGAGTCTTTGATAGTTCAGGAGGCAAAGCCAATTTATACGCCACTGGACCAAATCTTTCTAGAATTTCACAAGGTCCTAAAAATCTTGGGCTTAACTTTCCTTTCTGGCCAAATTGTATAATCCTTTTCCAAAGGGATACCTTCAAGAACACTTTTTCTCCCACCTCAATGGAGATTTCCTTTCTCTTGAAATCTGTATAAGACTTTTGCCTATCCTGAGCAACATTCAAGTGGCTGCGAATGACGACAACCTTTTCTTCAGTTTTATGCACTAGGTCTAGAACCACGATTTTTCTTTCGCTTAACTCTGTCCAACAAGTAGGTGTTTTACACCTACCATATAAGGCCTCGGAAGAAGACATCTTTAAACTGGAGTGGTAGCTATTATTGTAGGTGAATTCAATCAGAGGGGCATACCTTTTCCAATTTATCCCAAAATCGATCATACAATAACACATCATATCTTCTAAAAATTGAATTACCCTCTCAGATTGGCCATCATTCTAAGGGTGAAACATATTTCTAAATTTCAACTTGGTTCCCAATGATTATTGTAATTGCTGCCATAATCTGGAGGTAAATCTTGGATCCCCATCAGACACAATGGACGATGACACTCCATGGAGACACACCACTTCAGCAATATGTAGTTCAGCAAACTTTTCTAAAGAATATGTGGTATTCACAGGCAAAAAGTGAGCTGATTTTGTGATCCTATCTACCACCAACCAGACAAAGTTCTTCTTGAAGGGACTAAGGGGAATCTAAATACAAAGTCCATGGTGATTCTGTCCCATTTCCAATTGGGAATTCCAGAGGATATAGTTTTCCAGATGGAACTTGATGCTCTGCCTTCACTCTTTGGCATGTTAGACATGTGGAAACGTATTTTGAGATATACTTCTTCATTCCAAGGCACTAGTAAGATTTTTTCAAGTCTCTATACATCTTGATGCATCAAGGTGATAACTCTTGGAAAGAGTTATATTTCATGCCTTTAAACCTAGCTAATTGCTTGTACTTAAGTACATTTTGTCGCATTTTAGGACATTTTAGTTATCATTTTTAATATTGCATTAGGACTTGGATTGTGTTAGAATTAGGTGCTTTTAATCGCTTATGGTGGAGTTTTTTTGTGTGTTGGTATGGCAGGAATAGGTTTTTGAACGAGAAATAGAGGAATGAAGTTTTTTCAGGGCAAAAGTGCAGACAATTTGCTAGCATGGATGTCGTGGCTGTAATAACCCGTTTTCAGTGAAATCAGAACAGTAGTTTCGGGACCACAAATTTGAGTCAGAAAGAAAATTTATTTTAATATTATTGCATGGTCTGCAACATGATAGGAAAGACGTATAAAAAAATTTTGATAAGAAAATTTTACTTTTATGTTTAATTAGGAGGAAATGACCAAATTGTATAAAGTGCAAAGTTTGAATTCTAGTAGCTAGAAGGATTAAATAGCCATGGAATTCAAAACTTGAGGTCCTTATATGGTAATTAGACCATTAAGAAAAGTTAGTAGATATTTATGATGATTCATCCATGGAAATTAAAGAAAAGAAAAGGACTAAATTGGAAAGTTGAAAAATTAAAGATGATAATTAAATTAAAAGACAAAAATATCATATTTTTACCATCTTCTTCCCCAAATTTCTATGGAAACCCTAGGAAACTGAAAGAAAATCAAGCAAGCTTAATTGGATAAGTAATCTTGTCACGTTTTTAGTAATTTTTATATTTTCGAGATCGTAATAACTTAATCTATCTATTTTGAGGATTTATTTGCAAAGTTATCAAAGTGTCAAAATTTTTCCATGGATGAAAATGCTGAAATTTTGAAATTTTGTGGTAGAAATTGAAAGGTTTTTGATAGATAAAAAACTTTTGTAAAGTGAATTTTCATGAAATTGTGATTTAGGGACTAAATTGAAAAGATGTAAAATTCATGGAAATTTTTTATTTTTGTGAAATACATGAGATGTAAGTGTTATATGAAAATTTTGGTTTAGCTTGGAATAAGGATTAAATTGCATGAATTTCATTTTCTGAGCCTAGGGATGAAATTGGAATTAATGAAAAGTATAAGGGCAAAATGGTACTTTTGCCTAAAATGTGAAATTGATTGAATTGAATATGAATTTCACTAAATTGAGTTCAATTTACTTGTATAGATCCGGATAGACCTAGTACGGAATTGGATCGAGGAAAATAAAAAGTGTTGGATTAGTAGATGCTCATATATGAGCAAGTGTGGAGGTAAGTTCATGTAAGTAAATTGTGTATATTTATATGTTTGAATTGGATGTTGTATATGTGAATTATGAATTTGTTATGTATATGAAAATAATTATATATTTGACATGCTCGAGAAATGTTAAGTCCTGTTTGAATGAATGAAATTTGATGGATACTAGTTTCCCGATTGTTTGTGATCTAGCATATGTTGCAGACACACCATAGCTCAAAAGAGCGTCCTGTTATTAGCCCTCTCGAGCTTCCCGTATATGGTTCTTGCAAGCTTCCCGTTATAGCTCTTCGGAGTGTCCCGATAGGTTGTGATCCTACATGTGTTGTGGACACACCTTAACTCTTATGAGCTTTCCGATATAGGCTCTTCGTGAGCTTCCTGTTAAATTAGCTCTTTGTGAGCTTCTCGACAGTGCTCGCTTGAACTTCCCGATATATGGCTATCCGGAGCTTCCCGTTACATGGCTCTTTGTGAGCTTCTCAATAGGCTCTTCGTGAGTTTCCCGATTAAAAGTTCTTTGTGAACTTCCCGATTATGGCTCTCATGAGCTTCCCGTTATACAGCCTGAATAAGCTTCCTGATACATGGCTCACATGAGCTTCCCGTTATAAGGCTCGAGAGTGTGCTTCCCGATTATGTGCTCTAATGAGCACCCCCGTATATGAATTGGCGGATCATTGATAAGTACACCTTGTGTGTACTACCCGGGTATCCATCAATATTTCAAATAATTCAACGGACAAAACTCTTGATAAGAGAAAATATGAGAATTAAATGAATTATATTTCGAATATCTCTGAAATACCTGGAAATGGCTGTGTGATGAGCTCATCTATGTTTCCTTGATATTCATGTAAATTTCATGACTAACTTG
The DNA here is from genome assembly GCA_025698515.1 of Gossypium sturtianum. Lineage (NCBI taxonomy): Eukaryota > Viridiplantae > Streptophyta > Magnoliopsida > Malvales > Malvaceae > Gossypium > Gossypium sturtianum. Next base: position 102,117,547 of record CM046944.1, read on the forward strand.
TTTGATGAGAGCATGTGTTTAGGAAATTGGCCACAATGTTTTGGATGCATGTTTGTATGCTTACTTTAAATGAATATGATTGGTAAGTTAAATTCTTGTTATACGAACTTACTCAGCATTATATGCTTACTCTGTTTATTTTCTTCTGTTTTATAGTACTCGGAAGCTCGTAAAGGTTGGAACGGGTCGGAGCAAGATCACACTATCCTTCAGTTCAATTTGGTATAATTAGCAAAACTACTTTTGGTATAATGGCATGTATATACTAAGTTAGATTAAATGATGAAATGTTTTGGTTGTAACTAGCCATTGGAATGGCTAGTGATATTATGGTTAATGTATATGTATGAGGTTATACTATGTTTGATATGTAACTGTGCATGATTGGTATTATAGTTTTAAATATGCTTAAGTAAGGATATGTTTAATTGGGTAAGTTGGATGTTTGAATCAATGTCATGATATATCATGCATAAGAATTTGGTTTTGGCTTGGTTTAAATGTCTTGGATTGGTTGGTGAATGTGCTTAAATGTGGTTGTAGGTGGAAGACCAATTGGGTGAGAAAAGTGGCCTTGAAAATGGCCTATTTTTATCCACACGGTAGACACACGAGCGTGTGTCTCAGTTGTGTGTGACACACAGCCAAGCGTACGGGCGTGTGGTTTGGTAGTGTGTCCCTTGCACCTAATTTTCGTAAATTAAATTTACCACACGACTAAGCACACGAGTGTGTGGCTGGCCATATGACACAAGTCAGAGAGTTACACGGGTAAGGACATGAGCTGGCACACCGTCGTGTGCTTCATATTGAATACCACACGGCCTGGAACACGTGTGTGTCACTTGGCTGTGTGAGCCACACGGCCTGGCCACACGGGCGTGTGTTCCCTACACCTAGTATAAATTTTTAAAGTTTCACGAAAAATTCTCTGAGTTCCCGATTTAGTGCCGACTTGTTTCTAACTCATGAATTGGGCCTCGAGGGTCCATTTAAGGGAAAATATGATTGAATATGTCTAATTTCGGATATGAATAGTAAATGACATGAATTAATTGTATTTGTTCTGTAAACTCCGGTAATACTCTGTAACCCTGTTTCGACAACGGATATGGGTTAGGGGTATTACATTTATTGGTATCAGAGCTATGATTTAGTCGATTCTTATACTAACGTAGCATGTACGAGTTTAGCTATGCATGCCATTATATAAATTGTGATAGTGTGATATCTCCTGACCATTTAAACATGATTTTCATATAGTAATGTTGTCGAACCAAGCTAGAGCTGAATCTGAGGAAGCTGAGAGCAATGCTCCAACTTTAGTTCAAAGAGCTATTTCCAATAGCAGAAGGCCCGTATCTAAGGGCCGAGGTGAAGAGGCTAAAGAAACCTTCTTTCAAATGATGAATGAATGGTTCGTAGAATATTTTAGAACAAATCCTGCTCTACAACAACCCCCCTCCTGGTCCTCAACCGGTTCCCGATATGCCACAAGCTGTTGAATCTGTTAGAATTTGTAAACCTTCGGTAGATAAAATTTGGAAATATGGGGTAGAAGAATTCAGGGCTACTGCCGATGATGATCCGAAAAGGGCTAAATTTTGGCTAGAAAATACAATCAGGGTTTTGGATGAATTGTCTTGCATACCTATAGAATGTTTGAAATATGATGTATCTCTGTTAAAAGGCTCAGCCTACCAGTGGTGGAATACCTTGATTTCTGTTGTACCAAGGGAAAATGTTACATGGGAATTTTTCCAAACAAAATTAAAAAAGAAGTATATTAGCCAGAGGTTCCTTGATCAGAAAAAGAAAGAATTTTTAGAGCTCAAACAGGGGAATATGACTGTATCTAAGTACGAATGGGAATTTGTTCGACTAAGTAAATATGCTAGAGAGTGTATCCCGACTGAAGTTGCCATGTGTAAACGGTTTGAAGAGGGATTAAATGGAGGGATTAAATAAAGACATCAAGTTGTTAGTTGGGATTTTGGAATTAAAAGAATTTTTTATACTAGCCGACTAAGCACATAAAGCTGAATAACTAAATAACAAAAAGAGGCAGGCAGAGATGGAAGCCTGAATTTCGAGTAAAAGATTCATGGGAAGTTCACAATCGTCAGCTTCAAAGAAATTAAGGAAATATCATGATCATTCTGTCACATCTACGGGGTATTCTGGTAAAGACCAAAGTATTCAACGCTCTAATCCGAGATCTTCGTCTCCATCCGTAACAAGTGTAGGAAGTGTTGGAAGTCCTAAACTAAGATGCAAACATTGCAATAAATTGCATTTTGGTGAATGCCACATGAGAAGCAGAGCTTACTTTAGGTGTGGTTCTTTTGACCACTATCTCAGAGATTGCCCGGAAAGACCTGAAAAAGATACAGTTCAGACTTCAAGACTGAGCAACTCCGCCTCTAGAGGTAGACCACCTCGTCACCCCAGCAATATCAGTGGCAGCCGAGGTGTAACAAAAGATTCAACCGTTAAATCTGAAGCACGAGCACCGGCAAGGGCATATGCTATTCGTACAAGAGAGGATGCCTCTACACCAGATGTCATTACGGGTACTTTTTCTCTTCTTGATACTGATATTACTGCTTTGATTGATCCTGATTCAACACATTCATATATATGCACAAACTTAGTGTCTGTTAAAAATCTATCTGTCGAGTCCACTTAATTCGTGGTTAAAGTTTTAAATCCCCTGGGCCAGTATGTGATGGTGGATAAAGTTCGTAAAAATTGTCCGTTAATGGTACGAGGTTATTGTTTCATGGTTGATTTGATGTTGTTTCCATTTGATAAATTTGATGTAATTCTGGGCATGGACTAGTTAATTCACCATGATGAAGTGGTAAATTGTAAACAGAAATACATTGTGTTAAAATGTTAGAATGGTAAATTGCTTCTGTAACATCCCAAAAATTAGGGGTTGTAAATTTTTGCATAATTTCATGTTGTGACTGCTCAGTTGGTTATTTGAGTGTGTTTGGGGGTTCTAGGGAGGCCTGGGTTCGAGTCTGAGCCTTGGAAAAATTTTAGTTTTTAGCTCTTTAGTGGGAGAGGGTTGTGGGAAGTAGGACTTAAGTAAATTTGTGTGTACTACTAACACAAGTTGAGCGTGTGGTGTAGTGGTCTGGTGTCAAGTGGAGAGCAAGGAGGGGAAGGGTTCGAATCCCACAAGTTGCAAATAAAGGCTTTTATTTTGTGACTTAAGAGGGGAGGAAGCAGAGTTTGGATCAAACTCTTCAATGGGAGTTGGAGACTGGGTCAACAGGTTTGAATGGGAGGCTAGGAGTGATTCAAGGAGGGGATAGTGGAGAAAATCAAGGGATGGAGGAGAGTGGGAGAGTTGGCCGAATGTGGGATTGTGGTTAAGGGGAAGATTTCGGTTGGGGGTGGCTTTGGGAGTCAATTTTGGCAGCTTTGAATTTGTGTAGAAACCGAAACTTCTTTATGCTACTACCTTTTGTTTCTTTTTTCTTTTTTGATTCTTTTCGAGCTTGTTTCATTTAGGCATTTCGGCTGAGAGTCTTTTGGGAAACATTTCGGGACTTCTCTTTGGCTGCATTTCGTTCACTTTCTCCTTCTTGTCTACTTACCTTTCGTACATTTTCGTTATTTCTTCTTCTTCTTTTGCTAAAAGCCGAAACATTTGGTTGGCTGAATCACTACCCTTCTTCTCATTTCTCTTCACATCTTGTTCATCCCTTGTCTTCTCTCTAGTCGAATACGTATTTCTTTTTCTTTTATTCTTCAACTAGATTCTTTTCTTTTCCCCTACGGTTCTGCAAAGAGTGTGACAATCGGTAAGTTATAGTTCTTCTTGTCAGCGACTCTGTTCCCATTTGGTTTCTTCTTTAATAACCATATGTTCTTTCTTACACTCTGTGGCTAAAAATATGTTTCTTTCTGTGTTTTGGCCATCGTCGGGTTTAGGGATTTCTATAAGGCGAAGGGGAGCCAGTGGTTTGTATTAATCAAACCTTTATTGTGGATTCATCGTTCAAGGGAGGTAAGAACGTTGTCATAATACTTGGTTTGGCCGAATGTGCCATGTGTTTGTGTTGAGTGGTATGCGGATTCTAGTCACACTTATGGGTTTCATTTGGTTCAGATTCTTGTTAAGGACGTGAAGCCAATCAATCATGCTTAGTAATCTTGGTGTTTAGGACCATTTGCTCAAACAAGGTAAGGAGAACATTTTGGGGTCTAGTTCTTTAAGTGATTAGTCTTAAGCAACGTTTAGCTAATAAGGTAATCTGATGATGTGTAGGTTGGATACGAAGGGCTAATCGTGCATCTCGCTAAGGTGTGTAATCTCACACCCTTTCTTGTTTATTATGCGCTATTCTATGAGTCGGCCAAAAGCCGAAATACCGACAAGCCGAGATATCGGCAACTATGATTACTCGAGCATTCGAGCGCTCATAGAGATAAACCGAGCCACTAGGGATGGTGATAGACCGTTGAGAGTGTCACGAACTCTCTCGTGGAACTGAGGCCGTAACAGGCCTTGTTGAGCCGAAGCGGGCTTAGTGGGCCCAATGGGTTAACGAGTCCACATGAGCGAAATCGTTGGTAAGTACTGAATGACTGCTGCGACTGGGAAGTCAGTAGAACCGAGATCGAAACGAGCTAAATGGGCCACACAAGCGTGTGGGCCCGTTTGGGCTGGAATTGGATTTTAGGCCCAATTACACCGTTGAGACCCAAAAGGGAACCTGTATCACTCGGGGCGACAGTAGGCCTCCGGAAAGGCCGTTGATGACTGAATTACTGAAATACCCTTAGTGGGTAAATTACCGAAATACCCTTAGTGGATAAGTTACCGAAATACCCTCGATGGATAAATTACCCTCGATGGGTAAATTACCGAAATACCCCCGAGGGGTGAAATTACCATTTTACCCCTAAGTGACGAAATGACCGTTATACCCTAAATGGTAGTTAAATATCGTTTATATGATTTTATATATCTGTTTATAATCGTAGTACACTGCATTCATAACATATTGCATTGGGTTGGGTTTGTTGATTGGAGGAAGTACCGTTCTAGTGGCTCTGCCACATACCGTTCTAGTGGCACCGCCACATACCGTTATAGTGGCTTCGCCACATGTTCTTAATTTAGTGGCTCGGCCACATATACTGTTATTAGCAACTTGACTGCATTACTGGAGAGTTTTGGCTGGATGGGTTGACATGGTCCCCACATGGTGTGTTGGTTGGTATGGGTAGAGAGTTAGTTGGCTGGATAAGATTGGGGTGGGCACATATCCATTTGCATTGGGATGATTTTGGGCTTAGGCCCAGCTTGTTACCGAATAGGGTTAGGCTGAGACCGACACCGTATGGGCTCGGGCCTAGATTATAATCGTTATAGGGAATTACACCATGAGTTCTTGTAACTCACCCCCTTTCTTTTAACCGTGCAGGTAATCCCCAGCGTTAGTGGATTTGGAGCTGCGGAGGACTTGGAGGTGGCCATACGCTGGATTTGTTAATAAATGAAACCTAGTAAATGCTTGGGTTTAATTTATTTTTATATTATTTTTGGGTTGATAATTTATGTAATATGGCCATTGGGATTTTCTTTTAACTTTCATTTTGGTAACTTTTTTAATTATGAACTGCCAAACTGTTAAACACGGGTTTTTAAAATAATGACCGTTGTTTTCAAACATCACGTTTTCGCAACTTTGGAAGTCAAACTTCCGCAACAAACAACATTTTGAAAATAATATTAGGTTACAAGGAAAATAACCTTAAGGAAAACTCGTTTTAATAAGCAACGAAATTCAGGGTTTTTCAAACGGTAAAAAGTTTAAATCGAGGAAGGGTTTTCAAATGATCGAGTAGTTTTAAATAACCGTTTGATGTAACATGTCAGATTTGGCCATAACGTCTAGGCCGGTAGGCCGGGTTTTGGGTGTCACAACTTCGTATTGAATTTGATAAACTGGATGGGTTGTCTATTGTGATCTCAGCTATATCAGCACAGAAATATATCAGAAAAGGGTATGATGCCTATCTTGTATATGTGTTGGACACTAAAGTATCCGAATCAAAGATTAAGTTGGTGTCGGTTGTTTGTGAATTTCTTGATGTGTTTTTGAAAGAATTACCAGGATTACCACAGGACAGAGAGGTGGAATTTTCCATAGATCTTGTTACTGGAACAACACCAATATCTATAGTACCTTATAGAATGGCTCCTACTGAATTAAATGAGTTGAAAGCTCAGTTCCAAGAACTAACTGACAGAGGTTTTGCTCGACCTAGCTCATCACATTGGGGTGCACCAGTTTTATTTGTTAAAAAAGAAAGATGGATCATTGAGGTTATGTAATGATTACAGGTAGCTCAACAAAGTTACAATAAAGAATAAGTATCCACTTCCCCGCATTGATGACTTGTTTGATCAATTGAAATGTGCCACTGTGTTTTTAAAGATTGATCTCAGTTTTGGCTATTATCAGTTACGAGTAAAAGACTCAGATGTATCGAAGACAACCTTCAGAACCAGGTATGGGCATTATGAGTTTCTTGTGATACCGTTTGGCTTGACAAATGCACCTGCGGTATTTATGAATATGATGAACAGAATTTTTAGATCATACTTGGACAGGTTTGTGGTAGTATTTATTGATGATATTCTGGTATATTCTTGAGATGAAAATGAACATGCTGATCATCTGAGAATTGTGCTACAAACTCTGCGTGAGAATCTACTGTATGCCAAATTTAGTAAATGTGAATTTTGGCTTCGGGAAGTCGGTTTCCTTGGACATATAGTATCTGTAGAAGGCATCAGAGTTGATCCAAATAAAATTTCAGCAATTGTTAACTGGACACCACTGAATACTGTGTCTAAAGTCAGAAGTTTTCTGGGATTAGCTAGATATTATCGGAGGTTTGTAAAAGGGTTCTCTATTATAGCTTCTCTGATGACACGATTGTTGCAGAAAGATGTGATATTTGACTAGACTGATAAATGTCAGCAGAGTTTTGACAGGTTGAAAACCTTGTTGACTGAAGCACCTGTACTAGTTCAGCCTGAATCGGGTAAGGAATTTGCAATCTACAGTGGTGCGTCATTAAATGTTTTAGGCTGTGTCTTGATGCAAGAAGGTAAAGTAATAACCTATGCTTCTAGACAACTAAAGCCACATGAAAAGAACTACATGATACATGATTTAGAATTGGCAGCCATTGTTTTTGCACTGAAAATTTGGCACACTATCTATTTGGTGAAAAATGTCACATATTCACTGATCATAAAAGTTTGAAGTATTTGATGTCACAAAAAGACTTGAATATGAGACAACGCAGATGGCTTGAGTTATTGAAAGATTATGATCTGGTTATCGATTATCATCCAGGAAAAGCCAATATGGTTGTAGATGCTTTGAGCATAAAATCATTGTTTACATTACGAGCAATGAATACTCGGTTGTCATTGACAAATGATGGTTCAATCCTAGTTGAGTTAATAGTTAGACCGACATTTCTGTAACAGATTTGTGAAGCTCAGAAAAGTGATGATGAATTACAAGCTAAACGGGTACAATGTGAGTCAAATTTCGATTCAGAATTTCAAATTGGGTCTGATGGTTGTTTGTTATTTAGAGGCAGAATATGTGTACCGAAGAATTCAGAACTTATACGAAAGATTTTAAATGAAGCTCATAATGGTATTATGTCTGTGCATCCGGGGAGTAATAAAATGTATAATGATTTGAAAAAGATGTACTGGTGGTCGGGAATGAAACGTGACATTTCTGAATTTGTGTCTAAGTGTTTGGTATGTCAGCAAGTTAAAACTGAACACCAAGTGCCTTTGGGATTATTATAGCCAATTACAATACTAAAATGGAAATGGGAAAGAGTTACCATGGAATTTGTATCGGGATTATCCCTATCTCCAAAAAAGAAAGATTCCATTTGGGTAATTGTCGACAGATTAACGAAGTCTGCACACTTTATTTCGGTACATATGGATTTCTCTTTAGACAGATTGGTTGAGTTATATGTTTCTGAGATTATCCGATTACATGGAGTGCCAGTTTCCATTATTTCTGATAGAGATCCACAGTTTACATCCCGATTCTGGAACAAGTTGCAAGAAGCTTTGGGTACACAATTACATTTCAGTATTGCATTTCATCCTCAGACTGATGGTCAATCCGAACATGTGATACAGATTCTAGAAGATATGCTTCGGTGTTGTGTGTTGGAATTTAAAGGTAATTGGGAAAGATATTTGCCTTTAGTTGAATTTGCATACAATAATAGCTATCAGTCAAGCATTAAAATGGCACCGTACGAGGCTTTGTATGGTCGTAAATGTAGAACTCCATTATACTGGACAGAGTTCAGTGAAAAAAAGATACACAGAGTTGATTTAATCCGTGAAACTGAAGAAAAAGTGAAAGTGAATCGGGATAGTTTGAAAGCAGCCTCTGATCGTCAAAAGTCTTATGCCGATCTAAAACGAAAAGAGATAGAATTTTAAGTCGGTGACAAGGTATTCTTGAAAGTATCACCTTGGAAGAAAATTCTTCAGTTTGGTCATAAAGGAAAAATGAGTCCACGATATATTGGACCTGTTGCATACCGACTAGCATTACCACCAGAGCTTGATAGAATTCATAATGTTTTTCACGTTTCTATGTTGCGACAGTATCGGTCAGATCCTTCACATGTTATTTCTCCCACAGAAGTTGAGATTCAGCCTGATATGACTTACAGTGAGGAACCAATCTGAATTCTGGCACGTGAGACGAAAGAGTTAAGAAATCAAAATGTAGCTTTACTGAAAGTTCCTTGGCAACGACATGGAAAAGAAGATGCTAACTGGGAACCGGAGGAAACAATGAGAAAACAATATCCAAACATCTTTACTGGTAAGATTTTTTAGGACGAAAAATTCTTTAAGGGGGAGAGTTATAACAGCTCATTTTCAGTGAAATCAGAACAGTGGTTTTGGGACCACAAATTTGAGTCAGAAAGAAAATTTATTTTAATATTATTGCATGGTCTGCATCATGATAGGAAAGACGTATAAAAAAATTTCGATAAGAAAAATTTATTGATTTTATGTTTAATTAGGAGGAAAGGACCAAATTGTATAAAGTGCAAAGTTTGAATTCTAGTAGCTAGAAGGATTAAATAGCCATGGAATTCAAAACTTAAGGTCATTATATGGTAATTAGACCATTAAGAAAAATTAGTAGATATTTATGATGATTCATCCATGGAAATTAAAGAAAAGAAAAGGACTAAATTGGAAAGTTGAAAAATTAAAGATGATAATTAAATTAAAAGACAAAAATATCATATTATTATCATCTTCTTCCCCAAATTTCTATGGAAACCCTAGGAAAGAGAAAGAAAATCAAGCAAGCTTAATTGGGTAAGTAATCTTGTCCCGTTTTTAGTAATTTTTATATTTTCGAGATCGTAATAACTTAATCTATCTATTTTGGGGAATTATTTGCAAAGTTATAAATTATCAAAAATTTTCCATGGATGAATATGCTGAAATTTTGAAATTTTGTGGTAGAAATTGAAAGGTTGTTGATAGATAAACAATGTTTGTAAAGTGAATTTTCATGAAATTGTGATTCAGGGACTAAATTGAAAAGATGTAAAATTCACGGAAAATTTTTTATTTTTGTGAAATACATGAGCTGTAAATGTTATATGAAAATTTTGGTTTAGCTTGGAATAAAGATTAAATTGCATGAATTTCATTTTTCGAGCCTAGGGACGAAATTGGAATTAATGAAAGTATAGGGGCAAAATGGTTCTTTTGCCTAAAATTTGAAATTGATTGAATTGAATATGAATTTCATTAAATTGAGTTAAATTTACTCGTATAGATCCAGATAGACCTAGTACGGAATTGGATCGAGAAAAAGAAAAAGTGTCGGATTAGTAGATTCTCATATACGAGCAAGTGTGGAGGTAAGTTCGTGTAACTAAATTGTGTATATTTATATGTTTGAATTGGATGTTTTATATGTGAATTATGAATTTGTTATGTATATGAAAATAATTATATATTTGACATGCCCGAGAAACGTTAAGTCCTATTTGAATGAATGAAATTTGATGGATACCAGTTTCCCGATTGTTTGTGATCTAGCATATGTTGCAGACACACCATAGCTCAAAAGAGCGTCCTGTTATTAGCCCTCTCGAGCTTCCCGTATATGGTTCTTGCGAGCTTCCCATTATAAGGCTCGAGAGTGTGCTTCCCGGTTATGTGCTCTAATGAGCACCCCCGTATATGAATTGACGGATCATTGATAAGTACACCTTGTGTGTACTACCTGGGTATCCATCCATATTTCAATAATTCAACGGACTAAACTCTTGATAAGAGAAAATATGAGAATTAAATGAATTATATTTTAAATCTCTCTAAAATACCTGGAAATGGCTGTGTGATGAGCTCATGTAAATTTCATGACTAACTTGTTTGATGAGAGCATGTGTTTAGGCAATTGGCCACAATGTTTTGGATGCATATTTGTATGCTTATTTTAAATGAATATGATTGGTAAGTTAAATTCTTGTTATACGAACTTACTAAGCATTATATGCTTACTCTGTTTATTTTCCTTTGTTTTATAGTACTTGGAAGCTTGTAAAGGTTGGAACGGGTCGGAGCAAGATCACACTATCCTTCAGCTCAATTTGGTATAATTAGCAAAACTACTTTTGGTATAATGGCGTGTATAGACTAAGTTATATTAAAGATGAAATGTTTTGGTTGTAACTAGCCATTGGAATGGCTAGTGATATTATGGTTAATGTATATGGATGAGGTTATACTATGTTTGATATGTAAGTGTGCATATTGGTATTATAGTTTTAAATATGCTTACGTAAGGATATGTTCAATTGAGTAAGTTTGATATTTGAATCAATGTCATGATATATCATGCATAAGAATTTGGTTTTGGCTTGGTTTAAATGTCTTGGATTGGTTGGTGAATGTGCTTAAATGTGGTTGTAGGTGGAAGACCAATTGGGTGAGAAAAGTGGCCTTGAAAATGGCCTATTTTTTTCCACACGGTAGACACACGGGCGTGTGTCTTAGCGCTGTGTGACACACGGCCATGCGCACGGGCGCGTGGTTTGGCCTTGTTTCCCTGCACCTAATTTTCATAAATTAAATTTACCACACGGCTAAGTACACGGGCGTGTGGCTGGCCGTGTGACACAAGTTAGAGAGTTACATAGGTAAGGACGGGATGGGACACGGCCGTGTGCTTCATATCGAATGCCACACGGCCTGGAACACAGGTGTGTCACTTGCTCACATGGCCTTGCCACACAGGCGTGTGTCCCCTGCACCTAGGAGAAATTTTTTAAAATTTCGCAAAAATTTTTTTGAGTTCCTGATTTAGTCCCCACTTGTTTCTAACTCATGAATTGGGCCTCGAGGGTCAATTTAAGGGACAATATGATTGAATATGTCTCATTTCGGATATGAATAGTAAATGACATGAATTAATTGTATTTGTTCTGTAAACTCCAATTATACTCTGTAACCATGTTCCGACGACGGATATGGGTTAGGGGTGTTACAGTGGCAATGCCGGGAAGGCCAAGTCAACTTTTTTTACCCAACAGTTTAGTTCAAATTCAAACTTGTACTAGATAAATCCAACTAAAAGAGGATAAGATAATCTGTAACAGCCCTATTTAGGGCCTAGTCAGAACAGTGGTTTCAGAACCATTAATCTGAGGTCAGAGAAAATTATTTTTATATTATTTTATGAGCTAAAGCATGTTTATATAGGTGCATGAAAATTTTGGTGCTTTAATTTTAGCGATTTCATGCTTAATTATGAAAAAGGACTAAATCGCAAAAAGTGCAAAAGTTCTATTTTACAAGCTAAATGTTTCTAAAAGCCATAGAATATTAATTGGAGGCCCTTAAAGTGCAATTGGACCCTTAGAATTAGGGTGGCCGGCCATAGGGGACAAACCATGTCTAAATTTGGTCAAAATTGTTGAAATTAGGTGGACTAAATTGATGTTTTATAATAAAATAAAGAAAGGAAAGATATCATCTTTTCTTCTCTTATTCTCCACCGAAAATTAGCAGCAAAATAGAGGTTTGAGAGCTCAAAAATTTCAGCAAGCTTTTCTCCTTACAAGTAAGTGTTTTGATGATCATTTCTTGATAATATTTGTACTTTTGGAACCCCTAAAGCTTAAGATAGCTAATGAGGGGACTATTTTGCAAAATGGTTGAAAACCTAGGGTTTTGCCATGTGAGCATTTATGTTGTTTGCTGCATTTTTATGGAAGAATATGAGTCCTAGTTGTTAGATAAACAACTTTTGTGAAGTGTTACCATGAAAACACCTAAAAGGACCTTTTTGTAAAGGTTATAAAATAGGTGTTAAATGTGTGAAATAATTAGTATTAAGGGTTGCCATAAGAGTAATAAGTATTCATCTAGGCTTGTAAAAGGAGGAAATTCGATTAGAATTGATTTACGAGCCTAGGGGTAAAATCGTCATTTTGCGAATGTCTAAGGGCAAAATGATAATTTTACCAAAGTATGATTATTGAAATGAATTAATTAAGGTGGAAATTAAATGAGCTAAATTGTTATTATAGATCAAGAAGAATGAGGAATTAACCTTGATCGAGGAAAAGGCAAGGTATCGGATTAGATCGGCAATTTGGCCTCTTTTGAAATCGAGGTAAGTTTGTGTGTAATAAATTCAACATCATGTTATTAAGTTTTTAAATGTTTGATATTATTGATGTTGTATATTATTTCTATGAAATTGAGTAATGACGTTGAATGAGAAAGTGATGAGACTTTATGATGTTGAAGTCCCGATTGGACTATAAGAAGTGAAAGAATATCATCATTGAGATTGGTAAGGTCCCATGTAAGACCATGTCTAGGGCATGGCCTCGGCACCAAATTGAGATCTCGTATAAGACCATATCTGGGATATGGCATCGGCATCGAATATGAAAAATCGTATAAGACCATATCTGGGTTATGGCATCAACATCGATATGAGATCCCGTATAAGACCATATCCGGGATATGGCATCGGCATCGAGATGTGACCCCACGTAAGACCATATCTGGGATGTGGCAATGGCGTTGTGTTTATGCGTATGATGATGATTGTAAATCCTCGAATAATTCAAGTGAGTCATCGAGGTAAATATTTAAGTTTGTAATAGAGATGAAATTAGTGCTAAATCTATGTGATGAAGTGATACATGTACATGTGAATAATTCACGAGATATGTTTACGATATGTGACATGACATGTATTTGGTAAGAGTAAGCATGAGTAAGTTATAGCAATGTGCTTGAGACTTTGTGTTCTTATTCAATTCCATGGATGAATGGCATTATGAGCCCTTATGTTGCTACTTATTTCATGCAAACTTACTAAGCTTTATGCTTACCCCTCTCTGTAACATCCTGGAAAGGGCCTATGCATTTTCGGTTTAATTGTACGAAATGACAAGTCTTAAGCACTATGAATAAATTTTTGGTATTTTTGGAATTCTAGAAATGCATAGAAATGGAAATGAACATTTTTGGAAACCTGAACATTTTTGAAAACTTGAACATTTTTGGAAATGTTTCAAAAATGGAAAGTGAACATTTCGGAAAACCTGGAAATGTAAGAAAATGGTCAGCAAACAGAGCCGATCGAAAATTTTAGGAAACTTAGAAATGATGCCGAAATGTCAAATTTTAAAGTTCAAAATAGGAAATAAGGGCTAGAGGGCCTTAAAAGAAAAAGTTGGAGAAGTTTGACACACAAACAGGCTTGGAAAAGTGGCCTGGAGATGCCACTTAGGGCCTCTGAAAATGGCCCCACATGCAAGGTGTTGGGCCTGAGTTCGAGTCACAGGGGAAGCAAATAAAAGAAATTTTATTTTGCTTCCAGAAGAAGTGAGGTGGACGGCACATGGCTATAAATTAGGAGCTTTTATTCTTTTATTTTTAAGAGATAAAGGGTGGATAAATAAGGGATAAATAATGGATTTATTTTAGATTATTTTCAAGAGATAAATGTGGATATTATTTCTTTTATTTTGATAGATAAGGAAGAGATAAAAGAGGATTATTATTAGTATTATTTTTATTAAGAGATAAGAGATAATTATTGGATTAAGTTTTATTAAAGTGATAAATCGAGGGATAAAGCTATCAAAATAGAAGAGTGGTGGCCAAGTAAAGGACTCTAGCTAGTAATTTTGGCTATAAAAGGAAGAGTAAGGCTATTCTTCATTCATTCTTTTCTTTTCAAGAAAACCTCTGCACAAATTCTCTAAAGTTTCTCCTCTTCTCTCTGTCGAATTTTCTCTGCCATTATTCTCTTTTTCTCTTTTCTTTTCTTCTTCTATTACAAACACAATCAAAAGCCGAAGATACCAATAGCCCTAGTCGATTTCTCACTAAGCCTCAAGAGCCGAAATTGTTATCCACATCAAAGCCATAGCCGAATATCGCTAAGGGTTCAAGCAAGAGTTCCATCAAATTCTTGATGAGGTAAGATTAGGTTAGATTCTCATTCTATTTCTTTTAAAAATCATTAAATTAAGATTCTAATACCTTTAATATCTGCTGTCAAGAGATCTTTCGGGATTTACTAAGTGTCGACTACAAGGAAGGAGAAGTTCTTTTCCCAAGGTACACCATAAGCGCGTGTTCCCTAGTTATTCGGTGAATTTGGGATTTAAGAATCTAAGGTAAGTCATATTTAACATACTGGCTAAGGGTTATTTGTTGTGAATAAATGTTAGAAATTGATCTAACATGTAGTTATAGGGATTTTGACAGAGGGATACAAGGATTTTGGGATTTGAGAATTTCAAGGTAAGTTTTAAGAATACTAATCCTACTAGGATTTGGATTTATGGCCGAATGGCTTTTTATTAAATTAGTAAGTGATTAATCAAATGTAGGAATTTGAGATCTAAGGCGATGGATCGATTTCGGGATTTCAAGGAATTCGTTAAGCAAATCAGGTGTGTACCCTACCCTAAGTTTTGATAGGTTCATGGCTATGTTTAAATTAAATGTATTATTAAGAATGTGTGTACTCATACTAACCTTCGATATATCATATGGCAATTATTTTGATATATGAATATGCATAAGAATGTGAATGTGGCTAAGTACCACAAATGTGGTAAAAGTACCTGTGCGTTTCCTACTTCGATAGGATTATGAATATGATATATTTTGAACATATGAATAGTAACATGAATGAGAATTAAGTATGTTATGCATGATATAAAATTTATGGGGCATTCGGGATCTATCTGAAAGGGGAAGAAGGTGTTGACTTGGTCTCACCAACGGAATATGGTGACTACGGTCACAAAATTTGAATATGGTAACTTCGTTTACATTATCCGAATTTGGTAACTTCGGTTACATTATTTGAATATGGTGTCTAATGACACAAATTATATGGGCGATGAGCACGTCGATCATTGCCGATCGCTTCGATGGTGTGTAGCGGATGGAGGGTTGACTTAGTAGTCCCCACGGTGTGACCGGCGTAATGCGGGTGGTGTGTAGCGGATGGTTAATTAGGTTTGGGTTTGGGAATGCATCATTAATTGTATTCTATGATTTGAATGTGTATCATTTGCATGCTGATTCTATTATTGTAACACCCCCAAACCCGGCCCATTCACTACGACCGAATCTGGTTATGTCACTG
This sequence comes from Gossypium sturtianum, assembly GCA_025698515.1. NCBI lineage: Eukaryota > Viridiplantae > Streptophyta > Magnoliopsida > Malvales > Malvaceae > Gossypium > Gossypium sturtianum. The sequence continues at coordinate 102,133,302 of CM046944.1, forward strand.
GGAAAGACGGTTGGAAATCTTTGACTTTAGGATTTATTATCTCTGGAAATCATGTCCATTTAAAATTTAATAAATAATATAAGCTTGTTGAAAACTTCCGAATTAAAACATTATAATAAGTTGCTATAATATGAATCTCTTGCGAAAATATTACTAAGTGTAGTGTAAACTTCAACATTAATAAATAGAGTACTTTAAATCAAAGAGGCCCCTATTACATCAAATAAAACTCCAAAATACTGATAATATAAAAAAACTTAAATAAAGTAAAACATCTTCTGTATGAAAATCTCCTTCTGCATGGGCCACCTTGTATCCACTCCACCCCAGTCCATTACTAACGACTCACCTGCGATGATTAAAAAGTTGGGTGAGTCACACAGACTCAGTGTGTAAGTTAACCACTGAAATCCACCCACATGCTAGCCACATAATATCCCAATTATCAAATGCAACAAGTAATATGTATTCATTTTAACAATTACCACAACTGGGCTTGGCCCATTCAAATCATACTCAAATCTGGGCTTGGCCCATTTCTCAATAAACCACATATCAACTGGGCTTGGCCCATTTCACGTATGTTCCCAAAACATACCTATCCACATGTCATATTGGGCTTGGCCCATTTCCATATTATTACAAAAATAATGCAACATGATTCCCAACCCAACCTAGGGTCCATCCGCTACACACCCCTTTATCCAAATTTACCACACACTGGGGGACTATCGAGTCACCCTCTCCTTTTCCCTCCAAAAAGGCAACCAATGCCATCCACGATGTAGCGTATAGCCAACATCAAACCACGATGGAGCACACAAAGCAATCCATCAAGCCACGATATGGCATAAAGCCCATATCAATCAAGGTAACCACGCGAACCAAATCGCAAAGATCCACAACGCGACCTCGATCAAGCCAATCCACGATGTAGCACAAAAGTCGACATCAACCACGTACTCGAAGTACACCCGCACCTTCTTTTCATATCCCACCCATGCACATGCCACATAAAATATAATCGTGATCATGCATGCACATGCTTATTAATATCCATAAACATACTCATAAACAAATAATCACACTTCAATAGATCCGATACTAACTGGTCATCGCTATACCCTTTAGGTATATATGGCACACTTATTATCGCACTTGTTAGTAAAACATATAACACATAAAACCCGGAAACAAAGTGGGTTAGTTACACACCTTATTACTAGGAGTTCTAGACCCTCGATCCTCGACGCTATCGCTCTAGCGAAACTACGGCTTTTTGCCTAACGTTTTTACGTTGTGCGTCCACACCCCGGTGGCCAATCTCGCATGCCAGAACGGATCTTTCTTAAACTTTGGGATGGGAGCTTTCCCTTGCCCACCTTGGACCGGTATTGGCCTCCATCGAAAGTCACTTAAATGTAACCACACGATTAATCAACGGGTCATAATCAACTAATTCTAAGCCACTTACTAATATCCTTACCGAAATAATCTGAGATCCCGAAGGCTTCCCTTGCTCTTGTCGATATGCCCCTTAGATGATCGAATCCAAGAGACTTCCTCAATGCTTCCTTCTTTCGACACTCTTGCCTAAGATTCGGCCAACCACACTAGGACACAAAGGGAGATCAGCACCACTCTACTATTCGGCCAAGATGACACTAAATAGAGGAAGGGAATTTCGGCACACCAAGAGGGAGAGGGAGAGATTTAGCAAAGACTTGAAGAATAATTGGCTTTCTACCCCCCCTATTTATAGCATTCGGCCAACCCCCCTTGAAGACTCCAAGATTTGGCCAACACCTTCCTAGCCACTAATTCAATTCCATTTGAATTAGTTCACTTCAAAACAAGTTGAATTGCTCCACTATTATCCCTCTTATCATAATAAATAATAAATAAAAAAATAATAATTATCCCACACTTAACTAGATAAATAAATAATAAAAAAAAATAAAATAAAAACAAAATCCTCATCAAAATCAAAGTCTCCTAGCCGTCCAACACCTTCAAATTTGCTGCCCAAAATAACAAAAAAAAACAAAACTCCAAATGCCACACACCAGGTTCGAACCTGGGGCCAACTGCCGCACACCTTGCCTCCAACGCCCAGGCCACTCGGCCACTTTGATTTTTATGCTAGAAACCCTCAACATTTATTTATAAACCCTTCTTAACTCAAGCCCATAACCACCAACAAAAATAAAACGCCAAATGCTTCTCCAGGCGCTCGAACCCGCGCCTTATCACTCCTCCAGCGCCTAAGTGCCGCACGAGAGCCACTTCACCAGCCCATCTTTCTTGTCCGAATTCCTCACCATATATCTTTAAGGCCTTACAAAGCCCAACGCCCAAAACAAAAATAAAACGCCAAATGCTTCTGCAGGCCCTCGAAACCGCGACCTCACTCCCTTCCAGCGCCTAAGTGGCGCATGAGAGCCACTTCTCCCAATTGGACTTTCATGCCCATCAAACCTGCCCTTTTATTTTTAAAGCCTTCCTAGCCCAATCCCCTGACGCGAAACTAAAACAAAACTGCTGCCGCTTGGACTCGAACACAAGCCCCCATCGCGCGCTACTTCCAAATTTCTTAAGCGGCGCATGAAGCCACTTTGCGGATCCTTTCTTGCGTCCTAAACACTGAAAAAATTTTAAGGCCTTCCCGCCCCATTTCCCCTTTTACACTAAAAATCCAAAAATTTTCTAAGGCATTCCTTGCCTTCTAGGGTTCTCAAAACCCCTAAAAATTCCTCCAACATGACCACAAGCCTACTAACTGCTCGAGTTATGCTCCAAGCGCATAACCCCTAAACCAGGGTGTTACAATTCTACCCTCCTTAGAAATAATTTCGTCCTCGAAATTACTTTACTAACAAACGTCCATACAACCTATCTTACCACCTTACGCTTATGTCGCAGCTCTCAGATCTTACTAAGGCTATCGTACCTACACACAATCTCTAAGTTCATGCTCAAAATTGAAACACCTCTCTTAGGAACACAGAAAAGGCTAACTCATAAGCAAACAAAGTAATTAAAGCGTGTACCAAAGCAAAGGAGCTTACATGATATCACATCCTTGGTTGACTCGACTAGAACCTTTCCTTCCATGACTTGAACCACGATCCTCGTCGCCGAGGACAATTCTTAACCGGATGTGCCTTAGATCCGCACCAAAAACATTCTTTACTATTTCCCCAACACTCTCTCCGTGTGAGGTCTTCCACATCGAACACAAGAACGATTCCGATCCACCGTACAAGTGCACTTACGGTGGTTCTCGGTCCTTGGTCTCTTCTCGGGCATTACTAAACGATCTTGACGGTCCAATATTTCTCTTATTCTCGCCTTATTCTTTTCTCGGTTTTCTCTTATAGTCTTTTTAACCTCTTCAAAGAATCCGAGCTTTCTCCACTAGCACCGCAAAGTCTCTCTCCTCTCTGCATGGAGCAATCGGCGATTCAAGTTCATCTCGCAATCCGTCCTCAAACCGGACGCACCTCTCATAATCAGTGGCCACAATTCCTTTGGCGTACTGACTTAGTCGCACAAACTCAGCTTCATACTCAGCTATCGACTTACTTCCTTGTACTAGGTTTAGAAACGCTTTCCTTTGCGAGTCCAAATAACTGGCTCCTACGTACTTTCCTTCAAACTTTTCCTTAAAGTACTTCCAATCCAATCGATCTGCCGGTACACCTTGTCTGACAGTGAGCCACCAACGATAAGCTTCATCCCGAAGAAGCGAAACAGCACCTTTCAGCTTTTCTTCGTTGGTACAGTCCAAATCGTCCATGATTCTCTCGACTGCTTCTAGCCAATATTCCGCTACATTCGGAGCTACTCCCGATACTCCCCTAAAGACTTCAGCCCCATTCGACCTGAGCCTTTCCGATACTGACTTTCGAGCTCCGCTTCCTACACTAGCTCCTGCTACTCGCTCGAGCACTCGCAACATGGCCCGCGATCATCGCGTCATCTTCCCCTGTCTCGATCTTGCCCCTCTACGTCCACTTCTTTGGTGGCGGCACTTCACTTTTTCGACCCATGGCGGACCCTCTACCGGTTCGATGCGGCCATTCTACCTCTACCGCGTCCCCTAGAGTTCATCTCTATCGTCGCAATTTAATCTGATTAACAAGTTTTATGCATTAGAAATTGTTCCACTTGTTTATCCGCGAACAAATCTTATGAAAAGAATTTCTAGAGGTAGTTCTTTCGATCACACAAATTTTCGCCCAGCTTTGTTACCCTAATTCAAAGAATCACATTTACACACTCACACATTCATTCGTCCACAAGAACATATTTCTCCCTCAATAGAGGCACATTCATGGTATCTACCACCCACATTCACTATTCTGACATTTCTCGCCTGCTTCTACCCTGTGGGTATTTCGTCATTTTGTCCTACAGGAGGACATTTTCATCATAAACCAGAGCGATTCAAAACTTTAATAGGTCAGATCTTTTGAAATTCCCAAAATTGAAGAGTATTTTCAAAATTTACGCAAATTGAAGGTATAACAGATTTTGGTAACTGGGGTATATTTTCGTAAATTTTAAAACTAGGGGTTTTAAAGCAAGAGGCAAATCCCTTTGGGTTTTAATAATTGGTTTAGCCTATGAACAAGTCCTCTTGGTTAAGGTGAACCGTAGCTACGCACTGTAGGATTCCAGCCAAGAGGAGGTGACTCACGAGGACTGCAAGTACCAGTGCTCTTCCTGATCCACTCCTGAGACATGCGCACAATGGTTGCCACACCTTAACTCGCGACTTAATCACGGTGTTTGTTTAATGGTCCTTAAGTCTTATGCACATGTTTGAGTAGACTAGCCCTAGGGTTCAACAGATCCTAGTTCACTAATCTATGAGCCCAACTAAGCCCATAACAGTTCATATAACAAACTTCATCACAAGTCCGAAGTACTTACCTGGTGGACTCGGGCCGGAGGTACAGGTGCCATGCCAGAATAACCTGAAAATATTTCCATATTTTTGAAAAGCCCATTTGGAGATGTTTTTGGGCCCAAAACCCTCAAATCCGAGTTTTGAACCGGCTCGATACCAAAATCAGAACACCCCCAAACCCTACCCATTCACTACGAATCAACTGGTTATGTCACTGGGAAAGACGGTTGGAAATCTTTGACTTTAGGATTTATTATCTCTGGAAATCATGTCCATTTAAAATTTAATAAATAATATAAGCTTGTTGAAAACTTCCGAATTAAAACATTATAATAAGTTGCTATAATATGAATCTCTTGCGAAAATATTACTAAGTGTAGTGTAAACTTCAACATTAATAAATAGAGTACTTTAAATCAAAGAGGCCCCTATTACATCAAATAAAACTCCAAAATACTGATAATATAAAAAACTTAAATAAAGTAAAACATCTTCTGTATGAAAATCTCCTTCTGCATGGGCCACCTTGTATCCACTCCACCCCGGTCCATTACTCACGACTCACCTACGATGATTAAAAAGTTGGGTGAGTCACACAGACTCAGTGTGTAAGTTAACCACTGAAATCCACCCACATGCTAGCCACATAATATCCCAATTATCAAATGCAACAAGTAATATGTATTCATTTTAACAATTACCACAATCTGGGCTTGGCCCACATTCAAATCATACTCAAATACTGGGCTTGGCCCATTTCTCAATAAACCACATATCAACTGGGCTTGGCCCATTTCCACGTATGTTCCCAAAACATACCTATCCACATGTCATATTGGGCTTGGCCCATTTCCATATTATTACAAAAATAATGCAACATGATTCCCAACCCAACCTAGGGTCCATCCGCTACACACCCCCTATCCAAATTTACCACACACCGGGGGACTATCGAGTCACCCTCTCCTTTTCCTCCAAAAGGCAACCAATGCCATCCACGATGTAGCGTATAGCCAACATCAAGCCACGATGGAGCACACAAAGAATCCATCAAGCCACGATATGGCATAAAGCCCATATCAATCAAGGTAACCACGCGAACCAAATCGCAAAGATCCACAACGCGACCTCGATCAAGACTAATCCACGATGTAGCACAAAGTCGACATCAACCACGTACTCAAGTACACCCGTACCTTCTTTTCATATCCCACCCATGCACATGCCACATAAAATATAATCGTGATCATGCATGCACATGCTTATTAATATCCATAAACATACTCATAAACAAATAATCACACCGCAATAGATCCGATACTAACTTGGTCATCGCTATACCCTTTAGGGGTATATATGGCACACTTATTACTGCACTTGTTAGTAAAACATATAACACATAAAACCCGGAAACAGTGGGTTAGTTACACACCTTATTACTAGGAGTTCTAGACCCTCGATCCTCGACGCTATCGTCTAGCGAAACTACGGCTTTTTGCCTAACGTTTTACATGTATGCGTCCACACCCCTGTGGCCAATCTCGCATGCACAGTGAACGGATCTTTTCTTAAACTTTGGGATGGGAGCTTTCCCTTGCCCACCTTGACTGGTATTGGCCTCCATCGAAAGTCACTTAAACAGAACCACACGATTAATCAACGAAGTCATAATCAACTAATTCTAAGCCACTTACTAATATCCTTACCGAAATAATCTGAGATCCCGAAGGCTTCCCTTGCTCTTGTCGATATGCCCCTTAGATGATCGAATCCAAGAGACTTCCTCAATGCTTCCTTCTTTCGACACTCTTGCCTAAGATTCGGCCAACCACACTAGGACACCAAGGGAGATCAGCACCACTCTACTATTCGGCCAAGATGACACTAAATAGAGGAAGGGAATTTCGGCACACCAAGAGGGAGAGGGAGAGATTTAGCAAAGACTTGAAGAATAATTGGCTTTCTACCCCCTATTTATAGCATTCGCCAACCCCCTTGAAGACTCCAAGATTTGGCCAACACCTTCCTAGCCACTAATTCAATTCCATTTGAATTAGTTCACTTCAAAACAAGTTGAATTGCTCCACTATTATCCCTCTTATCATAATAAATAATAAATAAAAAAAATAATTATCCCACACTTAACTAGATAAATAAATAATAAAAAAATAAAAATAAAAAAACAAAATCCTCATCAAAATCAAAGTCTTCTAGCCGTCCAACACCTTCAAATTTGCTGCCCAAAATAACAAAAAAAAACAAAACTCCAAATGCCACACACCAGGTTCGAACCTGGGGCCAACTGCCGCACACCTTGCCTCCAACGCCCGAGCAACTCGGCCACTTTGATTTTTATGCTAGAAACCCTCAACATTTATTTATAAACCCTTCTTAACTCAAGCCCATAACCACCAACAAAAATAAAACGCCAAATGCTTCTCCAGCGCCGAACCCGCGCCTTTATCACTCCTCCAGCGCCTAAGTGCCGCACGAGCCCACACCACCCCATCTTTCTTGTCCGAATTCCTCACCATATATCTTTAAGGCCTTACAAAGCCCAACGCCCAAAACAAAAATAAAACGCCAAATGCTTCGCAGCCCTCAAACCGCGACCTCACTCCCTTCCAGCGCCTAAGTGGCGCATGAGAGCCACTTCTCCCAATTGGACTTTCATGCCCATCAAACCTGCCCTTTTATTTTTAAAGCCTTCCTAGCCCAATCCCCGACGCTTGAAACTAAAACAAAGCTCAATGCCGCTTGGACTCGAACCCAAGCCCCCACTGGCGCTACTTCCAAATTTCTTAAGCCAGCGCATGAAGCCACTTTGCGAGATCCTTTCTTGCGTCCTAAACACCAGAAAAATATTTTAAGGCCTTCCTGCCCCATTTCCCCTTTTTACACTAAAAATCCAAAAATTTTCTAAGGCATTCCTTGCCTTCTAGGGTTCTCCAAACCCCTAAAAATTCCTCCAACATGACCACAAGCCTACTAACTGCTCGAGTTATGCTCCAAGCGCATAACCCCTAAACCAGGGTGTTACAATTATGACTTAGTGTTGTTTACACATTGAGTCTGTTGACTCACCCCGTTTGGGGAATATTTTTCAGGTGATGAGCAGTAATGGACCGGGTCGGCAGGAGCTTAAAGGTGGCCATGCATAGCAAGAAATTTATGATTTGGACTTTCAATTTATTTTAAATATTTTAAGTTTTACTTTGGGATCATTGATATAATAATGCCATTGTGGTTTACTTTATTTTTCTTTTATTTATTATGTTTATGGATTTTTATCAATTAAAGTTTAAGTAAATTCCTTTTTTAAAATTAACTCTAAATGTTTTGTCACCTTAAATAAATGGGTTTTAACATAAGATAAATTTGTTTTCAACTCAAGCCCAACCCAAACAATATTTTTTAAAAATCATACAAGTTTTTCCTAAGTAACAAAAGAATTTTGAACCGGTTTACTTGAGGAACATACCAAATCTGGTCAAAGCTCGTGGGCCGGGTTTGGGGTGTTTCAGCTTGGTATCAGAGCCCAGTTTTAAACTCTCGGCCTTTGGGCTAAGGCCCAAAACGTTTTTAATTCGAGCCCAAATGATTTTCTCTAAAATAAGGCAGGTGTTCTGGCATGGCACCTAAGTCTCCGACCCGCAGCCCACCAGGTAAGTACCCTAACTTTATGTGTGATTTATATTATGATTTGTAGAAGGGTAGAAATGGAATGGAACGTAGATTAGTGAACTAGAATCTATTGAACCATAGGACTAGTCCATTCAAACACAAGTGCATAAGACTTAAGGACCATTAAACAAACCTATGACTAAGTCGCCGAGTTAGGGTGTGGCAACCATTGTGCGCATGTCTAGGATTGGATCCGGAAGAGCCTGGTATTTAAGCAGTCCTAGTGACTCACCTCCTCTTCGCAGGAATCCTACCTGGTGCGTAGCTTCGGTTCACCCTAACCAAGAGGACTTATTCATAGGCTAAACCCCTAACTAAAACCCGAAAGGGAACTAGCCGTATTTTCAAAAAAAAAACCTAGTTTTAAAACTCTTAAAATTATCCTTTGAATTGCAAACATGATTCTATAAAATTTTCTTCAAGTATTCTTGATTTATAAAAATTACTAAAATACCCTATTTGCAAAATTACTAATTGCCCTTGGTTTATGAAATTTCAAAAATACCCACAGTTCTTATCAAAAATTCATTACTTTATAAAATGTCCAAAAACCCTAATTTGCAAAATATCAAAATACCTTGATTTTGGAAAATTACAAACCGCCCCTAACTTACAAAATTACCAAAATGACCCTAATTTCCAAATTTTTGCAACATCACCGCTTTTGGAAGTACAATTCTCAAAAAGAACCCTCAAAGTTTTGTAAAATTTGGAAATACCCAAAATATTAAACTCTATAAATTTACCATGGTTTATTACCAAAATACCCCAAGCTCCAAAATTACTCGTAATACCCTCGGATTTCAAAATTTTTCAAAATACCCCCGAGAATTTAAAAATTCCAAAATACTTTTTGACAAAATCACCAAGGAACCTCATTTTGACAAATTACAAAAATACCCTTCAGTAGGGAAAATTACGAAAATACCCACTGGGTAGTGGAAAAACAACAACAATGAAAACTACAACATTTCTCCGAATGAACGAAAGTTCATAATTGATTGATGGATGTATGAATGTAAAGACTGTGTGCATGTATGGATACGAAAGAACCACTCCTAAAATTTTTCCATAAAAATTCTTCGCGAATAATCAAGTGAAACAAGGACTAATTCATAAAACTTTTACTCGGATTAAATCGCGACGTTAGAAATAAGTTCTAGGGGCGTGAACTTAGGGATTGTGCCTAGAAAGTATGATGGTTCTATTAAGATCAGTCTTGCAATGTAAAGCATAGTGCGTGTGAGAAGGATTGTCACAACAGCAATAAGTAATTTCGAGGACGAAATTATTTTTAAGGAGGGTAGAATCAGAACATCCTCGAAAGGGCCTATGCATTTTCGGTTTAATTGTACGAAATGACAAGTCTTAAGCACTATGAATAAATTTTTGGTATTTTTGGAATTCTAGAAATGCATAGAAATGGAAATGAACATTTTGGAAACACGAAATGTAAGAAAATGGTCAAGAAACAGAGCCGATCGAAAATTTTAGGAAACTTAGAAATGATGCCGAAATGTCAAATTTTAAAGTTCAAAATAGGAAATAAGGGCTAGAGCGCCTTAAAAGAAAAAGTTGGAGAAGTTTGACACACAAACAAAGCTTGGAAAAGTGGCTGGAGATGCCACTTAGGGCCTCTCAAAATGGCGCCACATGCAAGGTGTTGGGCCTGAGTTCGAAATCACATGGGAAGCAAATAAAAGAAATTTTATTTTGCTTCCAGAAGAAGTGAGGTGGACGGCACATGGCTATAAATTAGGAGCTTTTATTCTTTTATTTTTAAGAGATAAAGGGTGGATAAATAAGGGATAAATAATGGATTTATTTTAGATTATTTTCAAGAGATAAATGTGGATATTATTTCTTTTATTTTGATAGATAAGGAAGAGATAAAAGAGGATTATTATTAGTATTATTTTTATTAAGAGATAAGAGATAATTATTGGATTAAGTTTTATTAAAGTGATAAATCAAGGGATAAAGCTATCAAAATAGAAGAGTGGTGGCCAAGTAAAGGACTCTAGCTAGTAATTTTGGCTATAAAAGGAAGAGTAAGGCTATTCTTCATTCATTCTTTTCTTTTCAAGAAAACCTCTCACGAAATTCTCTAAAGTTTCTCCTCTTCTCTATGCCGAATTTTCTCTGCCATTATTCTCTTTTTCTCTTTTCTTTTCTTCTTCTATTACAAACACAATCAAAAGCCTAAGATACCAATAGCCCTAGTCGATTTCTCACTAAGCCTCAAGAGCCAAAATTGTTATCCACATCAAAGCCATAGCCAAATCTTTGCTAAGGGTTCAAGCAAGAGTTCCATCAAATTCTTCATGAGGGTAAGATTAGGTTAGATTCTCATTCTATTTCTTTTAAGGTCATGTCGAAATTAAGATTCTAATACCCTTAATATCTGCTGTCAAGAGATCTTTCTGGGATTTACTAAGTGTCGACTACAAGGAAGGAGAAGTTCTTTTCCCGAAGGTACACCATAAGCCGCATGTTCCCTAGTTATTCGGTGAATTTCTGGATTTAAGAATCTAAGGTAAGTCATATTTAACATACGGCTAAGGGTTATTTGTTGTGAATAAATGTTAGAAATTGATCTAACATGTAGTTATAGGGATTTTGACAGAGGATACAAGGATTTTGGGATTTGAGAATTTCAAGGTAAGTTTTAAGAATACTAATCCTACTAGGATTTGGATTTATGGCGAATGGCTTTTTATTAAATTAGTAAGTGATTAATCAAATGTAGGAATTTGAGATCTAAGGCGATGGATCGATTTCTGGATTTCAAGGAATTCGTTAAGCAAATCAAAAAATACCTACCCTAAGTTTTGATAGGTTCATGGCTATGTTTAAATTAAATGTATTATTAAGAATGTGTGTACTCATACTAACCTTCGATATATCATATGGCAATTATTTTAATATATGAATATGCATAAGAATGTGAATGTGGCTAAGTACCACAAATGTGGTAAAAGTACCTGTGCACGTTTCCTACTGATAGGATTATGAATATGATATATTTTGAACATATGAATAGTAACATGAATGAGAATTAAGTATGTTATGCATGATATAAAATTTATGGGGCATTCGGGATCTATGTGAAAGGGGAAGAAGGTGTTGACTTCGGTCTCACTAACGGAATATGGTGACTACGGTCACAAAATTTGAATATGGTAACTTCGGTTACATTATCTCGAATTTGGTAACTTCGGTTACATTATTTGAATATGGTGTCTAATGACACAAATTATATGGGCGATGAGCACGTCGATCGCAGCTGATCGCCATCGATGGTGTGTAGCGGATGGAGGGTTGACTTAGTAGTCCCACGGTGTGACCCGGCGTGCGGGTGGTGTGTAGAGGATGGTTAATTAGGTTTGGGTTTGGGAATGCATCATTAATTGTATTCTATGATTTGAATGTGTATCATTTGCATGCCTGATTCTATTATGACTTAGTGTTGTGTACACATTGAGTCTCATTGACTCACCCCGCTTGGGGAATATTTTTCGGTGATGAGCGGTAATGGACCGGGTCTACAGGAGCTTAAAGGTGGCCATGCATAGCAAGAAATTTATGATTTGGACTTTCAATTTATTTTAAGTATTTTAAGTTTTACTTTGGGATCATTGATATAATAATGCCATTGTGGTTTACTTTATTTTTCTTTTATTTATTATGTTTATGGATTTTTATCAATTAATGTTTAAGTAAATTCCTTTTTTAAAATTAACTCTAAATGTTTTGTCACCTTAAATAAATGGGTTTTAACATAAGATAAATTTGTTTTCAACTCAAGCCCAACCCAAACAATATTTTTTAAAAATCATACAAGTTTTTCCTAAGTAACAAAAGAATTTTGAACCGGTTTACTTGAGGAACATACCAAATCTGGTCAAAGCTCGTGGGCCGGGTTTGGGGTGTTTCACTCTCATTTCCCTTTTCCTTGTAGTATCGCCAAGCTAACTCGGGGATCGTAGGACGTCGGAGTTCGAAATCACACTATCAACTTCTCTTTGGTATAGCAAAGTTAGATTTATTTTGAGTATGGGATGTATAGGACTTGGTCATTTTGTTATGTCATATTTGTTAGCCAAAGTGTTAGCTATTAATGTGGTTCAATTCATTTTGTAAATGGTCATTGGAAATTGGCCAATACTTGACAAGTTCTTATATTTAATGATGATGAAATTCATGAAATGCATGCTTGTGTGGATGTTTTGATTTTGAGTTCTTAGAAGTGCCTTATGGTCATGATATATGTTGAATTGATTTGGTATAAGTGTGGTTGCTTTGTAGGGTGGCAAATGGCTTGGTAGATAGCCTTACAATTGTCCACACGGGAAGACACATGGGTGTGTGTCTAGGCCGTGTGAGACATACGGTCAGCCCCATGGGCGTGTGAAGAAGCCGTGTGTCCCCATGCATGTTAGGTTTGTAAGTCAGTATGCTCAGTAGTAACCACACGGGGAGAGACACGTCCGTGTGTCTCAACCGTGTTGGAGACACGGCCATGGACACGGGCATGTTCCCAGGCCGTGTGAAGTCTGCACCTGAAATTAGGAATTTAATTCGACACACAGTCTAAGGACACGGGCGTGTGCCTTAGCCGTGTGACCTCCTTGAGATGATGACGTCATAAACAGAATGTCAAGGTTTTCACACACGGGCGAAGACCCGGGCGTGTCATGGCCGTGTGAGGGACACGGGATATGGGCACGGGCGTGTGTCAAGCCTTGTGAAAACCCCTGTAGGTTCAAATTTGGTAAATAAATCCACACGGGTGTGGAACATGGGCATGTGATATGCCACACGGGCGTGTTCCCTCTTTCACACGGGTGTGTGGCCCTATTTTATGTCAAATTTGTCTAAGTGTTCAAAAGTTTTCGGTTTGGACCCGAATCATTTTGGGTACAAGTTTAGGGTCTCGTAGACATATAATGAGGACATTAAGGTCTTGAATGAAAAATTTTTATTTTGAAATGAAGTTTTATGAACCGATGTTGTATAATTGAGCAAGTTAAGTACGGTAATGCCTCGTTACCCGGTTCAAATGTCGAATACGGGTAAGGGGTGTTACATAATCACAGGCTATTAGCTGACCGTAGCCTAATCTATCCATAAAAACCGATGAAAGGGGTCTCACAAATGGCGAAAAAAGTGGGAGAGATCCTTAGGCATGAATAAGGGTTTCGCTGCGCAAAGGAAAGGAAATCGAAGGTAGTCCTTCTTAGCCATCACAGGACGCTGTGTTGCTGAAGTATGGACTGGGCAAGCGAAAACTGTTTCCCGAAGTTTTTCCATTATTTCCATTAGTGTTCCTTCAAAAGGTTGAATTGAAGTAGTTAAAAACAATGTCGGACAATATTTTGGTTTGGAATTTTATTTCCCAGCCCATGAGCTAAATCTGATAGGGTTGAGATTACTTTCGATGAAACCTTAAACTATTTTTATGGATGCAGTATATATCTAATTTACTTTACTCTTTCATTTGATTGTTCTTATTTCTTAATTAAAATGCAAACGATCTGTAGAAAAAGAAGACTGTTCATGTACTTATAAACTGATTCTAATTTTGAAAGGGTTGGGTTGGTTGGATTAAAAAATAAATGAAATGAGCAAGTATTCGATAGACACTTGTAGTCGACTCTAGACATAGAGTCACGATCATACAGAAGGAATGTAACACCCCTTACCCGAGTTCTACGTCGGGAACCGAGCCCGAGGCGTTACCGAACTCAACCCACTTAATCGCCACGTAGGCTCAACGTCATTACTCTCTATAACCTCATTCTCACTTACGAGGCCTCACTCATACCCACGAGGGCTCTCGAGACTAATCCGGAACTTTTACGATCCTTAAAAATTTTCTTCTTTTATACAGGGCTCACACGCCCGTGCACTATGTAACACGCCCGTGTATGGACACACACGCCCATGTTCCCTAGCCGTGCTAAAAACTTGAGCATTCTGCCAATTGCCCCACGGCCATGGCACGCCCGTGCTCCCCAACCGTGGTGAATACTGACTTCCCTCGCACGGCCTAGAGTCTAGACACACGCCCGTGTGGCTAGCCCGTGGCCAACACTAATTAATCCCACACGCCCTAGGCACACGTCCGTGTGACTAGTCCGTGGTCTATTCTGATTTAAAATATTAACATGCAGGGGACGCACAGCCACAGCACACGCCCGTGGGCTGACCGTGTGTCACACATGGTCTAGACACACGCCCGTGTGTCTAACCACATGGTCAAGGACAAAGCTAAGTGCCAAGTTCTTTTCACCCTTCTAGCATACACAACAAGTACTCATCCAACAAAATCATAATCAACTCAAATTGAATACAATCTCACATAGAAAACTATATCTTTTTCATATAATGTAATAGCCAACAACTATGGCATTATACAAAATACACTTCCCATAAAAAGGCTAACACATCTTATCCATTTACAACAAAATTGACTAACTTGTCTAGCCCCTATACATGCCATATACAAAACATTGAGTTTCATGTACCAAAGTGTGCTGATATGTGGGCTATCTTCCAATGATCCTCGTATCTCGATTCACCACTTTTAATCTATAAGACAAGGGAAAAGAAAGGGAGTAAGCTTTGAGCTTAGTAAGTTTACACATAAACAATTAAGCATCATAGTATAAGCCCAACCACAATTAGCATTATACCAACATATAATATACAACTATGCTTACTCTTTCTATCCCTTACCATATTACCAACACATCATGAGTCACATGCTCATAACTATCGAAATGCACCCCTGCATTCAATATCACATTTACACAATATACAACACATCATTATTGCTCAATAATACATCAACATAGCTAACTCACATAGCTAATCCACACAGCTATTACACACAGCTAATATACACAATTAATCCACACAACCAATATCTCGGTGGTTTCGCACTTAGCACACCACAATCAATTTATAAGGTGGTATCGTACTTAGCTTACCACAAAGCTAATCATAGTGATCTCGCACATAGCCAATAAATGATATACCTAACGATAGCATCACAAATAGCTAGCTCATCGTCAATATGCATTTGGATGGTATCGCACTTAGCCCACCATCTAGCATTATCACAACACATGCACAAGTCTATTTACCCAATTATTCATCCATTCACATCTATATTACATTCATTCTACTTGAACCACATAGGTTCCCAATCATTCTCATTCATTCTCATTCATGCTACACCCTAGCTAGCATTAACAAATTGTAAGTATGAATGCATTGTTTATGCATAGACTTACCTCGATACTCAAAAGTATTGAAATGTGCAATTTAGTCCATCACCTTGCTTTTGCCTCGATTTTGATCCGGGCTTTGTCTTTCTTGATCTATAATGAATAAATCAGCTTATTCAATACACACATTGACTAAACTGACCCACATCTCATACTTTAGCAAAATTACTATTTTACCCTTAAACTTTCTCATATTTACACTTTAGCCCTAAAGGCTCGTAAAGTGATTTTTATTCAACTTTCTAGCCTTTCATGCTTAGCCGAACCACTTACTCAACTAAAGCATTCAGCAATTCTCACTAAATCACCCATGTATGACCAAACTTAAGATTTTCACAACTAAGTCCCTGCATGCATTTTCATGGAAAATCACTTAGCAAAAGATGTTTCTACTACATCAAGCTTTCATATTCTTCCATAAAACATCAAAATACATGCATGTCATAAATATGTACATTTTTGAACATCCATAATAGCTCACGAAATAGCTAAAAATAGCTTACTCATGCTACTAGGACTTCAAAAATACAAAGAATATAAAAAATCGGGCTTAAGAGCACTTACTAGCAAGCTTGAAAAATTGAAAGAGCCCTAACAATGGCTTCTCTAATTTTCGGCAGCTTGGGGGAAAAGATGAGTGAATTTTTATCATCTTTTCACCTATTTAATCACTTATTTGATAAATGACCAAAATGCCCTTTTTGATAAACTTCAAATTTTGACTCATCCATACCAATTTTTGTCCAAATATTAGAATTTGGGTAAATTTCTATTTAAGGACCTCTAATTAATAATCTAAAGCTATTTCACACAAATAGCTTCTAGAAACACACATTTTGAAACTTTTGCAATTTAGTCCTTTTGGACAATTCAACCACAATTTCACAAAATTGTTTCATGAAACTTTCACACTAGCATGCATACATAATATAAACCTCAAAAAATCATTCATGACCCTCAGATTTGTGGTCTCGAACCACTATTCTGACTAGGCCCTAAATCGTGATGTTACAAGGAACCCATACAAGATATCTAAAAAGCCTTTAGACACAGGCAAGGTAACTTGAGGTTTTGCTCTCGAGAGAGCCAGACCATTTTAGAATTCTTCTATGCAGTAAAGTAGATACGATTTTGCCAAGGCATTATTGATAGTAAGGGTCGATTCTGGATAATCATGACCTTCCGAATCAACATTAGTCTATCCTTATTCTTTGTCATAGTAACTTTGCAACAACATATTTAGTTATTTATTTCTTTGTTTACATTCTATTCGGATAAGCACTCTCGTTATTACCGTTACATTTTTTCTCTCACTTTTTCTATAGCATTTCCAATTATTCATCAATTCCATCTATTGCATACATCATCATTCTTTTGAATTAACATTGCATACTTACCTTAGTTTACCACATCATCTTATTCATCAGTCTTGCCATAACATTAACCATATCACAATAACTTGACCAATTTTGTGCCTCAATTCGATCCTCATGGGAACGATACTCACTCATCACTTTATTACTTGAAACAACGTGTATACTTGCACAAGTCGCATATCATTTCATATGCGACAAGTTTTTGGCACCGTTGCCGGGGATCGACAATTTGGTGAAATTTGGTTTGGTTATTTTACTTAGTAGTTTTATGTAACTTAGTGTATTTAATTTTTACATGTTTTCCATCAGTGTATGAGAAAAGGCATTCTTGCTAACACAAAAATACCTTTTTGATCCGAAAACTGATATAACCTTGCGGAGAAAATGAAAAGAAATGAGAAAATTGGCTGGAAATAGGAATGATCTTAATGGTAATGCAAATGATCACAATGAAAATTCTCCCGTTGGATGTGTGGTGGATGATTGAGATAGGCCAATTAGAGAGCATGTCATTCCAATACTGGATGATTTGAATCTAGGGATAATCAGACCAACCATACAAGCTTAGCAATTTAAGTTGAAATTGATAATGTTCTAGATGTTACAAACCGTAGGACAGTTCAGTGGACTCTCTACTGAAGACCCACGATTACATTTAAGACTATTTCTAGAAGTAAGTGATTCATTCAAACAACAGGGTGTTCTTAAAGACGCCTTGAGACTTAAGTTATTCCCATATTCTTTAAGAGATCGTGCAAGAGCATGGCTAAATGCTTTGCCATTAGGAACAGTTGCACCATGGAATGATCTTTGCCAGGGATTCTTGCTACGGTATAACCTACCTACTATGAATGCCAAGTTTAGAAACGATATTACATCTTTTTGATAGATGGAGGATGAGACGCTATATGAAGCTTGGGAACGATTTAAAGAGTTAATCAAAAATGTCCGATACATATATTCCAACACTGGAATCAAATGGAGATGTTTTGCAATGGTTTGAATGCGCACATAAGGATGGTAGTTGATACGTTTTCCAATGGTACGTTGTTGGACAAAACTTATAATGAACCATACGAGATATTGGAAAAGATTGCCAATAACAATTATCAGTATCTGACCACGAGAGTTGGGATGGGTAAGAGAGCTGGAGATACCATCGAGCTTGATGCAATCATTTTGTTAACGACCTAGGTATCTTTTCTAGCTAATATGATTAAAACCATGAAAAATCCAACTGTAATCCATGAGATGAAATTACCAGATTTGTCATATGTTTATTGTGGGGAAAATCATGTGTTTGATGAATGCCCATTGATCGCTGTAAATCAGAGTTTTAAAATTTATAAAAGAATGATCGAACCTGGAAACTAACTCTGACAACGATTAAAGGCAAGTGCACCTATCGAACAGTAGTATAGCTTAGGCAAGACCGGATTATCGAACCCAAAGGAACTAAAAGTACTAATACTAACTCTCTTATTATTATTTAGCCTAAAATAAGTGAAGTTGTTTATTAATCTAAATTAATTAACTACTAAACTAGAGACTCTAAGACAAAGAAGAATGAATTTGGAAAATAACTTGGGAAAAAATCAGTTGATTTAGACGATACCCTAGGAAGAATCCACCTAGACTTCACTTTTTATCTAACACTGAACCATACGATTTATTCACTTAGTTTGATCCGTAAGACTCCCTAACGTATATTAAACCCTCTCTCGAGGCGAATAATGTCTAACCCTAGGTTAATTAGTGGAACTCTCGTTCTCTTATAATAACCCCTAGAATAGCAGTAAATTAATCTATGGGTTCCCATATTAGGTTTCACCCTAATCCGGAAAAATCTCGTCACCCTATCTCTAGGCGTGCGATCCACTCCGCTTAATTATGTTGGATCTACTCTTAGGTAGGGTCTATTCCTCCTCCACCTAAGCACATTAAATTTGGGTAAAGCTCACATAATTAAGAACAAACTAAGTATTTATCATATAATTCAGAAAACAATAACAAGATTCATCATAGGTTTCATCCCCTTCGGGTATCTGAAGGTTTAGTTCATAACAATAAAGGAAAACATCTCAAGAGAAAAGATAAAACAAAACATAAGAAATCCCTAAAACCCCCTGAAGGAATTGAAGGAGAGATCCTCCGTCTTGAGTAGAATTTTGGCTTCTTGAGATGGATCAACTGGCTATCCCTGAGTGAATCCTCACAAATCTGCCTTTTCTGGCCTAGCATGACGCCCCTAGATGATGGCTTTGGGCTCCCCTCAGCAGAGGGTTTCCGTCCAACTCCCCGATTAAGTTGCCCCCTAGGGTGTTTATATAGGCTTTGAGATGTGTTACTTGGCCTCCAAGTATCCTAATTTGTGTGTAATTCCTAATTAGGGGTTTAATTAGAATTTGGAGTGTGTTTCTTTGCCTCCAAGTATCCAAATCCGAGTGAAATTGCTCTTTCCAGCGATAGGGACACGGCCATGGCACACGCCCGTGTGGATCGTGGCCAGGCTGTGCTTGGACTTCTTTAATGAGGCACGGCCGTGTAAATCGAGGGAAGACCGTTTTCTAGATGATCAGTGAGGCACGGCCATGTGGGCTAAGGTCCAGGCCGTGTCGATTTCATGATTTGGCCCATTTGTCTCGATTTAAGCCCGTTTCTCGTTCTTTTTATCCTTGGGTGCTTTCCTGAGTATAAGACATGAAAAGAAAGGATTAAGAGCACCTTTTTACATAAATCAAGGGATAATTCATCCAAAAGCATACTAAATGTGGGATTAAAATATGTTACTATTTCGGTTTATCAAATATCCCCACACTTAAGCTTTTGCTTGTCCTCAAGTAAAATTCTCAACTTATAATTAAAACGAACTTCCTATAATTCATAATAGTCATTGATAGTGTCTCATCATAATTTAGGGATAATTTATACATGGATAATTCAACTCAAAGAGTCCTAAAAATTCAAACACTATAAGCCTTATATTTTGTAGCACAAAACATAGGTGTTTCCCTTCATCTAAATAATTACCTGTGATTCAAAATTGACAAGGATTGACATCCTCACTAGAGATTCACTCAAATCACTCAAAGTGTTTAATGTTCAAAATTTAGGCACTCAAAAGTCAAACATGAAGAGTTAATCCCATAGGCTTGCATGAAAATCAAATCTCCACCACTGAAATATGAGATGAAACACAAATCAAAATGTCTTTGTTAGGGTTGTAACGGGGCTAGGGTTAAGGTGTGGAATAAGGCTGAATTAGAGGGTTAGAATCGAGATTGAATTGACAAATTACCTAACTAAGAACTAATGAACTAATAATAATAATTACATCAATTGAAAACTAATAATACTAATAATACGAGCTTCTTCTTCGATATTTGGAATTTAAATAAATGTATAAGCTCGTTTAATCACATAACTAATAATGAATATACTTCGTCTTTTTTTTTAAGAACAAACTATAAATACATAACAAATGAGAAATTACTAAAATAAGAAACATAGTTAGGCTATTAATCAAATCAAATATCGATATAAGGGTCGTCAAAAGGAATGGGGATAACAAAAACAAAGGGTTTCTGGGTTAATATTAGCGGTTATGTCAATAAAAAGGGTTGTTAGGATTAAAAAGGGGTTCACTAGGGGTTAATTTGTGAAGGTAGGCTTTTTAATAGAGTTAGTGGGTTAAAACCTAGGTGCCTTTATCATCTTTGTATATTAAATCAAAAAATGTGGTCTCGACATGTATAATCGATGCAAGTTCTAGAATAACAAATCAGTGTTGACATACTCATAATCAATAAAGTGAGCAAGAAAAAGAATGTATGCTCTATAAGGATCAAAAACTCACAAAAAATTATGGGTATTTTGATGTCAACCTCGTAAATTTCAAACTTCAAAGTAATATTTAAACTCAGTTCGACAACCTAGAAAATTTTTAATTTCAAAACATAGACTTATCATGCTTGATTCTCTAGTATTCTTCAAATTTAATTATCAATGCACAATTATCAATGACTTAATCTAAAACATATCAATAAAAATCATAATTCAAGGGAAATTTCATTCTAATCATAATATGAGAAACTTACTTTAGGATAAGGCATAATTCAGGGATTTTCAAATAATACTATAGTTAACCCCTCCACACTTAAGATGTATATTGCCCTCAATGTACAAAGATAGATAAAATGGCAAAATAGTGAGAAAATCAAAAGATAGGGAGAGAAGTGAAACTTCCTGAATTTTTGATGAAGTTAATGAAAAGAAACCGGATCGGATTGGAGGTGAATGTGGGGAAGCGCCTTGAACCGTTTGAATTTGAATCCTCGAAGTAGCCGGCTTGATTTTATTGTATCCTAAGCTAAATCTAAACGGTACAAAAAATAAGAAAAAAATAATAAAGAAAATAAAAATGAAAATGAAAAATAAATGAAAATAAATAAATAAAAATGAAAATAAAAATAAAAATAAAAATAAAAATGAAAATAATAAAAAAGATAAAAGTAAATTGTGATACGGTCCACGCCCATGTGCCTACCCGTGGTGTCCACACAGCCATGGCCACGGCCGTGTGCAAGGCCATGTGGTATGGGAATCGTGTTTCACTTATTCGGTTAGTTTGTAGTTAGATGCTGAAAGTAAAAAAATAAAAATATGAAATTAAAAAATAAAATATGAAAATTAAATGAGGTTAGTGCTCGGGTTACCTCCCGAGAAGCGCTCGTTTATAGTCTTAAGCTAGACTTTACCTTTCATTCGTATGGTCATGGTGGTTTGAGGAGGTGAAAATCCTTCCTCATGCGATCAACTCGATTTTTGATATAAAATTTAAGTCGAGTAGTGTTTACCTCAAAAGTACTGAATTTAGGATTGCTTACCTCGGCTGGCCCGTATAGGAAGACATTAAGTACCTAAAAAGTGATTTCTTCATTTGTCTTGAGGTCTGAATTGGCGATTCGAGGGTATTCCTTATTCAACAATACTTGATCCCCTATTTTGAAGTGATTTGTTGTTCCTATCAGCTCGTCTGGGGTTTCCTTTGGCTTCACTTCGTGTATTCCTAGTTTTGTTTTAAAGTGTGTTTTCCACTTGTCTAATTCATCGACCTGAAGCCTTAGTTCTTCATGAATTATTTCTTTATGGGTACAAGGTCTAAGATCTAGCTCAGGTAGGTGATTTCGTGACGCTTCCTGTAAAGAAGGTTGAACCAAATGGTTATCAATAGAATTAACGTTCGTACCTTTATTACTCGATGTCCTAGCTGAGTCAAGAGCTTGAAGAGTGATTGTTTCATCGTCTACACGAAGTGTGAATTCACCGTCTTCTTCCTCTGTGTGGTTTTTCTTTATTGCATCGGGATATGGCACACGAGGTTGGTACTCTGTAATTGCCGGTTTTGGTATATCATGGAACACTTCAACCTTACCTTCACTTACCACATGTTCTTCCCTTGGGTTTGGTTCGTCTAACCCTTCACTATCGTAAATGGCTTGATTTTGCTCACTCGGGTTAGTTTCAGTATTGTGTGGCAAGCTTTCTTGTGGTAGTTCTGGGATCAGCTTAGCAAGTTGTATAACTGACTTAGTAAGTTCCCCAACTGACTCAGTGACTTCCCTAACTTGGCTCTCGATCCCCTTGATCGATTCTTGTTGGGTCTCAAGGGTGGTTTCAGTGTCTTGGAGACGGTTATCGGTAGCTTCCATGAATTTTGTCAGCATCTCTTCAAGGTTCGACTCCTCTTCCTGTTGGTAGGGTGGTTGTTGAAAATTTAAAGGAAGTTCCTGTCTTTGGCTACTTTGTTCATCTCACGAGAAATTAGGATGGTACCTCCAACCTGCATTATAAGTGTCACTATAAAAATTATTTTGAGGTTTAGAATAGTTACTCATATAGTGGGCTTGTTCGCTTTCCATGCCATGTCCGTAGGGTGGGTACTCAGGATTTGCCACGCCTCCGCTTGTTTCACACTGCATAACTGGATGTACCTGCGAGGAACCGTATAAACCATTAAATTTTTTATGTAACATCTCTAACTGGTTTGATAGCCTGGTTACTGGGTCAAGGTCATAGATATCAGTTGCTTTTATTGGCTTTGTCCTCGTAACTTGCCACTGATAGTTATTCAGTGCCATCTCCTCTATCTGTCAAAATCAAATAAAAGAAAATTTAGCAAAGTAATAAAAAATAATAATAATAATAAAATAAATTGCAGAAAATAAAAAAAATGGCTAAAGTAATAAAAATAGAGCTTTCTTAATATTTTAGTTCCCCGGCAACGGCGCCAAAAACTTGATCGCTATAAATCAGAGTTTTAAAATTTATAAAAGAATGATAGAACCTGGAAACTAACTCTGACAACGATTAAAGGCAAGTGCACCTATCGAACGGTAGTATAGCTTAGGCAAGCCCGGATTATCGAACCCAAAAGAACTAAAAGTACTAATACTAACTCTCTTTTTATTATTTAGCCTAAAATAAGTGAAGTTGTTTATTAATCTAAATTAATTAACTACTAAACTAAAGACTCTAAGACAAAGAAGAATGAATTTGGAAAATAACTTGGGAAAAACTCAGTAGATTTAGACGATACCCTAGGAAGAATCCACCTAGACTTAACTTGTTATCTAACACTGAACCATACGATTTATTCACTTAGTTTGATCCGTAAGACTCCCTAACATATATTAAACCCTCTCTCGAGGCGAATAACATCTAACCCTAGGATAATTAGTGGAACTCTCGTTCTCTTATAATAACCCCCTAGAATAACAGTAAATCGATCTATGGATTCCCATATTAGGTTTCACCCTAATCCGACAAAATCTCGTCACCCTATCTCTAGGCGTGCGATCAACTCCGCTTAATTATGTTGGATCTACTCTTAGGTAGGGTCTATTCCTCCTCCACCTAAGCACATTAAATTTGGATTAAGCTCACATAATTAAGAACAAACTAAGTATTTATCATATAATTCAGAAAATAATAACAAGATTCATCATAGGTTTCATCCCCTTCGGGTATCCGAAGGTTTAGTTCATAACAATAAAGGAAAACATCTCAAGAGAAAAGATAAAACAAAACATAAGAAATCCCTAAAACCCCCTGAAGGAATTGAAAGAGAGATCCTTCGTCTTGAGTAGAATTTCAGCTTCTTGAGATGGATCAACTGGCTATCCCTGAGTGAATCCCCACAAATCTGCCTTCTCTGGCCTAGCACGACGCCCCTAGACGATGGCTTTGGGCTCCCCTCAGCAGAGGGTTTCCGTCCAACTCCCCGATTAAGTTGCCCCCTATGGTGTTTATATAGGCTTTGAGATGTGTTACTTGGCCTCCAAGTATCCTAATTTGTGTGTAATTCCTAATTGGGGGTTTAGTTAGACTTTGGAGTGTGTTTCTTTGCCTCCAAGCATCCAAATCCGAGTGAAATTGCTCTTTCCAGCAACAGGGACACGGCCATGGCACACGCCCGTGTGGATCGTGGCCAGGCCATGCTCGGACTTCTTTAATGAGGCACGGCCGTGTGAATCAAGGGAAGACCGTGTTCTAGATGATCAGTGGGGCACGGCCGTGTGGGCTAAGGTCCAGGCTGTGTCGATTTCATGCTTTGGCCCATTTGTCTCGTTTTAAGCCCGTTTCTCGTTCTTTTTATCCTTGGGTGCTTTCCTGAGTATAAGACATGAAAAGAAAGGATTAAGAGCACCTTTTTACATAAATCAAGGGATAATTCATCCAAAAGCATACTAAATGTGGGATTAAAATATGTTACTATTTCGGTTTATCACCCATCAAACCCAACGTCAGTATACTAAATGGGTAATTCTAATCAAAATAACAATACATATTCTAGCACCTACAATTCAGGGTGGAAACAACATCTAAATTTTAGTTGGAGTAATCAAGGTGCAGGAAATTTCAACAATACACCGCCTGGTTATGTTCAACCTATGCCAAGGAAAAATATTCAATATGGTCAAGCATCATCTTCTACTTCTATTGAAGCTTTGTTAAAGGAATATATGGCCAAGAATGATGCTGTAATTCAGAGTCAGGCTGCAAGTGGGGCAAATAGCGAACGCTCCAAATTTAAGGCCACAAGGAGTGTTTCCAAGTGATACCGAGAATTCATGAACACAAGGAAAGGAGTAGTGCAAGGTTATCACCTTTAGAAGAGGGACTCAATTGAGTGATTTTGTTCACGATGTTGCAGCAAGAGAGGATAATGTAAGTAACAACTAGGTAAAGATCCCAAAACCATCTGAAAAACATATTGCATCTAAGAAGGATAAGCAGAAGAATTTTGTGGCAGAACCAGATCAGGTTGCCAACAAAAATGCCACAGAAAAATAATATAAACAACCAGAAGGACGATTGCCTCTACCTTTTCCATAGCGATTCCATAATTCCAAACAAGATCTTCAGTTTAAAATATTTTTAGATGTTTTGAAACAACTCCACATTAATATACCGCTAGTCGAAGCTTTGGAGCAAATGCCCAATTACGTGAAATTCATGAAAGACATATTGTTAAAGAAACATAGGTAGGGAGAATTTGAGACTGTTGCTCTCACCGAAGGATGCATAACAATGTTGATGAATAAGCTACCTCCAAAGTTAAAGGACCCAGGGAGTTTCACTATCCCATGTTCAATTGGAAATCATTATGTAGGAAAAGCATTATGTGATCTAGGCGTAAGTATAAATCTAATGCCTATGTCTATTTCCAGGAAGCTAGGAATTGAAAAAGTGAGACCTACCACAATGACGTTGTAATTGGCTGATCAATCTTACACTCATCTAGAAGGTAAAATTGAATATGTATTGGTAAGGGTGGATAAATTTATCTTTCTAGCAGATTTTCTTATTTTAGAATGTGAAACTGACCATGATGTACCAATTATTCTTGGAAGATCGTTTCTTCCTACTGGCAAGACCCTAATTGATGTGCAGAAAGGCGAGCTAACCATGAGAGTGAATGAGCAATAGGTTACTTTTAATGTGTTTGACGCATTAAAATGCGCGGATGAGAATAAAGGATGTCACGCCATTGACTTGATAGAAATAGTAGTGAATGAATTCGCAAAATTTTGCTACGACAGGAATGACAATGAAGACGATTTGACGGAGCAAGGTGACACCGTAAGTTTTGAAGAGCTTGGTGAATTTATGGAAGCCCAATAGCTAGTAGATAAGCTAGGGAAGAAATTTGAATCCCTAGATTTATCAGATCGATCTTGTAAGCCTCCTAAACCATCTTTAGAGGAATATCCCGTACTAGAGTTAAAGCCTCTACCACAACATTTGAAATATGTGTATTTGGGAAATAACAGTACTTTTCCAGTTGTAATTTCTGCTAAGCTAACACCTGAGCAAGAGGATAGGTTGTTAGAAGTGTTACGGCGATCTAAAAGAGCACTAGGTTGGACCCTTGTCGATATAAAGGGAATTAGCCCTACATTTTGTATGCACAAAATTTTGTTGGAAGATTGCCATAAAAAATCCATTGAACAGTAAAGATGACTGAATCCAATTATGAAGGAAGTTGTCAAGAAAGAAATTATCAAGTGGCTTGACACTGGAATTATTTACCTAATTTCAAACAGCTCGTAGTTAAGTCCTATGCGATGTGTACCCAAAAAAGGTGGTGTCACGGTAGTAAGTAATGACAACAATGAGCTCATATCGACTTGTACTGTTACGAGATTGAGAGTGTGTATGGACTATCGCAGGCTTAACAAGGCAACTAGGAAGGATCATTTCCCTTTTCCATTCATCGATCAAATGTTGGACAAATTAGCTGGTAAGGGTTTTTATTGCTTCCTAGATGGTTATTCAGGATATAATCAGATTTCCATAGCACATGAAGATGAAGAGAAGACAATTTCACGTGTCTATATGGTACTTTCGCATTTAGGTGGATGTTGTTCGGGTTATACAATGCCCCGAAAACTTTCCAATGCTGTATGATGGTCATATTCTCAGACATGGTGGAAAATTTCCTTGAAGTTTTTATGGATGACTTCTCTGTGTTCGAAAATGATTTTGAAGATTGCTTAAGGAATTTAGATATGGTTTTATGCCACTGTGAAGAAATGAATCTAGTATTAAACTGGGAGAAATGTAATTTCATGGTCCGTGAAGGCATTTTCCTAGGACATGGGGTGTCATGGCGGGGAATTGAACTAAACAGAGCAAAAATTAGAAGTGATCGAAAAATTGCCACCGCCCACCAGTGTTAAGGGTGTAACAGCCCGTTTTTAGTCAAATCAAAATATTGGTTTTGAGACCACAAATCTGAGGTTAAAATAATTATTTTATTATTATTTTAACGTTCGTGGCATGATAATATGTTGGTGTGAAATTTTCGTTAAGAAAATTTAGCGTTTGGTTGCTCAATTTGATAAAAAGGACTAAATCGCGTAAAGTGAAAAATTGGCGTTCTATAAGCGAAAATGTTTTAATAGCTATGAAATTAGATACTTAAGGGATTTATGTTGCAATTAGCCCATTTGAAATATGAGTGGACAAAGATGGACATGGTTTATATGAAATTATAATGTTTTAATAAAGGTTAAATTAGTAATTTGTAAATAACATAGTAAAATAATAACATAATGCATAAGGCTATCATCTTTCTTAGTTTCTCCACCAAAAATTAAAGGATGAAAAGCCATTAATGGAGCTTGAAGGTTCGGCTATGTATTAAGCTTGCATGTAAGTTCAATTTTGTCCCGCTTTTAATGATTTCTATGTTTTTGTGATCGTTACAACTAGGTCTAGCTAGCCCAGGGACTAATTTGCAAAACTGTTAAAGAGTTTGAATGTTGTCATTTATGAATAAGCATGTTTGTTAAAGTTTCTTGATAGATTATGAATGCTTGTTGATAGATATACAAGTTCTGTTAAGTGATTTTTAGTGAAAATGCAAATTAGGGGTTAAATTGTGAAATGTGTAAATGTAGTGGTTAAAATGTGAAATAAGTGAGAAATATGGGCTACTATAAGCATGATAAATATTCGGCTAGGCTTGGGTTGTGATGAAATTAAATGAATTTTGTTTTACAAGCCTATGGATTAAATTGTAAAAATGTTGAAATATTTGGGGCAAAAGTGAAAAAGTATTTTAATGAGTGTTTTGGATTAAATTGAATAGAGAGATAATTAAATAAGCTGAATTTGATATTATATAGATCAAGAAAAGCAAATACGAAATTAGATCAGGGAAAGAACAAAGTCTCGGATTAGTTGAACCGTGTCTTCGTTTTTACGTCCGAGGTAAATTTGTATGTTATAAGTTTCATTACAAATGTATTTTATATGCTTTGATATTGCATAAACTATGAATACGAGACTATGGATATGTTCGATAGTGGTTCGACAACAATTTGGCATTCAAAATCCCGGTTGAACCTTAGGAATAGATTAGGATACTAGTGACATGTCATTAGGGGATACTTTGATTTGGCTTCGGGCCATGATATCAGCACTTTGGGTGCGAGTTTCTTTGATTTGGCTTCGGGCCATGATATCGGCACTTTGGGTGCGAGATATATATATTGAGTTGGCTTCGAGCCATGATATTGGCACTTAGTGTACGATACTCCTGAATATCCGACTTCTATTCCAAATGGTTCAACGGGTATATTGAAGATGTGAATTGGTGAGAAATAGATACGTATCGATACAGGTATGTACGGTAAACTACTTGAGCAATGAATCAAAGGAAGTTGTGAGCTTATGATTAATTATGTGATTAAATTCATGTTATCTTGGTGTTTAATGCTTTAATGCAATTTATGTTACTTTTGAAAATGTAAATGAATGGTGAAATTCACTAAATTATTTCATACGAGCTTACTAAGCTTTACAGCTTACATTGTTTATTTTTCCGTGTTTTATAGTGATTTTTAAGCTAGCTCAGATTCGGGGATCGTCAGAGACTTCATCACACAATCATGCTATCAATTTGGTACTTTTAAGCTTATAATTTGAGTATATGGCATGTATAGGTATTTTGAGTCAATTTGATTATGGCTTGATAATGATTTTGGTCATTTGAAATGGCTTGTAAATGTATATGTTTTGGGTTGTAAATATAGCCATTAGAGTTGGCTTAATTTGGTTGTTTTGGATATGTATATATATATGTGCATATATGGTTTGTATTGTAAGTTCATGATGGATATGTATATGGCTTATATTATGAAACTTGTGGATATAGATATGGTAGAGTGATATTGAGAATTGGTATCCTTGTGAGATTAGGCTAAATAATGCATATTTGAGATTGGTTATTTTTGATGAGTTGATAAGTGAATTTGGTATAAAAGTTATAGCATTGTTTGTGATTTGTGTGTATGGAGAATGAGAATATGTGATGAATTATGTTTGAATTGGAAGATTAAAATGCATATTGATGCTATGTTTTGGTATCAATTGGGTTGATGTAGGTGTGCACAAGTTTGGGTGGCAAAATGGCTTGGTAAATAGCCTATTTTTGTCCACAAAAGCAGAGACACGGGCGTGTGTCTTAGCCGTGTGTGACACACGATTATGTACACGGCCGTGTGTCCCCTGGTGTTGAAATTAAAACCAAGTCAGTATGCTCCACACGGCCTCACACACGGGCGTGTGACTTGCCCATGTGGTATAAGTCAGTATACCCTACAGGTTTGACATGGCCTAGTACACGACCTAGCACACGGGCGTGTATGGCCATTCGTAAGGCACACGGGCATGTGTGTTGGCCGTGTGACCCAAGTCAGAGAGTGACACAGGGTTGAACATGAGCTGGGACACGGCCATGTACTCCCATTTTGAATGTCCACATGGCCTGTGACACGGGCGTGTCTGTTGGCCTTGTGAGACACATGACCGTGCCACATGGGGGTGTGTCCCATGTTTTTGAGAAAATTTTCTTAGGTGTTCAAAAAGTTTCCAAAGTTATCGGTTTCGTCCTAAACCACTCCCAATGCATGTTTAGGGCCTCGTAGGCTCGTATTAGGGACAAATTGATTGAGATTGAATGATGAATGTATGAATTTTAAAAATGTATGCTAAGTGAATGTTTAATTGTTTTATAAGTCCGATAATACTTCGTAACCCTATTCCGGCATTGAATACGGGTGAGGGGTGTTACAAAGGGTATTAAAAGTTTTCTAGGACACGCATGATTTTACAGAAGATTTGTCAAGGATTTTTTGAAAATCTCTAAACCTTTGTGTACTTTACTTGAATAGAATAAACCTTTTAATTTTGATGATAAATGTTTGCAGGCTTTCGAGGAACTTAAGAAGCGACTTGTAGTAGCACTTATTGTGGTTGCTCCAGAATGTACATTGCCTTTTGAGCTCATGTTCGACGCCAGTGATTATGCTGTGGGAGCAGTGTTGAGTCAAAGGAGAAACAAGGTACTACATGCAATATATTATGCTAGTAGGACGTTGTCAGAGGCTAACCTTAATTATACCACTACGGAGAAGGAATTATTGGCAGTGGTCTTTGCATTCAACAAATTTCATTCTTTTTTAGTAGGAACAATGGTCACAGTCTACACAAATCACTCGGCCATCTAGTACTTGGTACGGAAGAAAGATGCCAAGCTGAGATTCATTATGTGGATACTCTTGTTACAAGAGTTTGATTTGGAAATTAGAGATTGGAAGAGAACCGAAAATCAAGTGGCTGATAAATTGTCAAGAATAGAATCAGGAAATAAAGATGAAAGCAGGAAACTTATTAAGGAAGAATTCCCAGATGAATAGTTGCTCATTACCAAGGCATTACCTTGGTAAGCCAACACAGTAAACTTCTTAGTAAGTGGTGTAATGCCACCTGACTTCAATGCTCATAAAAGATGAAAATTTCTTGACGATGCCAAACAGTACTATTGGGATGAACCATTCCTATTCAAGCATTACGCAAATTAAATAATTCAGAAGTACGTCCCCAACGATGAGATGGATAGTATCTGCAACGCCCTGAATTTTGGGCCTAGGAGAAATGGGCTTCGAGTATCGGAGCAATTGGATTTTAGTTGTACGAGGAGATTTCACTAATTGCATGTTTAGTCTAGTGGCTAAGTGATTTGGGAAGAGTTGGGAGTGTTGGAGAAGTCCTGGGTTCAAACCAGAGCTCTAGCAAAAATTTTAGTTTTTCCTTAAAGAGGAGTTGGCGTTAGCTGGAAGGCCTTATAAATTTGTTTCGTTAAGATATGACACAAGGAACTGAGTGGTCTAGTGGCAAGGCGTCATTAAGGTTGCAAGGGAGCATGGGTTCAAGTCTTGGCGCTTGCAATTCATTTTGATTTCCTTTTAAATGAACTTAGACTTTGGCCCATAGGCTTATATTTAGTTGTGATTATTTTGTTACACAAGGAGCTAGTTGGTAAGGTGGCTAGCGGCGTGGATTAAGTTACAGGGGAGCTTGAGTTTGAAACCCTTTGCATGCGAAATGTGACTATTTTGCTAATTTGGAACGGTTTTGGAGGTTTGATTGAGGGATCCCACATCGGGAAGCTAGCATGAGAGTAGGCGAGAAGTTGGCTTTAAATAGAGCTGATCTATGAGGAGAGTAAGCATATCTTGGTTGGCGTTTGGGCATAGGAGTGTTCAGAGCGCGGATTAACTCCAAATTCCTATCAGGTGTGTATTTCGCACTACTCTAGCAGTAGAGCGGCAAATGCCGATATGCCGGTCACACGACGATGGTAGCCACACAAGCATGCGAGCGCACGTGTGGGAGCTTCGACGCGATAGTTGAGGCCATCATGAGTGTTCTTGTGGGTTTAGGCTGTTTGGGCCACAATGGGCCGAAAGGGGCCATGTGGGGCCAATGGGCCCGTGGGCCCAATCGGATAAGTTGTATGATTGTGTAGTAAATATTGGACTGGACTATGTGAATCTCATATCTGTGGCTAGATTTGGGCTAAATGGGCCCCACGAGCATGTAGGCCAATTTGGGCCGAGAATGGGCCCTAGGCCCATTTGCATCGTTATCTTTGTTTAGAATACCTTGGTTTACAAAATTACTGAAATACCCTTGGTTTCCAAAATTACTGAAATACCCTCGGTTTGTAAAATTACTGAAATACCCTCAATTTTCAAAATTACTGAAATACACTTGATTTGCAAAATTACTGAAATACCCTTGGTTTGTAAAATTACTGAAATACCCTCGGTTTGAAAATTACTAAAATACCCTCAGTTTGCAAAATTACTAAAATACCCCTATAGGGTAGAATTACTGAATTACCCCTGTATGGTAGAGTTACCGAAATACCCCTGAAGGGTAGGATTACCGAAATACCCCTATAGGGTAAAATGACTATTTTGCCCCTGAGGGTAAATGACTGATTTTGTGCCACGACTTGACCGTGATCGTATGACTGTGTTTTAACTGACTTGGATCGTGGCCATGTGGATCGATATGCTTGTAATATATGTTAAATGATCATTCATCGAGTATGGTCATTCGCATACACCGTGATGATGATTGAGCATGACATACACGACATATTGCATGAAATGGGACAAAGTTACGGAGGAAGTGTACGCCCATTGCCGTTCTTTACAAGGCTTTCATCCTTTCTACGATATTTATGGCTTTTAGCCGTTCATAACCAACAGCCGATCTTTGTGATATTTATGGCTTTTAGCCGCTTACGTTAACCGCAGCGGCGATCTTTGCAATATTTATGACTTTTAGCCGTTCTATTAATCGGGCGGTGATCTTTGCGATATTTATTGCTTTTAGTCGTTACGTCTCTACGGCGCCGAGCCGCTCGTTGACTTAGTGCCGCAACCGGTGCTAAGCTTGGTGTGTTGGTGGGTGGGCGATTTTATCCCACATGGTGTGTTGGTTGGTACGGGTGGTAAATTGGTTGGATTGGGCTGGATTTACCGCATATCCGCATCGATCATCGGTTCTCAGAATGGGCTTAGGTCCACCGGCTCATTATGGGCTAAGACCCACCTGATCATCGTGTGCGTGATGGGCTCAAGCCCGATGCATTCTGCATACCGTATATCTTCTTTGTTTGTATCATAAGGGATTACACATCGAGTTTTTGCAAACTCACCCTTCATCCTAGCTAATCATGTAATCCCCGGACTTAGTGGATTTGGAGTCTGCGAGGACTCGGAGGTGGCCACAAGATCTTTCCTCTGTTTTTCGTTTACTTGGCTTTTATTTACTATTAGTTTTTGTCTGGATTTTTTTTATATTTGTAATAAGGCCTCTCCAATTTTATAGTTTTCAATCTGAGGTTTTAACCATTATGATTTATACATATTAGAAGTAGATCGCGGTTTTCCCAAAACGATAACTGTTTTCAAACCACTATATTTTCGCAACGATTTTTAAGCATCCGCAACAAACAAGGTTTTAGAAGTAATGATGTTTTAAATTGATTAATGAAATGGTGGTTTAATATGAGTTCTACGAAGAGTCTTTAACCTCCAAACGAGTCTTTTTTTTCAACAAGGAAAAAAGGTTTTCCAAAATGAATTCCAATATGACACCGCCAGATTCGGCCATAACTTCTAGGTTGGGTTTGGGGTGTTACATTTAGTGGTATCAGAGCCTAGTTGCAAAACTCGGCTATGGAATGGGTTTTCAAAATTTTGAATCACAAGAGGTTGGTTTCAAATATGTGAAGTGTTTTGAGTTATTTTTCTGAAAAGTGTGGCACACCGAGTCTCTGGCGCCGAATCTGTAAGCTTTCTTGATACTGTTATCTGTTTAAAACTGAGACACTTGAATTTAGATTTTGTATTCTTTGTATATTTGGAAATGTTTGGATGTGGCGTTGTATATAGAAATTGGTTGCGTGTGAGATATCTGTCTTCTTTAATGGTTAGGCGTTTTGAGTATGCATAGGGAGTTCCAAGTTCTAGTTCAAATATGATAGGGAAATTAGAATCAGAGTGCGCAGCGGCAGCGTAGCGGTGTAACCTGTGTTGTGCGGCAATTATATAGTTGGAAATTTCGAAGACAAAATTTCTTTAAGGGGGTAGAATTGTAAAGCCTCAAATTTTGGGCCTAGGAGAAATGGGCTTCGAGTATCGGAGCAATTGGATTTTAGTTGTGCGAGGAAATTTCACTAATTGCATGTTTAGTCTAGTGGCAAAGTGATTTGGGAAGAGTTGGGAGTGTTGGAGAAGTCCTGGGTTCAAACTAGAGCTCTTGCAAAAATTTAAGTTTTTCCTTAAAAGGGAGTTGGCGTTAGCTGGAAGGCCTTATAAATTTGTTTGGTTAAAATATGACACAAGGAACTGAGTGGTCTAGTGGCAAGGCGTCATTAAGGTTGCAAGGGAGCATGGGTTCAAGTCTTGGCGCTTGCAATTCATTTTGATTTCCTTTTAAATGAATTTAGACTTTGGCCCATAGGCTTATATTTAGTTGTGCTTGTTTTGTTACACAAGGAGCTAGTTGGTAAGGTGGCTAGCGGCATGGATTAAGTTACATGGGAGCCTGAGTTCGAAACCTCTTGCATGCGGAATGTGACTATTTTGCTAATTTGGAACGGTTTTGGAGGTTTGATGGAAGGATCCCACATCGGGAAGCTAGCATGAGAGTAGGCGAGAAGCAGGCCTTAAATAAAGCCGATCTATGAGGAGAGTAAGCATACCTTGGTTGGCGTTTGGGCATAGGAGTCTTCGGAGCGCGGATTAACTCCAAATTCCCTATCAGGTCTGTATTTTGCACTACTCTAGCTGTAGAGCGGCAAATGCCGAAATGCCGGTCACATGGCGATGGTAGCCACACGAGCGTGCGAGTGCCCGTGTGGGAGCTTCGAAGCGTTAGTTGAGGCCATCATGAGTGTTCTTGTGGGTTTAGGCTGTTTGGGCCACGATAGTCCGAAAGGGGCCATGTGGGGCCAATGGGCCGTGGGCCCAATCAGATAAGTTGTATGATTGTGTAGTAAATATTGGACTGGACTATGTGAATCTCATATCAGTGGCTAGATTTGGGCTAAAAGGGCCACATGAGCGTGTGGGCCCATTTGGGCAGAGAATGGGTCCTAGGCCCATTCGCATCGTTATCTCTGTTTAGAATACCTTGGTTTACAAAATTATTGAAATACCCTTGGTTTGCAAAATTACTGAAATACCCTCAGTTTGCAAAATTAATGAAATACCCTCGATTTGAAAAATTACTGAAATATCCTCGGTGTGTAAAATTAGTAAAATACCCTCGATTTACAAAATTACGTAAATACCCTCAGTTTGCAAAATTACTAAAATACCCCTATAGGGTAGAATTATTGAATTACCCTTTTAGGGTAGAGTTACCGAAATACCCCCGAAGGGTAGGATTTCAAAAATCCCCTTATAGGGTAAAATGACTATTTTGCCCCTGAGGGTAAATGACTGATTTTGTGCCATGACTTGACTGTGATCGTATGACTGTGTTTTAACTGCCTTGATTGTGGTCGTGTGACTGATATGCTTGTAATATATGTTAAATGATCATTCATCGAGTATGGTCATTCTGCATATACACCGTGATGATTGAGCATGACATACACGACATATTGCATGGGGTTGGGACAAAGTTACGGAGGAAGTGTACGGCCCATTGCCGTTCTGTACAAGGCTTTCAGCCTTTCTACGATATTTATGGCTTTTAGTCGTTACGTTAACAAGGCCAGTGAAGGCTGCGATATTTATGGCTTTTAGCCGTTCTTTTAACCAAGATGGCGATCTTTGTGATATTTATGGCTTTTAGCCGTTCTGTTAACCGGCAGCGATGCTGCGATATTTATGGCTTTTAGCCGTTCTGTTAACCGGTAGCGATGTTGCAATATTTATGGCTTTTAGTCGTTCTGTCTACGGTGCCGAGCCGTTCTGTTGACTTAGTGCCGCAACCGGTGCTAAGCTTGGTGTGTTGGCTGGGTGGGTCAATTTTATCCCCACATGGTGTGTTGGTTGGTACGGGTGGTAAATTGGTTGGATTGGGCTGGATTTCTGTCTGCATATCTGCATCTAATACTGATTCTGTAATGGGCTTAGGTCCACCTGGTTCTGTTATGGGCTAAGACCCACCTGATACTGTGTCTGTGATGGGCTCAAGCCCATTCTATTTCTGCATACCGTATATCTGACTCTTTGTATTATAAGGGATTACACACTGAGTTTTTGCAAACTCACCCTTTTGTCTAACTGTAAAGGTAATCCCAAGACTTAGTGGATTTGGAGCTGCGAGGGACTCGGAGGTGGCCACAGTACTGCTCCTGTTTTTGTTTACTTGACTTTTATTTACTATTAGTTTTTGTCTGGATTTTTTTTATATTTGTAATAAGGCCTCTCCAATTTTATAGTTTTCAATCTGAGGTTTTAACCATTATGATTTATACATGTTAGAAGTAGATCGCGGTTTTCCCAAAACGATAACTGTTTTCAAACCACTATGTTTTCGCAACGATTTTTAAGCTTCCGCAACAAACAAGGTTTTAGAAGTAATGATGTTTTAAATTGATTAATGAAATGGTGGTTTAATATGAGTTCTACGAAGAGTCTTTTACCTCCGAACGAGTCTTTTTTTCAACAAGGAAAAAAAGGGTTTCCAAAAAGAATTCCAATATGACACCGCCAGATTCGGCCATAACTTCTAGGCCGGGTTTGGGCTGTTACATTTAGTGGTATCAGAGCCTAGTTGCAAAACTCAATTGTGGAATGGGTTTTCAAAATTTTGAATCACAAGAGGTTGGTTTCAAATATGTGAAGTGTTTTGAGTTATTTTTCTGAAAAGTGTGGCACACCGAGTCTCTGGCGCCGAATCTGTAAGCTTTCTTGATACTGTTATCTGTTTAAAACTGAGACACTTGAATTTAGATTTTGTATTCTTTGTATATTTGGAATTGTTTGGATGTGGCGTTTGATATAGAAATTGGTTGCGTGTGAGATATCTGTCTGCTTCAATGGTTAGGCGTTTTGAGTATGCGTAGGGAGTTCCAAGTTCTAGTTAAAATATGATAGGGACATTAGAATCAGAATGCACAGCAGCAGCGTAGCGGTGTAACCTGTGTTGTGCGGCAATTATATAGTTGGAAATTTCGAAGACAAAATTTCTTTAAAGGGGTAGAACTGTAAAGCCTCGAATTTTGGGCCTAGGAGAAATGGGCTTCGAGTATCGGAGCAATTGGATTTTAGTTGTGCGAGGAAATTTCACTAATTGCATGTTTAGTCTAGTGGCTAAGTGATTTGAGAAGAGTTGGGAGTGTTGGAGAAGTCCTGGGTTCAAACCAGAGCTCTTGGAAAAATTTTAGTTTTTCCTTAAAAAGGGAGTTGGCGTTAGCTGGAAGGCCTTATAAATTTGTTTGGTTAAAATATGACACAAGGAACTGAGTGGTCTAGTGGCAAGGCGTCATTAAGGTTGCAAGGGAGCATGGGTTCAAGTCTTGACGCTTGCAATTCATTTTGATTTCCTTTTAAATGAACTTAGACTTTGGCCCATAGGCTTATATTTAGTTGTGCTTGTTTTGTTACACAAGGAGCTAGTTGGTAAGGTGGCTAGCGGCATGGATTAAGTTATAGGGGAGCCTGAGTTCGAAACCCCTTGCATGCGAAATGTGACTATTTTGCTAATTTGGAACGATTTTGGAGGTTTGATGGAAGGGTCCCACATCAGGAAGCTAGCATGAGAGTAGGCAAGAAGCAGGCTTTAAATAAAGCCGATCTATGAGGAGAGTAAGCATACCTTGGTTGGCGTTTGGGCATAGGAGTGTTCGGGCGCGGATTAACTCCGATTCCTATCAGTGCAGTATTTCTTTTCTCTCTGCACACCAGAGCGGCAAATCTTTGAAATGCCGATCCTGCGGCGATGGTAGCCACACGAGCGTGCGAGCCCACGTGTGGGAGCTTCGACGCGATAGTTGAGGCCATCATGAGTGTTCTTGTGGGTTTAGGCTGTTTGGGCCATGATGGTCCGAAAGGGGCCAAGTGGGGCCAATGGGCCGCGGGCCTAATAAGATAAGTTGTATGATTGTGTAGTAAATATTGGACTGGACTATGTGAATCTCATATCAGTGGCTAGATTTGGGCTAAAAGGGCCCCATGAGAGTGTGGGCCCATTTGGGCAGAGAATGGGTCCTAGGCCCATTCGCATCGTTATCTCTGTTTAGAATACCTTGGTTTAAAAAATTACTGAAATACCCTTGGTTTGCAAAATTACTGAAATACCCTCAGTTTGAAAAAAATTAATGAAATACCCTCGATTTGCAAAATTACTGAAATACCCTTGGTGTGTAAAATTACTAAAATACCCTCGATTTACAAAATTACTGAAATACCCTCGATTTGCAAAATTACTAAAATACCCCTATAGGGTAGAATTACTGAATTACCCCTTTAGGGTAGAGTTACCGAAATACCCTTGAAGGGTAGGATTACCGAAATACCTTTATAAGGTAAAATGACTATTTTGCCCCTGAGGGTAAATGACTGATTTTGTGCCATGACTTGACTGTGATCGTATGACTGTGTTTTAACTGCCTTGATTGTGGTCGTGTGACTGATATGCTTGTAATATATGTTAAATGACTGTTACTGAGTATGGTCATTCTGTATACACCTGTGATGATTGAGCATGACATACACGACATAGTGCATGGGGTTGGGACAAAGTTACAGAGGAAGTGTACGGCCCATTGTCGTTCTGTACAAGGCTTTCAGCCTTTCTGCGATATTTATGGCTTTTAGCCGTTCTGGTAACCGCCAGCGATGCTGCGATATTTATGGCTTTTAGCCATTCTATTAACCGGCAGTGATGCTGCGATATTTATGGCTTTTAGCCGTTCTGTCTATGGTGTCGAGCCATTCTGTTGACTTAGTGCTGCAGCCGGTGCTAAGCTTGTTGTGTTGGCTGGGTAGGTCGATTTTATCCCCACATGGTGTGTTGGTTGGTACGGGTGGTACATTGGTTGGATTGGGCTAGATTTACATGCGCATATCCGCATCCGATCATCGCTTACGTAATGGGCTTAGGTTCACCTGGTTCTCGGTATGGGCTAAGACCCACGATCTCGTATGCGTGATGGGCTCAGGCCCAGTCTGTTTCTGCATACCGTATATCTGACTGTTTGTATTATAAGGGATTACACAATGAGTTTCTGCAAACTCACCCTTCTGTCTAACTGTACAGGTAATCCCCAGACTTAGTGGATTTGGAGCTGCGAGGGACTCAGAGGTGGCCACAGTACTGCTCTTGTTTTCGTTTACTTGGATTTTATTTACTATTAGTTTTTGTCTGGATTTTTTTTATATTTGTAATAAGGCCTCTCCAATTTTATAGTTTTCAATCTGAGGTTTTAATCATTATGATTTATACATGTTAGAAGTAGAACGCGATTTTCCCAAAACGATAACTATTTTCAAAACACTATGTTTCTGTAACGATTTTTAAGCTTTCGCAACAAATAAGGTTTTAGAAGTAATGATGTTTTAAATTGATTAACGAAA
Source organism: Gossypium sturtianum (assembly GCA_025698515.1). Lineage (NCBI taxonomy): Eukaryota > Viridiplantae > Streptophyta > Magnoliopsida > Malvales > Malvaceae > Gossypium > Gossypium sturtianum. Next base: position 102,173,038 of record CM046944.1, read on the forward strand.
TACTAGTTTAATATGAGTTCTACGAAGAGGCTTTAACCTCCAAACGAGTCTTTTTTTCAACAAGGAAAAAAGGGTTTCCAAAAAGCATTCCAATATGACACCGCCAGATTCGGCCATAACTTCTAGGCTGGGTTTGGGTTGTTACATTTAGTGGTATCAGAGCCAAGTTGCAAAACTCGGCTGTGGAATGGGTTTTCAAAATATTGAATCACAAGAGGTTGGTTTCAAATATGTGAAGTGTTTTGAGGTATTTTTCTGAAAAGTGTGGTACACCGAGTCTCTGGCGCCGAATCTGTAAATTTCCTTAATACTACTATCTGTTTAAAACTGAGACACTTGAATTTAGATTTTGTATTCTGTGTATGATTGGAAATGTTTTGATGTGGCGTTGGATATAGAAATTGGTTGCATGTGAGATATTTGTCTGCTTCAATGGTTAGGTGTTTTGAGTATGTGTAGGGAGTTCCAAGTTCTAGTTAAAATATGATAGGGACATTAGAATCAGAGTGCACAGCGGCAGCGTAGCGGTGTGACCTGTGTTGTACGGCTGTTATATAGTTGGAAATTTCGAGGATGAAATTTCTTTAATGGGGTAGAATTGTAACGCCTCAAATTTTGGGCCTAGGAGAAATGGTCTTCGAGTATCGGAGCAATTGGATTTTAGTTGTGCGAGGAAATTTCACTAATTGCATGTTTAGTCTAGTGGCTAAGTGATTTGGGAAGAGTTGGGAGTGTTGGAGAAGTCCTGGGTTCAAACTAGAGCTCTTGCAAAAATTTTAGTTTTTCCTTAAAGGAGAGTTGGCGTTAGCTGGAAGGTCTTATAAATTTGTTTGGTTAAAATATGACACAAGGAACTGAGTGGTCTAGTGGCAAGGCGTCATTAAGGTTACAAGGGAGCATGGGTTCAAGTCTTGGCGCTTGCAATTCATTTTGATTTCCTTTTAAATGAACTTAGACTTTGGCCCACAGGCTTATATTTAGTTGTGCTTGTTTTGTTACACAAGGAGCTAGTTGGTAAGGTGGCTAGCAGCATGGATTAAGTTACATGGGAGCCTGAGTTCGAAACCCCTTGCATGCAAAATGTGACTATTTTGCTAATTTGGAACGGTTTTGGAGGTTTGATGGAAGGATCCCACATCGGGAAGCTAGCATGAGAGTAGGCGAGAAACTGGCTTTAAATAGAGCCGATCTATGAGGAGAGTAAGCATACCTTGGTTGGTGTTTGGGCATAGGAGTGTTCGGAGCGCAGATTAACTCCAGATTCTATCAGGTGTGTATTTCGTACCACTCTAGCTGTAGAGCGGCAAATGCCGAAATGCTGGTCACACGGCGATGGTAGCCACACGAGCGTGCTAGGGCACGTGTGGGAGCTCCGACGCAATAGTTGAGGCCATCATGAGTGTTCTTGTGGGTTTAGCCTGTTTGGCCACGATGGGCCGAAAGGGGCCATGTGAGGCCAATGGGCCCGTGGGCCCAATGGGCCCGTGGGCCCAATCAGATAAGTTGTATGATATTGTAGTAAATATTGGACTAGACTATGTGAATCTCATATCTGTGGCTAGATTTGGGCTAAATGGGCCCCACGAGCGTGTGGGCCTATTTGGGCTGAGAATGGGCCTAGGCCCATTCGCATCGTTATCGCTGTGTAGAATACCTTGGTTTACAAAATTACTGAAATACCCTTAGTTTACAAAATTACTGAAATACCCTTGGTTTGCAAAATTACTGAAATACCCTCGATTTGCAAAATTACTGAAATACCCTCGATTTGCAAAATTACTGAAATACCTTCGGTTTACAAAATTACTGAAATACCCTCGATTTGCAAAATTACTAAAATACCCCTATAGGGTAGAATTACTGAATTACCCCTGTAGGGTAGAGTTACCGAAATACCCCTGAAGGGTAGGATTACCGAAATACCCTTATAGGGTAAAATGACTATTTTGCCCCTGAGTGTAAATGACTGATTTTGTGCCATGACTTGATTGTGATCGTATGACTGTGTTTTAACTGACTTGACTATGGTCGTGTGACTGATATGCTTGTAATATATGTTAAATGACTTTTACTGAGTATGGTCATTCTGCATACACCTGTGATGATTGAGCATGACATACACGACATATTGCATGGGGTTGGGACAAAGTTACGGAGGAAGTGTACAGCCTATTGCCGTTCTGTACAAGGCTTTCAGCCTTTCTGCGATATTTATGGCTTTTAGCCATTCTGTTAACCGGCAGCGATGCTGCGATATTTATGGCTTTTAGTCGTTCGTTTAACCGGCAACGATGCTGCGATATTTATGGCTTTTAGTCGTTCTGTTAACCGGCAACGATGCTGCGATATTTATGGCTTTTAGTCGTTCTGTTAACCGGCAGTGATGCTGCGATATTTATGGCTTTTAGCCATTCTGTCTACGACGCCGAGCCGTTCTGTTGACTTAGTGCTGCAACCGGTGCTAAGCTTGGTGTGTTGGGTGGGTGGATCGATATTATCCCCACATGGTGTGTTGGTTGGTACGGGTGGTACATTGGTTGGATTGGGCTGGATTTACATGCGCATATCTCGCATCCGATATCGCTTTACGTAATGGGCTTAGGTCCACCTGTTTCGCAGTATGGGCTAAGACCCACCGATCTCGTGTGTCGTGATGGGCTCGAGCCCGACCATGTTTCTCGCATACCGTATATCTAACTATTTGTATTATAAGGGATTACACACTGAGTTTTCGCAAACTCACCCTTCTGTCTAACTGTACAGGTAATCCCCAGACTTAGTGGATTTGGAGCTGCGAGGGACTCAGAGGTGGCCACAGTACTGCTCCTATTTTTGTTTACTTGGCTTTTATTTACTATTAGTTTTTGTCTGGATTTTTTTATATTTTTAATAAGGCCTCTCCAATTTTATAGTTTTCAATCTGAGGTTTTAATCATTATGCTTTATACATGTTAGAAGTAGAACACGGTTTTCCCAAAACGATAACTATTTTCAAAACACTATATTTCCGCAACGATTTTTAAGCTTCCGCAACAAACAAGGTTTTAGAAGTAATGACGTTTTAAATTGATTAACGAAATGCTGGTTTAATATGAGTTCTACGAAGAGGCTTTAACCTCCAAACGAGTCTTTTTTTTCAACATGGAAAAAAAAAAGGGTTTCCAAAAAGAATTCCAATGTGACACCGCCAGATTCGGCCATAACTTCTAGGCCGGGTTTTGGGTGTTACAGTATCTTACAACATTGTCACTCAGCCCCATATGGAGGACTTTTCTGAGGAATGAAAATAGCTGCCAAGGTACTCTAGTCAGGATTCTATTGGCCAAGTTTATTTAAAGATGCTCATGAATTTTATAGGTTGCATGACCATTGTTAGAGAATGGGAAATGTGTCTAGGAGATAGGAAATGTCGTTGCAAAGTATATTGGAGATTAAACTATTTGATGTATGGGGAATAGACTTTATGGGCCCGTTTCCACCATTTGTGGGCAAGCTATACATACTTTTGGCAGTAGACTATGTTTCTAAGAGGGTAGAACAGTAGCCTTAGCCTCTAATAATGCTAAGTCAGTATTGAAATTTTTGGATAAGAACATTTTCACACGATTTGTTACACCGAGAGCCATTATGAGTGACGAGGGATCCCATTTTGATTGCAAACTGATGGCCAATTCCTTACGCAGGTATGGGGTGAATCATAGAATTGCCACAGAATATCACCCTTAGACGAATGGCCAAGCTGAAATCTCTAGTAGAGAAATTAAAAAAATTCTAGAAAAAATGGTGAATCCATCTCAAAAGGACTGGTCTACTAGATTGGATGAAGCTCCATGGGCATACCGAACTGCATTTAAAACACCATTAGGGATGTCACCTTTTAAACTTGTTTACGATAAGCCATGTCATTTACCTGTTGAATTTGAGCATAAAAAGTTTTGGGTGATTAAGAAGCTGAACATGGATTGGGCTGCTGCTGGCGGCAAGAGATTGCTAGAATTGAATGAGATGGAAGAGTTTCGAACACAAGCATATGAGAATGCTCGTTTGTATAAGGAAAAAACCAAGCGATGGCATGATGCAAAAATTTTGCCAAGGCAATTTAAACCTAGACAGCAGGTATTATTGTTCAATTCCAGGCTCAAACTATTTCTTGGTAAGTTAAAATCCAGATGGTTAGGTCTTTTTGAAGTAATTCAAGTGTATTTGGATTGTTCTGTTGTTGTTAAAGACCTAATAACAGGGGCTACATTCAAGGTTAATGGACAACACTTGAAGCATTATTGTGGTGCTCCTATAGAGCGTGACAAGCAAAGCGTTAGCCTTCGTGATGTTTGAATTTTTTGTTTTCATTAATAAGTAGTTTTTCTATTTCATTTCCTATTTTTATTTTCATTCTCGTTATTTTTAATACAATTTCATTTCTGTGTTTTTATTATTATTATGAACAGGAGTAGAATAAAAGAAGCAGGATTTGTTAGTGTGTGCTGAGCAACAGTTTGTCGCAGCATTACAGAGAAAAGTTATGCCTTTAAAAACTCAATGATGAGGTGTTAATAAAAGAGTTATCCGGTTAGAAAATTCCAAAGGAAAGAATTTTAGGCAGTTTCATTTAGTGAATATTGGGAAACCTAAAGTACAAAGCCCACAATGTAGGGCTCAATTATTTTCATTTTTTCCCCACCAAAAGTCTTTTCCATTTTTAACTTTTCCTCTATGTCATAACCCTTCTTCCTCACATTTCCCATTCCCTAAAAATTCTCATCATTATCCCCTTTTTTTTTCTTCAAACTTTTCATGTTTCCCAGTTTTCACAAAGTTCACATTTTTACGGTTTTCTCATATTCAACCTCTCTACTATTTTTTGTTTACTCCATTATTTTTCTTTTATATTTCCCTGGCTTTCTCTTCATGGCTCGTGTAAAGAGTATTTCTAAAACAGCAGAATCTTCGCGTGCTGGCACCCTACAATCGAAGATATTCTTTAATGTTGTTGCAGCCACAAGGGGTACAATGAATCGTTATCCTCGATGTAGAAAAGCACAACTGGAGCAGATTTTGTCTACACCCAGAGGATGTTGTGGGTAAAGTGGTAAGAGAGTTTTACGCTCATGTAAATTCCCCAGATTCTCTATTTATGTGCGGGGCAAATCTATGCCATTCGATAAAGACCATATTAATGCCCAGTTCGGCATCGAGGAGGTTAGAGATGAGCATTCTAAATTTGACGAGAATATTACATTGGAGGGGTTGGCAAAAGTATTGGAATATTTATGTGTTGAAGGAACGCAGTGGATTATTTCAAGCCAAGAGTGTTACATGGTTGAAAGAGCTGCATTAAAACCAATTGAGAAGGTATGGTACCACTTTTTAAGGAGTTTTCTTATGCCATCTGTGCATAACACGACTATTTCGAAAGAAAGAATATTGTTGTTGCATTCTATTTTTCAAGGAAGACAGATAAATTTAGGGAAGATTATCTTCCAAGAGGTCCATAGGTGTGCTGATAAGAATGCCAGGAGTTTGAATTTTCCTTCCTTATTTCTACCTTATGTAAGAAAGTAAATCTGCCTTTAGTTGACGCTGAGGATGTTACCTTAAATAAAGGTGGGATAACGCAAGTAATTTTTGCCAAGCTACGAGGAACTGAGTTTGACGCAACATCCCAGCACAGTCAAGCTTCCCCTACTACACATTTTCCCGCAGCAACATCTCCGGCCTCTCATGACCAGGAAATCTTGACTTTCCTAAAGCAGTTAGAACAAAGGTTGTCTTTGTTTGAGGTACAACAATACCAGATGATGGAAGAGTTGGAACAAAGCAATGAATGCCAGGCTCAATACGGGTCGTGTGCGAAAGATAGGGATTTGGCATTAAGATGATTCCTCCAGAAAATTTTTTAAGACCCATACCAGAATTTCCTACTTTCCCAGCTACTTTGCTCTCGTCTAATGAGTGCAGAGAAGAGCCAGTTCCATCCGCTTCCAGAACTGACTTCGTAACTGAAGGTGCCACTGTAGATAAAGGAAAAGCTGTTGAAGAGGAGTTAGAAAAGTCAACCTGCCGTGTAACAACCAAATTTTGGGCCTAGTCGAAACAGTGGTTTTGGGACCACAAATACGACGTAGTAAAGTTTATTTTTATTATATTTTTATGGTCTACAGTTTCACAGAATGATTTTGTGAAAATTTTGTTCGAAAATTTTGACGTTTGGGCACTCAATTTAGTCAAAAGGACTAAATTGTAAAAAGTGCAAAAGTTGAGTTCTACATGCTAGAGGTGTCAAATTGCTTTGAGATTTTAAATTAAAGGTCCTTATATGACAATTAGACCATTTGTTAAGTTAGTGGACAAAAATGGACATGGTGAGATAAAATTTTAAAGTTTGGCAAAAAGGGCATTTTTATCATTTGGTAAATAAAAGAATAAAAAGGGAAAATCAAGTCAAAATTGGTGTCCATCTTCTCTTCTTGGCCGAAATTCTCAAGGCACCATAGCTAGGGTTTTCTTCAACTTTCAAGCTTGATTGTAAGTACATCCTAGCCCCGTTTTTAATGCTCTTTACATTTTTGAAGTCATTATCACTCGATCTACCTATTTCTACCATTAATTTGAGTTATGATTGAGGTCTAGGGTTTGACCCATATTGGATATTTGTGTATTTTGATGTCTAATGGTGGATTATGCATGTTTAATGTGTGATTAACAACTTTTTCTAGGTGCTTTTTTATGAAAATGTCAAAAGGACCTATTTGTAAAAACATTATAAAATGTTTGTAAAAGTGTGATTAAATGAAAAATATGGACTGCTATAAGTATAAAAGAGGTTCGACAAGGCTTGGAAGTCGAAGAAATTGAGTAGATTTCATTTTTCGAGCCTGGGGGCAAAAATGTAAATATGTCAAAGTTTAGGGCAAAAATGTAATTTTTTCATAATATAAATAATAAATGAGTTAAATTTACTATTATAGATCAAGCAGACCTTGATCGGGGAAAGAATAAGGTGTTTTACGATTAAATCCTTTTCTACTATTTTTTTACCGAGGTAAGTTTGTATGTAAATAATGCATCGTTAATTATGCTTTAATTGCTTTAATATTGTATGTCTTGTGATTTACTCTTGAGCATAATTGACAATGTTTGACAAGTGAGAAATATCCTGGTTGAACCTTAGGAATAGATAGGATACAAATGTCATGACATTAGGGTTATTTGAGTTTACGTGTAAGACCATATCTGGGATATGGCATCGATATGAGACTTCGTGTAAGACCATAGCTGGGCTATTGGCATCGATATGAGATCCCATGTAAGACCATATCTGGGATATGGCATAGGTATGGTACTATGTGTGTGAAATTTCCCGAGTATCCTTTAGTATTCCAAGGGGTTCAACGGGAAAATTAACGACAAAGTTTAAGTTGTGAAAGATTATGGTAAGTTGCAAGTTGGTACAGGTATGTACATAAAACTCATGCTTAATGAGCTCGATATGTGATGAACCTTCGGTAGGGTTTGACTGAGTAAGTTACGATGTTAAAGTATTAATAACATCTATGCTAAGATTGATTATGAAATTCACAATGACATTTATGTTAGTTTACTTCATGTTGAGTATATGTTAAAGTGTGTTTATGATTCCTATTATTTGCATAGGAACTTACTAAGCTTTAAAGCTTACTCCCTTTCTTTTTCCCTTGTCTTATAGTGTCACCAAGCCAGCTCAGGGATCGAAGACAGTCAGAGATCCATTTACACTATCAAATTATCATTTTGGGTACTTATGGTTATATTATTTTGAGTTATGGCATGTATAGGGACTTGGTCTTTTGTTATGTGTCATAATTGATTTGGCCAAATGTGTTGGCTTATGTTGGTTGATAATTCATTTTTTAAATGGCCATTGAAATTGGCTAATATTGGTTAAGTATATATACATGTGATGATGTCTTTCATGGATGTGGATTTTGCATGGTTTAAGATGATAAGTATAAGATGTTGTATGCGATAGGTAATAGCATGGAATTGATGAGTGGATGACTTGGTTGTGGCTGAGTTGGTTGTATGTACATACTTGGATTTGTGTTGCTTGTTGATGTGTAGGTTGGTGCAAGTAAGGGTGGCAAAATGGCTTGGTAAATAGCCTTATTTTTGTCCACACGGGTAGACACACGGGCGTGTGTGACACACGGCTTGCTCCAAGGGCGTGTGTCCTGGCCGTGTGTCCCTTGCACCTTAATTGTTGCAAAATAGAATGCTCAGTAATGATCACACGGGCAAAGACACGGGCGTGTGTCTCAGCCGTGTGGATGGCACGGCCTCGAACACGGGCATGTGCCCTGGCCGTGTGAAGTCTGCACCTATTTTATGAAAAACTCTGAAAATTTAATTGATCACATGGCCTAAGCACACGGGCGTGTGACTTGGCCGTGTGACCTCAATTTGATGATGATGTCATAAACAGAATGCTCCCTATTTTGAACACGGCCTGAAGCACAGGTGTGTCTTAGGGTCACACGGGCGTGTCCCAAACCCACACAGGCATGTGACCTCTTTTGCATGAAATTTTTTCTAAGTTTCCCAAAAGTTTCCAAAGTTCTCAGTTTAGTCCTGAACCAGTCCTAATGTATGTTTTGGGAATTGTAGGCTTGTTTAAGGGACGATATGAATGTATATGAAAAGTTTTAAATTTGGATGGAAATTCATGTCTCGGTTCTGTATGATTTCTTGTGTATAAGTTCGGTAATACCTCGTACCCTGTTCCGGTGTCGAATACGGGTAAGGGGTGTTACATGCTGAACTAGAGAAGGATGTAGAAGAAGGAAAGGAAGAAACATATGTCCCAGCCACTACACCAACTACTGTCATTGAAAAAGGTAAAACTCCTGTACTGACATCTTCACCCACCTCCATGACTGCATAGGATCAAGCAATCGATCAACTGATCGATGAACTAACGGAATCGACAAAGAAGGTGAGGAAGTTGAACTACTGAAAAGGAAGATGTGATACAAAGTTAGTGCTCGCAAGTCCAAAAAAAAGAATTGAATGAAGTGTCAACGTTCAAGTCCAAGAAAGTTAAGTTTTTGTTTTTATTTTTGTAACAACCCTTACCCGTCTCTGTTGTCAGGTTAACGTTACAGAGTATTACTAAACAATTAGAAACATTTGTACATTATACCATTCAATATTTTAATCACATCATAAACCATTCATACGCATGCATACTGTCCCTAAATCGAGCCCTCGCGGCTATAAAAATAACCTAGAAAAAAATTGGGACCAACTTGAAACAATTTGGAAAGTTAAGGAAAAAGATGCAAAATTTGCATAATAGGGGTCACACGGTCGTGTGCCTTACACGACTGAGACACATGGCCGTGTCTCAGGCCGTGTAACAATTGAACTAAGGACACACGGCCGTGTCCCAGCCCGTGTCCTGACCCGTGTAACTTTTTGAGTAGGGCCACATGCCCGTGTCACACGCCCGTGTGCCAAGCCGTGTAACTCTCTGAGTTGCCCCACACGCCCGTGTGCTAGGCTATGTGTTAGGCTATGTAACTCACTAACTTGCACCCTAAAGGAATAATCAGATGACACACGGCCGTGTGTCTCACACGGTTGAGTCACACGCCCGTGTCTTAAGCCATGTGGACCCAAATGAACCTTAAGTGACAAGTTTACGATTTCAAGTTTACTTGAACCCTAAGTAATCCATTTACAACCAAAAGACCTACTTAAAATGACATTAAACAAGATTAAAACATGCTAAATCAATCATCCTAAGTGTCTAACCAATGTACCCTCATTGGTACCACAAGTATATTCAATTTCACAACAAATAAACTATCACCCTAAGCATGTTAATTCATATAATTTAACATTCAACCAATATGCCTATCATAGGCACCTCAATCACAACATTTCATTAACTCCTACCATAAACTTGCATCTAAAACATCTTTCTTAGTTCACATATATCATATTAGGTTAACCACTTGTATAAAAGATCATACATTAAAGTTTTACATATCAAAACAATGGCAATGAGAAATAAGCCTATTACATGCCATATAATCCAAAATGAACATTCCAAAAACTACCAAAAATATGTGGATAGTATGACTTGAGTGCCGATACGACCATCCAACCTTCAAAGTATCTACAAGAACAAAAAATAACACAAGTAAGCTCATTTAAGTTTAGTAAGTTCGACTTACAAAAACAGTAAATCTTACCAACGTAAATACAAAAATTGTTCAATAATAATACAACTATATGTGTTCCCTATCATCCAAAAACTCAATCAGGTGAATTGCATAGTTCAATCAAAGCTCAAATACATGTCATAACCATTAAATTCACTAAACAAGTTAAAACACCGAGGTTTACAATCTGATGAATGACTTACAGATATGAGTACATAGATAATCCAACCAAAACACGCCAATCTCTCATAAGAGTTAATCCAACTGATAACACGCTAGATGCTCATAAGAGCTAATCCACCCAATAACACACCAAATGCTCATAAGAGCTAATCCACCCGAGAACACGCCAGATGCTCATAGGAGCTAGTCCAACTGAAAACACGCCAAAACAGGAGTATAACATGAGAGTTCGCAACAAATGCTGAACCTCGGCCTACTTAGGAAAAATGTATATTTCACACCACATCAATCTCCCCTCCAATCCCCCACATAACAAGCCGTCAATCGATCGTACTCTATCACGTGTTCATCTGATTTAAGTATTGAAATTCTTCAATATTTTTCAAACAACTTAACATTAATAACAAAACAATTATATATTATATCATATTATATCATCAAGCGTTTCATATAGATATAAAATTATAATCCGTACGAACTTACCTGGACTGAATTGTAGTAGTTGTAGAAGTTTAGGGACAAATCCGTAATTTTTCCTTTTCCACGAATATCAACAGGGTCTTAATCTAAAATGTAAAATTTCCCAATTATCAGCTTACATTCCACCCTCCAATTCACTTTACATTTTATACCCTTTTATTTTCAAAATTACACAATTACCCTTAACTTTTACAACTTTTGCAATTTAGTCCTTTAACTAGAAAATCATAATATTAACCATTTTTCTCAAGTCAACATTTCAGCCAAATATACTAGGACCTTAAATAGTCCCTACTAAACATCAAATTCACTATCAAACCCTAAAATTTTGACATTTTCATAATTTAACCCCTAAATCAAAATCTAACAAAAATCACTTCACAAAATCACCAAATAACACAATCAAAGCTTCAAATACATAGTTATCATAAAAAATATTCAAGGTTCATCAATGGAAACTTCTAAAAATTTTAACGGATTCAAAAATGAAGGTACGGGCTAGTTAGACCTAGTTGTAACGATCTCAAAAACATAAAAATTACAAGAAACGGGTATAGAAATCACTCACATGCAAAGAAATAAGTTTGGTCGATTCTCCAAGCTAGGTTTTTAGTATTTTCGGCTATGGAAGAAACAAAAAAAAACAAGAAGAAAGACTTCATTTCTCACTTAATTTTGTTTTGATTTTGTTTTAATTACAAAATTGCCATTATACTTAATTTTTATTTAATTTTTTCTTTAAATTAAACATCATTACCGTCCACTATCTAAAATAAGGACTAATTTCCCTATTGGTCCTTCCACCTTTATTAATTAGGCCATTAAATCGTCCTAGTGCATTAATTAATAAGTTTTGCACCTTTTACAATTTAGTCCTTTTTCTTAAATTAACTATCTAATCGTTAAAATTTCTTAACCAAATTTTAATATGACTCTAGTAACTCCATAAATATTCTAAAAATAATATCTACGAGTCGGCACGACATAAATTTGTGGTCTCAAAACCACTGTTTTGTCACCACTGAAAAATGAGTTGTTACAAATTTTCTCTCATGCATTGCATATTTTTCTTCTTTTTTATCGTTTGTATGCATATTCATACTTGTTATATACTGTTCATGATTTTACATGCATTGAGGACAATGCATCCCTTAGGTTTGGGGGTGTATTGTGTATCTAGGTTGCATTTTGTATTTAGTATGTTCATTTTGGTATAGAGGATATTTTTTCATGGCATAATAACTATTGAAATACTGCTTTGTCCTTAAGAAGTACAGTTTTTCTTTATGATGTTCGATGATAAGCTTAAATTTTTTTTTTGATATATCTAGAATAGGTAACAATGGATTGGGTGAAGTTAACTTAGGCTAAGTGCTTGGAAATTAATTTCTAAAAATGGGATGTCATATACTCTATTTTTTGGTTTTTCGAAATATAGTATCTTTTTATGCCCTTAGGGATTTTTGAAACCAAACATTAGTTAAATTGCTACGGTATTTTTCTTAAATAAGTATGCACTCCAATGCTTAGTGTAACACCCCTCACCCGTATTCACCGTCAGAATAGGGTTACGGAGCATTACCAGACTTACAACACTTATAAACATACATTTCATAAACAATTTATCAATTCAAATACTGTTCAATCATACTTAATCATAGTGTCCCTTAAACAAGCCTACAAGGCCTTAAACATGCATAGAAGTGGTTCAGGACTAAACCGATAACTCGGGAAACTTTTCCACACTTATAAAATTTTTTCTTCAAACAAGAGACACACGCCCGTGTGGGTAGGCCGTGTGTTTCACACGGCCACTAGACACACCCGTGTCACCGACCGTGTGAAAATAGGGGGTAAATACTAACTTGGGTCACACAGCCGACCACACGCCCGTGTGTCTAGCTCGTGTGCCCTTCGAAATGGCGACAAAAACCCGTGTGCCAGGCCGTGTACTAAGCCGTGCCAAACCTGTAGGGTATATTGACTTATGCAACACGACCAAGTCATACGCCTGTGTGCTAGGCCGTGTGCCAATTAGGGGGCTATACTAACTTGTACCACACGGCCAATCACACGCCCGTGTGTGAGACCGTGTGAAACATATTGACTTGATTTCAATTTCAACATCAAGGGATACACGGCCGTGTAACATGACCGTGTGTCACACACGTGTAACACCCCTTACCCGTATTCGACGCTTGAACCGGGTAACGAGGCATTACCATACTTAACTTGCTCAAACATATAACATCGGGCCATAAAATATCATTTAAACTTAAAACTTCTCATTCTTACTCATAATGTTCTTATTATGGGCCTACGAGACCCAAAACTTACATACGGAATAGTTTGGGACCAAACCAGAAACTTTTACGCACTTAGACAAATTCGACATAAAATAGGGCCACACGCCCGTGTGAAGGATAGAACACGCCCGTGTGGAAAATCACATGCCCGTGTTCCACACCCGTGTGGATTTATTTTCTACTTCGAACCTACAGGGGTTTTCACACGGCCGGGCACACGCCCGTGTCCCTGGCCCGTGTCCCTCACACGGCCTCGACACGTCTGTGTCCTAGCCCATGTGCCAAAACCATGGAAATCTATTTATGACGTCATCACCTCACTAAGGTCACACGGCCAAGGCACACGCCCATGTCCTTCGACCGTGTGTCGAATTAAATTCCTAATCTTAGGAGTAGACCTCACACGGCCTGAGAAAATGCCCATGTCCGTGGCCGTACCTCCCACACGACTGAGACAGACGGCCGTGTCTCTGCTCGTGCGTTTACTACTGAGCATACTGACTTGTAAGCCTAGTATGCAAGGGGACACACGGCCAATCATCATGCCTATGGGGCTGACCGTGTGTCACACACAGCCTAGACACACGCCCGTGTGTCTACCTGTGTGGATATTTAAAGGGCTTCTACCAAGCCAAATGCCACCCTGAACAGCAACCATACTTGCACCAATTCAGTCCAACACATATCATGACTATAAAGCACTTCTAAGGACTCAAAATCAATGCATCCACACAAGCATACACTTCATAAAATTCATCATTATTGAATATATATAAACTTTTCAAGAGTTGGCCCAATTCCAATGACCACTTACAAAATGAATTTAGCAACATTAATAGCCAACACTTTGGCTAACAAATGTGACATAACAAAAGAGACTAAGCCCTATACATGCCATACTCAAAATGAATCTAGCTTGGCTATACCGAAGAGTAGTTGATAGTGTGATTTTCGTACTCCGACGTTCCACGAAATATCGAGCTAACTTGGCAATGCTACAAGGAAGAAGGAAATGAGAGGGGTAAGCATAAAGCTTAGTAAGTTTGCATGAAATAAATAGCAACATAAAACTCATAATGTCCTCCATCCATGGCATAGGATAAAATCGCAAAGTCTCAAGCACTTGCCATAACTTACTCGTATTTGCTCTTATCGAATACATGCAATAACACATAACGTAAACTTTTCTCGTGAATTACTCACGGGTACCTGTATTCACTCAATCACATAGCTTTAGCACCAAACTCATTTCTAATTCAAGCTTAACTATTTATCCCACTAAATCACTTGGGATATTCAAAGATACATATTCATCGTCATCTACATAAATACGAATCCAATGCCACATCCCAGATGTGGTCTTACATAGGGTCACCTCTGAGTGCCGATGCCATATCCCAGATATGATCTTAAATAATTCTCACATCAATTATCGATGCCATATCCAGGATATGGTCTTATCAATTTTCATATTCAATGCCGATGCCATGTCCCAGATATGGTCTTATACGGGATCTCAATTCGGTGCCGAGGCCATGTCCTCGACATGGTCTTACACAGGACCTTATTCATCTCATGTCTCAACAATAGTATTCTCACATTTATTATAGTCCAACCGGAACTTCAAAATCACAACTTTCATAATTTTTCTCATTCAACACTATCATTCAATTTCATAGCATTATATGCATCATTATAATATCAAACATTCTCAAATATACTAGCATGACGTTGGATTTATCACATACAAACTTACCTCGATTTCAAAATAAGCTAGATTGCTGATCTAGTCCGATAATTTTCCCTTTCCTCGGTCGGGGTTAATTCTTCGCTCTCCTTGGTCATAATAACAATTTAGCTCATTTAATAATCACATTAATCAATACATTTCAATAATAATGCTTTGGCAAAATTACTATTTTTCCCTCATACTTTCACAAAATGATTATTTTACCCCTAGGCTTGGAAATAAATTCTAATCAAATTTATTTCTTTAACGAGCCTAGGTGAACATTTATTACTCTTATGGTAGCCCTCAATACTCATTATTTCACACATTTACCACATATTTTATAACCTTTACAAAAAGGTCCCTTTAGGTGTTTTCATGATAACACCTTTCACAAAAGTTGTTTATCTAACAACGAGGACTCATATTATTCCATAAAAATGCAGCAAACAACACAAATAATCTCATGGAAAAACCCTAGGTTTTCAACCATTTTGCAAAATAGTCCCCTCATTAGCTAGCTTAAGCTTTAGGGGTTCCAAAAGTACAAATTTTATCAAGAAAGACCATTAAAATCACTTACTTGTAAGGAGAAAAGCTTGCTGAAATTTTTGAGCTCTCAAACCCAATTTTCGCTGCTAATTTTTTTGTGAAAGGAAGGAGAAGAAAAGATGATATCTTTTCTTTCTTTATTATATTTTATTTCATCAATTTAATCCACCTACTACACCAACTTTGACTAATTTTGACTTCTTTGTCCCCCTATGGCCGGCCACCCTATAACTAAGGGTCAAATTGCACATTAAAGGCCTCTAATTAATATTCTATGGTTATTAGGCACCTTTAGCTTGTAAAATAGAACTTTCGCACTTTATGCGATTTAGTCCTTTTTTTGCGATTAAGCATGAAATCGCTAAAATTAAAGCACCAAAATTTTCATGCACTTATATAATCATGATCTAATTCATAAAATAATATAAAAATAATTTTCTCCAACCTCAGATTAGTGATTCCGAAACCACTATTCCGACTAGCCCCTAAGTCGGGCTGTTACAATTCCCCCTTAAAGATTTTCGTCCTCGAAAATCTTACCGGTAAAAAGGTTGGGATATTGGTTTCTCATAGCCTTCTCGGGCTCCCATGTAGCCTCTTCTATTCCATGTCTTTTCCATAGCACTTTCACAAGGGTTATACTTTTGTTTCTCAGCTTCTTGACCTCTCGTGCCAAAATTTTAACCGGCTTTCGCCATAAGTCATGTCCGGTTGAATCTCTACCTCTGATGGTACAATCACATGTGAAGGGTCCAAACGGTATCGACGTAACATGGACACGTGGAAGACATCATGAATCCTTTCCAACTCAGGTGGCAAGGCCAAACGATAAGTTACCGGTCCTATCCTCTCGGTAATTTCATAAGGTCCGATAAAACGCGGACTCAATTTGCCTTTCCGACCAAATCTGAGGACTTTTCTCCATGGTGATAGTTTTAGAAACACTTTATCACCTACTTGGAACTCAATCTCTTTCCTTTTCAAATCCGAATAGGATTTTTGTCTATCTGAGGCCGCTTTCAGACATTCACGTATCACCTTTACTTTCTCTTCAGTTTCCCTGACTAAATCGACCCCGTGAATCTGATTCTCTCGGAGTTCTGTCCAATACAAGGGTGTTTGGCACTTACGCCCATACAATGCATCATAAGGCATCATTTTCAAACTTGATTGAAAACTGTTGTTGTAGGCGAATTCCACCAACGGTAAGTATTTTTCCCAATTACTTTGGAAATCCAAAACATAACATCAAAGCATATCCTCAAGTATCTATATTACTCTCTTCGACTGTCTGCCAGTTTGCGGATGGAAAGCTGTTCTGAAGCTCAATTTTGTGCCTAAGGCCTTTTCCAACTTTTTCCAAAACTGTGACGTAAATCTCAGATCTCTATCCGAAATAATTGATAACAATACTCCATGAAGTCTTACTATCTCTGACACATACAAATCAGCCAACTTATCGAGCGAATAATAAACTCATACTAGTATGAAATGGGCTGACTTCGTAAGTCTATCGACCATGACCCTACATCATCTTTCTTTTTCGGCATCAACGGTAAACCCGTCACGAAGTCCATAGTAATACGGTCCCACTTCCACTCAAGAACCATAATAGGCTGAAGTAGACCCGAAGGTACTTGATGTTTAGCCTTCACTTGTTGACAAATTAGGCATCTCGATACAAACTCTGAAATGTCTTTCTTCATACTTGGCCACCAATACCATTTCCTCAAGTCAT
Organism: Gossypium sturtianum; assembly: GCA_025698515.1. Classification (NCBI taxonomy): domain Eukaryota; kingdom Viridiplantae; phylum Streptophyta; class Magnoliopsida; order Malvales; family Malvaceae; genus Gossypium; species Gossypium sturtianum. The sequence continues at coordinate 102,190,231 of CM046944.1, forward strand.
TATACATCTTCGTGCTGCCTGGATGTATAGAAAAGCATCCACTATGTGCTTCATGCAGAATCTTTTGTACAAGTTCATCATTTTTGGGTACACAGACCTTATCTCGGAACATCAAACATCCATCAGGACTTATCCTAAAGTTTGACTCAACACTTGATTCACATAGAACTCTTTTAGCTTGTAAATTATTGTCACCTTTCTGAGCTTCAAAAATCTCTTGAAGAAACACTGGTCTAGCCCTCAACTCGGCTAGAATAGAACCATCATCTGACAAAGCCATCCTTGTATTCATGGCTCTCAGCGCAAACAAGGATTTCCTACTCAAGGGATCGGTGACTACGTTCGCCTTTCTCGAATGGTAGTCAATTACTAACTCGTAATCTTTTATCAACTCTAACCATCTCCGTTGCCTAAGGTTCAACTCTTTTTGAGTCATCAAGTAATTTAGGCTCTTATGATCAGTGAATACCCGACAACTCTCACCATATAAATGGTGTCTCTAAATCTTTAGTGCAAAAACAATTGTGGCTAACTCCAAATCATGAGTCGGGTAATTCTTCTCATGCGGCTTTAATTGCCTAGAGGCATAAGCAATCACCTTTCCCTCTTGCATGAGTACACAACCTAATCCATTCAAGGATGCATCGCTGTAAACCACAAAATCTTTTCCCAGCTCAGGTTGCACTAAAACAGGAGCCTCAGTCAACAACGTCTTCAATCTCTCAAAACTATGTTAGCACTTTTCTTTCTAATCAAAATTCACATCTTTTTGTAGCAACCTCGTCATCGGAGTAGCTATCATGGAAAATCCCTTGACAAAACGTCTATAGTAGCCGGCTAGGCCCAGAAAACTCCTAACCTTAGTTGTAACATCTCGGTTTAGGGCCTAGTCAGAATAGTGGTTTGAGACCACAAATTTGAGGGTTATGAATGAGTTTTTGAGGTTTATATTATGTATGCATGCTAGTGTGAAAGTTTCATGAAGCAATTTTGTGAAATTGTGGTTGAATTGTCCAAAAGGACTAAATTGTAAAAGTTGCAAAATGTGTGTTTCTAGAAGCTATTTGTGTGAAATAGCTTTAGATTATTAATTAGAGGTCCTTAAATAGTAATTTACCCAAATTCTAATTTTTGGACAAAAATGGGCATGGATGAGTCAAAATTTGAAGTTTATCAAAAAGGGCATTTTGGTCATTTATCAAATAAGTGATTAAAATTGGTGAAAAGATGAAAAATTCATTCATCTTCTTCCCCTTAGCTGCCGAAAATTAGAGAAGCCATTGTTAGGGCTCTTTCAACTTTTCAAGCTTGCTAGTAAGTGCTCCTAAGCCTGATTTTGATATTCTTTGTATTTTTGAAGTCCCGGTAGCATGAGTAAGCTATTTTTAGCTATTTGATGAGCTATAATGGATGTTCAAAAATGTGGTCATGAATGACATGCATTTATTTTTATGTTTTATGGAAGATTATGAAAGCTTGATGTAGTAGAAACATCTATTGTTAAGTGATTTTCCATGAAAATGCATGTAGGGACTTGATTGTGAAAAACTTTAGTTTGGTCATACATGTGTGATTTATTGAGATTTGACGAATGCTTTAGTTGAGTAAGTGGTTCGACTAAGCATGAAAGGATAGAAAGTTGAATAAAAATCACTTTACGAGCCTTGGGGCTAAAGTGTAAATATGAGGAAGTTTAGGGGCAAAATAGTAATTTTGCTAAAGTATGAAATGTGGGTCAATTTAGTCAATGTGTGTATTGAATAAGCTGAATTATTCATTATAGATCAAGAAAGATGAAGCCCGAATCGAAACCGAGGCAAAAGCAAGGTGGTGGACTATATTGCATATTTCCATACTTTTGAGTATCGAGGTAAGTCTATGCATAAATAATGCATTCATACTTACAATTTGTTAATGCTAGCTAGTGTGTAGCATATTTGAGAACCTATGTGGGATGAATGTAGTAGAAAATGTGGAATGAATGTATGATCGAGAATGATTAAGTAAGTAGACTTGTGCATGTGTTGTGATAATGCTAGGTGGTGGGCTAAGTGCGATACCATTCTAATGCATATTGACGATGAGCTAGCTATGTGCGATGCTATCGTGAGGTATATCATCTAGTGGGCTATGTGCTGAACTACTATGAATACCTTTGTGGTAGGCTAAGTGCGATACCACCTTATTAATCAATTGTGGTGTGCTAAGTGCGAAACCACTAAGATATTGGCTGTGTTGATTAACTGTGTATATTATTTGTGTGTGATAGCTGTATGGATTAATTACGTGAATTAGCTGTGTGTAATAGCTGTGTGGATTAGTTATGTGAACTAGCTGTGTGAATAAGCTGTGTGGATAAGTTATGTGGATAAACTGTGTGGATGTATTACGAGAAATAATGACGTGTTGTATATTGTGTAAACGTGACATAGAATGCAGGGGTGCATTTCGATGGTTATGAGTATGTGACTCATGATGTGTTGGAAATGTGGTAAGGGTTAGAAAGAGTAAGCATAGTTGTTCATTACTTTTGGTAGTATAATGCTAATTGTTGTTTAGCTTATACTATGATGCTTATTTGTTTATGTGTAAACTTACTAAGCTCAAAGCTTACTCTCTTTCTTTCCCCTTGTCTTATAGATTAAAAGCGTTGAATCGAGATACGAGGATCATCAGAAGATAGCCCATATATCAAAGACACTTTGGTACATGAAACTTAATGTTTTGTATATGGCATGTATAGGGGCTAGACAAGTTAGTGGATTTTGTTGTAAATGGCTAAGATGTGTTGGCCTTTAGATGGATAGCTTATTTTGTATAATGCCATGGGTGTTGGCTATTACATTATATGAAAGAAAGATGTAGTTTTCTATGTGAGAATGCACTTCAATTTGAGTTGATTATGATGGTGTTAGATGAGTATATGTTGTGTATGTTAGAAGGGTGAAAAGAACTTGACACTTAGTCTTGTTCTTGACCATGTGGATAGACACACGGGCGTGTGTCTAGGCCATGTGTGACACACGGTCAGCCCACGGGCATGTGCTGTGGCCGTGCGTCCCCTGCATGTTAACATTTTAAATCAGGATAGTCCACGGGCTAGCCACACGGGTATGTGACTAGGCTTTGAGGCCGTGTGTGTGAAGTCAGTGTGCACCACGGGTGGTAAGCACGGTGTGTGCCTTGGGTGTGGGGGCATTGGCGAGAATCTTTGGGTTTTTAGGCACGGTTTGGGGACATGGGCGTGTGTGTCCATGCACCAGGCGTGTCTAATCTTGTACTGAGCGTTGAGACACAGTATAAAGAGAAAAATTTTAAGGATCGTAAAAGTTCGGATTAGTCTTGAGAGCCCTCGTGTGTGTATGAGTGAGGCACAGTAAGTCGAGAATGAGGTTATAGAGAGTAATGATGTTGAGCCTAAGTGGCGATTAAGTGGTTTGAGTTCGGTAACGCCTCGGGCTCGGTTCTCGGTGTAGAACCTGGGTAAGGGGTGTTACATCAGTTACGTTCCTTGGCGATTTCCATTCAACATTCGCTGAGATCTTACTCGGGTCGACTCTAATTCCATCTTTTGAGACAATGTGCCCCAAAAATCCAACTTCTTTAAGCCAAAATTCACTTTTGCTAAACTTGGCATATAATTGTTTATCTCTCAAAATTTGCAGTACCACTCTCAAATGCTTAGCATGCTCGTTCTCGTCCCGAGAGTAGATCAATATATCATCGATAAAGACTACCACAAATTTATCCAAATACGGCCGAAAAATGCGATTCATCAAATCCATGAAAACTGCAGGGGCATTTGTTAAACCAAAAGGCATGACCAAAAATTCATAGTGGCCATACCTCATCCGAAATGCAGTTTTTGGCACATCCGAGTCCTTGACTCTCAACTGATAATATCCAGACCTTAAGTCTATCTTAGAAAACACCATGGCTCCCTTCAATTGGTCAAATAAATCATCGCTTCTTGGTAACGGGTACTTGTTCTTCACAGTTACCCTATTGAGTTACCGATAATCTATACATAACCTCATAGAACCATCTTTCTTCTTCACAAATAATATGGGAGCACCCCACGGAGAATAACTTGGTCTTGCAAAGCATTTATCCGTTAACTCTTACAACTATGCCTTCAGTTCTTTTAGCTCGGTTGGAGCCATTCTGTATGGAGCGATAGAAATGGGGGCAGTACCAGGAGCTAACTCAATCCCAAATTCGACTTCTCTAACTGGAGGTAACCCTGGCAATTCCTCTGGGAAAACATCCGGATATTCACATACTATGGGCACTGATTCAATTCTTAACTCAGTCTTTCTAGTATTCATCACAAAGGCAATGTAAGCTTCGTACCCTTTTCTTAAATACTTCTGAGTCGACAAGGAAGATATCAATACTGGCAATCTGTCTTGCTCATCTGATTCAACACGAATAAGATCCCCACTTTCACATTTTAGGTCAATAAACTTCCTTCCACAATTCACTATCACATCATGAATAGTTAACCAATCCATCCCAAGGATGACATCAAATTCATCAAACGGCAATAGCATGAGGTTAGCAGGAAAACAATGACCCCTATTCATCAAAGGGCAACCTTTGCATACTCTATCAACCAACAAACATTTGCCTAGGGGATTTGACACTCTTATCAAAAATTCAATAGACTCTATAGGCAAGTTCATGCTAGAGACTAATTTCATGCAAATATACGAGTGGGTAGATGTAACAGTCCGGTTTAGACCCTAGTCGGAACAGTGGTTTCAGGACCATAAATTCAAGTCTGAAAAAAATATTTTAATATTATTTTCCTTGTCTACAGTATATGAATTGACATGTGAGAAATTTCTGTGATTTAATTTATCCGATTGTGTGTTTAATTTGAGAAGAGGACTTAATCGCAGAAATTGTAAAAGTGGCCTTCTAATTGAATAAGTGCCGACTTGTTATTGTCTTTAATATGTGAAGTCCTTAAGATAGAATTTAGCCAAAATATTAGTGGGTGGATGGTAATGGACATAAATGGCCATATATTACATGAATTTTAAATGTTTTCATTAATGGTAATTTGGTAATTTGTAAATAATGTCATTAAATTAAAACAAAACAATATTTTGTTCATTATTTTAATGGCTATTGCCGAAAGTTAAAATAGAAAAACACCATTGTTGAGCAAGCTAGGTTTCGACCATTATCTAAGCTCAATTAAGGTATGTTTTGGTATCAGTTTTTGATAATTTCTACGTTTTCGTAATCGTTGCTTCATGTTCTTTCAAACCCATGCCTTAATTTTTTGAATTGATGAAGATTTTGAAAAGTTCCATTGATGAACTCATGAGCTTTGTGATAATTGTTGATGAAATATGAAATATATTTGTTAGATTAACATGTTTTGTCTTTGGATTTTTCGTGAATTTGAGTAATTTGTACTAAATTAAGAAAATAATATTTTGAAGGACTAAAATGTGAAATAAATGCAATTTAGGGACTTTTATGATCATAGTGAACATTCGGCTAAGCATGGGTATATAGAGATTTTGTGTATTTTGTGATTTTGTGAAATAAGGACTAAAATGTCAAAATGTGAAAATATAAGGGCTAATTTGTATATTGCCCTAAATGTGTGTTGTTGGATTGAATTGAATAAATTGGTGAATAAAAGAGTTAAATTTGAATATGTATAGATCAAGAACCGAAGAAAATGGATTTAGACCACGGAAAGTCGAAAGTGATCGAATAGTCGAATCTGTCTGTTTATCCGAATTCGAGGTAAGGCAATATACAAATAAATGTATTTGTGTTGATTTATGTATGTTCATATGAAGTTTAATTGTGATGAATGTGCACAAGATGATATATACATGAAATCCGAGGTAGTATCGACAATGTGTCAATGTTCGAGAAGTCCCGTACGACACTAGGAATAGATAGGATTACATATGTCATGACATAGGTTTCTGATATATGATATCGTGTAAGACCACGTCTGGGACACTGGCATCGATTTGAGACTTATGTGTAAGACCATGTCTGGGACATCGGCATCGTATCTGATTTCGTGTAAGACCCTGTTTGGGACAGTGGCATCGATATTTGGTTACATGTAAGACCACGTCTGGGACCTTGGCATTGTATGATTATTTCGAGTATTTCGAGTATCTTATTTGACTCTGAATGGTTCAACGGGCAATTCTGAGAAATGAAAGATTATGTGGAATGTATAATCGAATCAGGTATGTTTAAAATGTACACTTTATATGAGTGTCAAAGTTAAGTGTATATATGAACTTACCAAGGTGAAATATGTGCATAGATTTGATGAAATAAAATGTGATATATGCATGATTGTGTTATGAGCAAAAGTGATACTTTGAGTTATGAATTGTGGGTAAGAAATGGCTAAACAAATGAGCCAAAGAAAATGTTATGAATTTGCAATTGAGAAACATTAATGATCTTGTATTAATATGATTATGTGCATTATATTTTAAGTTTATTTGTATATGGCTTACTAAGCTTTTGAAAGCTTACTCTGTGTGTGTTTGCATTGTTTTATAGATCGTTAAAGCTACGGAAGGCTCGATGATCGTCGAGGATCGTCATCACACTACCCAATCTTATTTTGGTACCTTTTAAAAGTGTATATACTAAAGTATGACATGTATAGGCTAGTCACTTTGAATTATGCTTGAGATATGTACATAGCCATGTGATATGGCTAGATAAATGATTGTGGTATGAATGAGTAGTCATGCTAAATGATGCTTGGTTTTGGCATGGTTTGATGGTTAGTGAAATGGTCAAAATAATGGTAAGCTTATAGATGCAAAGTAAGTATATATATTTGATGTATGGTGGTTATAATGAAATGGTAAGTTTGTGATGAATTATACTTGGACACGTTTGTCATTAATTGAGCTAAATGTTGCATAAGATGGTGTGCTTGAAATGCTTTTGAATGCTTGGAAAAGTTTGTTATTTTGGCATGATTTGAATTGGTATGATGCTTGTAGGGATAGCCTTAAGTATGGGTCGAATTTTGGCCTTGCAAATGGCCTATAATTGCCCACACGGTTGAGCACATGGGCGTGTGGCTCGACCGTGTCCTTCATGGTTAAAATTTCAAAATAAGTCAGGCTCGGCCACGGGCTGGACACACGGGCGTGTGACTGGCCGTGTGGTGCAAGTCAGGCTTGACCACGGGTGAGGCACACGGGCGTGTCTCAGACCGTGTGGACAAGTCAGTATGTATGCTTTATTTTGACACGGCTTAGACACACAGGCGTGTCTGAGGCCGTGGGAGGCACACGGCCTGCCCACACGGGTGTGTGGCCTCTGTAACTTTGAAAAAATTTTAAATTTCTAAAACTTTTTGTATGTGTTCGTTTTAGTCTCGGCCCCTTTCTAAAGCATGTTTAAGGTCTCATAGACCTATTTAAGGGACACTTTGATTCGATTGGTTGAATTATGTTACGAAATGTCTGTGAATGTTTCTGTTTGTCCAGTAATGCCTCTTAACCCTATTCCGGTGACGGTTACGGGTTAGGGGTGTTACATTTGATTGGTATCAGAGTTACGGTTTAGTCCATTCTAGGACTAACGTAGCGTATGAGAGTCTAGCTATAAATGCCATATATATGTACGAATTGTGATAGTGTGATGAATCCTGTCATATAAAATGTGTTTTTATCTAGTAATGGATCCTGAAAGAGCTGTAGCTGACGATGTTGAAAGTAATGCGCCTGCTCCTGCTCAAGGGACAGCGCCATCTGATTCGAGACAGGCTACTAGCGGTCAGGAAGGTGAGGCTAAACAAGCCTTCTTCCAAATGATGAATGAGTGGTTCACTCAATACGTTAGAAAGAATTCGGTTGTTTCATAACCTCCGCCCCCGCCTAATCCTCCTCAGACTTCTGTTATACCTCCGGCTGTGAATCTAAATCTGTTGAATAAGCCTCCAGTCGATAAAATCCGTAAGTTTGGGGCTGAAGAGTTCAGGGCCACTAGTGATGATGATGCTGAGAAAGCTGAGTTTTGGCTCGAGAACACAATCCGAGTGTTTGATGAAATGTCATTGACTCCTGATGAATGCATAAAATGTGTTGTTTCTTTGTTACGAGATGCAGCTTATCAATGGTGGAAGACTTTGATTTTTGTTGTTCCAAAAGAACGAGTTACATGGGATTTCTTTCAGTCTGAATTTTGGAAGAAATATATCAGTCAGAGATTTGTAGATTAGAAACGAAAAGAATTTCTGGAATTGAAGCAAGGTCGCATGTTTGTTACTTAATATGAACGAGAATTTGTGAGATTAAGTCAATATGCTCGGGAATGTGTCTCAACTGAAGCAATAATGTGCAAAAGGTTTGAAGATGGTCTGAATGAAGATATTCGTTTGCTTGTTGGGATACTTGAAATAAAAGAGTTTGTTGTGCTTGTTGATCGAGCATGCAAAGCTGAAGCACTTGGGAAAGATAAAAGAAAAGCTGAGACAGAAACTAGAGATGCGAGAAAGAGATTTCCGAGTAAATCATTTCAGTCTGCATCAAAGAAATTCAGATATGAGCATAGCCGTTTAAAGGCTAATGTGGGACATTCGAATAGATATCGAGCTAGATCACAGTCAAATTCCAAAGCTCCAGTAATTTCGATGGCTAGTGTTGGAAATGTCCGATCCGAACGGCTTGAATGTAAACATTGTGGTAAAAGACATCCGGGTAGTTGCAGATTGAATGATAGAGCCTGTTTCAGATGCGGATCATTAGACCATTTCATCCGAGATTTCCCAGAATCTGTTGAGCAATAGATTATTCAAAATCCGAGGTCAGACAATGTTTCAGCTAGAGGTAGACCTTCTCGAAATACAAGGAATGTCAGTGGTAGTCAGAGAGCTACTAAAGATACAGTTGCGAGATCTGAAGCTAGGGCACCTGCTAGAGCATACGCCATCCGAGCTCATGAGGAAGCTTTATCTCCAGATGTTATTACGGGTACATTTACTTTTTATTATACTTCTGTGATTGCATTGATAGATCCAGGATCTACTCATTCGTATGTATGCATGAACTTAGTATCCAGTAAGACTTTGCCTGTAGAGTCTACTGAATTTTTTATTAGAGTATCGAACCCCTTAAGTAAAAGTGTCTTGGTTGAAAAAGTATGCAAGAACTTCCAGTTGATGTTTCGAGATGTTTGCTTTCCAGCTGATCTGATGCTATTACCTTTTGATGAGTTCGATGTAATTTTTGGCATGGACTGGTTAGCATTGCATGATGCTGTAGTGAATTGCAAAAGAAAGACTATTGATTTGAGATGCCAGAATAATGAAATAGTTCGGATAGAGTCTAATGATATGAATGGACTACCGGCTGTGATATCAGTGATGAAAGCTCAAAGTTATGTGAAAAAGGGTTATGAAGTTTATTTTTCTTATGTAATTGACTCGAAAGTGACTGAAAAGAAAGTAGAATCAGTGCCAGTGGTTTACGAATTCCTTGACGTGTTTCCTGAAGAATTACCGGGATTACCTCCAATACGTGAAGTTGAATTTGGTACTGACCTATTGTCAGGAACGACTCCTATTTCGATAGCTCCATACAGAATGGCACCGACAGAATTAAAAGAGTTAAAGTCTCAGTTCCAAGAGTTGACCGATAAAGGGTTTGCAAGACCGAGTTTCTCACCTTGGGGTGCTCCTGTTCTGTTTGTGAAAAAGAAAGATGGCACGATGAGAATGTGTATTGATTATTGTCAGTTGAACAAGGTGACTATAAAGAATAAATATCCTTTGCCCAGAATTGATGATTTATTTGATCAGCTAAAAAGAGCCACTATGTTTTCAAAGATAGATCTGAGATCAGGATATTACCAGTTGCGAGTAAAAGATTCAGATATTTTGAAAACTGCTTTCAGAATGAGGTACGGGCATTATGAGTTTTTAGTTATGCCTTTCAGACTAACGAATGCTCCTACTGTTTTTATGGATTTCATGAACAGAATTTTCAGACCGTACTTAGATCGATTTGTTGTTGTATTCATTGACGACATTTTGATTTATTCGCGTGATGAAATTGAGCATGCTGAACATCTGAGAATTGTGCTTCAAACTCTACGAGATAAGCAATTGTAAGCAAATTTCAGTAAATGTGAATTCTGGTTGCATGAAGTTAGTTTTCTTGGACATATTATGTCAGCATCCGGCATACGAGTTGATCCGAGCAAGATTTACGCTATTGCGAACGAAACCTCCAAGAATGCGTCCTCAAGTTCACGATTTTACGGACTTGCTTTGGTTATTATAGAAGATTTGTAAAAGGCTTTTCGATGATTGCTACTCCATTGACTAGATTGCTTCAGAAAGATGTGAGATTTGAATGGTCCGATAAATGTCAGAAAAGCTTTGATCAGTTGAAAGCCCTTTTGACCAAGCTCGGTTTAGATGCAGCCAGAATCGGGTAAAGAGTTTGTGATTTATAGTGATGCTTCGTTGAATGGTCTGAGATGTGTTCTGATGCAGGAAGGCAAAGTTATAGCTTATGTCTCGAGACAACTAAAGCCGCATGAAAATAATTATCCGACACATGATATTGAGTTAGCTGCGATTGTGTTTGCCCTAAAAATTTGGCGTCACTATCTCTTTGGTGAAAAATTCCATGTGTTTTCGGATCATAAAAGTCTAAAATATTTGATGACCCAGAAAGATTTGAATTTGCGATAGAGACGATGGTTAGAGCTGTTGAAAGATTACGAGCTTGTGATAGATTATCATCCGGGTAAGGCAAATGTTGTTACTGATGCACTGAGTCAGAAATCATTGTTTGCATTACATGCGATGAATGTTCATTTGGATTTTTTTGATGATGGTCTAGTTTTCGCTAAGTTGAAAGCGAAACCGTTGTTCTTACAGCAAATTTATGATGCTCAGAAAGTTGATAATGAAATTTTAATGAAACGAGCTCAGGATAATTCGAACTCTGATTCTGAATTTTGAGTTGATATTAATGATTGTTTAAAATTTCGAGATCGGATTTGTGTTCCGAGAAACCCAGATTTGATTCAGTTGATCTTGAATGAAGCACATAATAGTCGCTTATTTGTTCATCCGGGAAGTACAAAGATGTATCATGACTTGAAGCAACATTATTGGTGGTCTGGTATGAAAAGAGATATCTCTGATTTTGTCTCAAAATGTTTAGTCTATTAGCAAGTTAAAGTTGAACATCAAGTGCCATCTGGTTTGTTACAACCGATAATGATTCCCGAGTGGAAATGGGATAAAGTGACGATGGATTTTGTTTCAGGCTTACCTTTGACTCCGAGAAAGAAAGATGCAATTTGGGTTGTAGTTGACAGATTGAAAAAATTAGCCCATTTTATTCCGGTATGATCCGATTATTCACTTGATAAACTAGCAGAGCTTTATATGTAACACCCCAAACCTGGCCCAGACGTTATGACCGGATCTAGCATGTCACATAGAAGGGTTGTCTAAAAACTGCGCGTTCGTTAAAAGGTTCGTATTCTTTTTGAAACTTCGAGCTTTGTTGTTTGTGAAATTTAGATTTGTTTTTATGGTTTTCTTGTAGAAACGTTATTATTATTATTTCCGAAAACTTTGTTTTTAACAGAAATCAGATTCAGTGAATTGCTGAAATGTGATATTTTTAAAACAGTTATTGTCGCTTTAAGAAAATCTAGAGTTAAATCATTTTTAGTTCAAATATAACTGAAATGATAGTTTAAAAGAAAGATAAAATCCAATGGCCTTATTACATAATATTAAACCCAAATTAAAATAATCTTAAAATGAAGCAAAACTGAAATTTACTAAAGTTTGTGAGAAGTACTCCGATGTATGGCCACCACAGAGTCCTCTGTAGCTCCAAATCCTTTAACGCAGGGGATCACCTGCAAGGTTAAAGTAGAGGGGTGAGTTACGAGAACTCAGTGTGTAATCCCCTAATCGGTCATTAAGCGGGCTCGAGCCCATACGGAGCGGGCCGGGCGAAGCCCTATTCGATGGCTGTCTGGGCCTTAGCCCTATAAACATGATAATGCAAACAGAGTATGCAGCCCAACCCAATCAAACCCTACACACCACCCGTACCAGCCCTACACACCTGTGGGGACCAAGTCAACCCACCCAGCCCTACATACCAATATGGCAGACAAGCTGCAAATCACAGAATTTGTGGCGATGCCACCAGAATAATAGAACATACGTGGCATAGCCACTTCAAAGAATGTGGCAGAGCCACCAGAATACACTTCCTCCGATCATCAATCCCAACCCATGCAACATATTATAAATGCAATGCATCATACGTACAAAAGTGTAAATAAAGCATATACATGATAACCAACCAAAATTAAGGGTATAACGGTCATTTACCCTCCAGGGTTACTTCAGTAATTTACCCTTCCAGGGGTATTTCGATAATTTACCCTCCAGGGGTATTTCGATAATTTTGAACTTAACGGCCTTCCCGAAGGCCTACTGTCGCCTCGAGCGACAGAGGACCTTGTTGGGTCTCTACGGAGCTATTGGGCCTAAAATCCATTTCAGGCCCAAACGGGCCCACATGCTCGTGTGGCCCATTTCGCATGGTTTCGGTCTCAGTTTTTTAGATTTCACAACCACATCTATCATTTGATAGTTTTCCATCAATTTTGCCCATATGGGCCCATTGGGCCCGTTCAGCCCGTTTCAGCTCGGTTAGGCCCATTACAACCTCAGTGTCGCGGGAGTGCTCGTGACACTCTCAATGGCTTACCGTCAATATTCGTGTTTCGGTTACCACTACAAGCGCTTGCACACTCGAGTGGTCACAGTTGCCGACTTTTCGGCTTTTGGCTGATTCACAAACAACACATGCAATCATTCAAAGGGGTGTGAGATTACACACCTGTTGCGAGCGTAGATTGAACCCTCGAGATTACGCACCTATTAGATCAAAACCTCCCAATCCATTAGTCTCATCACCGATAAAACATAGTTAAGACTTGAATCCAAATAATCACCAATCACCACTTACCACAAGATGTGACCTTCTACAATTGAGTGACCACTTTTCGATTTTGCTTCCTCTTGGATACCACCCCGAGTTCCCTAAAGAAAGCCATTGATGCACCATAGAGGTTAGCATCCAACCCACATTCGGTCCTCCCCCAAGGGAGAAAGAAACTGATGCCAACTTTACAAAATAGGATCACATGAATGGAACTAGCATCGAATTAAAAGGTGTTAGAATAACTTCACCTTAACGAAACCAAGATTAACGATATACACCTGATGATTGCTAATGAATTCGGCCTACCCCCAATAAGAGTGTTTTGGCTTATGCTTTAAAAGGAAAAGAAATGGGATATGACGAAAATGAGAGGATGCTAAGCTCGATTAGAGAAATAGAATAGAATGAGAGAAAAAGAACGAGAGTGAAAGCAAAGACTTACCCAAAATCGGCCAAAAGAGAGGAGGTGTAGTTATGACTTAAAAAAGAGAGGAGAGATTGAAGAGAAAATACACAGTGGTCACTCCCACAGGTTCGGCCAAGACTCAACTGAGAAAAGAAAGAAGGAGAAAATGTTGAAATTCGGCTTTGGAAAGAAGAATTCGGCAAGTATGGTAGAAGAAAAGAAGGAGAGATGTGTTGGTTTGGGTTAGGAGTAGAAGTAATTTTTTGGAAGAAACAGAAACTAAAGAGGGTAGTCTTACTAAAATGGTACCTAGTAGAAACAAAGAAGAACCCAAAATGCTCAAGGGGAGAAAAATGCTACAAAAGCCGAAAATGCAAGATACTCAAAAGAGAATTTCCGGCTACACTATACCAAAAATGCTCAACCCTTCCCCCTAGCCGATATTGCCTAGCTTGAGTCCCCACTCACGGCACAACTCCTCCACACTCCCCACTCCTTGATTCACTCCATGATATTCTCCTTGTATTTCTCCCCATCACCCATTCAAACGATTTGACTGAGTCTCCTTTCTCCCTTGCAGAGTTCTGACTGAACTCTACTTCTTCCATCCAGTTAACACAAAAAAATAAAACCTTTGACTTGACACAAGTCGGATTCGAACCCCTTCCCTTCAAGCTCTCTCATTGACGCCACAACCCCCTTGCCATATGCTCTCTTGTGTTAGCAAAACACAAACAAATTTCCTTAAGTCTTGCTTCCAACAGTCCTCTCCCCTACAGAGCCCAAAAACTAAAATTTTCCCAGGGCTTAGGCTCAAACCCGAGCCTCCCTAGGACCCCCAAACACACCCAAATAACAAGCTAAGCAATCTCAACACATGGAATAGTGAAAAAAATGCCAGACCCCTAATTTTTGGGATGTTACATTATATTTCCGATATTGTGAGATTGCATGGGGTACCATTATCTATTGTGTCTGACAGAGATCCGAGATTTACATCACAATTCTGGAATAAATTGCAAGAAGCTCTAGGTACGAAATTGCATTTCAGTACAGCTTTTCACCCACAGATTAATGGTCAGTCTAAGCGGATCATTCAGATACTCGAGGATATGTTGAGATGTTGCATTCTTGAGTTTAATGGTACGTGGGAGCAATATTTGCCATTGGTTGAGTTTGCGTATAATAACAGTTTTCAATCGAGCATTAAAATGGCACCTTATGAGGCTTTATACGGATGCAAATGTCGAACACCTCTGTATTGGTCTTAGCTTAGTGAAAGTAAGATACACAGGGTCGATTTGATTAAAAAACTGAACAGAAAGTGAAAGTGATACATGATAGTCTGAAAGCCGCATCAGATCGTCAGAAGTCTTATGCAGACTTGAAACGGAAAGATATTGAATTTGAGATCGGTGATAAAGTGTTCTTGAAAGTATCTCTGTGGAAGAATGTACTCCGATTTGGACGTAAAGGCAAATAGAGTCCGAGATTCATCGGGCTGTATAAAATTATCGAACGTATTGGATCTATTGCATATCGATTGATGTTGCCACCGGAGTTAGAGAAGATTCACAATGTATTTCATGTATCTATGCTTAGACGGTACAGATATGATCCTTCGCATGTAATTTCTCCGTCTGAGATTGAAATCCGACCCGATATGACTTACGAAGAAGAACCGATTCGTATCTTGGCTTGTGAGATTAAAGAGTTGAGAAATAAGAATATTTCGTTAGTTAAAGTGTTGTGGCATCGACACGGAGTGGAAGAGGCTACATGGGAGCACGAAGATGCAATGAGACAACAATATCTGAATCTGTTTAACGGTAATAATTTCAGGGACGAAAATCCCTAAGGGGGGAGAATTGTAATAGTCCGGTTTAGACCCTAGTCGAAACAATGGTTTCGGGACCACAAATCCGAGTCTAAAAAAAATATTTTAATATTATTTTCCTTGTCTACAGTATGTAAATTGACATGTGTGAAATTTTTGTGATTTAATTTATCCGATTGTGTGTTTAATTTGAGAAAAGGACTTAATCGCAAAAATTGTAAAAGTGGCCTTCTAATTGAATAAGTACCGAATTGTTATTGTATTTAATATGTGAAGTCCTTAAGATAGAATTTAGCCAAAATATTAGTGAGTGGATGATAATGGACATAAATGGCCATATATTACATGAATTTTAAATGTTTTCATTAATGGTAATTTGGTAATTTGTAAATAATGTCATTAAATTAAAACAAAACAATATTTTGTTCATCATTTTAATGGCTAATGCCGAAAGTTAAAAGAGAAAAACACCATTTTTGAGCAAGCTAGGTTTCAGCCATTATCTAAGCACAATTAAGGTATGTTTTGGTTTTGGTTTTTGATAATTTCTACATTTTCGTAATCGTTGCTTCGTGTTCTTTCAAACCCATGCCTTAATTATGTGAATTGATGAAGATTTTGAAAAGTTCCATTGATGAACTCATGAGCTTTGTGATGATTGTTGATGAAATATGAAATATATGTGTTAGATTAACATGTTTTGTCTTTGGATTTTTAGTGAATTTGAGTAATTTGGACTAAATTAAGAAAATAATATTTTGAAGGACTAAAATGTGAAATAAATGAAATGTAGGGACTTGTATGATCATAGTGAACATTCGGTTAAGCATGGGTATATAGAGATTTTGTGTATTTTGTGATTTTGTGAAATAAGGACTAAAATGTCAAAATGTGAAAATATAAGGACTAATTTGTAAATTTCCCTAAATGTGTGTTGTTTGATTGAATAGAATAAATTGGTTAATAAAAGAGTTAAATTTGTATATGTATAGATCAAGAACCGAAGAAAACGGATTTAGACCGCGGAAAGTCGAAAGTAATCGAATAGTCGAATCTGTCTGTTTATCCGAATTCAAGGTAAGTTAATATACAAATAAATGTATTTGTGTTGATTTATGTATGTTCATATGAAGTTTAATTGTGATGAATGTGCACAAGATGATATATACATGAAATCCGAGGTAGTATCGACAATGTGTCAATGTCCGAGAAGTCCCGTACGAACCTAGGAATAGATAGGATTACATATGTCATGACATAGATTTCTGATATGTGATATCGTGTAAGACCACGTCTGGGACGTTGGCATCGATTTGAGACTTACGTGTAAGACCATGTCTGGGACATCAGCATCGTATCTGATTTTGTGTAAGACCCTGTCTAGGACAGTGACATCGATATTTGGTTACATGTAAGACCACGTCTGGGACGTTGACATTGTACGATTATTTCGAGTATTATGAGTATCCTATTTGATTCTGAATGGTTAAACGGGCAATTTCGAGAAATGAAAGACTATGTAGAATGTATAATCGAATCAAGTACGTTTGAAATGTACACTTTATATGAGTGTCAAAGGTAAGTGTATATATGAACTTACCAAGGTGAAATATGTGCTTAGATTTGATGAAATAAAATGTGATATATGCATGATTGTGTTATGAGCAAAAGTGATACTTTGAGTTCTGAATTGTGGGTAAGAAATGGCTAAACAAATGAGCCAAAGAAAATGTTATGAATTTGCAATTGAGAAACATTAATGATCTTGTATTAATATGATTATGTGCATTATATGTTAAGTTTATTTGTATATGGCTTACTAAGCTTTTGAAAGCTTACTCTGTATGTGTCTTTGCATTGTTTTATAGGTCGTTAAAGCTACGGAAGGCTCGGGGATCGTCGAGGATCGTCATCACACTACCCAATCTTATTTTGGTACCTTTTAAAAGTGTATATACTAAAGTATGTCATGTATAGGCTAGTCACTTTGAATTATGCTTGAGATATGTACATAGCCATGTGATATGGCTAGTTAAATGATTGTGGTATGAATGAGTAGTCATGCTAAATGATGCTTGGTTTTGGCATGGTTTGATGGTTAGTGAAATGGTCAAAATAATGGTAAGCTTATAGATGCAAAGTAAGTATATATATTTGATGTATGGTGGTTATAATGAAATGGTAAGTTTGTGATGAATTATACTTGGAAATGTTTGTCATTTAATTGAGCTAAATGTTGCATAAGATGGTGTGCTTGAAATGCTTTTGAATGCTTGGAAAAGTTGGTTATTTTGGCATGATTTGAATTGGTATGATAATTGTAGGGATAGCCTTAAGTGTGGGTGGCATTTTGGACTTGCAAATGGCCTATAATTTCCCACACGGTTGAGCACACGAACGTGTGGCTCGACCGTGTCCTTCGTGGTTAAAATTTCAAAAAAAGTCAGGCTCGACCACGGGCTGGACACACGGGCGCGTGACTGGCCGTGTGGTGCTAGTCAGGCTTGACCACGGGTGAGGCACACAGGCGTGTCACAGACCGTGTGGACAAGTCAGTATGTATGCCCTATTTTGACACGGCTTAGACACACGGGCGTGTCTGAGGCCGTGGGAGGCACACGGCCTGCCCACACGAGTGTGTGGCCTCTGTAACTTCGAAAAAATTTTAAATTTCTAAAAATTTTCGTATGTGTTCGATTTAGTCCCAACCCCTGTCTAAAGCATTTTTAAGGTCTCATAGACCTATTTATAGGACACTTTGATTCGATTGGTTGAATTATGTTACGAAATGTCTGTGAATGTTTTCATTTGTCCGGTAATGCCTCTTAACCCTATTTCGGCGACGGTTACGGGTTAGGGGTGTTACAGTAGATCCCAGATCAATTAAAGCTATAACATGAGTATCATAGAGAGAAAATGTATGCGTAATCACATCGGGGGAGGACGCCTCTTCGCGAGCACGAATGGCATAGGTTCTTGCCGATGCTCTACCCTCAACTCTTGCAGTCTACCCTCTAGATGAATTCTTGCTACTCATTTCATTTCCCGGGTTTCTCTGTTGTCTTCCTCTATCAGTACTTCCCGGTCTTGCATTCTGAGACTTCTCTTTCTCCCGGACCTCGGGGCAATCTCTGATAAAATGATCTAGAGACCCACACTAGAAATAAGCCTTCTCACTTTCTCGGCACTCACCGGGATGACGTCTGCCACACTGCGGACATTCCAGTCTACTCGGTTGAGTGTTGCCAACACTAGCAACTGAAGTAGTCTGAGCCTTAGACCCCGAGAACTGTTTGCCTTACTTCGGTTTGAAAACCCGGCTGAAGTGGCTGATTGAGTAGCGAAATCCCTTGATTTCTTAGATGAGGATTGGTATGACTTATTCAGTTGCCTCTTTCTTGAGTCACGGGACTCAATCTCAGCTCTTCTTTTCTCTTTGGCTAACTCTTCAGCCTTACTGGCTCTATCTACCAACACCACAAATTCTTTTAGTTCGAGGACTCCAACATATAAACGGATATCCTCATTTAACCCGTCTTCGAACCTTTTGCACATGATAGCCTTGGTAGACACGCACTCCCAGGCATACTTACTAATCCTTACAAATTCATGTTCGAATTCGGTCACTATCATTCGACCCTGCTTTAACTCCAAGAACTCTTTTCTTTTCTGGTCGATGAACCTTTGACTAATGTACTTCTTCCGGAATTCCTCTTGGAAGAATTCCCAGTTAACTCTCTCACTTGGTACTACCGACAAAAGGGTGTTCCACCACTGATAGGCCAAATCTCTCAAGAGAGATACTACACATTTCATGCACTCATCAGGTGTGCATGACAACTCGTCAAATACTCTAATGGTATTCTCAAGCCGGAAATCCACTCTCTCCAGATCATCATTCTTACTAGCCCAAAATTCCTCGGCTCCTTACTTCTGGATCTTATCGACAGGAGGCCTTTCTCTTCTTACTACCTCTACCACTTGAGGAGCTACAGGAGCGGGCTGAGGAATAGGCGGGGGTGGAGGGGGTTGAGCACTAGGATTTGCTCGAGTATACTTGGTATACCAGTTACTCATCATATGGAGAAAGGCTTCTCGAGCCTCTTCTCCCTGACCCATAGTCTCGGGTCTACTCTCTACTGGCACAGTCCCTTGCGCGGGAGCCGGTGCATTACTTGCAGCATCATCAGCTGTAGCTCGGTCGGGATCAGGATCCATTTACTATATAAAAACACAATTCAAATTGTCAGGAGTCATCACACTATCATTACACAAATACTCTTACGTATGGCATGTATAGCTAGACTCATACTTACGCTACGTTAGTGTGAGAATCGACTAAATCGTAGCTCTGATACCACTAAATGTAACACTCTTTACCCGTATTCAACGCTTGAACCGGGTAACGAGGCACTACCGTATTTAACTTGCTCAAACATACAACATCGGGCCATAAAATTTCATTTCAACTTAAAGCTTCTCATTCTTACTCATAATGTTCTTATTATGGGCCTACGAAACCCAAAACTTACATAGGAATGGTTCGGGACCAAACTGGAAACTTTTACGCACTTAGACAAATTCGACATAAAACAGGGCCATACGCCCGTACGAAGGATAGAACACGCCCGTGTGGAAAATCACATGCCCGTGTTCCACACCCATGTGGATTTAGTTTCTACTTCGAACCTACAGGGGTTCTCACACGACCGGGCACACGCCCGTGTCCTTGGCCCGTGTCCCTCACACGGCCTCGACACGCCCGTGTCCTAGCCCATGTGCCAAAACCATTGCATTCTGTTTATGACTTCATCACCTCACTAAGGTCACACGGCCAAGGCACACGCGTGTGTCCTTCGACCGTGTGTCAAATTAAATTCCTAATTTTAGGTGCAGACCTCACACGGCCTGAACACACGCCCATGTCCGTGGCCATGCCTCCCACACGGCTGTGTCTCTGCCCTTGCATTTACTACTGAGCATACTGACTTGTAAGCCTAGTATGCAAGGGGACACACGGCCAATCATCACGCCAATGGGGCTGACCGTCTGTCACACACGGCCTAGACACATGCCCGTGTGTCTACCCGTGTGGACATTTAAAGGGCTATCTACAAAGCCAAATGCCACCCTGAATAGCAACCATACTTGCACCAATTCAATCCAACACATATCATGACTCTAAAGCCCTTCTAAGGACTCAAAATCAATGCATCCACACAAGCATACACTTCATGAAATTCATCGTCAGTGAATATATATAAACTTGTCAAGAGTTGGCCCAATTCCAATGACCACTTACAAAATGAATTTAGCAACATTAATAGCCAACACTTTGGCTAACAAATGTGACATAACAAAATAGACTAAGCCCTATACATGCCATACTCAAAATGAATCTAGCTTGGCTATACCGAAGAGTAGTCGATAGTGTGATTTCTGTACTCTGACGTTTCACGAAATCCCGAGCTAACTTGGCAATGCTATAAGGAAGAAGGAAATGAGAGGGGTAAGCATAAAGCTTAGTAAGTTTGCATGAAATAAATAGCAACATAAAAACTCATAATGTCCTCCATCCATGGCATAGGATAAAATCGCAAAGTCTGAAGCACTTGCCATAACTTACTCGTATTTTCTCTTATCGAATACATACAATAACACATAATGTAAACTTTTCTCGCGAATTACTCATGGGTACCTGTATTCACTCTATCACATAGCTTTAGCACCAAACTCATTTCTAATTTAAGCTTAACTATTTATTCCACTAAATCACTTGGGATATTCAAAGATACATATTCATCGTCATCTATATAAATACGAAGCCAATGCCACATCCCAGATGTGGTCTTACATAGGGTTACCTCTGAGTGCCGATGCCATATCCCAGATATGGTCTTATACAGGATCTCACAATAATTATCGATGCCATGTCCCGGATATGGTCTTATACGATTTTCATATTCAATACCGATGCCATATCCCATATATGGTCTTATACGGGATCTCATTTCGGTGCCGAGGTCATGTCCCCGACATGGTCTTACACAGGACCTTATTCATCTCATGTCTCAACAATAGTATTCTCACATTTATTATAGTCCAACCGGGACTTCAACATGACAACTTTCATCATTTTTCTCATTCAACACTATCATTAAATTTCATAGCATTATATGCATCATTATAATATCAAACATTCTCAAATATACTAGCATGACGTTGAATTTATCACATACAAACTTACCTCGATTTCAAAATAAGCTAGATTGTCGATCTAGTCCTATACTTTGCCCTT
The DNA here is from genome assembly GCA_025698515.1 of Gossypium sturtianum. NCBI lineage: Eukaryota > Viridiplantae > Streptophyta > Magnoliopsida > Malvales > Malvaceae > Gossypium > Gossypium sturtianum. The sequence goes on from CM046944.1 coordinate 102,211,782, forward strand.
TCTCGGTCGAGGTTAATTCTTCGCTCTTCTTGGTCTATAATAACAATTTAGCTCATTTAATCATCACATTAATCAATACATTTCAATAATCATGCTTTGGCAAAAATACTATTTTGCCCTCATACTTTCACAAAATGACTATTTTACCCCTAGGCTCAAAAATCAATTCTAATCAAATTTCTTTCTTTAACGAGCCTAGGTGAACATTTATTACTCTTATGGCAGCCCTCAATACTCATTGTAACATCCTGGAAAGGGCCTATGCATTTTCGGTTTAATTGTACGAAGTAACATGTTTTATGTACTAAGAATAAATTTTGAACAATTTTGGAAATCTGAAAATGTATGGAAATGTTAAGTTAAAAAAAAAATGGAAAGTGAACATTTTTGGAAACTTGGAAATGGATGGAAATGATTTGGAAATGATTCAAAATAGGAAAGTGCACATTGCTGGAAACTTGGAAATGTAAGAAAATGTCAAGTTTACAGAGCCGAACGAAAATTTTTGGAAACTTAGAAATGACTTAGAAATGTCGAGTTTTAAAGTTTAAAAGAGGAAATTAAGGCAAGGTGGCCTTAAAGAAAAAGTTTGTGAAATTTGACACACAAGCAGGCTTGGAAAAGTGGCTGAAGATGCCACTTAGGGGCTCTGAAAATGGCGCCACATGCAAGGGTGTTGGGCCTGAGTTCGAGTCACAAGGGAAGCAAATAAAAGAAGTTTTATTTTGCTTCGAGCGCAGAGAGTTGGACGGCACCAAGGCATTTGGAAAAGAGTCGTATTCTCTTTAAATTTATTTAAGGGGTGGATAAATGGTGATTTATTTTGATTATTTTCAAAGAGATAATTAGAGGATTATTCTTATTAATTTTAAATAAAGAGATAAATATAAGAGGAGTGCTGGCCAAGTAAGGGATACTAGGCCTAGTAATTTTGGCATTTGGGGAAAAGAGAGGCCATTCTACCTATTTTCTTTTCTTTCCAACTAAGTCTCTGCCAAAAATCCCCTAGCAAACTCTCTTTCTTTCTCTTTATGTTTGCCAAGCCGAAATCCTCTTCTCCTAAATCCACCATTGCCGATTCTCCCTAAGAGCAAATCCTCTCTTTTCAATTCAGTTGAACCATAGCCATCTAGCTTCCAAGTATTCATAGCCAGAATCTTTGAAGGGTTTGAACAAAGGTGCAATCGCCTTCTTCAAATAAAGGTAAGATCAAAGTTTGATTTACATTTCTTTCCTTTAAGGACTTGTCGAAATCTCAAAGGCTAATTCTAATTCTTATTGTATTCTTTGACCGAAATATTAAGGAGAGATTTCGGGATCTTTGCTAGTTTTGACTTTTAAGGGAGATAGTTCGAGATCTAGCCAACCAAGGTAAGTACATATTCGGCCAAGGGCTATGAAAAGGTGAGTTAAATGTTAGAAGTGGATCTAACAGATATCCTATAGGTTTCGACATCTCCATAACCAAGGGATACTTTCGAGATTTGGAAATCGCAAGATAAGGGTCTAAATACAATCGGCTAAGGCCATGTTTGGTATTCTAGATCTATTTCTCATATGTTTTAAAAGCCGAAAACTAACTAGTTAGGAGTTTTGGTGGCTAGCCGATTTCAAGAAGGAACTCAGCAAGTTTTCGGGATTTGATTTTTAATCCAATCGGCACAAGGTAAGTTTAAGTATACTAATCCTACTAGGATTTGGATTTATGGCCGAATGGCTTTTCATTAAATTAGTAAGTGATTAATCAAATGTAGGGATTAAGGATCTAAGGCAGTAGATCAGATTTCGGGATTTCAGTGAAGTGGTTAAGCAAATCAGGTGTGTACCCCACACTACTTCTTAATATGTTTCATGGCCTGTTTTATTAAAATATGTGATATTAAGAATATGAAAGTGGCTAGGGTACCATGTTATGGTACTAAGTACTCAGGTACGTTTCCTACTTCTACAAAGAATATGAAAAAGGTCATTAGTAACATGAGAATATGATAAGAATGTGAACTCTGGCATATTTATGCATATCATCATTATATGGGGCATATGGGTTTGTTTGAAAGGGGAAGTGAATGTGGTGACTTAAGACCACGAACACGGTGACCTAAGACCGTGATATCACGAAAGTGGTGACCTAAGACCACGATGTCTGAAAGTGGTGACCTAAGACCACGATGTCTGAATGTGGTGACCTAAGACCAAAAATGCGGTGACCTAAGACCGCGATATGGAGTGTAGCGGAAGGAGGGTCGACTTAGTAGTCCCACGGTGTGCAGAGGTTGAGTGCGGGGAGTGTAGCGGATGGCTTATTAGGTTTGGGTTTGGGAATGCATCATAATTTGTATGCTATGATATGAATGCGTAACATTTGTATGCTGATTCTATTTTGATTTAGTGTTTGTATACACATTGAGTCTGTTTGACTCACCCGTTGGGGAATATTTTTCGGTGATGATCAGTGATGGACCGGGACGGCAGAACTTATGGTGGCCATGCTTAGCTTGAAGTTTATATTTTGTTTTATGGACTATTAACTTTTAAGCACTTTAAATTATTAGGGATTTTAATTGATGTAATAAGGCCATAGTGAACTCTTTTATCTCTGTTTTTAATTATTATGTTATTAAATTTTATTTATTAAAGATTAGGTTAATTAAATTTAAAATAAACCCTACATGTTTTGTCACCTTAAATAAATGGATTTCAATATAAGGTAAATTGGTTTTCAACACAAGCCCAACCCAAAACAATTTTTTTAAAATCGCACAACTTTTTCCTAAGGACAAAAGAACTTTGAACCGGTTTACTTGAGGAACATACCAAATCTGGTCAAAGCTCGTGAAATTTGGGTTTGGAGTGTTTGATTTGGTATCGAGCCAGTTTTAAAACTCTCGGCTTTGTGGGCCAAGGCCCAAAACGTTTTCAAAGCGAGCCCGAATGAGTTTTTTTTTTTGAAAATATTTTATGAAACAAGCGGGTTTTACGGCATGGCACCTAAAGTCTCCGACCATGATCCACCAGTAAGTACCCCTAACTATTTGTGTGATTATGTGTAATGAATATTAGAAGGGTAGAAAAGGAATGGAGCGTAGAATAGCATGATAGGAACTTGAACCCTAGGACTAGTCTACTCAAACACAAACACATAAGACTTAAGGAGCGTTAAACAAACCCATGGCTAAGTCACTAAGTTAGGGTGTGGTAACCCTGTGCGCATGTCTGTCTAGGATTGGATCCTAAAAGAGCACAGTATTTAAGCGATCCTAGTGACTCACCTCCTCTTCGCGAGAATCCTGCAGTGCGTAGCTTCGGTTCACCCTAACCCAGAAGGCTCAGTAGGTGTGGCAACCTCTGTGCGCATGTCTAGGAATGGTTTCGGTGGGAGCTTGGTATTTAAGTAGTCCGCGTGACTCACCTCCTCTCCACTCGAATCTGCACTGTGCGTAGCTTTGGTTCACCCGACCAAGAGGACTCGGTCATAGGCTAAACACAATAACTAAAACCCGAAGGGAATTAGCGTGTTTTTATAAAAACAACAAAACCCTAGTTTTAGAACTCTTAAAACTTTCTTCTAAATTCATGAAAACCATCTTTACAAAATTTTCCAAAAGATTTCCGATTTATACAAAAATGCCCCTAGTGGTAAAATTACCAAAATACCCTTGGTTTATAAAATGACCAACTACCCAACAGTTTTGCCAAAATTTTATTATTTTATCAATGTTCAAAAACCCTAATTTGCAAATTATCAAAAAAACCTTGAATTTTGGAAATTTCAAAATTGCCCCTAACTTATAAAATTACCAAAATGACCCTGATTTCCAAAATTTTTGTAACATCACCGTTTTGAAAAGTACAATTCTCAAAAAGAACCCTCAAAGTTTTGCAACCTTTGAAATATCCCTGATTTATAAGATTTTACAAATTTACCCCGGCTTGGAAAAAAAATCACCAAAATACCCCCGAGGTCCAAAATCACCGAAATACCCCTGGATTTCAAAATTTTTCAGAATACCCCGGAAATTTAAAAATACCAAAATACTTTGTGACAAAATCACCAAGGAACTTTTTCCTTTTGAAAAATTACGAAAATACCCCTGGGTAGTGGAAGGAAAAAAAAAACAATAACAATGAAAACTACAACCTTTCTCTGAATGAACGAGAGTTCATGATTGTTTGATGGATGTATGGATGAATGAATGGAAAGATCTGTGTGCATACTGAAAGAACCACTCCTAAAACTCTTTTCATAAAATTTCTTCGCGGGTAATCAAGTGAAACAAAGACTAATTCATAAAACTTCTTAATCGGATCACGACGTTAGAAATGAGCTCTAAGGGCGTGGTCATCGTGGGCGAGGTAGAGGAAGGATGACGGTGTCGAGAACTGTTTAGATCGGGTCAAGGGTCCGACAATGAGATACCACCGCCACCACCACCCCAGTTTGTTGGTGTTGAGCAAACAAGCTCGGGCGGGAGATGATGATGTGTCGCGGTCATCTTTGCGAGTTTTGGAGTTGGTGGTGAGTGCGGGAGGAAATTCGGGAACCCGTAAGTGCGTACTGAGCGACTCGAGCTAATGGAGCCGAAATGTTTCGTGGGGTATCGGGTGTGGCACCCGGTTCACCGTGATGTCGGTTGGAAGCAACAGGCGCATCATGGATGAGCTTGACTTGACCCCGAGGAGAAGTTAAAAGGAATGGTGGCAATTATTACGCGATGAAGCGTGTCGGTGGTGGTTGATTGTTCGGGATGGTGCCACGGCCCGAGGATCGACACAGGAATATGTTAAGGAAGCATTTTAGAAGAAGTATGTGGGAACCAGGTATACTGATGAGCAAAGGAAGGCATTTCCGGGGCTGGTTCAAGGGAACAAGTCCGTGGCAGAATATGAGGTTTGAATTCACGAGGTTGAGCCGATATGCTCGAGGAGTAGTGGCAACTGAGCATGAGCGCTGTGTCCGTTTTGAGGACGGGCTAAGGGATGATCTGAGACTGTTGATAGCACCGCATCAGGAGCGGGAGTTTTCTGCTTTGGTAGAAAAGGCCAAGGTGGCTGAGGGAATCAAGGATTCTACAAAGCAGGCTATGGATAGGAATAGGCCCAAAAGAGGTTTTGGAACGTCTGGAAAGGTTCATAAGAGGCCTAGAGTTGTTGGGCCGCGAGGTCAGCAAGTTGGTTCAGAAGGGCGATATCGACCTTGTGATGTGTGTGGAAAGAAGCACTTAGGAGAGTGCTGGAAGAAAATAGGAGGATGCTTTAGATGTGGGTCCAAGGACCATGTGATCAAGGATTGTCCTAAGCAATCAGATGAAAGCCGACCAACAACTCAGAATGTTAGTCAGACTGGTAGAGGAGGACCGCAGCCTCAACGAGGTCGTGGTTCGAATAACGAGAGGTAATGGTGATGGCGAGGCCGTGGAACACAAGGCGAGAGGTGCTTGCTAATCTTTGAGGCAAGGCAACCGTGTTTGGTTTATGCGGTTCGCGAAGGAAGATGGAGACGCGTCGGACGTTATAACCTGATGCGTTCTTTATTTTTGACAAGCCCTATTTTTCTCTAATTGGTGTGGGCTCGACCCATTCCTATGTTGCATGTAGTGTAGTGGAAACACTAGGCCTAGACTTTGAACCTTCTGATAGGCAGATGACTGTAGTAAGCCCATTAGGCCTAACTGTAGTGGTGGATAAGATCTTTCGGAATGTACCCCTAGAGATTCAGGGAGTGAACTTTCGGGCTGACTTAATGGAACTACCTTTCGGGGAGTTTGAACTTATACTTGGAATGGACTGGCTAGTAGAGCACCGAGCCGTGTTGGATTGTGCAGCTAAACGAATGGAACTAAGGACCCCGGAGGATGAAGTAGTAGTAATGATCGGAGAGAGAAGAAACTACCTGTCCAACGTAGTTTCGGCGTTGAAGGCTGAGAAAATGGTTAAGAAAGGGTGCAAGGCGTTCTTAGCCTTCGTAAGTGCGTTAGGTGGAAAGGAAGAAGGTGTCAGTGGAGTTAGAACGGTGAAAGACTTTGAAGATGTATTTCCGAGGAATTACCAGGAATACCCCCAGATAGGGAGGTGGAGTTTGGAATAGACTTACTACCGGGAACAGCTCCTGTGTCAATCGCTCCATACCGAATGGCGCCAAAGGAGTTAGTTGAGCTCAAGGCTCAAATCCAAGAGTTGTTGGATCGTGGGTTCATACGACCCAGTGTGTCTCCATGGGGAGCACCAGTTCTGTTTGTAAAGAAGAAGGACGGAACTATGCGTATGTGCATAGATTACCGTCAGTTGAATAAGCTGACCATCAAGAATAAGTATCCTTTGCCAAGGATCGATGACTTGTTCGATCAGCTGAAGGGGGCCGCAGTATTCTCAAAGATAGACTTAAGGTCAGGATATCACCAGTTGAAGGTGAAGGAGGTAGATATACATAAGACCGCTTTTAGGACAAGATACGGCCATTTTGAGTTTGTGGTGATGCCGTTTGGATTGACAAACGCTCCAGTCGCGTTCATGGATATGATGAACCGAGTTTTTCAACCCTACTTGGATAGGTTCGTCGTTGTGTTCATCGACAATATTTTGGTGTATTCTAAGTCTGAAGAGGAGCATGATGAACATCTCCGAGTGGTGCTACAAGTGTTAAGGGAGAAGAAGCTCTATGCCAAATTCAGCAAGTGTGGATTTTGGCTTAAGGAGGTGGCATTCTTAGGGCATGTGGTATCCGCAGAAGGAATAAGAGTGGATCCTAGGAAGATCGAAGCAGTGTTGGATTGGAAACCACCTAAGTCCGTGGTGAGATTCAAGTTTCTTAGGTTTGGCGGGCTATTACAGAAGGTTCGTAGAAGGATTCTCGTTAATAGCCGCGCTTTGACAAAGTTACTAAGGAAGGAAGTACCCTTTGAATGGTCCGATAAGCAATGTAAGAGCTTTGACAACCTTAAGAAGGTGTTGACGGAGGCTCCGGTGTTAATCAAATGAGGTGGGAAGGATTTTGTGGTGTCTTTGTGGCGCTTCGCATACGGGAATAGGATGTGTGCTAATGCAAGAAGGAAAAGTAGTCGCTTATGCGTCTCGGCAACTAAGGCCTCATGAGGTTAACTACCCAACTCATGACATGGAACCGCGGCGATGGTTTTTCGCCCTTAAGGTTTGGAGGCACTACCTCTATGGAGAAAGGTCGGTGATCTACACGGACCATTAGAGCCTTAAGTATCTGTTGACTCGAGAAGGAGTTGAACTTGAGGCAACGAAGGTGGGTGGAGTTGTTGAAGGACTACGACTCGCTCGATAGAATATCATCCGGCAAGGCGAATATGGTAGCCGATGCCCTAAGTCGGAAGGTTGTGTCGGATCTAAGGGCTATGTTCGCTCACTTAAGTTTGTACGATGATGGAAGCTTGTTGGCGTAATTGCAAGTCAAGCCCACATGGTGAAGGAGGTGAAAGAGGGACAGCTTGGTTGATAAGGATCTAAGTGCTAAGTTACGACAAGTGCGAGCGGAGAGTTAGAGGATTATAGTGTTAATGATGAGGAGTATTGTGCTTCAAGGGAAAGGCATGTATGCCTAAGGACAAGGAGTTAAGACAAAGGATTCTTCGGAGGCGCATAGAAGCCCTTATGCTATGCATCCCGGAGGCATTAAGTCGCATGAGAGATCTAAGGGAACAATTTTGGTGGTCTGATCTTAAGCAAGAAGTGACCGAATTTGTGGGGAAATGTTTGATGTGTCAGCAAGTTAAGGCTGAACACCAAGTTCCATCAGGATTGCTTCAACTAATCGAGATTCCGCAATGGAAGTGGGAGAGAATTACCATGGATTTCGTTAGTGGGCTTCCCCTTACGCCTACTAAGAAGGACTCGGTATGGGTGATAGTGGACCGTTTGACTAAGTCTGCGCATTTCATCCCGGTAAGAGTTGACTATTCTCTTCAGAAGCTGGCTAAGTTATATGTGGCGAAAATTGTGAGGTTACATGGTGTACCAGTATCGATCATCTCCGACAGAGACCCAAGGTTTACGTCTCGGTTTTGGAGGGCACTTCATCAAGCTTTAGGCACTAAGTTGGACTTCACTACGGCTTTTCATCCAAAATCAGACGAGCAGTCCGAACGAGTTATACAAGTGTTGGAGGATATGTTGAGAGGCTGTGTGATGGATTTCCGAGGAAGTTGGGAAGACTATTTTCCTTTAGCTGAGTTCGCCTACAATAACAGCTATCAGGCTAGCATTCGGATGGCACCATATGAAGCATTGTATGGTCGGAAGTGTAGAACTCCTACTTGTTGGACTGAGTTAGGAGAACGTCGAGTTTTGGGTCCAGAGTTAGTGGCCGAAACTAAAGAGAAGGTTGAGATGATTCGAGCACGGTTAAAGGAAGCCTCTGATAGGCAAAAGTCGTACGCAGACCTTAAGCGGAAGGAAATAGAGTTTGAAGTGGGAGACCAAGTGTTTCTGAAAGTCTCGCCTTGGAAAAAGGTAATGAGGTTCGGTCGCAAGGGAAGTTAAGCCCAAGGTTTATAGGGCCTTATCGAGTCTTGAAGCGAGTTGGAGCGATGCATACCAATTGGAGTTGCCACCGAGTTGCGGCAGATGCACGACGTATTCCATGTATCCATGCTACGTCGTTACCGATCGGATCCGTCTCATGTGGTACCGTCAAGAAGTAGAGCTAAGGCCAGACTTATCCTACGAGGAAGAGCCGATTCGGATATTGGAACGTGATGTGAAAGTGCCACGGAGGAAGTCAGTTCCTCTAGTCAAGGTGTTATGGCGCAATCATGGATCGGAAGAAGCTTCGTGGGAACCAGAAGAGGCAATGCGACAACAGTACCCTCAATTATTTTAGTTAGAAAATTTCAAGGACGAAATTATTTTTAAGGGGGGTAGAATTGCAACATCCTAGAAAGGGCCTATGCATTTTCGGTTTAATTGTACGAAGTAACATGTTTTATGTACTAAGAATAAATTTTGAACAATTTTGGAAACACGAAAATGTATGGAAATGTTAAGTTAAAAAAATGGAAAGTGAACATTTTGGAAACTTGGAAATGGATGGAAATGATTTGGAAATGATTCAAAATAGGAAAGTGCACATTTCTGAAACTTGGAAATGTAAGAAAATGTCAAGTTTACTGAGCCGAACGAAAATTTTTGGAAACTTAGAAATGACTTAGAAATGTCGAGTTTTAAAGTTTAAAAGGAAATTAAGGCAAGGTGGCCTTAAAAGAAAAAGTTTGTGAAATTTGACACACAAACAAGCTTGGAAAAGTGGCTCAAGATGCCACTTAGGGCCTCTGAAAATGGCGCCACATGCAAGGGTGTTGGGCTGAGTTCGAGTCACAAGGGAAGCAAATAAAAGAAGTTTTATTTTGCTTCCAGAGCAGAGAGTTGGACGGCACCAAGGCATTTGGAAAAGAGTCCTATTCTCTTTAAATTTCGGCTAAGGGGTGGATAAATGGTGATTTATTTTGATTATTTTCAAAGAGATAATTAGAGGATTATTCTTATTAATTTTAAATAAAGAGATAAAGATAAGAGGAGTGATGGCCAAGTAAGGGATACTAGGCCTAGTAATTTTGGCATTTAGGGGAAAGAGAGGCCATTCTACCTATTTTCTTTTCTTCCCAACTAAGTCTCTGCAAAAATCCCCTAGCAAACTCTCTTCTTTCTCTTTATGTTTGCCAAGCCGAAATACTCTTCTCCTTAAATCCACCATTGCCGATTCTCCCTAAGAGCAAATCCCTCTCTTTTCAATTCAGTTGAACCATAGCCATCTAGCTTCCAAGTATTCATAGCCGAATCTTTGAAGGGTTTCAACAAAGGTGCAATCGCCTTCTTCAAATAAAGGTAAGATCAAAGTTTGATTTACATTCTTTCCTTTAAGGACTTGTCGAAATCTCAAAGGCTAATTCTAATTCTTATTGTATTCTTTGACCGAAATATTAAGGAGAGATTTTGGGATCTTTGCTAGTGTCGACTTTTAAGGAGATAGTTCGAGATCTAGCCAACCAAGGTAAGTACATATTCGGCCAAGGGCTATTAAAAGGTGATTTAAATGTTAGAAGTGGATCTAACAGATATCCTATAGGTTTCGACATCTCCATAACCAAGGGATACTTTCGAGATTTGGAAATCGCAAGGTAAGTGTCTAAATACAATCGGCTAAGGCCATGTTTGGTATTCTAGATCTATTTCTCATATGTTTTAAAAGCCGAAAACTAACTAGTTAGGAGTTTTGGTGGCTAGCCGATTTCAAGAAGGAACTCAAAAAGTTTTCAGATTTGATTTTTAATCCAATCGGCACAAGGTAAGTTTAAGTATACTAATCCTACTAGGATTTGGATTTATGGCCGAATGGCTTTTCATTAAATTAGTAAGTGATTAATCAAATGTAGGGATTAAGGATCTAAGGCGATGATCGATTTCGGATTTCGAAGTGAAGTGGTTAAGCAAATCGTGTGTACCCCACACTACTTCTTAATAAGTTTCATGGCTGTTTATTAAAATATGTGATATTAAGAATATGAAAGTGGCTAGGGTACCATGTTATGGTACTAAGTACTCAGTACGTTTCCTACTTCTACAAAGAATATGAAAAGGTCATTAGTAACATGAGAATATGATAAGAATGTGAACTCGCATATTTATGCATATCATCATTATATGGGGCATATGGGTTTGTTTGAAAGGGGAAGTGAATGTGGTGACTTAAGACCACGAACACGGTGACCTAAGACCGTGATATCTGAAAGTGGTGACCTAAGACCACACTAATCTGAAAGTGGTGACCTAAGACCACAGTAATCTGAATGTGGTGACCTAAGACCACAAATGCGGTGACCTAAGACCGCGATATGGAGTGTAGCAGAAGGAGGGTCGACTTAGTAGTCCCCACGGTGTACAGGTTGGTACGAGGGAGTGTAGCGGATGGCTTATTAGGTTTGGGTTTGGGAATGCATCATAATTTGTATGCTATGATATGAATGCGTAACATTTGTATGCCTGATTCTATTTTGATTTAGTGTTTGTGTACACATTGAGTCTGTTTGACTCACCCCGTTGGGGAATATTTTTCAGGTGATGATCAGTGATGGACCGGGACGGCAGAACTTGTGGTGGCCATGCTTAGCTTGAAGTTTATATTTTGTTTTATGGACTATTAACTTTTAAGCACTTTAAATTATTAGGGATTTTAATTGATGTAATAAGGCCATAGTGAACTCTTTTATCTCTGTTTTTAATTATTATGTTATTAAATTTTATTTATTAAAGATTAGGTTAATTAAATTTAAAATAAACCCTACATGTTTTGTCACCTTAAATAAATGGATTTCAATATAAGGTAAATTGGTTTTCAACACAAGCCCAACCCAAAACAATTTTTTTAAAATCGCACAACTTTTTCCTAAGGACAAAAGAACTTTGAACCGGTTTACTTGAGGAACATACCAAATCTGGTCAAAGCTCGTGGGCCGGGTTTGGGGTGTTTCACTCATTATTTCACACATTTACCACATATTTTATAACCTTTACAAAAAGGTCCCTTTAGGTGTTTTCATGATAACACCTTTCACAAAAGTTGTTTATCTAACAACTAGGACTCATATTATTCCAAAAAAATGTAGCAAGCAACACAAATGCTCTCATGGCAAAACCCTAGGTTTTCAACCATTTTGCAAAATAGTCCCCTCATTAGCTAGCTTAAGCTTTAGGGATTCCAAAAGTACAAATTTTATCAAGAAAGACCATTAAAATCACTTACTTGTAAGGAGAAAAGCTTGCTGAAATTTTTGAGCTCTCAACCCCAATTTTTGCTGCTAATTTTCGGTGGAAGGAAGGAGAAGAAAAGATGATATCTTTTCTTTCTTTATTATATTTTATTTCATCAATTTAATCCACCTACTACACCAACTTTGACTAATTTTGACTTCTTTGTCCCCCTATGGCCGGCCACCCTATAACTAAGGGTCAAATTGCACATTAAAGGCATCCAATTAATATTCTATGGTTATTAGGGACCTTTAGCTTGTAAAATAGAACTTTCACACTTTATGCGATTGTCCTTTTTCGCGATTAAGCATGAAATCGCTAAAATTAAAGCACCAAAATTTTCATGCACGTATATAATCATGATCTAACTCATAAAATAATATAAAAATAATTTTCTCCAACCTCGGATTAGTGATTCCGAAACCACTGTTCTGACTAGCCCCTAAGTCGGGCTGTTACACACGGTTGAGACACACACCCATGTCTATGCCCGTGTGGACAAAATAGGCTATTTACCAAGCCATTTTGCCACCCATTTTGCACATACCTATACAAACTCAAATGGTACCATTTTAAGACACAAATATGCAGCCAAAAGTCATCAACCAATACACAATCATACCATATTCAATTCAATGCCATTTACCTATTCAAAACCTATCGACTCAACTTGCTTTACTAGACATAATTCACATATATATTTCATTAAACTAAACCATTCCAAACATGCAATATCAATTTAACCTCATTCACTCGATAAAGGTCGATTACCAAACTCAAAACAAAGCCATTTGCACATCTATATACATTATCAAATTCATTATCATAGGCCAACTCAAATGGCCCAAAGTATATGTTCCTCAAACATACCAAAATGACTCAAGCCTATACATGCCATAAACCATATATACACAACTCAAAAGTACCAAGTAGATGGTTGGATAGTGTGACATAGTCTCTGACGAATCCCGAATCCAAGCTAGCTTTGAATTCACTATAAAACATGGGAGAAACAAACAAGGTAAGCTATAAAGCTTAGTAAGTTTGTATTAAATACACTCAACAATTCATAGTACACAAATCATTAATTTGAACTAATTAACATCTAAATCATGATAACCAACAAACCTTCCTCATACTTACTCATGTGTTTATATACAAATTCATAACTTCTTCTATTTGGATTTCATACTTTACATGTACATACCTATACAAATTCATAGCGAACTCATACCTTTTTCATAATACTGTCGAATACTCGATATCTCGCACACTAAGTGCCAATGCATAGCCGAAGCTATTATAATCTCCCACACTAAGTGCCTTACATAGCCGAAGCTATCTCGGTCTCGCACACTAAGTGCCATATATAGCCGAAGCTATTCCAAATCGCACACTAAGTGCCATATATAGCCGAAGCTATTTCGAATCGCACACTAAGTGCCATATATAGCCGAAGCTATTTCGAATCATCGTCAAAATTGACTATAATCTCATATACACAATTTATGCGATATCAAAGCATTAAAAGCATAATTGTAACAATGCTTATTACATACGAACTTACCTCGAATGTGAATACGACTAAATACGTCGATTAGTCGATAACTTTAGTTTTCCCTCGATCTAGATCTGAATTCCGCTTTTCTTGATCTAAATGCATTCAAAATTAACTCATTTAATCATTCATTCATTCAATTTAGTCCAAATCACATTTTAAAACACTTTTACACTTTTTCCCCTAAACTTTCACATTTTTTACAATTTAGTCCTTATTGCATAAAATCACAAATTAGTGAAATTCCAAATATACCCATGTTAGCCGAATTACCATAATACCCTTAGCAGCCTATATTTTTCATTTATTTCACTATTTAACCACTAACTTTACACATTTCTCAATTTAATCCCTATTTTGCATTTTCACTAAAAATCACTTTATAAAACTTGTTTAACTAACATCAAATATTCATAATCTATCATTAAAATCCAAAATAATCATATATTCATCAATGGAATCATCTAAAATCTTTAATATTTTTGTAAATTAGTCCCTGGGCTAGCTAGTACTAGATGCAACGATCACAAAAACATAGAAATCATTAAAAATCGAGTCAAAACGACTTACAATTTAGTAAGAACAATGGCTGAACCTTCAAAACCCTAACAATGGTGTTCTTCCTTCTAATTTTTGGCTAGAAAAGATGATAACCATCAAATTATGGTTTTTTTATTTTATTTAATATATGATAATTATGTTAATTACCATAATAACCTTAATGAAAAACCATTTAAAACATCCATTAAATGTCCATATATGTCCACTCATACTATTAATGGTCTAATTATGACATAAGGACCTTAAAATTAAGGTTCTATAGCTATTTGACACCTTTAGCTAATAGAAGAGTACTTTTGTATTTTACGCGATTTAGTGCTTTTTATCAAATTGAACATTCAAACGATAAAATTTCTTAACAAAATTTTCACACTATATCTCAATCATGCTATAAACATTAAAATAATAATAAAATAAATATTTTGACCTTGAATTTATGGTCCCAAAACCACTATTCCAATTTAACCAAAAATGGGTTGTTACACTTAGAGTTGCTAAGTAGGTTAGCATTACTTTGTTTGCTCTATCGTGCTGTTGATTAGAAAATAGGGTCTGAGTAAGAGTGTGTGATATAATTTTGGGGGCATTCCGCTGTAGAAAAGGACTGAGTAGCTAATGAGGTAGTTGTATGCTCCATCCATCTTTTTAGTTAAAGGCCTTAGCTTCATGAGTGACTTTTGGTTTAAATTGTGACATGATGAGGTACTCGACAATTTGGGGTAACCTCCATTGTGATTGTCGAGTCAAAATTTTTTTTGTGACATTACTAAATCCCCTAATATGGTTTCCATTAAAAAAATAAAGAAAAAAAGGGAAAAAAATAAAGGAAAAAAGAGAATAAATATATGAAAATGTGAATAATATATTTTGATATGGGCTTAAAGCAAGTGAATTTTGTTTAGGCAACGAATAAACTAAGTGAATAAAAAGATATTTGCTATAGGACGAAAGAAAGAATGAATGAGTACTTGGGAAATTTTGTTTTTAAGGAGAAACTTTTGCACTGCCTTTGTTGAACAAACCTTTGACATTCGAATCAGTTTTAGGAAAAGAGAATATTGCTGAGAATGGAGATATAAATTGTTTTTCGAATAGTTAGACAGTAGAAGAAGTTTTTTTTTCCAAGGAAAAATGGGTGTATTCATGCATTCAGGTGTATTTTACTTGGGGACAAGCAATAACTCAGGTTTGAGGTGTGATAACTCCTGAAAAGATTTATATTCCATGCCTTTAGACCTAGCTAATTTCTTGTACTTAAGTACATTTTATTGCATTTTAAGACATTTTAGTTAGCATTTTTAATATTGCATTAAGACTGGGACAGTGTTGGAATTAGGTACTTTTAATCGCTTGTGGTGGAGTTTTTTGTGTGTTGGTGTGGCAAGAACATGTTTTAGAATGAGGAAATAAAGGAGTGAAGTTTTGTCAGGGAAAAAGTGCAGACAGTTTGCCAGTATGGATGCTGTGGCAATGCCGAGATGACCAAGTCAACTTTTTTCTCGCAACAGTCCCAGTTCAAATTCAAACTTGTACCAGATAAATCCCCCTAAAAAAGGAGAAGATAATCATATGCTGTTAGCCGACCCTAACCTAATATATTTATAAAAGCCAATGAAAGGGATCTCACAAATGGTGGAAAAAAGTAGGGGAGATCCTTAGGCATGAATAAGGGTTTGGCTGCGCAAAGGAAAGGAAGTCGAAGGCAGTCCTTCTTAGCCATCACAGGACACTATGCTACCGATGTGTGGGCTAGGAAAGCAAAAGCTATTTTCCGAAGTTCTTCCATTATTTCCATTGATGTTCCTTTGAAAGATTGAATTGAAGTAGTTGAACACAATATCGGATAATATTTTGGTTTGGAATTTTATTTCCCAGCTCATGAGCTAAATCTCATAGGGTTGGGATTACTTTTGATGAAACCTTAAACTGTTTTTATGGATGCAATATATATCTAATTTACTTTACTGTTTCATTTCATTTTTCTTATTTCTTAATTAAAATGCAAAACTGTAACAGCCCGATTTAGGGGCTAGTCGGAACAGTGATCTCGGAATCACTAATTTGAGGTTAGAGAAAATTATTTGCATGATATGTAATGTGTTATAACATGTTTATAAGGATGCATGAAAATTTTGGTGCCTTAATTTTAGCAAATTCTAGCTAAATTGTGAAAAAGGACTAAATCGCATAAAGTGCGAAAGTTCTATTTTATTTGCTAGAGGTGCCAAATAGCTATGGATTATTAATTGGAGGTCCCAATTGTGCAATTTGGCCTTATTTAAGTGAGTTGGCCGGCCATAATAATTAATAGGGGACAAGAGCATTTATTATGATAGAAAATTTGTGATATTAGTTGGAAAATTGAATAAAATAAGATGATATAAGCTAAAGTTATCATCTTTTTATTTATCTTTCTTCTCCAACCAAAAATATCAGCCATGGGAGGGGTTTGAAAGCTTAAAATTTCAGCAAGCTTTACTCTATTCAAGTAAGTCAATTTGGTGTTTATTTTTGATGATTTTTGTATATTTGGAGTCCTCAAAGCTTAAGCTAGCTATTGAGAGGACTAGTTTGCAATATGGTTGAAAGTCTAGGGACTTACCATGAAAGATTTTATGTTTTTTGATGAATTTTTATGGAAGAAAATGAATGATAGGATGATGAGAAACAACTTTTGTGAAAGGTGTTGCCATGAAAACACCTAATTGGGACTAATATGCAAAAGTTGTAATTTGTTCATTAAGGTATGAAATAGATGGAATTTTGGATAGTTGTAAGAGGATTAAATGTTCATCTAGGCTTGCTTAATAATAAATTGAGATGAAAATTTATTTACGAGCCTAGGGGCAAAATTGTAATTTTGCCAAAGTGTAGGGGCAAAATAGTCATTTTTGCCTTAAGTGTAGATTATGGTGCATTATGATTCATAAGTGATTAAACCAGTAAATTCCATTATTCTAGATCAAAGAAAACGAGTTTCAGACCTAGAACGGGTGAAAAGAGAAATGTGGGCAAAAAGGTCCATTTCGGCCCTTTTGACATCGAGGTAAGTTCATGTGCGAATGTTGCAATTACGTATGAGTTAATTTAATGTTCCAATGTTGTATGGAATGTATATTTACTCTATGAATGTATGAAATATCTTTGATGAGAGGTCAAAAGAATTGAATCTAAGAGTAATGGGAAATGTATGTAGAATGATATGATGATAGTTAAAGTCTCGTGTAAGACCATATTGGAATATGGCCTCCGTAACACCCCATACCCGATTCTGAAACTAAAACCGGATATGAGACATTACTAAGCTTGAACTTCCTTAAACATGTACTTACGGGCTATAAAATTTTGCTACGAATTAAAACTTATCTTCCTTAGTCAAATCATTCATATCGTGGGCCTACGAGGCCTTAAACTTGAATCCGGAAACTTTTATAAGCTAAAGGAAACTTTTCTTTAAGACAGGGGCCACACGCCCGTGTTGGTATAGGGACACGCCCGTGTGCCCTTAAGACATGCCTGTGCCTTCCACCCGTGGTCGACACTGACTAAATCTACACGGCCTGGCACGCCGTGGCCCTGGCCCGTGTGACAATTAAATTTCTAAGTGTCAAGTGCAGACTTCACACGGCCTTGGCACACACCCATGTGCCAACCGTGTGTATCACACGGCCTAAACAAACGGCCGTGTGAATAGCCCATGGTCTATTCTGACTTAAGACATTAAGTTGCAGGAGACACACGGCCTAGACACACGCCCGTGTGTCTATCCGTATGGGCACTTAGAGGCTATCCCACAAACCTTTTACTACTCTTGTTTGCATACATTCATATAATTCTTCAAAACATTCTCTAATCATCAATTGAAACTCATAAATTAACACATCTTGTTCATAAAAATAAAGTTTTCCTCTCATACACTGGGGAGAATTGTTCCCACAACATTTACAACAACTTAAGCCATCATCACTGGCTATACACAACCATTCTATAAATTCTCTTAGGCCAACAACATTTGGCTACAACAATTAGACTTCATCAACTTTAAACGAATCCCTATACATGCCATGACTCTTAAGGACTTGATACCTCATACCGTGTGTCTGCTCGATAGTGTGAAAACATCTACGGCGGTCTCCAACCCGAGCTAAGTAATGAAACCTATAAGAGTTGAGAAAAGTAAAGGAGTAAGCAATAATGCTTAGTAAGTTCATCTGCATAATCTGACAAATATTAATATTCACTGAATATACATAATCCCAAGGCAATATGCCGAGTTTTTCTCATCAATTCATGGTTACTTACTCAATCATTCTTGAATCTTACTCATTCTATCTCTTACCACATTTCTACCATGCCACAAGCCAATTCGCTCGTTTAATTAGCATACATTCCTGCACTGATCATCACAAGATCATATAAAACAACACATCAAGCATTTTCAATAAGTCACTCATACTACAAATCTCTCAGTGGTTACGCACTTAGCCCACCATTGAATCTCTTATAGGGTGGTATTGCACACAGCCCACCAATCATTTATACCTATGGTGATTTCGCACTTAGCTCACCAATCATTTATAAGCGGCGGTATCACACACACCCATCGATTACTAATCAATCGGTGGTAACGCACACACACCCACCAATCATTTATAAGCGATGGTATCGCATTACGACCCATCGATTACTAATTAATCAGGTGGTAACGCACACAGCCCACCAATAAATAATATAGTTGATGGTATCGCACACAGCCTATCACTAATCATTAATAAGGTGATATCGCACATAGCTCACCGTTATTTACATTCATGGAAAATAATCCACAAGTATATCTCTATTTCAAATGTTCATTCGAGAACATCCTCACATGCTTCTATTCTTACTTAACTTTCTACTATTGCTCGTTATCATTCACACAAGACATCAATAAATCTGTCTCATGCAACTAAGGTGCATCAACTTTACATACCCCACTAGGGGTTCATCATATATTGAATTCATCTCAATTCAGTTCTACACATACTTGTGCTACTCATGGTACAACCACATACATTCAACATATACATTGAATCATTCGAATTGTTAAATAACTCTCTTGAGTCTCATGCACATAGTTCTCATTATCATCATACCCCAATTGGGTCTTACATACACTAACATATCAATGCCACGTCCCTGACATGGTCTTATATGAATTCTTACACTAAGGCCATATTCCAATATGGTCTTATTCGAGACTTTAACCATTGTCCTATCGTGCTATACACCTTTCCCATTTCTCTAAATTTAATTCCATTGACATCTCATCAAGAGACATTTCATACATTCATATAGTAATATACATTCCATACAACATTGGAATACTAAATCAGCTCATACGTTATTGCAACATTCGCACATGAACTTACCTCGATGTCGAAAGAGCCGAAAAGGACTTTTTGCCCACATTTCTCTTTTCATCCGTTCTAGGTCCGAAACTCATTTTCTTTGATCTAGAACAATGAAATTTACTGATTTAATCACTTATAAATCATGATATACCATAATCTAAACTTTAGGCAAAAATGACTATTTTGCCCCTATCTTTGGCAAAAATACTATTTTGCCCCTAGGCTCGTAAATAAATTTTCATCACATTTTCTTGTTAAACAAGCCTAGCTGAACATTTAATCCTCTTACAACTATTTTCAATTCCATCAATTTCATGCTTAAAAGAACAAATTACAACTTTTGCATTTTAGTCCCAATTAGGTGTTTTCATGACAACACCTTTCACAAAAGTTGTTTCTCATCATCCTATCATTCATTTTCTTCCATAAAAACTCATCAAACAACATGAAATCTATCATGGCAAGTCTCTAGACTTTCAACCATATTGCAAACTAGTCCCCTCTTTAGAAAGCTTAAGCTTTGGGGACTCCAAAAGTACAATTTTCTTCAAGAAATACCATCAAAATCACTTACTTGAGTGAAGAATTGCTTGCTGAAATTTTAAGCTTCAAAAACCCCTCCCATGGCTGCTATTTTCGGTGGAGGGAGAGAAGAAATAAAAAAAAGATGATAGCTTTTCTTTTTGTCATATTTTATTCATCTTTTCTCACCAAATTTTGACTAAGCATTAAATGCTCTTGTCTCCCATACCACATGGCCGGCCATCACACTCCAAAATGGCCTATTTACACTTTAAAGACCTCTAATTTACAAACCATAGCTTTTTGGTACCTCTAGCAATTAAAATGAAACTTTCGCACTTTATGCGATTTAGTCCTTTTTCACAATTTAGCTAGAAATCGCTAAAATTAAGGCACCAAAATTTTCATGCATCCTTATAAACATGTTATAACACATAACATATCGTGAAAATAATTTTCTCTAACCTCGAATTAGTGATTCCGAGATCACTGTTCTGACTAGCCCCTAAATCGGGCTGTTACAATTCTCCCCACTTAGGGATTTTCGTCCTCGAAAATCTAATCAGGAGGAGTTGTTACCAACATTCTTAAAACGTTTCCATCTACTCTTCAAAATCACGAGTCCACTATCCTCAAATTTCTCTTGCAAACAACTCTTAAACTGTGATACATAAGGTCGAAATGTAACTTGAGACCTAGGTTATTCTTCCTCTGGGGCATTTACTCTGTAATCTACCAATTTGGAACTCTGCACATGTCCAAATGATCATTCGAATCTTTACTGGTTGATTCACTACAATTTGAATGACTTTCCCATTCTTGGGAATTTGTCAAATCAAATTTGAAATCTATAAGGTTGTATCTCATTTTCTCATTCAAGCGTTTACTAACTATAATAGTCTTGACTTGTACGCTTTGAAAATTCAGCTTTTAGTGATCAACTACTTCTGACTATTACTCGATCATATAGTGAAATGTACCCTATTGTCAAAACATTTATGCACATAAATGCATTTCCTTACTTGTGCATTAGTAGATATGCTACTACTAAATCTCATACCAAAACTCTTGTATAAGTTCTGGATTCAACATCATTCACTTTCTATCTCGAGGAAGCATCAACAATAGAAATCTTATCCAACATGGATAACTTATTTAATATACCATTTATTATAACACTTCTGAACTCTTCTGTTCTGAAAGGAAGACTCACTATAGTCATTAACCTCGCTGAAACTAGGATATTACCAACTAGAGTCAACCGAGTAACTAACTCACATTACTAAACATGGATCTTTCATTCAGACATCTGTACTATGTCTACTATCTGAGTAATATCATAATAACTATACCCACCATTGTAATAGCTCAAGCCGTTTCCACTATTTCATCTTCAAAATCTTCTGTAGCATAAGATACCCTCACTTATAAAAATTCATAAAATACTTATTGATCTTCCCATGGCTCAATACATAATATCCAACTCACAACACAGACACAAAAGTGATTGTCTCTGGATCACCAACCTGTCAACTCTTTCTCTCGATTCAGACTGATCTCAGTACTAGAACCTTCAAACAAACAGTTCTTTCAATAGCTTTCAACTCAACTATCATGGTTTGAACATTTCAATGAGCATATCTTTATACTATGCTCCCTACTCACGTACACACAGAATTTTATTCTCTTTACTGATTCATGCGTGAATATACACAGAACTTGAATCATATCTCAATACATTAATCTACTCTTTTCTCCATACTGAAAACATATTTTAAGCACGCTCTCATCTGAGTTTCTCTTGCTATGCCAATCTAGAACCTTTACGATCGTCATATCTCACGATAGCAGGGACATCTCGATCGAATTCGTTAACTCTATTCGGCTTACCCGAAAACCCATCACACAATGTGAAACTTGTGATTTCACCTCTTATACACGAATCATCACCAATTTCCTCCTCAAGGTACCCAATTAAGGCTACGAGGAGATGAAGAAAATGTCGATTTCAATTAACTAAATCAACAACCACTTTGTCTAATTTTTACTATCAGCTAACATTCTCACACAATCACACTTTATGAAAAGAACAACTACATCATCCTAGAAGGGAAACATGTATTAGTACATAATACTAAAGGAGATCATTATAATCCCATCCATGGCATTAACTAACCATGCACAAACCATAGGCTTCTAGCCAACTTACTCATACTTGCACTTATATAACACGTTCCATGTCATATATCGTAATCGTCTTTTCGTGATTCATTCACGAGTACATGTTTTCACTCTTTCACATAACTTTAGTACCATTCTCATTTCTACCTCTAGACTCATCTATCTATCCAATTGATCACTAGGGATAATCAAAGACGTATGTTCATCGTCCTTCATGTAGGTACGAAACCAATGCCACATTCCCGAGGTGGTCTTTCATGGAGTCACCTCTAAATGCTGATGCCATATCCCAGATAAGGTCTTATGTGGACTTCCTCAGCAAATATCGAGGCCATATTCTGGATATGGTCTTATACGGAATCTCAACTCGGTGCCTAGGCCATGTCCCGGTCATGGTCTTATACGGGACCTTGTCTATCTCATATCTCGATGATAGCCTCATCAATTTAGTCCTTTAGGACTTAAACTTCATGTTCAACAACAGTTACTCTATTTAGTAGAGTATTATGCATCGATGTGATACAATGCATTCTTAATCATGCTAGCATAATTATTACATTAATCCGATGCAAACTTACTCAACTTAACTCTCATAACGTCTCATCAAAATTCAACAGTGGTAAGGGAGTGGGGTTGCAAAGTCCCTTAACCTAACTCTCATTACTACATACATATGATTTACTACTCATTGACAATGAAATATCATCATAGTCACATAACTCGCCTCAAGGGAGTTTTCATATTTATCACGCTACAATTGTTTCTATCACTTATACTTTCGAACTGTGACTTCACTTACTCAAGTTTCACATTAAGGTCTACTTGAGTACTCAACATTTAACTCTATTTCCTCTTACTATTCCTTATTAATCTAGAGAATGTCTTACGGGTTTTGAGTACGTCGTTTACTTGATTGCCATAGTCCAACTATGGTTTTACTCGTATCACAACATCATAGTCCAGCTATTGCTTTACATGTCGTCACGATGCCATAGCCTCGCTACGATCTTACACGAAATCTCATATCAATACCAATGCCATATCTTAGATACGGTCTTACATGGAAACTCATGTCGATGCCGATGCCATATCCCAGATATGGTCTTGTACGGGATCTTGTATCGATGCTAATGCCATGCCCCAGACATGGTCTTATATGGGATCACATTTACCGCCATGATTCAACCATGGTCTTATTCATCATTTTATCATTGAACGACCGTACTCATCTCCTGCATTCTACTTAATCAAACTTTTCAGTTTTAACTTCCACACCATAATATGTGTGGCTTCATAACAGAGTCATAAAATGAAACATCATGCATTCTCTACTTTAACAGTCACATGTGAGATTTAACCATGTGGACATATTTATCATAAACAATGGCATCACAAATCTCAAATGCTTACTTACTCTTACTGCTTCTCACATACATCATGGTACTTACTAGTCTCATGTTTGTAAGGTAAACAAGGTACCTGTAACACTTGATCACGTAGATCAGTATACTTTACTATAACAAGCATAATCTCAACATCATCATTCATAACATGAATTATACTTGTTAGTCAGCCTTCACTAGCATGACATAATATAAACTTTACTACTAACCTTCTTACTATCTCATTTAAGCTTTACTCTTTTGCCCGATGAATTACTATGAATGACTGAGGATACTGAATCTCGTTTCACATGTATCTTGATGCCAATGCTATATCCTTGATATAGTCTTACATGGGATCTCGTACTTGGTATCGATGCCATGTCTTGACATGGACTTACACGAAGTCTTGCTTGTGGGTTCCCTTGGGAACTTACCATTGCCATGTCTTGACATGGTATTATTGGTAACTTTACCCATGAACTGGTCAATGCCGAGCCTTGGCTTGGACTTACATGAAATCTCTATCTCTTGATAGCTTTTCAATGCCAAGACTTGTCTTGGACTTACATGACATCTTTGCTTGGAGACTCGCCAATGCCATGCCTTGGCTTGGGCTTATATGGGTCTTCGTCTCATAGTAACTCTTCAATGCCAAGACTTGTCTTGGTCTTACATGATAACTTGCTTGATTGCCGATGCCATGTCTTGACATGGTCTTATACGGACTTTCTTGTCTCATGTGGCAGATTGAGTATCCTAAGTAATTCATTTTCGATCGGGACATTCATATACATGCTCTTAGTAACTTCTTTGTTTAATTAATCATTAAACATTTTCATGGAAATAATGTGCATATAACAACATCACAAGCAATTCAATGAAATCTTCATGAAGCTTGAAAATCTTACAAACTTACTGAAATTAGCTCAGTTGGGAATCATCACTGTCTTAACAAAACAATTTCGTTAGAGCCGGGAGACATCACACTATCACGGTCCACATATGGAATGTATAGCTAGACTCTTACTCGTGCTAGGCTAGTCCGAGAACTGACTAAACCATGCTCTGATACCACTAAATGTAACACCCCATACCCGATTCCGAAACTAAAACCGGATATGAGACATTACTAAGCTTGAACTTCCTTAAACATGTACTTACGGGCTATAAAATTTTGCTACAAATTAAAACTTCTCTTCCTTAGTCAAATCATTCATATCGTGGGCCTATGAGGCCTTAAACTTGCATCCAGAAACTTTTATAAGCTAAAGGAAACTTTTCTTTAAGATAGGGGCTACACGCCCGTGTTGGTATAGGGACACGCCCTTGTGCCCTTAAGACATGCCCGTGCCTTCCACCCGTGGTCGACACTGACTAAATCCACACGGCCTGGACACGCCCGTGGCCCTGGCCCGTGCGACAATTAAATTTCTATGTGTCAAGTGCAGACTTCACACGGCCTTGGCACACGCCCATGTGCCAACCGTGTGTATCACACGGCCTGAACAAACGGCCGTGTGACCAGCCCGTGGTCTATTCTGACTTAAGACTTTAAGGTGCAGGAGACACACGGCCTAGACACACGCCCGTGTGTCTATCCGTGTGGGCACTTAGAGGCTATCCTACAAACCTTTTACTACTCTTGTTTGCATACATTCATATACTTTTTCAAAACATTCTCTAATCATCAATTAAAACTCATAAATTAACACATCTTGTTCATAAAAATAAAGTTTTCCTCTCATACACTGGGGAGAATTGTTCCCACAAAATTTACAACAACTTAAGCCATCATCACTGGCTATACACAACCATTCTATAAATTCTCTTAGGCCAACAACATTTGGCTACAACAATTAGACTTCATCAACTTTAAACGAATCCCTATACATGCCTTGACTCTTAAGGACTTGATACCTCATACCGTGTGTCTGCTTGATAGTGTGAAAACATCTCCGGCGGTCTCCAACCCGAGCTAAGTAATGAAACCTATAAGAGATGAGAAAAGTAAAGGAGTAAGCAATAATGCTTAGTAAGTTCATCTGCATAATCTGAAAAATATTACTATTCACTGAATATACATAACCCCAAGGCAATATGCCGAGTTTTTCTCATCAATTCATGGTTACTTACTCAATCATTCTTGAATCTTACTCATTCTATCTCTTACCACATTTCTACCATGCCACAAGCCAATTCGCTCGTTTAGTTAGCATACATTCCTGCACTGATCATCACAAGATCATATAAAACAACACATCAAGCATTTTCAATAAGTCGCTCATACTACAAATCTCTCGGTGGTTACGCACTTAGCCCACCATTGAATCTCTTATAGGGTGGTATTGCACATAGCCCACCAATCATTTATACCTATGGTGATTTCGCACTTAGCTCACCAATCATTTATAAGCGACGGTATCGCACACAGCCCATCGATTACTAATCAATCAGGTGGTAACGCACACAGCCCACCAATCATTTATAAGCGATGGTATCGCACACAGCCCATCGATTACTAATTAATCAGGTGGTAACGCACACAACCCACCAATAAATAATATAGTTGATGGTATTGCACACAGCCCATCACTAATCATTAATAAGGTGATATCGCACATAGCTCACCGTTATTTACATTCATGGATAATAATCCACAAGTATATCTCTATTTCAAATGTTCATTCGAGAACATCCTTACATGCTTCTATTCTTACTTAACTTTCTACGGTACTCGTTATCATTCACACAGTACATCAATAAATCTGTCTCATGCAACTAAGGTGCATCAACTTTACATACCCCACTAGGGGTTCATCATATATTGAATTCATCTCAATTCAGTTCTACACATACTTGTGCTACTCATGGTACAACCACATATATTCAACATATACATTGAATCATTCGAATTATTAAATAACTCTCTTGAGTCTCATGCACATAATTCTCATTATCATCATACCCCAATTGGGTCTTACATACACTAACATATCGATGCCACGTCCCTGACATGGTCTTATATGAATTCTTACACCGAGGCCATATTCCAATATGGTCTTATTCGAGACTTTAACCATTGTCCTATCGTGCTATACACCTTTCCCATTTCTCTAAATTTAATTCCATTGACATCTCATCAAGAGACATTTCATACATTCATATAGTAATATACATTCCATAAAAAATTGGAATACTAAATCAGCTCATACGTAATTGCAACATTTGCAAATGAACTTACCTCGATGTCGAAAGAGCTAAAAAGGACTTTTTGCCCACATTTCTCTTTTCATCTGTTCTAGGTCCGAAACTCATTTTCTTTGATCTAGAACAATGAAATTTACTGATTTAATCGCTTATAAATCATGATATACCATGATCTAAACTTTAGGCAAAAATGACTATTTTGCCCCTACACTTTGGCAAAATTACTATTTTGCCCCTAGGCTCGTAAATAAATTTTCATCACATTTTCTTGTTAAAAAAGCCTAGCTGAACATTTAATTCTCTTACAACTATTTTCAATTCCATCAATTTCATGCTTAAAAGAACAAATTACAACTTTTGCATTTTAGTCCCAATTAGGTGTTTTCATGACAACACCTTTCACAAAAGTTGTTTCTCATCATCCTATCATTCATTTTCTTCCATAAAAATTCATCAAACAACAGGAACTCTATCATGGCAAGTCCCTAGACTTTCAACCATATTGCAAACTAGTCCCCTCTTTAGAAAGTTTAAGCTTTGGGGACTCCAAAAGTACAATTTTCTTCAAGAAATACCATCAAAATCACTTACTTAAGTGAAGAATTGCTTGCTGAAATTTTAAGCTTCAAAAACCCCTCCCATGGCTGCTATTTTCGGTGGAGGAAGAGAAGAAATAAAAAAAAAAGATGATAGCTTTTCTTTTTGTCATATTTTATTCATCTTTTCTCACCAAATTTTGACTAAGCATTAAATGCTCTTGTCTCCCATACCACATGGCCGGCCATCACACTCCAAAATGGCATATTTTCACTTTAAAGACCTCTAATTTACAAACCATAGCTTTTTGGTACCTCTAGCAATTAAAATGAAACTTTCGCACTTTATGCGATTTAGTCCTTTTTCACACTTTAGCTAGAAATCGCTAAAATTAAGGCACCAAAATTTTCATGCATCCTTATAAACATGTTATAACACATAACATATCATGAAAATAATTTTCTCTAACCTTGAATTAGTGATTCTGAGATCACTGTTCCGACTAGCTCCTTAATCGGGCTGTTACAGCCTCAATGTAAGAATTCGTATAAGACCATGTCAGGGACATGGCATCGATATGCTAATGTAAGTAAGACCCTATTGGGGTATAAATTCTATGTGACATTATGAGTATAAGACTCAAGAGAGTTATTTAATAACTTGAGTGATTCAACGTATATGTGGAAAGGAAGAAAATATGTGGTTGTACCATGAAAAGCACAAGTATGTGTTAGAATTGAATTGATATGGATTCAGTGTATGATGAACCCTTAGTGGGTTATGTGTATTCAATACACTTTAGTTGCATGAGATAGGTTTATTAATGTATTGTATGAATGTAAACGAGTATCATAGAAAGTTAAGTAAGAATAGAAGTGTGTGAGAATGTTCTCGGACGAATATTTGAAATAGAGATATACATGTGGATTACTATCCATGAATGTAAAATGAAAGGTGGGCTAAGTGCGGAACCACCATAAGTATAAATGATTGGTGGGCTATGTGCGATACCGCCCTATTAGAGATTCAATGGTGGGCTAAGTGTGAAACCACCGAGATATTAGTAGCATGAACGGCTTATTGAAAATGCTTGATGTGTTGTTTTATATGATCATGTGGTGATCAGTGTAGGAATGTATGCTAATTGAACGAGCAATTGGCTTGTGACATGGTAAGAATATGGTAAGAGATTGAATGAGTAAGTTTCAACAATATTTGAGCAAGTAACCATAACTTTATGAGAGACACTCTTCATGATACTTTGTAATTATGTATATTCAATGAATATCAATATTTGACACATTATGTGGATGAGCTTACTAAGCATTATTGCTTACTCCTTTACTTTTCTCATCCCTTATAGGTTATTTTAACTAGCTCGGGTTGGAGACCGCCGGAGATGTTTTCACACTATCGAGCAGACACTTGGCATGAGGTATCAAGTCCTTATGAGTCATGGCATGTATAGTGATTATTTTAAAGTTGATTAAGTTCTAACCGATGTAGCCAAATTGTATTGGCCTAAGAGAAGCTAGAGTTGGTTGTGTATGACCATAGATGATGGCTTAAGTTGGCTGTATTTGTATTAGGAGTAGTTCTCCCTAATGTATGGGATAAAGACTTTATCTCTTTAATGATTAAATGTGTTAATTCATGTGTTTTAATTGATGATTTTAGAATGTTTTGAAGTAGTATATGAATGTATGCAAACGGGAGTGGTAAAAGGCTTGGTAAGATAGCCTCTAAGTGCCCACACGGATAGACACACGGGCGTGTGTCTAGGCCGTGTGTCTAGGCCGTGTGTCTCCTGCACCTTAGTATCTTAAGTTAGATTAGACCATGGGCTGGTCACACGGCCGTTTGTTCAGGCCGTGTGATACACACGGTTGGCACATGGACGTGTGCCAAGGCCATGTGCAGTCTGCACTTGACACTTAGAAATTCAATTGTAACATGGTGACGCACACGGGCGTGTATGCGCACCGTGTGAATAAGTCGAAATGCCAGGTTTGGCACACGGGCGAGGCCACGGGCGTGTCGGTGCCGTGTGTAATTTACCGATATCCTCCACGGGTGAAAGATACGGGCATGTTTTAGGGTGCACGGTGTGTCCCAAGTCACACGGACGTGTGACCCCGCTTCGAGAGAAAGTGTCGGATGAGTTTCAAAGTTTTGGGGCGTAAGTCCGAGGCATCGTAGGCCCATGAAATGTCCGATTTGACTAAGAAAGAGAAGTTTTTAATTCGGAACGAAATTTTATAGCCCGTAAGTACATGTTTAAGAAAGTTCAAGCATAGTAATGTCTCGTATCCGGTCTCAGCCTCGGACTCAGGTATGGGGTGTTACGTTTAGTGGTATCAGAGCATGGTTTAGTCGGTTCTCGGACTAACCTAGCACGAGTAAGAGTCTAGCTATACATGCCATATGTGGACAGTGATAGTGTGATGTCTCCCGGCTCTAACGAAACTATTTTGTTAAGACAGAGATGATTCCCAATCGAGCTAATTTCAGTAAGTTTGTATGATTTTCAAGCTTCATGGATATTTTCATTGAATTGCTTGTGATGTTGTTATATGCACATTATTTCCTTGAAAATGTTTAATGATTTATTAAACAAAGAAGTTACTAAGAGCATGTATATGAAAGTCCCAATTGAAAATGAATTACTTAGGATACTCAATCTGCCACATGAGACAAGAAAGTCCGTATAAGACCATGTCAAGACATGGCATCGGAAATCAAGCAAGTTATCATGTAAGACCAAGACAAGTCTTGGCATTGAAGAGTTATTATGAGATGAAGACCCATATAAGCCCAAGCCAAGGCATGGCATTGGCGAGTCTCCAAGCAAAGTTATCATGTAAGTCCAAGATAAGTTTTGGCATTGAAAAGCTATAAAGAGATAGAGATCCCATGTAAGTCCAAGCCAAGGCATGGCATTGGTGAGTAACAAGAAAGATTTCATGTAAGTCCAAGCCAAGGCTCGGCATTGACAAGTAAAGATACCAAGTAAGACCATGTCGAGACATGGCAATGGTAAGTTCCCAAGGGAACCCACAAGCAAGACTTCGTGTAAGTCCATGTCAAGACTTGGCATCGATACCAAGTAAGAGATCCCATGTAAGACTATATCAAGGATATAGCATTGGCATCAAGATACATGTGAAATGAGATTCAAAGATCCTCGAGTCATTCATAGTAATTCATCGGGCAAAATAGTAAAGCTTAAATGAGATAGCAAGAAAGTTAGTAGTAAAGTTGATATCATGTCATGCTAGTAAAGGCTGACTAACAAGTATAATTCATGTTATGAATGATGATGTTGAGATTATGCTTGTTATAGTAAACTATACTGATCTATGTGATCAAGTGTTACAGGTACCTTGTTTACCTTACAAACATGAGACTAGTAAGTACCATGATGTATGTGAGAAGCGATGAAGAGTAAGTAAGCATTTGAGATTTGTGATGCCATTGTTTATGATAAATATGTCCACATGGTTAAATCTCACGTGTGACTTTTAAAGCAGAGAAGGTATAATGTTTCGTCTTATGACCCTGTTACAAAGTCACACATATTATAGTGTGAGAGTAAAACTGAAAAGTTTGATTAAGTAGAATGCATGAGATGAGTACGGTCGTTCAATGATAAAATGATGAATAAGACCATGGTTGGACCATGGTGGTATATGTGATCCCATATAAGACCATGTCTGGGGCATTGGCATCGATACATGATCCCGTATAAGACCATATCAGGGATATGGCTTCGGTATTGAATAAGTTAATCGGATAAGACCATATCTGGGATATGGCATCGATATTTGTTGTGAGATCCCGTATAAGACCATATCTGGGATATGGCATCGACATCAAATAGTAATCCCATGTGAGACCACGTCTGGGACCTGGCTTCAGTATGAGATCGTGTAAGACTATATCTGGGATATGGCGTCGATATCGATATAAGATTTCGTGTAAGACCATATCTGGGATATGGCATCGGCATCGATATGAGTTTCCATGTAAGACCATATCTGGGATATGGCATTGGTATTGATATGAGATTTCGTGTAAGACCGTAGCGAGGCTATGGCATCGTGATGACTTGTAAAGTAATAGCTGGGCTATGACATTGTGATACGAGTAAGACCGTAGTTGGACTATGGCAATCAAGTAAATGATGTACTCAAACCCGTAAGACATTCTCTAGATTAATAAGCAATAGTAAGAGAAAGTAGATATTAATGTGAAACTTGAGTAAGTGAAATCACCGTTCGAAAGTATGGGTGATAGAAACCATTGTAAAGTGAGTAAGTATGAAAACTTGCTTGGAGCGAGCTGTGTGACTACGATGATATTTCGATAATTAGGGATGCTAAATCACATGTATGTAGTCACGAGAATCAAGTTAGGGGCTTTACGACTTCACCCCCTTACCACTGTTAAATCATGATGAGATGTTATGAGAGTCAAATTGAATAAGTTTGCATGTGATTAATGCAAAAAATTTATGTTAGCATAGTTGAGAATGCTTTGTATCGCGTTGATACATGATACTCTACTAAATAGAGTAATTGTTGTGGAACGTGGGGTTGAAGTCCTAGGGGACTATAATGAATGATAATGCTATCATCAAAATATGAGATAGATAAGGTCCCGTATAAGACCACGTCCAAGACATGGCCTCGGCACCAAATTGAAATCCCGTATAAGACCATATCCAGGGTATGCCTTTGGTAATGAATATGAGAATCGTGTAAGACCATATTCAGAATACGGCATCGATGTTTGATGTTGAAGTCCATATAAGACCTTATCCGGGATATGGCATTAGCATTTAGAGGTGACTCCATATAAGACCACCTCGGGAATGTGGCATTGGTTTCGTACCTACACGAATGATGATGAACATTCGTCTTTGATTATCCCTAGTGATCAATGGGACAGATAGATGAGTCTAGAGGTAGAAATGAGAATGGTACTAAAGTCATGTGAAAGAGTGAAAACATGTACTCGTGAATGAATCACGAAGAGACGATTACGATATATGACACGGAACATGTTATATAAGGGCAAGTATGAGTAAGTTGGCTAGAAGCCTATGGTTTATGCATGGTTAGTTAATGCCATAGATGGGGTTATAATGATCTCCTTTAGTATTATGTACTAATACATGTTTCCCTTCAGGGATGATGTGGTCGTTCTTTTCATGAAATTGTGATTGTGTGAGAATGTTAACTGACAGAAAAAGTAGACTAAACGGTTGTCGATTTAGTTAATTGAAATCGACATTCCTCTATCTCCTCATAACCTTAATTGGGTACCTTGAGGAGGAAGTTGGTGATGATTCTAGTGTAAGAAATGAAATCACAAGTTTCAGGTCGTATGATGAGTTTTCGAATAAGATGGATAGAGTTAATGAATTCGATCGAGATGTCCCTACTATCGTGAGATATAACGATAGTAAAGGTTTTAGATTAGCATAACAATAGAAACTCAGATGAGAGTGTGCTTAAAATATGTTTTCAGTATGGAGAAAAGAGTAGATTATTGTATTGAGATATGATTCAAGTTCTGTGTATATTCACGCATAAATCAGTAAAGAGAATAAAATTATGTGTGTACGTGAGTAGGGAGCATGATACAAAGATATGCTCATCGAAATGTTCAAACCGTGATGGTTGAGTTGAAAGCTATATAGAGAACTGTTTATTTGAAAGTTCTAGTACTGAGATCCGTCTGAATCGAGGAAAGAGTTGACAGTTTGGTGATCCAGAGACGATCACTTTTGTGTCTGTGTTGTGAGTTAGATATTATGTATTGATCCATGGGAAGATCGATGTGTATTTTTTGAATTTTAATTAGTGAGGGTATCTTATGCTATAGAAGATTTTGAAGATGAAATAGTGGAAACGGCTTGAGCTATTACAATGGTGGGTATATTTATTGTGATACTACTCAGATAGTAGACATAGTACAGATGTCTGAATGAAAGATCCATGTTTAGTAATGTGAGTTAGTTACTCGGTTGACTCTAGTTGGTAATATCCTAGTTTTAGCAAGGTTAATGACTAGAGTGAGTTTCCTTTTCAGAACAAAAGGGGTCAGAAGTGAGATAGTAAATGGTATTTTAAATAAGCTCTGGATGAGTTTATTTAAGGTGATAAAATTCAAGTTGGATAAGATTTTCGTTGTTGATGTTTCCTTGAGATAGAATTTGAATGATGATGAATCCAGAACTTATGCAAAAGTTTTAGTATGAGATTTAGTAGTAGCATATCTATTAATGCAAGAATAAGGAAGTATAGTTATGAGCATAAATGTTTTGATAATAGAGTACATTTCACAATATGATCGAGTTATGGTCAGAAGTAGTTGACCACTAAAAGCTGAGTTTCCAAAGCACACAAGACAAGACTACTACAGTTGGGGAATGCTTTAACGAGAAAGTGAGATAAAACCTTATAGATTTCAAATTTGGTTTGAAAAAATTTCCAAGAAAGGGAAATGTCGTTCGAATTGTAGTAAATCAACCAGTAAAGATTCGAATGATCATTTGGACATGTGCAGAGTTCCAAATTGGTAGATTACAGAGTATATGCCCCAGAGGAAGAATAACCTAGGTCTCAAGTTACGTTTCGACCTTATGTATCACAGCTTAAAAGTTATTGGCAAGAGAAACTTGAGGATAAGTGGATTCACAATTTTGAAGAGTAGATGGAAACGTTTTAAGAATGTTAGTAGCAAATCCTCCTGATAAGATTTTCGGGGACGAAAATCCCTAAGGGGGAGAATTGTAACAGCCCGATTTAGGGGCTAGTCGGAACAGTGATCTCAGAATAACTAATTCAAGGTTAGAGAAAATTATTTGCATGATATGTCATGTGTTATAACATGTTTATAAGGATGCATGAAAATTTTGGTGCCTTAATTTTAGCGAATTCTAGCTAAATTGTGAAAAAGGACTAAATCACATAAAGTGTGAAAGTTCTATTTTATTTGCTAGAGGTGCCAAATAGCTATGGATTATTAATTGGAGGTCCCAATTGTGCAATTTGGCCTTATTTAAGTGAGTTGGCCGGCCATAATAATACATAGGGGACAAGAGCATTTATTATGATAGAAAATTGGTGATATTAGTTGGAA
Organism: Gossypium sturtianum; assembly: GCA_025698515.1. Taxonomy (NCBI): domain Eukaryota; kingdom Viridiplantae; phylum Streptophyta; class Magnoliopsida; order Malvales; family Malvaceae; genus Gossypium; species Gossypium sturtianum. Next base: position 102,246,041 of record CM046944.1, read on the forward strand.
AATTGAATAAAATAAGATGATATAAGCTAAAGTTATCATCTTTTTATTTATCTTTCTTCTCCAACCGAAAATATCAGCCATGGGAGGGGTTTGAAAGCTTAAAATTTCAGCAAGCTTTACTCCATTCGAGTAAGTCAATTTGGTGTTTATTTTTGATGATTTTTGTATATTTGGAGTCCTCAAAGCTTAAGCTAGCTATAGAGAGGACTAGTTTGCAATATGATTGAAAGTCTAGGGACTTACCATGATAGAGTTTATGTTGTTTGATGAATTTTTATGGAAGAAAATGAATGATAGGATGATGAGAAAGAACTTTTGTGAAAGGTGTTGCCATGAAAACACCTAATTGGGACTAAAATGCAAAAGTTGTAATTTGTTCATTAAGGCATGAAATAGATGGAATTTTGGATAGTTGTAAGAGGATTAAATGTTCAGATAGGCTTGCTTAATAAGAAATTGAGATGAAAATTTATTTACGAGCCTAGGGGCAATATCGTAATTTTGCCAAAGTGTAGGGGCAAAATAGTCATTTTTGCCTAAAGTGTAGATTATGGTGCATTATGATTCATAAGTGATTAAATTAGTAAATTCCATTGTTCTAGACCAAAGAAAATGAGTTTCGGACCTAGAACGAGTGAAAAGAGAAATGTGGGCAAAAAGGTCCCTTTCGGCCCTTTTGACATCGAGGTAAGTTCATATGCGAATATTGAAATTACGTATGAGTTAATTTAATGTTCCAATGTTGTATGGTATGTATATTTACTCTATGAATGTATGAAATATCTTTGATGAGAGGTCAAAAGAATTGAATCTAAGAGTAATGGGAAATGTATGTAGAATGATATGATGATAGTTAAAGTCTCGTGTAAGACCATATTGGAATATGGCCTCGATGTAAGAATTCGTATAAGACCATTTCAGGGACATGGCATCGATATGTTAATGCAAGTAAGACCCTATTGGGGTATAAATTCTATGTGACATTATGAGTATGAGACTCAAGAGAGTTATTTAATAACATGAGTGATTCAACGTATATGTGGAAAGGAAGAAAGTATGTGGTTGTACCACGAAAAGCACAAGTATGTGTTAGAATTGAATTGATATGGATTCAGTGTATGATGAACCCTTAGTGGGTTATGTGTATTCAACACACATTAGTTGCATGAGATAGGTTTATTAATGTATTGTGTGAATGCAAATGAGTATCATAGAAAGTTAAGTAAGAATAGAAGTGTGTGAGAATGTTCTCGGACGAATATTTGAAATAGAGATATACATGTGGATTACTATCCATGAATTTAAAATGAATGGTGGGCTAAGTGCGGAACCACCATAAGTATAAATGATTGGTGGGCTATGTGCGATACCACCCTATTAGAGATTCAATGGTGGGCTAAGTGCGAAACCACCGAGATATTAGTAGCATGAGCGGCTTATTGAAAATGCTTGATGTGTTGTTTTATATGATCATGTGGTGATCAATGCAGGAATGTATGCTAATTGAACGAGCAATTGGCTTGTGACATGGTAAGAATGTGGTAAGAGATTGAATGAGTAAGTTTCAAGAATATTTGAGCAAGTAACCATGAGTTTATGAGAGACACTCTTCATGATACTTTGTAATTATGTATATTCAATGAATATCAATATTCGACACATTATGCAGATGAGCTTACTAAGCATTATTGCTTACTCCTTTACTTTTCTCATCCCTTATAGGTTATTTTAACTAGCTCGGGTTGGAGACCGCCGGAGATGTTTTCACACTGTCGAGCAGACACTTGGCATGAGGTATCAAGTCCTTATGAGTCATGGCATGTATAGGGATTCTTTTAAAGTTGATTAAGTTCTAACCGATGTAGGCAAATTGTATTGGCCTAAGAGAATCTAAAGTTGGTTATGTATGACCATAGATGATGGCTTAAGTTTGTTGTATTTGTATTGGGAGTAGTTCTCCCTAATGTATGGGATAAAGACTTTATCTATTTAATGATTAAATGTGTTAATTCATGTGTTTTAATTGATGATTTTAGAATGTTTTGAAGTAGTATATGAATGTATGCAAATGGGAGTGGTAAAAGGCTTGGTAAGATAGCCTCTAAGTGCCCACACGGATAGACACACGGGCGTGTGTCTAGGCCGTATGTCTTCTGCACCTTAGTATCTTAAGTCAGATTAGACCACGGGCTGGTCACACGGCCGTTTGTTTAGGCCGTGTGATACACACGGTTGGCACATGGGCGTGTGCCAAGGCTGTGTGGAGTCTGCACTTGACACTTAGAAATTCAATTGTCACACGGCTAATGCACACGGGCGTGTGTACAGACCATGTGAATAAGTCAGAATGCCAAGGTTTGGCACACGGGCCAGGGCCACGGGCGTGTCCAGGCCGTGTGTAATTTGCCAATATCCTCCACGGGTGAAAGATACGGGCATGTTTTAGGGGTGCACGGGCGTGTCCCAAGTCACACGAACGTGTGACCCCTTTTTCGAGAGAAAGTGTCCAGATGAGTTCCGAAAGTTTTGGGACGTAAGTCTGAGGCGTCGTAGGCCCATGAAATGTCTGATTTGACTAAGAAAGAGAAGTTTTTAATTCAGAATGAAATTTTATAGCCCGTAAGTACATGTTTAAGAAAGTTCAAGTATAGTAATGTCTCGTATCCGGTCTTAGCCTCGGACTCGGGTATGGGGTGTTACAAAAATGATCTCTAGACATAGAAGACTATTTGCATACTTAGAAACTGATTCTAATTCCGAAAGGGTTCAGTTGGTTGGATTAAAATTTAATGAAATGAGCAAGTATTCGATGGACATTTGTAGTCAACTCTAGACATAGAGTCATGATCATACAGAAGGAACCCATACAAGATATCTAAAAAGACTTTAGACTTGGGCAAGGTAACTTGAGGTTTTGCTCTCATGAGAGGCAGGCCATTTTAAAAATCTTCTGTACAATAAAGTAGATACGAATTTGCGAAGGCATTATTGACAGTAGGGGTCGATTCTGGGTAATCCCGACCTTCTAAATAAACATCACTCTATCCTTATTCTCTGTCCCAGTAACTTTGCCACAACATATATAGTTGTTTATTTCTTTGTTTACATTCTATTCGGATAAACACTCTCGTTATTTTCGTTACATTTCTGCTCTCACTTTTGCTATAGCATTTCAAATTATTCATCAATTCCATCTATCACATACATCATCATTCCTTTGAATTAACATTACATACTTACCTTAGTTTACCGTAGCATCTTATTCATCAGTCTTGCCATAACATTAACCATATTACAATAGCTTGACCAATTTTGTTCCTTAATCTGATCCTCATGGGAACGATACTCACTCATCACTTTATTACTTGAATCGACGTGTATACTTGCGCAAATTGCAAATCATTTCACACGCAACAATATGTTATAGTAGTAATATATGAAACATTTAAACTTAAGGAAAGAGCACAGTTTGGGGAATACAATTTTAGTTACAAAATATTATTCTTCAAATTTGAAGCCTTGACACCACCCACATTTATCATGCATAATACAAAATTATTAGAAGCCTCACACAGAATGTATCCTTTGGCATAGTCCTTGAAGGTTCCTTTATTTCTTTAGTGGTCCTAAAAAGGGAGGATAAATGGAGTAAGTTCATAGAACTTAGTGAGTTCTAGAGCAAACATTAGGATATCTATACGTCACACAAACAGAAGCACTCTTCCCAACTCAGTGGAACATACAGTTCGCCCATTGGCGAATACACCACACAGACTAACTTCATGTAGCTTGCCTATTGGTGAATACTGAACTTACATAGACTTTAATAGAATAGGACTCATTTTGGCGCATACACTATTCCCATGCATTCATGTATACAACCTTATTTGTGCTAGCCAAAAACCCTAGTCCGTGTTTGTAACACCCCAAACCCAGCCTAAACGTTATGACCGAATCTGGTGATGTCATAAGGATTGAGTTTTGGAAACAATGTTGTTTTGATAAATCATCTATGTTTTATAACTATCATTGATAATGCTATTTAATTAATTCATTTCACCAAAACAATATTTGCAGCGGAGGTTTTAAAACTATTATATTCTGAAAAATCCAGTTCGTACTTTCGGAAAAAACCTTTGATTTCGTAAAACCGTAATTTTAGTCAAACGTCATTAAAAAAGTTAAAACATAACCAAAACCAAATAAAAATTTAAAAATTATAGAGAGTCCAACAATATCAAAACTCTCAGAAATAATCTGAAATTAAATAAACCATTGTTTAAAATCAATTCACAACTTGTGGTCACCGTGAGACTCCGTCGCACCGATCCGCCTAAGTCTGTGGATTACCTGACAAAACAGAAAAACAAAAGTGAGTTTACGTAAACTCAGTGTGTAACCCCACAGAATTTAGCATGAAAACATACGGATTTATAAACACAGTCAGAAGCAGATACAGTTTCAGATTCAGAAGAAGACATGCATAAATCCTACCCCCATCCTCTACACACCATCTCCAACCATCCCATCACACCATGTGGGGTTAAAAACACCCACCCATCCTTACACACCAACTTGTGCCTTTAAGACACATAACAGAATATATGCAGCCATGCTGCCAGAGTATAGGCGATTAACGCCGATCAGAATACTTCCTCCTCAAATACAAATCTCAGCCCAAATCTGATACAGAAAATCAGATACAGAATTATCAGATTAAACATGCTTGACATGCTTTCAAACAAATAATAGATATACATATGGCAGTACACTCAAGCATACATATAGTATCCTACTCAAATCAGTCTATCAAAGTATCATAACATTCAAAATAGGGTTTAAATAGCCCTTATCGACCTTATAGTAGGCCCACAGTTGATCGGAGCGACCTATACGACCTTAGGGAAAATTTTAGAATTATGGGACCACATACCCGTGTGGGCCCACATGCCCAGATTGCCCTTTGCCCGTGTGGCCCACACGGCCTGGCCCAAAGTCCACACGCCCGTGTGGGCCCACACGCCCAACTTGGCCATGCCTGTGTGGCCTACACGGCCACACTTGAGCCACCACACGGCCGTGTGGTGCGCACGATCATGCCTTTGTCGACCACATGGCCGTGTCTCGCACACAGCCATCCACACGGGCGACCATACGCCCGTGTGGCGTCGATAGTGTAGTTTTTCGACTTTCGTCGAAACTCATATTTTTTGCATTTGGGAACACACCTGGTACAGTTTCGACTCAACAACACCTCCGAGACACTCAACACCTAAAATTGTCCAACAAATCATCAAATTAGCCACTTAAATCGACACCAAACCGAACTACAACGAGATAAACAACCCTTTATTTCTGCTAACACCCTTACCTTCAATCGAGTAACGGAGATTTCGCACAATTAGGCCACTGATTGAAAATCCCCAGCCCCTTGATCTTCTTCTATACACCAAATGAATCTCATTAACCAATGATCTATTTAACCAACACACAAACGTACCTACCAAACTTACCAGAAATGCATGAAGAGCACTGAAATAGCGGAATACGAAAATTTGGCAGCAAAAAGATAACAAGAATAAAAAAGTCGGCAAGAAGGAGAAAGGGAAAAAGTGGTAGAGAGAAAAAAAAGAAAATGAATAACGTCAAATTCTTGTGAATTTCTGAAAGAGAGAAAATTTGAGAAAAAAGATAAAAATATAATATAATGAGATAAGTTATCAGGAATCCCCCAAATTCCTCTCCACTATCCCACTGACAACCACGTCCTCAGAAACCCAATTCCACCGAAACTCTACAGATAACAGAGAAAAAAAAATACCCACGCTTGCGTATGGATTCGAACACAGGACCTCCAACACACCAATTCCCTCACCACTTGAACCAGCAGGCTCATTCTGATATGAAATTACAGGCAATTAAATATAATCCCATTGAACAAAGATAGGGCTTAGATCCAAAAATAACAAAAATTGCTAAAGATAACACTTGAACTTGGGACCTCACACACACACCCCAGAACACTTAACCACTGAAGCAGATACATAGTTGTGTCAGATTTTACAGAAGCATAAATAAATTATTTGGGACGTTACAACTCTACCCCCTAAAAGAAATTTTGACCTCAAAATTTACCTGATTTGAACAGATGAGGATACTACTATCGCATCGAGTCCTCAGGTTTCCACGTGGCCTCCTCGGTACCATGATTCTGCCACAGAACCTTCACTAAAGGATTATACTTCCTCCTCAGAACCTTAAAGTCTCACTCTAGAATCTGAACCGGCTCCTCCTCAAAAGTCAAGTCCGACCTAACCTTAATTTCCTCAACAGAAACAACATGAGATGCATCTGACCGATACCGCCTCAACATTGAAACATGAAAGACATTGTGGATACAGTCTAACTCTAGGGGTAGCTCCAACTAATAAGCGATCGGTCCCACACGTTTCAGAATCCGATACGACCCAATAAACCTAGGGCTCAACTTACCCTTACGACCAAATCTAAAATCTTTCTTCCATGGAGAAACCTTAAGAAACACAAAGTCCCCCACAGAGTACTCAATATCTCTCCTCTTCAAATCCGCATAAGACTTCTAACTATCAGAAGCCGCTTTCGGATGATCCCGAATTAGTCTAACCTTATCTTCAGTCTCAGAAACCAACTCAGGACCAAAAACCCGTCGTTCACCCAACTCAGTCCAACATGGCAAAGTACGACACTTACGACCATATAAAGCATCGTAGGGTGCCATCTAAATGCTAGACTGAAAGCTGTTGTTGTAGGCTAACTCAGCTAGCGACAGATAATCCTCCCAACTACCTCGGAAGTCAATCACGCAAGTTCGAAGCATGTCCTCCAGTATCTGAATCACCCTCTCAGATTGACCATCGATCTGAGGATGGAACGCAGTACTGAAGTCCAACCTCAAACCTAGAGCCTCATGCAACTTCTTTTAGAACCGAGATGTGAAACGAGGGTCTCTATCAGAAATGATCGAAACAGGAACCCCATGCAGTCTCACAATCTCAGAAATGTAGAGCTTCGCTAACTTCTGTAAAGAATAGTCGATTCGAACCGGAATAAAGTTAGCAGACTTGGTCAACCGATCCACAATGACCCAAATAAAATCCTTCTTAGTGGGTGTCAAGGGCAACCCACTAACGAAGTCCATCGTCACACATTCCCAGTTCCACAAGGGAATCTTAACTGGCTGCAACAAACTCAAAGGCAATTGGTGCTCAGCCTTAACCTGCTGACACGTCAGTAATCGAGCCACAAAATCTGTAATATCACGCTTCAAACCCAGCCACAGTACAACTCACGGAGATCACGGTACATCTTATTACCACCGGGATACAGAGCATATAGGCTACTATGCACCTCCCTCAGAATCGACTATCTCAAATCCGAATCATTCGGCACAGAAATTCATCCTCGGAAACACAGAATACCTTCATCATTCAACTTAAAATTCGAAGTGCTGCCATTCTCAACCTGACGAAACCGCAAACCCAGAGACTCATCCCCCATCTACTTATCTCGAATCTGATCAATCCAAGTCGGATTAACTTGCAACTCGGATAACAGACTCCCATCATCAAATAGACTAAGACGAGCGAACATCACTCTCCGATCAGTTATCACTCTACGACTTAGAGCATCAGCCACCACATTGGCTTTACCAGGATGGTACTCTATCATGCAGTCATAATCCTTGAGTAGCTCAATCCATCGATGCTGCCTAAGGTTCAACTCCTTCTGAGTCAGGAGGTACTTGAGGCTTTTGTGATCGGTGTAGATGATACACCTCTCATCATACAGATAGTGCCTCTAGATTTTCAACGCAAAGACCACAGCAGCCAACTCGAGATCATGTGTCAGATAGTTCCCTTCGTGTGTCTTAAGCTGTCGGGATGCATAAGCCACAACCTTTCCATCTTGCATCAATACACATCCCAAACTGAAATGTGATACATCACTGTAGACCACAAACTCCTTGCCGAATTCAGGCTGTATCATAACAGGAGCCTGAGTCAAAACAGACTTGAGCTTTTTGAAGCTCAATTGCTGCGCATTAGTCTAGAAAAACGAAACACCCTTTCAAAAAAGCTTAGTTAAAAGAGCTGCAATCAGAGAGAATCCCTCAACAAACCGCCGATAATAACCCGCCAAACCCAGAAAGCTACGGATCTCAGACACATTCTTAGGCTATTTCCAATCCAGTATAGCCTCAATCTTCCTTGGATCAACACGAACCCCCTCAGCAGACACCACATGCCCTAAGAAAGTTACCTCTCATAACCAGAACTCACACTTACTCAACTTAGCGTAGAGCTGCTTTTCACGAAGAATCTGAAGTACCACTTGAGATGCTCATCGCGCTCACCCTCACTCTTGGAGTAAACCAGAATGTCATCGATAAAGACCACGACAAATTTATCCAGATAAGGCTGGAAAACTCGGTTCATCAAATCCATAAATGACGCCAGAGCATTTGTCAGACCAAAAGGCATAACTAGGAACTTGTAATGTCCATAACGAATTCTAAATGCAGTCTTATGAACATCAGCTTTCTTAACCCTCAACTGATGATACCCAGAACGAAGATTTATCTTAGAGAACACCGAAGCTCCTCAGAACTGATCAAACAAGTCATCAATCCTCGGAAGTGGTTACTTATTCTTCACAGTCAACTTGTTCAACTACCGATAATCTATGCACATCCTCATGGTCCCATCCTTCTTCTTAACAAATAGAACTAGCACTCCCCACGGAGACACACTAGGATGGATAAAACCATGATCCCGGTAACTCCTCAGGAAAGACATCTGGAAAGTCCCTCACTGTTCTGATATCCCCAACAGAAGAATCCCTAGAATCAGAAACAGTGACGTAAGCCAAGTACGCCTCACACCCTTTCCGAACCAGTTTCTCAGCCACAAAAGCGGAGATCACATTGGACAAATAATCTCGACGCTCACCAATCACAACCACTTCCAAATCGTCCTTGGTCCTCAGAACAACCTTCTTAGATGTGCAGTCCAAACTGACTCGGTGCTCAACTAACCAGTCCATACCCATGATTAGATCGAACTCCCCAAACGGAAGCTCCATTAGATTTATCAAAAAAATAGCCCCTTGTACCATTAGAGGAACATCCCTATAAAGTTTACTAACCCGAATAGACTGCCCCAACGGACTCAGTACAGTAACCTCCCTAGAAGTGCTCTCTACAGAAATTCCCAAGGTTTCGGGCTATGTTGGAGTGTGTAGAACCTATGTCTATCAGAGCAATATAAGGTACATCAAATATAAGGAATGTACCAGTGATGACATTAGGAGCATCTCTATCCTCTCGACGTCGACAAAGATAAACCGGTGCAGTGCCGCCTCACCTCGGGCGACCAGTACCTGCACTGCTGGTGCTCTCTGCCCACGACCTATACCTTTACCACCACTAGCTTGTCCACGACCCCTAGGTGGCTGCTGAACTACCCTCTGAGGCTACGCAGAACCCAGTGCTGAAGCTTGCATTTGATCAGCCCTCTGTGGACACTCCCTAATACGGTGCTCCAGAGACCCACACCTCAGACAAGCCCCTATCCTCCTCCAACACTCGCCTAGATGGCGCCTACCACAATCACTACATGGTTGTAACCTAGTAGGAGCAACTGGGGCCCCCACTCTAATAGGCCCATCAGATCTGGCCTTTTTCTTAGGCCTCTGAATAGAACTAGAGGGCTCTGAATCCCTCTTGCTCTTACCCCTCTCACGATCCCTATTCTGGTGCTCCACGCGCTTAGAATCCTCGGTGATCTTCGCCTTTTCCACCAGAACCGCAAACTCTCGCTCCCTCTGTGGAGTTATCAGTACCCTCAAATTATCCCTTAAGCCATCCTCAAATTAGATGCACCTCTCATACTCAATCGCCACCATGCCACGAGCGTAGCGGCTCAGCCTCAGAAACTCGGCCTCATACTCGGCCATAGATCTATAGCCTTGCGTGAGATTCATGAACTCATGCCTACGAGTATCCACATAACTAGCTCCCGTATACTTGCTCTGAAAGGTGGTCTTAAAGAAATCTCAACTCAGACGATCAGGCTGGGTACCCTCCTCAACTATCAACCACCACTGATAAGCCTCATCGCAAAGTAAGGAGACTGCACCTTTCAGTTTCTGCTCAGGAGTGCAGTCAAGATCATTCATGATCCTTTCGGTGGCCTCCAACCAATATTTGGCCACATTAGGGGCGACTCTAGTGACGCCCCTAAACAACTCAGCCCCATTAGACCGGAGTCATTTAGTTATCGACCCTCGGCCCCCAGCTCCAGAATGGGGTCCAGCGACCCTCTCCAAGATCCTCAGCATGGCCTGGGACAGTGCGTTGTCCCCAGCCGAGCGACTTTGAAACCCAATCTCAGTAGCATGCAAAACTGGTGTCTCACTCGTATCCAAGTTCGGCATACTACCCAGAGAGGAAGACTCAGCTCGAGCCCCCTACGGCCTCTACCTCAGCCTCGAATACCACGTTTGCGAGTTCCACGAGCGCTCATCGTATAATTTGTGTTTATTTTATCTATATTATAAAATTTTATGCATCATTTCCAGTATTTATTAACAGATGTTTTATGTATAAATTATCATAAGTTCAGAATTATTTTCAGAGGTTTCAGTCTCCAGCTAACTCAGTACAGTTTCAGAACATACTATCTAAAGTTTTTCAGAGTAGTTCTAACTAAGTTTCAGAAATACTTACAGGATCAGTGCCGGTGACTCGGTGTACCACATGCTACTTTTCTTTTCCAAATTATTCAGGATATTTGAAAACCAATTCTTTTTTTTAAACAATATTTTGGAACCCAAAATTCACAGCCGAGTTTTGTAACCTGGCTCTAATGCCACGAAATGTAACACCCCAAACCTGACCTAGACGTTATGGCCGAATCTGGTGATGTCACAAGGATTGAGTTTTGAAAATAGTGTTGTTTCGAAAAATCATCCATGTTTTATAACTATCATTGATAACGCTATTTAATTAATTCATTTTACCAAAACAATATTTGCAGTGGAGGTTTTAAAACCGTTATATTCTAAAAATCCAGTTTGTACTTTCGAAAAAAACCTTTGATTTCGTAAAACCATAATTTTAGTCAAACGCCGTTAAAAAAGTTAAAACATAACCAAAACCAAATAAAAATTTAAACAGTCCAGAGAGTCCAACAATTACAAAACTCTCAGAAATAATCTAAAATTAAATAAACCATTGTTTAAAATCAATTCACAACTTGTGGTCACTGTGAGACTCTGTCGCACCGATCCGCCTAAGTCTATGGATTACCTGACAAAATAGACAAATAAAAGTGAGTTTACGTAAACTCAGTGTGTAACCCCACAAAATTTAGCATGCAAACATATGGATTTATAAACATAGTCAGAAGCACACATGCATAAATCCTACCCCCATCCTCTACACACCATCTCCGACCATCCCATCACACCATGTGGGGTTAAAACCACCCACCCATCCTTACACACCAACTTGTGCCTTTAAGACACATAACAGAATATATGCAGCCATACTGCCAGAGTATAGGTGATTAACGCCGATCAAAGTACTTCCTCCTCAAATACAAATCCCTCCTCAAATCTGATACAGAAAATAAGATACAGAATTATCAGATTAAACATGCTAGACATGCTTTCAAACAAATAACAGATATACATATGGCAGTACAGTCAGGCATACATATAGTATCCTACTCAAATCAGTCTATCAGAGTATCATAACATTCAAAATAGGGTTTAAATAGCCCTTACCGACCCTACAGTAGGCCCACAGTCGATCAGAGCGACCCATACAACCCTAGGAAAAAATTTAGAATTATGGGATGCCCAGATTGGTATTTGCCCATGTGGCCCACACGGCTTGGCCCAAGTCCACACGCCCGTGTGACATGCCCGTGTGCGCCCACACGCCCAACTTGGCCATGCCTGTGTGGCCTACATGGCCACACTCGAGCCACCACACGACCGTGTACTACACACAGCCATGCCTTTGTCGACCACACGGCTGTGTCTCGCACACAGCCATCCACATGGGTGACCACACGCCCGTGTGGCGTCGACAGTGCAGTTTGTCGACTTTCGCTGAAACTCAGATTTTTGCATTTTGGGAACACACCTGGTACGGTTTCGATGCAACAACACCTCCGAGACACGCAACACCTAAAATTGTCCAACAAATCACCAAATTAGCCACTTAAATCGACACCAAACCGAACTACAACGAGATAAACAACCCATTATTTCCATTAACACCCTTACCATCAATTGAGTAACAGAGATTCCGCATAATTAGGCCACTGGCTGAAAACCCCCAGCCCCTTGATCTTCTCCTATACACCAAACGAATCTCATTAACCAATGATCGCTTTAACCAACACACAAATGTACCTACCAAACTTACCAGAAACGTACGAAGAGCACCGAAATAGTGAAATACGAAAATTTTGTAGCAAAAAGATAACAAAGATAAAAACGGCGGCAAGAAGAAGAAAGGGAAAAGTGGCAGATAGCAAAAAAAGAAAAGGAATAACGTCAGATTCTTTTGAATTTCTGAAAGAGAGAAAATTTGAGAAAAAAAGATAAAATTAAAATATATTCAGATAAGTTATCAAGAATCTCCCAAATTCCTCTCCACTATCCCACTGACAACCACTTCCTCAGAAACCCAATTTCACCGAATCTCCACAGATAACAGAGCAAAAACAATACCCACGCTTGCGCAGGGATTCGAACACAGGACCTCCAACACACCAATTCCCTCACCACTTGAACCAGCAGGCTTATTCTGATATGAAATTACAGGCAATTAAATATAAGCCCATTGAACGAAGATAGGGCTTAGATCCAAAAATAACAAAAATTGCTAAAGATAAGACTTGAACTTGGGACCTCTCACACACACCCCAGAACATTTAACCACTGAAGCAGATACACAGTTGTGTTAGATTTTATAGAAGCTAAAATAAATTATTTGAGACATTACAGTGTTCAGAGATTGTATCGTTCGTTCATTTATTTTTCCTCTGTTACATTTTTCCAATCTGGTTTGCATTACACTTGCCTTACCAGACACTATATAACATCATTCATGTATTGCAATCTGCCAGTTTACTACTATTTACAATGAAGGCATCACCATGAATTCACTTCCTTTGTTTTGACCATATGGTTCCTTTTTCAAAGTAGAGTGAGTAATGACTCAACACAAAGTAAAACCTTATCATTTCTTACACAGACAAGTAAAGCCAGACTTTCACCAGATAGACAAACTTACCTTGAACCAGACATGTACAACACACACATGGGGTATGAAAGAACTCACCAAAAGATGCAGCAGAGATTAAACAACATGTCCCTTACCCTTGTGTCGAGACCTTTCAAGAACACTTAATCAGGAAACCTAGAATCTGGAAGTTTCCTTCCCTAAATCTTTAGTCTGTTCCTAAAGCATGAAACTCTAAGAACCCGTAAATAATCACGAAAACAACTAGAGTTGAAACGTTATTTACTAGGTTTCACAACAGTGAAGTTAACTTACTACAACGAACTTTAATTCTTCAAACAGGTTTTGGCTCTAACACTTTCCCGAAAAACGTAGAGAGAATTTTGAAAGGAAGTATGAATTGCCAAATAAAGTATATAACTTGTTTAGGAAGCTAAGGTTGGCTTTATGCAGGTGCACACGGAAGGAAAACTTAGTGGACAAGCTTATTTCCCTCTACTAACTTTCCTTCAGAAGTCATGACTAATAGTTTTCTCTCATCTTAAATGCATGCCCTTTCATTTTTAGAAACTTTGTCCAATCCTGATTAGTCCTCATTAGGCCAACTAAATAATTTAATCAGAGAATAAGATAACAACATATTTATCGCTCCTATCAGACTAGGGGTTTAACATTAGGACATTTTATTTTCATCTATCCACTAGGGAGGCGTATACTCTATCGACGAGTATGCCAAACCTCATAGCTCGCCTTAATCAGGGCTTCACCCAAGGGCACATTCGTAGACCTTAAGTACTTAATAAATTTCTAACCCTTTCCTTACTCAAGGGTCACACTATAAGCATTAGTTCAATTAACAATACTCGAGTACTACACTTTGTCGGACAGGACGTTATAGCCCACACTCGAGGCAGTTCGTGGTACGAGAATAGTGGAGAAGGTCATTTGGTTGAAAGCCAAGAACGCCAAGGATCTATCTCACTCAAAACACAAGTACTATTTCAGGAAAAAGTTCATTGCTATAAATATCACAAATCGGCTTGATTTTCAAAATTTTTTATTTTTCGCTGTGCAAGAAAACCATTTTCAAGTCGAACTTTTTCCAACAATTGGTATCAAAGTCAGGTTGTACTATGTTTATAGTATAATTCAATACCAAAATTTTCTCTCTTCTTCATATTTGGTTAATTGTTTTTAAGATGTGGCATTCTTGTAATTATTAGCATGTTTTGGATTATGTATGTGAATCAATCTACTTTTATTATTTTATTATTTATATGATAAAGTAAATTTTCCAAAATCGTAAACTATCATCTCTACGTAGGAATTATTTTATTTATTTTCTTTAGAATAATTCATGTGAGTTGAAAATAAACATAAGTATTATGTAACCGAATTTTTTGACAAATCCCGAAGAATTGAGACACATCCAAGACTGATCAAGACAATGAAAACCCGATCTAGCTAACCGGTAAAAGGTTGATGGTGGTTCGATAGCGGAGGATACCGGTGGTCTGACGATGGTTGAAGGTGGCAACGGCGATGTCCCAACGACAATGAATTCAATTTTGGTGACAACAAAAGTTCATGGTGGCCATAACAGTTCAACAATAGATCCCTTCGGTGTTTTGCAAGTCATTAGTAATTTTGGGAAAAAAACCCTAGAGATTAGGATATTTGGCTTTCAACCAGAAGACCTAAAGTATGCTTTGGGGTCAACATTGTAATTTATTTTTATTTTTTCTAGGATGGAATCATGGAAACTTTGGCTAGTCAAAGTCATTTAATTTTATGCTTCTATATAATAGCATGATCATATTTAAATTAACTACAAAAATATGTTCATGGATATGTATGATAAGCATGCCATATAGTTTACGAAAAGAATGTCACATGTACTTGCCATGCATTTATTAATCATTCATGATTGAAATTGGACATTAAAAACCTTATATATTTTTAAAAGATTGAGTGGGACAAAGTCCCTAAACAAGATCTATGGCCTCTATCGATTGTTTCTTGTGATTGCATGACAATTTAACTACCCCACGATGAGATTTTCATGTGAATTTCAGTGAGGAGATTTCCAAAAAGAAAGAAGAATTATCTTGTAATCATATGATAGTTGGCCGACCATGTTGTAGGTATTATCATGCGATATAACAAGAAGTTTTTCTTTAAAGATGAGAACTATTCATAGCATGTCACTCGGTGAGATTGTCCTACGATGACTCATTTGTGGTACATGATCTGATAGGTGTTAAGTTGATGGTTATACATTTAAGATCTTCTAGTTAAGTAACTTCCCACGAAGATCTACTTAAGTTAGAATTTTTGTCAAATGTTAAATGATTATTAGTACGTGTTTATGCCTAAGGACTTTGGTTCATGTATTAATTGGATGAAAATTCATGTTCTTACTAGTTAATTAAGATTGCCCCCACAGTAACTTAATTCAATGGGTGTGAGATTTATTGTTGCAATGACTTACAAATGTTTTCAAGGTTTAATGTAAGACACATGCATGATCTTAATCCATATCAAATGTTGCAAAATGTTTTCTTAATATTTTTTATGTACAAAGATATTAATTAATAAAAAAATTATTTTTTAGTTCGAAAAATGGCACCTACTCCCTTACTAAACATTCTTACTAAGAACTAACTGAATAAAAATAACTATAAGGAATGGAAAAGAAACCTCATAATTGTCTTGAGTTGTGAGATACTGAAATTAGTCCTTGAAAAAAAAATGCCCTCCAACTATTGAAGCTAAGGCTAGAAAACACTAGGAGAATTTTGAATAGATAGCTCATTGTTATATGATGACAAGTGTGACCAATACCCTTTATAAGCAACTGGAGAGTTGCAAGACTTCCAAAGTGATTCTAGAACAACTAAAGGACATGTTCAGAGGCCAAGCTACCTTGGATCAATAGTTAGCTATAACTAGTATGATGAATTCCCAAAAAAAGTCTAACACTCCAGTCAAAGACCATATGATTACTCTTATGGGGTACTTTTCCTAAGCCTTGGATAGAGATGGTGTTCAAAATCTTGTCCAAGGACTTTATAGGCTTTAGGGTCGCATATAACCTTGGAAATAATAATTTGATGCTTACACAACTCATGAAGGAATTACAATCCTTTAAGTTAGTGTTGAATGACAGTAAATTGGTTAGAAAAGTAGAAGAAAACTTAGCAATTGCTTCTTTCACTAAAGGGAATGGAAAATGTGCTAAAAGAAACAAGACTAAGTCCTTTGGGCCACCTAAAATGGAAAGGAAGAGAACCAAGAAACCTAAATATGTATATAAGTCTAATTTTTTCTTCTACAACAAGAAAGGGCACTTCAAGGCCAACTGCAAAGAGTGAAAGGATTACCTAGCCAACAAGGGAAAATGTATAGAACTTTTTATGTTAGAAGTTGCTTAGTGGAATATTCAATAGACCACTGGGTTAATGACTTTGGAGTCACTAATCATGTACGTGTTTCTCTACAGGAGTTTGAGGAAACGAAAGATCTTAGAGATAAGAGCCTATTGCTGCGGATCAAAAATGAGACAAGTGTGGCGGCTGAAGTACTGGGACATGTACGTCTTTATTTTGATAATTTTAGGAAGATTATTTTGAAAGATTTTTTTATGTACCAAGTTTCAACAGAAACTTAATGACTATTGCATGTTTATTTAAAAACGACTTGACCGTGACTTTTAATAATAGTGTTGCAATATTTAGAAATCGTAATCTTATCTGTAATGAATGGATGTCTAATAATCTCTATTTTATTAAACCAAATATGTACACACTGCTTGAAACTGAATTAGTGAATAAAAGTTTTAAATCTTCCCTCTCTAATAAGGTGTACCTTTGGCATCTGAGACTTGGAAATACTAACCAAGAAAGAATCACTAGACTTGTGAAAGATAACACTTTAAGTTCGATTAAAGAAGTTGATCTTTTACAATGTGAATCTTGCTTGGAAGATAAGATAACCAAGCGATCTTTTAATGCAAAAGGAACGAGAGCCATGAAACCCTTAGAACTTGTGCACATTGACATATGTGGCCTCATGAACGTCAATGCAAGAGGTGGTTATGATTATTACGTAACCTTTATTGATGATTATTCCAGATATGGCTATGTGTATGCATCACAAAAGTGAAACCTTTAATAAATTCAAAGAGTTTTGTGTGGAAGTGGTGAAACAACTGGGTTTACCCGTAAAGGCACTTCGGTCTAATCGAGGAGGGGAATACTTATCGGATAAGTTATTAGGGCATCTCATAGAGAATAAGATATTATCCAAATTAATCACACCGAAAACTCCACAATAGAATGGTGTGGTAGAGAGAAGAAATTAAACCTTGTTAGACATGGTTCGATCGATGTTAAGTTATTTGAAGCTGTCAATTTCCTTTTGGGGATATGCCTTGCAAAAAACTTGCTATATTCTAAATGATGTATCAACTAAGGTTGCAACTAAAACTCACGAATTTTGGCACGATAGGAAGGCAAATATAAATCATTAAAGGATTTGGGGATGCCCGGCCCACATATTGTGTAAAGATGCGAGGAAGTTGGATTCACAGACATAATTGTACATGTTTGTGAGATATCCTAAGGGAACAAAAGGTGGTTTATTTTATAACCCAAAAAAAAAATAGTGATAGTGTCGACTCATGCTACTTTCCTTGAGAGAAGTTACATAAAAAACTTTAAACCTCAAAGTAAATAAGTACTCAAGGAACTTTCAGGAAATACACAAAGTCCTATTAAAATGGTTCAAGAACCAGCATCTAATAGTAGGCCTTCGAACAACCAATAACATAGGGAGCTTCGTTGTAGTGGGAGGGTCTCTTGGAGGCCTCAGGTCTTCCAACCCAGCAGAAATGTTTTAAACATTGAGTTCGTCGAACAAAAAAATGATGGCCCATTCATATTTGATGAAGTGATGCAGAGTGTTGATTCCAAGCTTTGGGAAATAGCTATGAAAGTTGAGATAGAGTTTATGCAATCAAACTCACTATGGGAACTTGTAGCCTTACCAGAAGGGATAAAACCCATAGGGTGTAAGTGGATCTAAAAGAAGAAATAAATGTGGACGGAAAAGTGGAAACTTATAAGGCCAGACTTGTAGTTAAAGGTTATACTTAGAAAAAGGTATCAATTACGAAGAAACCTTCTCTCCAATATCCATGCTCAAGTCAATCCGCATATTATTATCCATTACGACGACTCTCGATTACAAGATCTGGAAAATGGATGTCAAGACATCGTTCTTGAACGACTATCCTGAAGAGAGCATCTGTATGATACAACCCACTAGATATATAGCTAAAGAAAAAGAGCATAAAATTTGAAAACTACTTAGATCCAATGGACTTAAGTAATCATCTCGCTCATGGAATCAAAGATTTGATCAAGCAATCAAAACTTTTGGATTTGAGCAAAATGTAGATGAACCTTGTATTTATAAATTTATTGGGGATGGAAAGGTGGTCTTTCTATTTCTATATGTCGATGAGATTCTACTAATTGGAAATGAGTAGAGACATTTTCATTGGTTAAACTATGGTTAACTTAACAGTTTAGCATGAAGGACTTGGGAGAAGCTAATTTTGTTCTAGCTATTCGAATCCTAAGGGATCGAGAGAAAAAAGTGATAGCATTATAACAAGTGATAAACCGTAATATACACATATTTTAATCCCACATTTAGCATACTTTTGGATGATTTATCCCCTGAATTGGGGAATTTGATGCTTCTAATCCTTTAATTTCATGTTTTATACTTAGGAGAGCATCGGAGGATGAAAAGAACGAGAAACGAGCCAAAAACGGAGAAAATGGGCCACAGGAAGAAATCCACACGACCTAGAGGTAACCACACGGCCGTGCCACTTTAACAGACCCGATCATGGCCTGGGCTCGATTCACACGGGCGTTTCACAAGACCGTGTCCCTGTCGTGGCCAAGATGAATTTCACTCGGAATAGGATACTTGTGGGCCAAGTAAGGCGTCCCGAAAGCCTATATAAACACCCTAGAGGGCAACCTAAAAGGGGAGTTTGACAGAAGCCTTCTGTTAGGGCTTTTGACGAGGGGCGAAGCCAGAGAGGGCTGTACACAGGAAATTACTCGAAGACAGCCAGTTGATTCATCCCAAAGCCGGAATCACACTCAAGACGGAAGATCTTACCTTCAATTTCCTTCAGGGGGTTTTAGGGTTTTTCTTATGTTTTGTTATTTACTTTCTTCTGAGATGTATTCTTTATTGAAAATGAACTAAACCCCTCAAATACCTGAGGGGGATGAAACCTAAGACGGATCTTGTTATTGTTTTCTAAACTGTATGATAAATACTTGATTTGTTCTTAATTATGTGTTCTTAATTCTTGTTTTAATAATTCAGGATATTGATTCAAGTACTGATGTACTTAGGCAGTGGAGCAAAAGTCCCTGTTTAAGAGTAGATCTAGCATAGTTAAACGGAGTTGATCGCAACCCTAGTGATAGGATGATGAAAATCTGTCGGATTAGGGTCAAACCTAATATGGGAGTCCATAGATCGAGTTAATGCAACACTAGGGGTTTTAATTAGAAAGAGATTTCAATTAATCAACCTAGGGTTAGACGTTAGTAGCCTCGAAAGAGGTATTAATATAAATTAGGGAATCCTACGGATCAAGTCAAGTGAATAAATTGTCTGGTTCAGAGTTAAGTAACAAGTGAAATCTAGGTGGATTCTTCCTCGGGTATTGTCTTAATCAACTGGTTTTCCCAAAAGTATTTTCCCAATTCACTCTCTGTGTCTTAGCATCCTTAGTTTAGTAATTAGTTAATTAAACATCGATTCCCTTAATACTTAGGCTAGATAATAAAAAAGATAGTAACTACTAGTACTCTTTGTCCTTGAGGATATGATATTTTCGGTCTTGCCTTAGCTATACTCCCGAACGATAGGTGCGCTTGCCTTATTCGTTGTCATAGTTAGTTTGGACACGATCAAGTTTTTGGCGCCATTGCCGGGGACTAAGATATTAGGAACACTTGATTTTTATTACTTTAGCCATTTTTATTTTTGCAATTAATTTTTATTTTATTTCTACTTTGCTAATTTTTCTTTTATTTGCTTCTGGCAGGTAATTCTAGTTTATGACTAGAAGGAACCCGTCAGGACCATTACTCTTTGATAATGATATAGAAGGAACCGTTCGCAGAAACTGAAGAGAGATAAGGCGGAGCCTACAATACATAGAAGAAGAGCAAGAGGATGATACCAACAATACCAAAGAGATGGCTGATCCCCAGAATAATCCACTTCCTCCGGTGGTGGCCAAAAATCATGCTCCTCGTACTATGTATGATTATGCTAAGCCTAGTTTAGCCGATACTGAATCAAGTATTGTTAGACCTACTATTGCTGCAAATAATTTCGAATTTAAACCTAACACTATACAAATGATACAACAGTTTGTTCAGTTTGAAGGTTTGCAGGATGAGGATCCTAACACACACTTAGCGAATTTTTTGGAATTATGCGATACGTTTAAAATTAATGGCATTTCTGATGATGTCATTTGCCTTCGGTTATTTCCCTTTTCTTTAAGGAATAAAGCCAAATAGTGGTTGAATTCTCTTCCACGAGGATCAATCACTACATGGGAGCAAATGACCGAAAAATTTTTGTTAAAATATTTTCCGCCGGCTAAAACGGCTAAGATGAGGAATGATATCTCTTCTTTTATGCAGATGGATTTAGAGACACTTTATGATGCATGGGAGAGATACAAGGATTTATTTAGAAGGTTCCCTCATCATGGGTTACCATTATGGCTACAGGTTCAAACCTTCTATAACGGTGTGAACCCCTCGACTAGGCAGTTGATTGATTCAACTACGAAGCGTAACCCCGAATAATAAAACACACAAGCGGTAAATGCAATTTATAGAGGAAATGTCACTGAATAACTATCAATGGCAAGTTACAAGGACAAAGCCGACAAAAGCTACCAGTGTTTTCAACCTCGACGCAGTAACCATGCTATCAAATCAGGTAGAACTTTTCAATAAGAAAATTGATGGTTTATATGGTTCTTCGCAGGTACACCCAGTGATGTAGTGTGATGTAAATGGAGGAGGGATGAGCAATACAGAATACCAGCCTTACAACCCAAGCATTGGAAACGAGCAAGTTCACTATACGGGTAACAATCATCGACCTCAAAATAATCCTTATAGTAACTCTTACAATCCAGGGTGGAGGAACCATCCAAATTTATCATGGGGGGTTAAGGAAATCAGAGACAACAACCCCCTCCAGGCTTTCAAAAGAACCCACCTTACCGATAGGAAAAGAAACCAAACCTTGAGGAGATGCTGGAAAAGTTCATCTCGACATCAGAGACTCATTTCCAGAATACCGAAACGGCGTTGAAAACTCAACAAGAATCGATTCAAAAGATTGAGAATCAAATTGGACAATTAGTCAAGATAGTTTCTGAAAGGCAACCAGGTAACTTACATAGTAACACCAACCACAAAAAACATGTGTGTAACATCCCGGTTTAGGACCTAGTCAGAATAGTGGTTCGAGACCACAAATCCGAGGGTCATGAATGAGTTTTTGAGGCTTATAATATGTATGCATGCTAGTGTGAAAGTTTCATGAAGCAATTTTGTGAAATTGTGGTTGAATTGTCCAAAAGGACTAAATTGCAAAAGTTGCAAAATGTGTGTTTCTAGAAGCTATATGTGTGAAATAGCTTTAGATTATTAATTAGAGGTCCTTAAATAGCAATTTATCCAAATTCTAATTTTTGGACAAAAATGGGCATGGATGAGTTAAAATTGAAAGTTTATCAAAAAGGGCATTTTGGTTATTAATCAATTAAGTGATTAAAATAGGTGAAAAGATGATAGAAATTCATTCATCTTCTTCCCATAGCTGCCGAAAATTTGAGAAGCCATTGTTAGGGTTCTTTCAATTTTTCAAGCTTGCTAGTAAGTGCTCCTAAGCCCGATTTTTTATATTCTTCGTATTTTTGAAGTTCCGGTAACATGAGTAAGCTATTTATAGCTATTTGGTGAGCTATCATGGATGTTCAAAAATGTACATATGTATGACATGCATGTATTTTAATGTTTTATGGAAGAATATGAAGGCTTGATGTAGTAGAAACATCTTTTGCTAAGTGATTTTCCATGAAAATGCATGTAGGAACTTAGTTGTGAAAATCTTAAGTTTGGTCATACATGGGTGATTTAGTGAGATTTGATGAATGCTTTAGTTGAGTAAGTGGTTCGGCTAAGCATGAAAGAGTAGAAAGTTGAATAAAAATCACTTTACGAGCCTTTGGGACTAAAGTGTAAATATGAGAAAGTTTAGGGGCAAAATAGTAATTCTGCTAAAGTATGAGATGTGGGTCAATTTAGTCAATGTATTTATTGAATAAGCTGATTTATTCATTATAGATCAAGAAATACGAAGCCCGGATCGAAACTGAGGCAAAAGCAAGGTGGTGGACTAAGTTTCACATTTCAATACTTTTGAGTATCGAGGTAAGTCTATGCATAAACAATGCATTCATACTTACAATTTGTAAATGCTAGCTAGGGTGTAGCATGAATGAGAATGAATGAGAATGATTGGGAACCTATGTGGTTCAAGTAGAATGAATGCAATATAGATGTGAATGGATGAATAATTGGGTAAATAGACTTGTGCATGTGTTGTGATAATGCTAGATGGTGGGCTAAGTGCGATACCATCCAAATGCATATTGACGATGAGCTGGCTATTTGCGATGCTATCATTGGGTATATCATTTAGTGGCTATGTGCGAGATCACGATGATTACCTTTGTGGTAGGCTAAGTGCGATACCACCTTATAAATTGATTGTGGTGTGCTAAGTGCGAAACCACCGAGATATTGGCTGTGTGGATTAATTGTGTATATTAACTATGTGTAATAGCTGTGTGGATAAGATATGTGGATTAGCTGTGTGGATTAGCTATGTGAGTTAGCTATGTGGATGCATTATTGAGCAATAATGACGTGTTGTATATTGTGTAAATGTGATATTGAATGCAAGGGTGCATTTCAATAATGATGAGCATGTGACTCATGATGTGTTGGTAATATGGTAAGGGATAGAAAGAGTAAGCATAGTTGTATATTATATGTTGGTATAATGCTAATTGTGGTTGGGCTTATACTATGATGCTTAATTGTTTATGTGTAAACTTACTAAGCTTAAAGCTTACTCTCTTTCTTTTCCCTTGTCTTATAGATTAAAAGCGTTGAACCGAGATACGAGGATCATCAGAAGATAGCCCACATATCAGCACACTTTGGTACATGAAACTTAATGTTTTGTATATGGCATTTATAGGGGCTAGATAAGTTAGTAAATTTTGTTGTAAATGGCTAAAATGTGTTGGCCTATAGATGGATAGCTTATTTTGTATAATGCCATGGTTGTTGGCTATTACATTATATGAAAGAAAGATGTAGTTTTCTATGTGAGAATGCACTTCAATTTGAGTTGATTATAATGGTGTTAGATGAGTATATGTTGTGTATGTTAGAAGGGTGAAAAGAACTTGACACTTAGTTTTGTTCTTAACCATGTGGGTAGACACACGGACGTGTGTCTAGACCATGTGTGACACACGGTCAGCCCACGGGCGTGTGTTGTGGCCATGCGTCCCCTGCATGTTAATATTTGAAAATAGAATAGACTACGGACTAGTCACACGAGCGTGTGCCTAGAGCGTGTGGGATTCATCAGTGTTGGCCACGGGATAGCCACATGTGTGTGTGTCTATACTCTAGGCCGTGTGAGGGAAGTCAGTGTTCACCATGGTTGGGGAGCACGGGCGTGCCATGGCCGTGGGGCAATTGGCAGAATGCTCAAGTTTTTAGCACGACTAGGGAACATGGGCGTGTGTGTCCATGCACGGGCGTGTCTAATCTTGCACGGGCGTGTGAGACCTGTATAAAAGAGAAAAGTTTTAAGGATCGTAAAAGTTCCAGATTAGTCTCGAGAGCCCTCGTGTGTATGAGTGAGGTCTCGTAAGTCGAGAATGAGGTTATATCGAGTAATGACGTTGAACCTATGTGGTGATTAAGCGGTTTAAGTTCGGTAACGCCTCAGGTCTTGTTCCCGGCGTAGAACCCGGGTAAGGGGTGTTACATTTAGTGGTATCAGAGCTATAGTTTAGTCGGTTCTAAGACTACCGTAGCGGGTGTAAGAGTCTAGCTATACATGCCATAAGTGTACGATGATAGTGTGGTGGTTTCTGATGATTTTAAATCTTGTTTTATATAGAATATGGATTCCGATCCATTGATTGCTGATGAAGTAGCTAGTAATGCGCCAGCTCCTGCGCAAGGAATCGTGCCGATGCAAAGTGGACCCGAGGTGAGGGGTCAAGGGGAAGAGGCACGAGAAGCTTTTCTCCATATGATGAGTGATTGGTACTCGGACTACGTTCGAGCGAACCCTAACGCTCAACCTCCTCCACCTCCTCCCATACCTCAGCCAAATCTCGTGGCTCCTCAAGGTATGGATGTAGTGAGATATCGAAACCCACAGTGGATAAGATTAGGAAACACGGGGCTGAGGAGTTTAGAGCTAAGGTAGATGATGACCCAGAGAGGGCGGAGTTCTGGTTGGAGAACTCGATGAGGGTGTTCGATGAGCTCTCATGTACACCTGAGGAGAGTTTAAAGTGTGTCGTATCGTTGCTGAGAGATTCGGCATACCACTGGTGGAAGATGCTGACGTTAGTGGTCCCAAAAGAGCGGGTGACGTGGGACTTCTTTCTGGAAGAGTTCCGGAAGAAGTATATAATCCAGAGGTTTACTGACCGAAAAAGGAAAGTATTCCTTGAGCTGAAGCAAGGAAGGATGACAGTAGATGAGTACGAGCGTGAGTTTGTTAGGCTTAGCAAATACGCTCAAGAGTGTGTGTCGACAGAGACCATCTTGTGCAAGAGGTTCGAAGATGGGTTGAATGAGGATATCAAACTCCTAGTTGGCATTTTAGAGTTGAAATAATTCGTGGTATTAGTTGAGAGGGCAAGTAAGGCCGAAGAATTGAGTTCAGATAAGAGGAGGGCTGTGAGTGAAGCCCGAGATGCGAGAAAGAGACCGATGGGCAAGTTGTATCAAGCCCAGTCGAAAAGATCCAAGGAAGTGAATCCTCGGATGGTAGCCTCAATGGGGTATTCGCATCGAGACCTGGACAATACTCGTCAGGGTTCGAGAGTCTGAGCTCCCTCGATGGAAAGTGTGGGCAATACAAAGAGTAAACCGGAGTGTCCTAGTTGTGGTAGGTATCACACCGGAGAGTGTTGGGGAAACAGTTGAAAATGTTACAAATGTGGTTCCCCTGACCACTTTATCCGTAACTGTCCCGAGAGGGATGATAAGGAAGAGAGGCAAGAAGTGAGACCTAGTGATGTGTCCACGAGGGGTAGACCACCAAGGAACCCAAGAGGTGGGGCTAGTGGTAGAGGTGCGTCCGGGGACTCTCTGCTGTGAGACCGGAGGGTCGGGCACTGCGAGGACGTATGCCATTCGCACTCGCGAAGAGGCATCCTCCCCTGATGTGATAACGGGTACTTTTTCTCTCTTTGACACCTCTGTTATTGCTTTAATAGATCTAGGGTCTACTCACTCTTATATTCGCATGAGATTAGCATCTAGTTTGAGTATGACCATTGAGTCTACTTTACATTGTGATTAAGGTGTCAAACCCGTTAGGAAAGCATGTGTTAGTGGACAAAGTGTGTAAGAATTGTCCTTTGTTGATTGAGAATCATTATTTTTCGGCAAACCTGATGTTGTTGCCGTTTGATGAGTTCGATTTAATCCTAGGCATGGATTGGTTGACTACCCATAGTGTCTTAGTGAATTGTGGTAGTAAGTTTATTGAACTGAAATGTGAGAGTGGAGATGTAGTTCGGATTGAATCAGGTGGATCGGACAGTCTACCCGTGATGATTTCTTCCTTAGTGGCTGAGAAATGTTTAAGAAAAGGGTGTGAGTCCTATCTTGCGTTTGTGTTGAATACTCAAGAGGTTGGAGTAGGGTTTGAAATAGTGCCAGTGGTATGTGAGTACCCAGATGTGTTTCAGGAAGAGTTACCCAGATTACCTCCAGTGAGAGAGGTCGAGTTTGGAATTGAGTTGGTTCCGGGAACGGCACCTATTTCAATTGCCCCGTACAGAATGGCACCTGTAGAGTTGAAAGAACTGAAGGTTAAGTTACAAGAGTTGACAGATAAGGGTTTTGCAAGACCGAGCTACTCGCCGTGGGGTGCTCTGGTATCGTTTGTGAAGAAGAAAGATGGGCCTATGAGGTTGTGTATAGACTATAGACAACTGAACAAGGTGACGGTTAAGAATAAGCATCCTTTACCAAGGATTGATGATCTTTTCGATCAACTGAAGGGAGCTACAGTGTTCTCCAAGATAGACTTGAGGTCTGGTTATTATCAGCTCAGAGTGAAAGAGCAAGATGCGTTGAAAACTGCATTTCGGACAAGGTATGGCCATTATGAGTTTTTGGTTATGCCGTTTGGTTTCACGAATGCACCTGCGATTTTTATGGATCTGATGAACCGTATTTTTAGACTATATGTGGACAAGTTTGTGGTTGTCTTTATTGACGACATATTGATCTATTCTCAGGATGAAAATGATTATGAAGAGCACTTGAGAATTGTCTTGCAAACTTTGAGAGACAAGCAGTTGTATGCTAAGTTTAGCAAGAGTGAGTTTTGGCTCCGAGAGGTCGGATTCCTAGGACACATGGTGTCAGGTGATGGTGTCAGAGTTGACCCGAGTAAGATATCGACTGTTATGGATTGGAAACCACCGAGGAACGTTTCAGAAATCAGAAGTTTCTTGGGATTAGCGAGATATTACAGACGTTCCGTAAAGGGGTTCTCTGTGATTGCTACCCCGATGACGAGGCTATTGCATAAAGATGTCAAGTTTGAATGGATTGAGACATGTCAACAGAGCTTCGAGAGACTGAAAACAATGTTGACTGAGGCAACGATTTTGGTTCAACCAGAATCAGGGAAGGATTTTGTGGTATATAGTGATGCGTCATTTAATGGTCTCAGTTGCGTGTTGATGCAAGAAGGTAAGGTAGTCGCTTACGCCTCGAGGTAGTTAAAACCGCACGAGAAGAATTATTCGACTCACGATTTGGAGTTGGCTGCGATTGTGTTTGCGTTAAAGATTTGGCGACATTATTTGTATGGCGAAAAGTGCCGAATCTTTACGGATCACAAGAGTTTAAAGTATTTGATGGATCAGAAGGATCTGAATCTGAGACAGAGATGGTGGCTTGAATTGTTGAAAGACTATGAGTTAGTCATTGATTACCATCCGGGAAAAGTGAATGTGGTTGCGGATGCCTTGAGTAGGAAATCCCTGTACGCTCTAAGAATTATGAGAGCGAGTTTAGCATTGTCTGATGATGGTGCTATTTTGGCAGAGTTGAGAGCTAAGCCACTATTTGTTCAACAAATTTGTGAAGCTTAGAGAAATGACTGCGAGATGCAGGCTAAGATAGCTAAGTGCGGATCAGAAAGTGATTCTGATTTTCGAATGGATTTGAATGGTTGTGTGATGTATCGTGACAGAATTTGTGTTCCTAAAAATGATAAGTTGATTCGAAAGGTTTTGTATGAGGCCCACAGTGGATGCTTGTCAGTACATTCGGGCAGTACGAAAATGTACAACGATTTGAGAAAGTTGTATTGGAGGCCGGGTATGAAAAGAGATATTTCAGAGTTTGTGACTAAGTGTCTGATTTGCCAACAAGTGAAAGCAGAGCATCAAGTGCCTTCGGGATTGCTTGACCGGTGATGGTTCCCCGAATGGAAGTGGGATCGAGGTTACCATGGATTTTGTGACGGGGTTGCCGACGACTCAGAAAAGAGAGATCTTTGTGTGGGTTGTTGTGGATAGATTGACGAAGTCGGCTCACTTTATTCGATGCGTGTTGATTATTCACTAGATAAGTTAGTTGAGTTATGCGTGGCGAGATAGTGAGATTGCATGGTGTACCAAAGATCTATTATATCGGATAGAGATCCGAGGTTTACTTCGAGAATTTGGAAGAAGTTGCAAGAGGCCATGGAGTGCGAGATTGAATTTCGATCTTCGCGTTCCATCCGCAATCTGATGGTCAATCTGAAAGAGTGATTCAAGTTCTTGAAGATATGCTCCGATGCTGTGTGCTAGAATTCGAAGGTAGTTGGGAGAGATATCTACATTTGGTCGAATTCGCCTACAACAATAGTTATCAGTCGAGTATACAGATGGCACCGTATGAGGCTTTGTATGGCCGTAAGTGACAGACTCCTTTGTATTGGATCGAGCTTAGCGAGAAACGGATCCATGGGGTCGATCTAGTAAAAGAGACCGAAGAGAAAGTGAAAGTAATTCGTACTAGTCTAAAAGCTGCTTCGGACCGACAGAAGCTGTATGCAGATTTGAAAAGAAAAGAAATAGAGTTTGAGGTAGGCGACAAAGCATTTTTGAAAGTATCGTCGTGGAAGAAGATTATGAGATTTAGACAAAAAGGGAAATTGAGTCCAAGGTTCATAGGGTCGTATGAGATTACTGATGCAATTGGGCACATAGTAGCTTACCAGGTTGGCTTTGCGATGAGAGTTAGAAAAGATTCATAACGTGTTCCATGTGTCGATGTTGCGATGGTATCGCTCCTATCCTTCACATGTGATTCCTTCAACGAAAATTGAGATAAGACCGGATATGTCTTATGAAGAGGAGCCGATTAAGATCTTGGCTCGAGAAGTGAAACAGTTGAGAAATAAGAGCATAGCACTAGTGAAAGTGTTATGGCAGAAACATGGTGTGGAAGAGGCTACATGGGAAACGGAAGAAGCTATGAGAGAGCAACATCCAAACCTCTTTACTGATAATATTTTCGGGGACGAAAATCTCTAAAGGGGGGAGAGTTGTAACATCCCGGTTTAGGGCCTAGTCGGAATAGTGGTTCGAGACCACAAATTCGAGGGTCATGAATGAGTTTTTGAGGCTTATAATATGTATGCATGCTAGTGTGAAAGTTTCATGAAGCAATTTTGTGAAATTGTGGTTGAATTGTCCAAAAGGACTAAATTGTAAAAGTTGCAAAATGTGTGTTTCTAGAAGCTATATGTGTGAAATAGCTTTAGATTATTAATTAGAGGTCCTTAAATAGCACTTTATCCAAATTCTAATTTTTGGACAAAAATGGGCATGGATGAGTTAAAATTGAAAGTTTATCAAAAAGGGCATTTTGGTCATTTATCAATTAAGTGATTAAAATAGGTGAAAAGATGATAGAAATTAATTCATCTTCTTCCCATAGCTGCTGAAAATTTGAGAAGCCATTGTTAGGGTTCTTTCAATTTTTCAAGCTTGCTAGTAAGTGCTCCTAAGCCCGGTTTTTGATATTCTTCGTATTTTAGAAGTCCCGGTAGCGTGAGTAAGCTATTTATAGCTATTTGGTGAGCTATCATGGATGTTCAAAAATGTACATATGTATGACATGCATGTATTTTGATGTTTTATGGAAGAATATGAAGGCTTGATGTAGTAGAAACATCTTTTGCTAAGTGATTTTCCATGAAAGTGCATGTAGGGACTTAGTTGTGAAAATCTTAAGTTTGGTCATACATGGGTGATTTAGTGAGATTTGATGAATGCTTTAGTTGAGTAAGTGGTTCGGCTAAGCATGAAAGATTAGAAAGTTGAATAAAAATCACTTTACGAGCCTTTGGGACTAAAGTGTAAATATGAGAAAGTTTAGGGGCAAAATAGTAATTTTGCTAAAGTTTGAGATGTGGGTCAATTTAGTCAATGTGTGTATTGAATAAGCTGATTTATTCATTATAGATCAAGAAAGACGAAGCCCGGATCGAAACCGAGGCAAAAGCAAGGTGGTGGACTAAGTTTCACATTTCAATACTTTTGAGTATCGAGGTAAGTCTATGCATAAACAATGCATTCATACTTACAATTTGTAAATGCTAGCTAGGGTGTAGCATGAATGAGAATGAATGATAATGATTGGGAACCTATGTGGTTCAAGTAGAATGAATGCAATATAGATGTGAATGGATGAATAATTGGGTAAATAGACTTGTGCATGTGTTGTGATAATGCTAGATAGTGGGCTAAGTGCGATACCATCCAAATGCATATTGATGATGAGCTGGCTATGTGCGACGCTATCGTTGGGTATATCATTTAGTGGCTATGTGCGAGATCACGATGATTACCTTTGTGGTAGGCTAAGTGCGATACCACCTTATAAATTGATTGTGGTGTGCTAAGTGCGAAACCACCGAGATATTGGCTGTGTGGATTAATTGTGTATATTAACTGTGTGTAATAGCTGTGTGGATAAGATATGTTGATTAGCTGTGTGGATTAGCTATGTGGATGCATTATTGAGCAATAATAACGTGTTGTATATTGTGTAAATGTGATATTGAATGCAGGGGTGCATTTCAATAATGATGAGCATGTGACTCATGATGTGTTGGTAATATGGTAAGGGATAGAAAGAGTAAGCATAGTTGTATATTATATGTTGGTATAATGCTAATTGTGGTTGGGCTTATACTATGATGCTTAATTGTTTATGTGTAAACTTACTAAGCTCAAAGCTTACTCTCTTTCTTTTCCCTTGTCTTATAGATTAAAAGCGTTGAATCGAGATACGAGGATCATCAGAAGATAGCCCACATATCAGCACACTTTGGTACATGAAACTTAATGTTTTATATATGGCATATATAGGGGCTAGATAAGTTAGTAAACTTTGTTGTAAATGGCTAAAATGTGTTGGCCTATAGATGGATAGCTTATTTTGTATAATGCCATGGTTGTTGGCTATTACATTATATGAAAGAAAGATGTAGTTTTCTATGTGAGAATGCACTTCAATTTGAGTTGATTATGATGGTGTTAGATGAGTATATGTTGTGTATGTTAGAAGGGTGAAAAGAACTTGACACTTAGTTTTGTTCTTAACCATGTGGGTAGACACACGGGCGTGTGTCTAGACCATGTGTGACACACGGTCAGCCCACAGGCGTGTGCTGTGGCCATGCGTCCCTTGCATGTTAATATTTGAAAATAGAATAGACCACGGACTAGTCACACGGGCGTGTCCCTAGAGCGTGTGGGATTCATCAGTGTTGGCACGGGATAGCCACACGGGCGTGTGTCTATACTCTAGGCCGTGCGAGGGAAGTTCGTGTTCACCATGGTTGGGGAGCACGGGCGTGCCCTGGCCGTGGGGCAATTGGCAGAATGCTCGAGTTTTTAGCACGGCTAGGGAACATGGGCGTGTGTGTCCTTGCACGGGCGTGTCTAATCTTGCACGGGCGTGTGAGACCTGTATAAAAGAAAAAAAAATTAAGGATCGTAAAAGTTCCAGATTAGTCTCGAGTGCCCTCGTGTGTATGAGTGAGGTCTCGTAAGTCGAGAATGAGGTTATATCGAGTAATGACGTTGAGCCTATGTGGCGATTAAGCGGTTTGAGTTCGGTAACGCCTCGGGCCTGGTTCTCGGCGTAGAACCCGGGTAAGGGGTGTTACAATGTGAAAGCAGTTACACTAAGGAGTGGAAAATAGTTGGTTGAAACTGAAAGGAAGATGCCAAAAGAAATTACTAAATAAAAAGAAGAGGAAATGAACGAGAATGTAACGCCGGCACTTAAAGAACCACCAATTCCATATCCAGTACAGTTGAAGAAAGACCGCATGGACGCACAATTCGGTAAGTTTCTTGAACTCTTTAAACAATTACATATTAACCTACCTTTTGTTGAAGCTATTTCGCAGATGCCTACATACACAAAATTTCTAAAGGAGCTCTTAATGAATAAAAGGAAGCTTGAAGAACTGTCAACCGTGGAGCTTAACGAGGAATGCTCAGCTATTCTCCACAATAAGTTGCCAACCAAATTGAAAGATCCAGGAAGTTTTACTATTCCTTGTTTAATTGGTAGTTTAAATATTGAGAAAGCATTAGCTGACTTAGGTGCCAGTATTAATTTAATGCCTTATAAAATGTTCAAGCACCTCGGTCTTGGGGAACCAAAACCCACTAGGATGAGTATCCAACTAGCCGATAGATCTAGTAAATACCCTAAGGGAATTATTGAAGACGTTTTAGTTAAAGTTGATAAATTCATATTCCCTGTTAACTTTGTTGTGCTTGACATGGATGAGGATGTTGAAGTACCATTAATTTTAGGTCGCCCATTTTTAGCCACTACTAGGGCTAATATTGATGTAGGTAATGGTAAGCTTGCGCTTAGGGTAGGTGATGAGGAGATTATTTTTGAAATCTATGATGCTATGCGATACTCTAAAGAGCAAGATGATTCCTATTATTTTATTGACTCTATTGATCATTTTATTCAAGATTCTTTTCAGGAAATAATACATAAAGACACGTTGGAACTGTGTCTTGTTCAAGGCGATGAGGCAGATGATGATTCCAATGAGACGGGGGAGACAAGAATCGAAATAAATCCTAATAGCTCCTCCTTAAGACAGAAAGAGTATGAGGGCATTGAAATAAACGACGAATCTAAACAAAGACGCTCTATTGAAGAACTCCCCAAATTGGAATTGAAACACTTACCAACACACTTAGAGTACGCATTCCTTGGGAGAAATTCTACACTACCGGTAATTATTGCTTCAGACCTAGAACCCAATGAGAAAGAAGAGTTACTACAGGTGTTAAATGAGCATAAAAGAGCCATAGCTTGGAAAATCTCTGACATTAAAGGGATAAGCCCATAGTTTTGCACCCACAAAATCTTAATGGAAGATGAATATAAACCATGTGTGCAACCTCAAAGACGATTAAATCCCAATATGAAGGAAGCTGTCAAAATCGAGGTAATTAAACTTCTAGATGCTGGAATTATTTATCCTATTTCTGATAGTTCTTGGGTAAGTCCTGCGCAGGTTGTTCCAAAGAAAGGAGGCATAACTGTCATAGCTAATGAAAAGAATGAATTAATTCCAACAAGAACAGCCATAGGTTGGAGAGTTTGCATCGACTACAGGAAACTGAACGATGCCACAAGAAAAGACCACTTTCCTTTACCCTTCATTGATTAGATGCTAGAAAGATTATCTGGGCATATGTACTACTGCTTCCTAGACGGACTCTCTGGCTACTTCCAAATCCCCATAACTCCTGAGGATCAAGAAAAGACAACATTCACATGTCCATACGGTACGTTTGCTTATCGAAGAATGCCTTTTGGATTATGTAACGCTCCTACTACTTTTCAGCGCTGCATGCTAGCCATATTTGACGAACTTGTGGAAGATATCATGGAGGTATTTATGGACGACTTTTCGGTATTCGGTAATTCGTTCCACCTTTGCCTTAAAAATTTAAAACGAGTTTTAATGAGATGTGAGGAAACGAACCTTGTGCTTAATTGGGAAAAGTGTCACTTCATGGTTCGAGAAGGGATTGTGTTAGGTCATAAAATTTCTAGTAAAGGGATTGAGGTCGATAAAGCAAAAATTGAAACCATAGAAAAATTACCTCCTCCCGGTTCAGTTAAGGCTATTAGAAGTTTTTTAGGACATGCCGGTTTCTATAGAAGATTTATTAAGGATTTTTCTAAAATAGCTAAGCCTTTGTCGAAATTACTAGAAAAAGATGTACCTTTCAATTTTGATCATGAATGTTTAGATGCATTTAATACTCTAAAAACTAAATTAACAAATGCCCCAATTATTATTGCACCTGATTTGAATTTACCCACTGAACTAATGTGTGATGCGAGTGATTTTGCAGTAGGTGCAGTTTTGGGTCAGTGAAGAGACAAGCATTTTTAACCAATCTATTACGCTAGCAAGACACTGATGGCCGCACAAGAGAATTACACCACCACAGAAAAAGAATTGCTAGCTGTGGTTTTTGCATTTGATAAATTTAGACAATATTTAATATTATCTAAAGTTGTCGTTTACACTGACCATTCAACCCTTCGTTATCTTTTAACTAAATCTGATGCAAAACCTAGACTCATAAGATGGATTCTACTTTTCTGAGAATTTGATTTGGAAATTCGGGATAAGAAAGGAGCCGAAAACTCGGCGCAAAGACCATGTTTCTAGACTTGAAAATCCACATCTTAAAGAACTTGATGAGAGTGAGATTAATGACTCGTTTCCTGAAGAACAACTCTTGGCTATATCCGACACCGAGGTACCTTGGTTTGCAGATATCACAAATTATTTAGCTGCTAACGTCTTACCAAAAGGGTTGACACATCAGCAAAAGAAGCGATTCTTTACTGGTGTGAAAAACTATTTTTGGGAGGACCCTTTTCTTTTTCGTATATGTGCATATCAAGTAATTCGGAGATGTGTCGCGAGGGAAGAAGCAAGCAAAATCCTAGAACATTGCCATTCAGGACCAACAGGAAGACATTACACTGGGACAAAAACAGCACATAAAACACTCGAATCAGGTTTTTATTGGCCCACTCTGTTCAAGGACGCTAACAGGTATGTTAATTCATGTGATAAATGTCCAGAAACAGGGTAATATCTCTAAACGCGATGAAATGCCTCAAACATATATGCTATCATGTGAAATATTTGATGTATGGGGTATCGATTTTATGGGTCCATTCCCTAGCTCATTTGGGAATAAATACATCCTCGTAGCGGTTGATTACATGTCAAAATGGGTGGAAGCTCAAGCTTTACCCACCAATGATGCAAGAGTGGTAGTGCAATTTCTTAAGAAACTTTTCTCTCGATTTGGAACACCTATAGCAATTATTAGTGATAGGGGTACTCATTTTTGTAACGCCCAATTCAAGAAAATCTTAAAGAAATATGGAGTACACCACAGAACAACTACCCCTTATCACCCTCAAACCAGTGGACAAGTCGAAGTATCCAATAGAGAACTTAAACGCATCCTAGAGAAAACTGTAGAATCAAACAGGAAAGATTGGGCATTAAAAGTAGACGACGCTTTATGGGCCTATAGAACCGCCTTTAAAACTCCCATAGGAACATCCCCATACAAACTTGTTTACGGAAAGAGCTGTCATTTACCATTTGAACTCGAACATTAAGCATTTTGGGCTATAAAATTCTTAAACTACGATCTTAAACTTGCAGGCTAGAAAAGATTGATACAGTTGAATGAGCTTGATGAGTGGGGAGCAAACGCCTACGAGAGCTCACGATTATACAAAGAAGCAACAAAGCGACGCCATGATGCTCGTCTAAAGCGACCTAAACAATTTGAAGTTGGAGATCTCGTGTTACTTTATAATTCAAGACTCAAATTATTCCTGAAAGTCAAATCAAGATGGTCGAGTCCATTCGTAATCAAAACTATTTTCCCCTACGGCACAATCGAGGTAACTCATCCGACTTATGGCACTTTCAAGGTAAATGGTCAGCAACTGAAAATTTATAATGGTGAAGATTTTAGGGATATGAGAGAGGAGCTTCAGCTCCGTGAACCTTCAATAGAAATGAAAACTAGGTAAGTCTAGCTTAAGACTTTAAACGAGCGCTTCTCGGGAGGCAACCCGAGCACTAACCCCACTAACGTCCATATTTTCGAATTTTAGCATCTAACTAAAAACTAACCAAATTTTTAAGCGCAGGTTTCCCTACCCACACGGCCTTGCACACGGGCGTGGCCGTGGCCGTGTGGAAAAAGGGCAAAACTTTTCCCAAAAACACGGGCTGTGATAAAACACCACGGCCGTGCGATGCGGCCGTGGTCGATACTATGTAAAGAACACGAGCGTGTGGTCCTCTACACGCCCGTGGGACCTTTGAATCCATTTATTTTTTCTTTTTCTCTTATTTTCATGTTTAATTTCTTTTCTTTTATCTTTCTCGTCTTTAATTTATATTATTATATTTTCATTTCTTTAATTTAGGTTCAAGGGGCTGTTAACGAACGACCACACCACCACCGGAGTATCCTCCCCACCTTCACCTCTCTCCAACTTTACCGTTTCTTTTCATTGACTATATCCAAAATTCAGGAAGTTTCACTTCTCTCCCTATCTTATGATTTTATTACTATATTGGTATTATCTATCTTTGTACATTGAGGACAATGTACATATTAAGTGTGGGGGCGTTAACTACAGTATTATTTGAAAATCCCTGAATTATGTCTTATTCTTAAGTAATTTTCTCATATTACTGTTAGAATGAAATTTCCTTTGATTTATGATTTTCATTGATATGTTTTGGATTAAGTCATAGTTAATTATGCAGTGATGATTTAAACCTTAGGAGACTAGAGAATCAAGCATGATGAGTCTATTTTCAAAATTAAAAATTGATAGGTTGTCTACCTGAATCTAATTATTACCTTGAAGTTTAAAATTCACAAGGTTGACATCAAAAACCCATAATTTTTGTGAGATCTTGAGCCATTCAGAGAATACATTCTTTTCTTGCTCACTTTATTGATTATGAGTATGTCAACATTGATTTGTTATTCTAGAACTTGCTTCGATTATACATGTCGAGACCACACTTTTGATTTGATATACAGAGATGATAAAGGAACCTAGGTTTTAACCCACTTATTCATCTAAAAAAGCCTACCCATTTAATTAACCCTTAGTGAACCCATTTTGTAACATCCTAAATTAGGGGCTATGCATGTGGTGTGTTTTGTGTGTATGTTATGCTTAATATGCTGGTTAGGGTGTTTTGGGGGTCCAGGAAAGGCTCAAGGTTAAGCCGAAGTCTTGGCCAAAATTCTCTTTTTGGGCACTTTAGGGGAGAGCTGGATGGGATAGGACTTAAGGGTTGTTGCTTGTAGGTATTTGGCACAAGGAGTCTATTGGTAAAGTGGCAAGGAGGCGCCACTTAAGGGGCAAGTGAGTGACGCCTAAGGGGAGCTGGCAGGGAGCAGGTTCGAGTTGCGTGGTTTCCTTTTAGGGATTTCTTTTTGACGCCAAGGTGTAGGGGAGGTGGATTCGGCTTGGACTCTGTTGGATGAGTGTTGAATAAGTCAACACATTTAAATGAAGGGAGGAGAGGAAAACAGGGAGGAGGAATCGGTCAACAATTTCGAATGGGGAGTGGAGAGTGATCGGGGAGAGAATTATGGGATTAGGGAGAGAGGAAGAGAGTTTGGTCGAAAGTGGGAAGTGAGGTGTGTGGGTGTGTGTGTGTACGGTTTAGTGGTTTGGAGGGGGTGGCTGAACTTTGAATAGTAGCACTTAGAGGGCGTGGTGAGCATTTCGGCTAGCTAAAAAACACCTAAAGCATTCTCCTTTCTTTTATTTTGCATTTTGGGAACTTTTGCCTCATTTTTTTTAATGGTCAAAACCGAAACACCTCCTAATGCTCTTCTACTTTTTCTTGTTCTTTTGTGCTTAGCCGAAAGTGCATTTTGATTGTGCTCTCTTTGCTTTTCTCTTTGTGTTGCTAGTCATTTCCTTCATAGCCGAATTCCCCAAATCAATTACTCCCTTGTTTCTTCTCAGCCGATTGGTAAGAGCCTTAGCCGAAACCTGTTTCTTTTTTTATTCTCTTTTCATCTTCTTCCTCCTTTCTGCTACTCTTTGATTGGTTGGCCGAAACTCCTCTCTTCTCCATTTCTTTCTTTTTCTGAGCAAAACACCTTCGATTTTTGTTTGTTCTTTGGGTTCTTTTTGCTTTAGCCGAATCTCCCTAGCCATCTCTTCTCTTTTCCTCTTGATTTCTTTAAAAAGAAAAGCCGAAACTTATCATCTTTTCTAGGTAGTCCTTATTTATTTGTTAGTCGAATCTTTCTGGCATTCATATCTCTTCTTTCGACTCTTGTTTGCAGTGGATCGACGTTACTCATCTTCCACCACTCCCAATCGGATTCTCTATTGATCGTGGTAAGTATTTCCCTTTTCGTTTCAATTCTCTTTTCACTCTTT
Source organism: Gossypium sturtianum (assembly GCA_025698515.1). NCBI lineage: Eukaryota > Viridiplantae > Streptophyta > Magnoliopsida > Malvales > Malvaceae > Gossypium > Gossypium sturtianum. Next base: position 102,284,339 of record CM046944.1, read on the forward strand.
TGAGTGCCGAAGACATTAATCTTATCCTATGTTCTTGGCCGATTGAAGGGGGGCTTTGTCTTCGCGTTTTTCCGACTTCTGGTCTATGATTGAAGTGTGTTAAGGGACATCCGATTCTAGTCGACATAGGTATTTGATCGGTGCAGGATCCAAGTTTTTTAATCTCTGGGACTTTTCGATCTAGGTAAGGAACCTTAGCCTTTGAGCATTTATTATCAGTTGCTTTGATGTCAATGTCTTAACCTGGTCTTCTGACCAAGATCGTTTATGGACTCGAATGCCAGCAAATCTAAGGAGGGGGTTGGACTTGTATCTCCAGTCCCAAAGTTCAAGAGGCGCGCGATGTCTGTCTGTGTTCGAGATTGGCCACCAAAGTTGTGGGCGGCTTACGAGCGAGAATAGTAGACAGAGATAGTTGTAGTTCTGCTAGTGATAGTGTCGACATAGATAGCATAGTGCTGCGTGTAATCAGGTGTGTAAAATTTCACACTTTAATATTAATATGTGATACTAATCGTTTGAAATTTGAAAAGCCAAAGTGACTAAATGGATAGTCGTATACCTATATGGGTATGGTTGAAATACCGTAAGTACCTTGATGTTATGTATGAGTTAATGTATGTATGCCATAATGATCTTTGTTCATTTAAATAGCATGGTACTTTCATTTGGGTTGCATATGTTATGCATGGGTTGGATATGTTGTGTAAAGGGAAGTGCTTAAGATGTCACTAGTGGTTTGGTACCACAAGTGGGTTGGCCCCACATTCTTGATTCCGTGACTAAGTCTCGGTGGTTTGGAACCACCGGTGGTTTGGTACCACATACATATGATTTCGTGACTTGTCCCAGTGGTTTGGTACCACAGTGGGTTGGCCCCACATGCATGATTATTAGGGATTGTCACTATTGGTTGGGTACCACAAGTAGGTTGGCCCCACATATGATATTTTGTGACTCTGTCACCAGTGGCTAGGTGTCTCATAAGGAGTGTAGCGGATGGAGGGTCGATTGTAGAAATCCCCACGGTGTGATAGGCTAGTACGGCTGGTGTGTAGAGGATGGAAAATTTAGGTTGGGCTAGGCACATTGCATTCATATTTGAGTATGCTACTTTAAAGTGGGCTAAGGTCCAATATGTGATTGTGGGCCTAGAGCCCTTTATGTTCTTTAAGGGGGATTTACACACTGAGTCTTGGTGACTCACCCCCTATGCTTAACTTTGTAGGTGATCAGTAGGACGTGGACTTGGGAGCCGAGGCGGACTCGTAGATAGAGGCCATAGCTTGATAAATTCCGTAAACTCAGTTTCTTTCTTAAACTATTTTAATTTGGGGATTTTAGTTGATTTTAGTGGATGTAATAAGGCCTCTTAAATTACTATTTAGTTTAACATTATGTATTTAGTTATGACATGACGTTATCCTACGTTTTTAAACATGATTGTTAAAATGGAGTTTTCAAAATATAAGGAACATAAAACAATCGTTTTTTTCTCAAATGCTAACAAAGATAACAAATCAGCGATTAATTAAACTATGAGTTTTTTTTAAGCTATAAACCACTATTTTTCCAAAACCTTTTTCCTATGACATACCATATCTGGTCGTAACGTTTAGACCGGGTTTGGGGTGTTACAATTCTGGTATCAGAGCCCAGGTTGCAAAACTCGAGCTGTAAAAATGGGCTCAATGATGTTTTATTAAGTTGGTCTAAATAATTTTTGGGAACATTTTGATTGGAACATGGCATCCGAGTCCATTGGCACCCGATCCATGCAGGTAAGTGTTCTAAATTATTGATGGTGTATGCATGAAATAACTGTTAGCATGAATGAGTATGTTTGTTAGCTCTAAGAGACCCGAACTTTAGAGACTGAAACGTTTTGAATGTGTCTGGCGAAAACTACTCTCTAAGACTATTTCTCATAAAACTACTCGGTGTTAAACAGTGAAAGAAATACTAACTCATAAAACTTTAATCAGATTAAGTCGCAAACATTAGTCATGAGCACTCGGGGCGTGGGCGTAATGTGCGTGGTTGTGGTAGAGCGGGATTGCGGTATCGAAACCGGTAGGATCCGGTCATGGGTCGAGAAATGAGATGCCGATACCACCATACTGCGAAGCGAAATTCCGAGACCAAGCGGGCGGAGATGATGCGATGTCTCGAAGCGATGTTACGGGTCTTGGAAAGAGTTGCTTGGGGGCGAGCATGGGTGCGAGGGCTCTGGAAATCAGATCGAAATAGCCGAGCTAATTGGCGCGAAATGTTTAGGGGCGTTTCTGGTGTAGCTCCCAACGTCGCTGAATATTGGTTAGAAGCAGTTGAGCGTATAATGGATGATCTTGACTTCACAGAGGAGGAAAAGTTGAAAGGGGTTGTATCTCTTCTTCGAAACGAAGCGTATCAGTGGTGGCTTACGGTCAGGGATGGTACGATGGTTGATAATATCACCTGGGATTTCTTTAAAACAGCATTCCAGAGGAAGTACGTCGGATCAAGTTACGTGGATGCGCAGCGTAACGCATTTCTAAATCTGGTTCAGGGGAGTAAGTCGGTAGCCGAGTATGAGGCAGAATTCTTACGTCTAAGCTGTTATGCCCAGGGTATTGTGGCCACAGACCATGAGCGTTGTGTTCGGTTTGAGGATGGGCTGAGAGATGAGTTGCGAGTGTTGATAGCTCCACAGCGAGAGAGGGAATTTACTGTACTTGTGGAAAAGGCTAAGATAGCCGAGGAGGTGAAGCAGTCCGAAAAGAAGAGTCAGGAGAGAAATAGAAATAAAAGGAATTTTGGTTCGTCAGGATCAGTTGGGCGGTTTCAGAAAAGACCTAGGGTTGAGGGGCCGAATCGTGTTGTGAGACCAACTGTTGATAGTCGGCCTCCGAGGTGTGCTCGTTGTGATAAATTTCATTTTGGTGAGTGTTGGGCTGGTAGTAGAGGCTGTTTCAAGTGTGGGTCTACAGAGCACCGAATAAGGGACTGTCCACATGAGAGGGGTAGAGCGCAACGGTTATGTTCAGTCGGGTAGAGTTGGTCAGCAACCACAGAGAGGTCGTGGTCCGGTCAGAGGGGGTAATGGTGTTAGTCGGGGTCGTGGAACACCAAGCAGAGGTGTAGGGAGCACTGATGCGAGACAGCCGGGGTTGGTCTATACAGCAGACACCGAGAAGAGGGTGATGCACAGGATGACATAACCGGTACGTTCTTAAGTTTTTGGATTGCCTTTTTCTGCATTAATTGATATTGGGTCGACGCATTCTTATATTACTAGTGTGGTATCTGGAACTTTAAGTATAGACTCTGAGATTACCCCTAGGGAGATGACTGTTATTAGCCCGCTAGGACTATCTATAATGGTGAATAAACTTATAGGGATGTACCTCTAGAAGTTCAAGGGGTAATTTTTCCGGCCGATCTGATGGAACCGCCGTTCGGGGAGTTCGACTTAATCTTGGGCATGGACTGGCTAGTTAAGTATCAAGCAAATTTGGATTGTGCAGCCAAACGCATGGTGTTAAGATCTTTCGAGGACAAGGAGGTGGTGGTAATAGGTGAGAGGAGAAATTACCTGTCCAACGTAGTGTCTGCTCCCAAGGCTGAACGAATGGTGAAGAAAGGATGTGAGGCATTCTTAACTTTTGTTCTGGCTCTGGAAGCCAAGGAGTTAACTGTAGGGGATGTTAGAACAGTGAAGGAATTTTCTGATGTTTTCCCAGAAGAGCTTCCGGGATTACCTCCGGATCGCGAAGTGGAGTTTGGTATTGATCTCCTTCCGGGAACAGCGCCAGTGTCTATTGCTCCATATAGAATGGTGCCGAATGAGTTAGTGGAACTGAAAGCTCAGATTCAGGAACTGTTAGATCGAGGTTTTATCCGACCGAGTGTATCACCTTGGGGAGCGCCGGTGCTATTCGTTAAGAAGAAGGATGGATCAATACGTATGTGCATTGACTATCGTCAGTTGAACAAGTTGACGATCAAGAACAAATACTCGTTGCCATGGATTGACGACTTGTTCGACCAATTGAAGGGGGCTTCAGTCTTCTCCAAGATAGATTTGAGGTCAGGATATCATCAGCTTAAGGTTAAGGAAGCGGATATCCATAAGACGGCTTTCAGGACTCGCTATGGTCATTATGAATTCCTGGTGATGCTGTTTGGGTTGACCAATGCACCAGCAGCGTTCATGGACATGATGAACCGAGTATTCCAACCCTACCTAGACCGGTTTGTTGTGGTATTTATTGACGATATCCTGGTTTATTCAAAGTCAGAGGAGGAGCATGATTCGTATCTCCGAGTGGTTTTACAAATTCTGAGGGAGAAGCAGTTGTTCGCTAAGTTCAGTAAGTGTGAGTTCTGGCTAAGAGAAGTTACCTTTTTGGGCCATGTGGTGTCGGCAGAGGGGATTAGAGTTGATCCTCAAAAAATTGAAGCTGTGTTAGATTGGAAACCGCCTAAGTCTGTGGCTGAGATTCGGAGTTTCCTTGGTCTTGCTGGATATTACCGAAGGTTCGTTGAAGGGTTCTCATTAATTGCGGCACCTTTGACCAAGCTGTTGAGAAAAGGGGTACCTTTTGTTTGGGCTGACAAGCAACAGGAAAGTTTTGAGAAGCTAAAGAGGATTTTAATGGAGGCTCCGGTGTTGATTCAGCCGGAGGCTGGAAAGGAGTTTGTGGTTTATTGTGATGCTTCACACACGGGTTTAGGATGTGTGTTGATGCAAGACGGAAAAGTTGTTGCGTATGCGTCTCGGCAGTTAAGACCGCATGAGAGTAATTACCCCACGCATGATTTAGAGTTGGCTGCGGTGGTTTTCACTCTGAAGATCTGGAGACATTATCTGTACGGAGAGAAGTCTGTATTCTACACCGACCACAAGAGTTTAAAATACATTTTAACTCAAAAGGAGCTGAATCTAAGGCAGCGAAGGTGGATTGAGCTACTGAAGGATTATGATTGCTCGATTGAGTATCATCCGGTTAAGGCAAATGTGGTGGCAGATGCGTTAAGCCGGAAGGTAATATCAGATTTGAGAGCGATGTTCACCCACCTGAGTTTATACGATAACGGAAGTTTATTAGCTGAACTGCAAGTGAAGCCGACATGGGTAAGTCAGGTTAAAGAGAAACAGTTATTGGACGATGTCTTGAGTGCTCGACTTCTGGAAGTACAGGATGGTGGGGTGGAGGATTACAGTTTGAACAGCGATGGAGCTTTTTTTTCTGTGGGAAGGTTTGCATGCCAAAGGATGTGGAATTGAGGCGGATGATTCTTCGAAGCGCGCATAGTAGCCCTTACGCTATGCATCCCGGAGGAAGTAAGATGTATCGGGTTTTGCGGGAAACGATTCGTGGCCTGGATTAAAACGGGAAGTTACTGAAATTTATGGGAAAGTGTTTGACGTGTCGGCGAGTTAAAGCCGAGCATCGCTTGCCTTCGGGATTGTTGCGGTACCGTGAAGATTCTACAAAGTGGAAATGGGAAAGGATCACTATGGACTTTGTTAGTGGGCTACCTCTTACGCCTACTAAGAAAGACTCGATTTGGGTGATTGTGGATCGATTGACGAAGTCGGCTCATTTCATTCTGTTTGTGTCGACTACTCTCTTGAGGTTGGCTATCTTTGTATGTGGTAGAAATCATGAGGTTGCATGGGGTACCAGTGATCGATCATATCGGATAGAGACCCTAGGTTTACGTCGAGATTCTGAAGGCGTTGCACCTAGCGTTGGGTACAAAGTTGGATTTCAAGATAAAGACATTCCATCCTCGATCGATGGTCGATCCGAGAGAGTGATTCATTTTTAGAGGACATGTTGAGGGGTCAGTCATCAATTTGAGGGTAGCCGGGAGGAGTTTCTACCGTTAGCGGAATTTGCATACAACAACGATTACCAAGCTAGTATTCGGATGGCGCCCTATGAAGCATTGTACGAGGCGAAATGTCGTAATCCTACATGTTGGACGTAATGGGTGAACGCCGATTTTGGGCCCGCACTGGTCATTGAGACAGAGGAGAAGGTTAAGCTAATTAGGGCTCGATGGAAAGAAGCATCCGATAGGCAGAAATCATATGCGGACCTGAAGCGAAAGGAAATAGAGTTTGCTGTAGGTGATCGGGTTTTCTTAAAGGTTTCACCGTGGAAAAAGGTTCGAGGTTTGGACGAAAGGTAAGCTAAGCCCGTGTTCATCGAGCCTTATCGTGTGTTGAAGCGTGTGGGACCGGTAGCTTATCAGCTCGAGCTGCCTTCAGAATTAAGCCAGATTCATGATGTGTTCCATGTTTCAATGTTGAGGCGCTACCGTTCGGATCCATCCCATGTTGTACCATTGGAAGAGATCGAGGTAAGGCCGGACCTATCCTTTGAGGAGGAGCCAGTTCAAATCCTGGTTCGTGACGTTAAGGTATTGCGGAGAAAGGTGGTTCCTTTGGTTAAAGTGTTGTGGCGGAATCACGATTCAGAGGAAGCCACGTGGGAGCCACTGGATGTAATGCGACAGCAATACCCTCATCTCTTTTGATCAGGTAATTTCGAGGCCGAAATTATTTTTTTAAGGGGGTAGAACTGTAACATCCTAAATTAGGGGCTGTGCATGTGGTGTGTTTTGTGTGTATGTTATGCTTAATATCTTTGGTTAGGGTGTTTTGGGGGTCCGGAAAGGCTCAAGTTAAGCCAAGTCTTGGCCAAAATTCTCTTTTGGGCACTTTAGGGAGAGCTGGATGGGATAGGACTTAAGGGTTGTTGCTTGTAGGTATTTGGCACAAGGAGTCTATTGGTAAAGTGGCAAGGAGGCGCCACTTAAGGGGCAGGTGAGTGACGCCTCAGGGGAGCTGGCAGGGAGCAGGTTCGAGTTGCGTGGTTTCCTTTTGGGGATTTCTTTTTGACGCCAAGGTGTAGGGGAGGTGGATTCGGCTTGGACTCTATTGGATGAGTGTTGAATAAGTTAACACATTTGAATGAAGGGAGGAGAGGAAAATAGGGAGGAGGAATCGGTCAACAATTTCGAATGGAGAGTGGAGAGTGATCGGTGGAGAGAATTATGGGATTGGGGAGAGAGGAAGAGAGTTTGGCCGAAAGTGGGAAGTGAGGTGTGTGAGTGTGTGTGTACGGTTTAGTGGTTTGGAGGGGGTGGCCGAACTTTGAATAGTAGCACTTAGAGGGCGTGGTGAGCATTTCGGCTAGCTAGAAAACACCTAAAGCATTCTCCTTTCTTTTATTTTGCATTTTGGGAACTTTTGCCTCATTTTTTTAATGGTCAAAACCGAAACACCTCCTAATGCTCTTCTACTTTTTCTTGTTCTTTTGTGCTTAGCCGAAAGTGCATTTTGATTGTGCTCTCTTTGCTTTTCTCTTTGTGTTGCTAGTCATTTCCTTCATAGCCGAATTCCCCAAGTCAATTACTCTTTTGTTTCTTCTCAGCCGATTGGTAAAAGCCTTAGCCGAAACCTATTTCTTTCTTTATTCTCTTTTCATCTTCTTCCTCCTTTCTGCAACTCTTTGATTGGTTGGCCGAAACTCCCCTCTTCTCCATTTCTTTCTCTTTCTGAGCAAAACACCTTCGATTTTCGTTCGTTCTTTGGGTTCTTTTTGCTTTAGCCGAATCTCCCTAGCCATCTCTTCTCTTTTCCTCTCGATTTCTTTAAAAAGAAAAGTCGAAACTTATCATCTTTTCTAGGTAGTCCTTATTTATTTGTTAGCCGAATCTTTCTGGCATTCATATCTCTTCTTTCGTCTCATGTTTGTAGTGGATCGACGTTACTCATCTTCCACCACTCCCAATCGGATTCTCTATTGATCGTGGTAAGTATTTCCCTTTTCGTTTCAATTCTCTTTTCGCTATTTTGAGTGCCGAAGACATTAATCTTATCCTATGTTCTTGGCCGATTGGAGGGGGCTTTGTCTTCGCGTTCTTCCGGCTTCTGGTCTATGATTGAAGTGTGTTAAGGGACATTCGATTCTAGTCGACTTAGGTATTCGATCGGTGCAGGATCCAAGTTTTTTTAATCTCTGGGATTTGTCGATCTAGGTAAGGAACCATAGCCTTTGAGCGTTTATTATCAGTTGCTTTGATGTCAATGTCTTAACCTGGTCTTCTGACCAAGATCGTTCATGGACTCGAATGCCAGCAAATCTAAGGAGGGGGTTGGACTTGTACCTTTAGTCCCAAAGTTCAAGAGGCGCGCGGTGTCTGCTGTTCGAGATTGGCCACTAGGTTGTGGGCCACCTTCTGAGCAGAATAGTAGACAGATAGCTGTAGTTCTTGCTAGTGATAGTGTCGACATAGATAGCATAGTGCTGCGTGTAATTAGGTGTGTAAAATTTCACACTTTAATATTAATATGTGATACTAATCGTTTGGGGCTGAAAAGCCGAAGTGACTAGATGGATAGTCGTATGCCTATATGGGTATGGTTGAAATACCAGGTAAGTAACTTGATGTTATGTATGAGTTAATGTATGTATGCCATAATGATACTGTTCATTTAAATAGCATGATACTTTCATTTGGGTTGCATATGTTATGCATGGGTTGGATATGTTGTGTAAAGGGGAAGTGCTTAAGACTGTCACTAGTGGTTTGGTACCACAAGTGGGTTGGCCCCACATTCTTGATTCCGTGACTAAGTCTCGGTGGTTTGGAACCACCAAAGTGGTTTGGTACCACATAAATATGATTTCGTGACTTGTCCTGGTGGTTTGGTACCACAAAGGGTTGGCCCCACATGCATGATTATTAGGGATTGTCACTAGTGGTTGGGTACCACAAGTGGGTTGGCCCCACATATGATATTTTGTGACTCTGTCACCAAGTGGCTAGGTGCCACATAAGGAGTGTAACGGATGGAGGGTCGATTGTAGAAATCTCACGGTGTGATAGGTCGAAACACGTGGTGTGTAGAGGATGGAAAATTTAGGTTGGGCCGGGCACATTACATTCATATTTGAGTATGCTACTTTAAAGTGGGCTAAGGTCCAATATGTGATTGTGGGCCTGGAGCCATTTATGTTCTTTAAGGGGGGATTTACACACTGAGTCTTGGTGACTCACTCCCTATGCTTAACTTTGCAGGTGATCAGTAGGACGTGGACTTGGGAGCCGAGGCGACTCGTAGATAGAGGCCATAGCTTGATAAATTACATGAAACTCGGTTTCTTTCTTAAACTGCTTTTAATTTGGGGATTTTAGTTGATTTTAGTGGATGTAATAAGGCCTCTTAAATTACTATTTGGTTTAACATTATGTATTTAGTTATGACATGACGTTATCCTACGTTTTTAAACATGATTGTTAAAATGGAGTTTTCAAAATATAAGGAACATAAAACAACCGTTTTTTTTTGTCAAATGCTAACAAAGATAACAAAACAGCGATTAATTAAACTCGGAGATTTTTCTTAAGCTATAAACCACTATTTTTCCAAAACCTTTTTCCTGTAACATACCAGATCTGGTCGTAACGTTTAGACCGGGTTTGGGGTGTTACACATTTGAATCCTGATAAACCATTTCTTGACTCACCCATTAATATTAATCCAAAACCCACTTTGTATTTGTTATCACAATTTCTCTTGACTACCCCTATATCGAGATTTGATTTGATTAGTTGCTTAACTATTTTTCGTTATTTCAGTTGTTAAATTTTATCTTATTATTATTGTACTTAATGATTTGTTCTTAAAAAAAATCTATTATTATTTGATTTTCATCCATTATTAGTTCTATGTTAATTGAGCTTATACATTTAAATTCCACATCTTGAGAAGAAGCTCGTGTTATAAAATTTTAATTGATGTAATTATTCGAGTTTTAGTTTATCTTTCTAGTTAAGTAATTTGTCAATTCAATCTCGATTCTAACCCTTTTAATTAAGCCTTTATCCACACCTTTAACCCTAGCCCCGTTACAACCCTTAAAAGACCTTTTGATTTGTGTATCGTATCATTCTATAGTGGTGGAGATTTGATTTTCATGCAAGCCTATGGGATTAACTTTTCATGTTGACTCTTGAGTGCTTAATTTCTAACCTTAAAAACTTTGAGTGATTTGAGTGAACCTTTAGTGAGGATGTCAATTTTTTGTCGATTTTGAATTAAAGGTAATTATTTAGGTAAGAAGAAAAACCTATGTTTTCGTACTACAAAAACTAATGTCTTTGATTGTTTGAATCTTTAGGAACCTTCTGGTTAAATTATCAATGTATGAATTACCTATAAATTATGATGAAATATTATTGATGAAGGTTATGAATTGAGGAAATTCGATTTTAATTGTAAGTTGAGAATTTTGCTTGAGGGCAAGCAAATGCTTAAGTGTGGGGGTATTTGATAAACCGTAATATACACATATTTTAATCCCACATTTAGCATACTTTTGGATGATTTATCCCCTGAATTGGGTAATTTGATGCTCCTAATCCTTTAATTTCATGTTTTATACTTAGGAGAGCATCGGAGGATGAAAAGAACGAGAAACGGGCCAAAAACAGAGAAAATGGGCCACAGGAAGAAATCCACACGGCCTGGAGGTAACCACACGGCTGTGCCACTTTAGTAAACCCGAACACGGCCTGGGCTCGATTGACACGGGCGTTTCACACGGCCGTGTCCCTGCCGTGGCCAAGATGAATTTCACTCGGAATAGGATACTTGTGGGCCAAGTAAGGCATCCCGAAAGCCTATATAAACACCCTAGAGGGCAACCTAAAAGGGGAGTTTGACAGAAGCCTTCTGTTAGGGCTTTTGACGAGGGGCGAAGCCAGAGAGGGCTGAACACAGGAAATTACTCGAAGACAGCCAGTTGATTCATCCCAAAAGCCGGAATCACACTCAAGACGGAAGATCTTCCTTTCAATTTCCTTCAGGGGGTTTTAGGGTTTTTCTTATGTTTTGTTATTTACTTTCTTCTAAGATGTATTCTTTATTGAACATGAACTAAACCCCTCAAATACCTGAGGGGGATGAAACCTAAGACGGATCTTGTTATTGTTTTTTGAACTGTATGATAAATACTTGATTTGTTCTTAATTATGTGTTCTTAATTCTTGTTTTAATAATTCAGGATATTGATTCAAGTACTGATGTGCTTAGGCAGTGGAGCAAAAGTCCCTGTTTAAGAGTAGATCTAGCATTGTTAAGCGGAGTCGATCGCAACCCTAGAGATAGGATGACAAAAATCTGCCGGATTAGGGTAAAACCTAATATGGGAGTCCATAGATCGAGTTAATGCAACACTAGGGGTTTTAATTAGAAAGAGATTTCAATTAATCAACCTAGGGTTAGACGTTAGTAGCCTCGAAAGAGGTATTAACATATATTAGGGAATCCTACGGATCAAGTCAAGTGAATAAATCGTTTGGTTCAGAGTTAAGTAACAAGTGAAGTCTAGGTGGATTCTTCCTCGGGTATTGTCTTAATCAACTGGTTTTCCCAAAAGTATTTTCCCAATTCACTCTCTGTGTCTGAGCATCCCTAGTTTAGTAATTAGTTAATTAAACATCGATTCCCTTAATACTTAGGCTAGATAATAAAAAGATAGTAACTACTAGTACTCTTGGTCCTTGAGGATACGATATTTCCGGTCTTGCCATAGCTATACTCCCGAACGATAGGTGCGCTTGCCTTATTCGTTGTCATAGTTAGTTTGGACACGATCAACAAGCTTCATACATAGACAAGATATTGGAACATTATGCAATGATCGATTTTAAGAAGGGAACTCAACTTTCTATATCGAGATTTCATCTTTCATTGGAGGATTGTCCTAAGACAGCAAAAGAAAGAGAAAACATCATAAATGTTTCTTATGCTTCTATAGTAGAAAGTTTCATGTATGCTATGTTATGCACATGTTTAGATATCTATTTCATAGTAGGGTTGGTGATTTGATATCAGGCGAATCCCAGTCCAAGACACTGGCAAGCAGTTAGGCTTATACTCAAGTATTTACGGAGAATGAGGGATTATATGCTTGTGTATTTCGAAGGAGATCTTACTCCTATTGACTATACCAATTAAGATTTCCAAACGTGTTGGGATTCGAGGAAATTGACATCAGGTTGTGGCTTTGTCCTAGGCGGTAGGTCCATAGTGTGTAGTGTCAAGTAGAGTTGTACTATTAAATCCACAATGAAGGCTGATATGTGGCTACTTTTGAGGCTACAAAAGAAGTAATATGGCTTCAAAAGTTCCTTACAGATCTTGAATTCGTTCCTATTATGAAAAAAGCTATCACACTGTATTTTGAAAACTGTGCGACAACAGCTAATACCAATGAGACGAGAAACCATAAGAGGACAAAACATATTGATCAAAAGTATCATATCATAAGGGAGGCAGTTGCAGACAGAATCGTGGATGTAGTCAAAATCGCATCATATAACAACCTTGTGGACCCGTTTACCAAGACTCTACTAGCTGGGAGTTTTGAGAAGCACGTGGAAAGCATAGGAATGCAAAATATGACTTATCTACTTCCCTAGTGCAAGTGGGAGACTGTTGGATTTGGTGCTGTAAGTGTAGTATATTCGTTTGTAAACTTGTATTTTTCTAAACAGATTGGTTGAATAAAATTATTCATGAATTACATTAATACACTTTATATGTTGTCCTTAATGGTTTTTGCATAAAAAGCAAAATGAAAGTAATTATTTGCTCACTGGTTATCTAATGTTTAACTAATACTAAGCAATATTACGTGGTCAGATTGTAATACGAAAAGATAACTTATATTAGTAGATAAACCTAAACATGTCCTTAGTTTAATTGGAAATGAGCAAACTGATTGAAAAAAATAATATCTTGTCTATCAAGTCCAATTGGGGAGAGGCTTTTTCTTGAGCATCAGAGTTGATGACTCCCAAAAGATAGCAACATAGATGTGACCGACTGGACTGACAGTAGATCAGACAGGACCCAAGTAGAATAGTTCTTGAATGTGTTTATTGATTTATTCACTTGTGACATTTATAGTGTGGCATACTTTAATCTTGAGTGGATGATGGACTATGTATGCGTGACTAGTATACTTTGATGTAAGTAAAAGCTTGAGTTCAAATAGGTAAGAAATTGAAAGCTGGTGCATTAGGTATACAACTTCTATGGTATGTAGCATAATTCACAATAGTGGAATTCATAGCCCTAGACATGGGTAAATGATATCCTTTCATTAGCATTACATGATAGATGAAAAGTAAATGTGGCCAGCGGTCGTTTGTCTTTGTGATAAATGACTTAATTATTATTTGATATTAATCAAGTTTTCATGAAGGAAGATGCAAAGGTTACCTTGAGATAAAATAATATCATTTTAGGAGAATGTATTTATCCCAAAGTGATTAAGGATATCCTATGAGGGTAACACACTTATGGCAAGGTCATTGGACGAACATTGATCGAGTAGCTTTTGTAAGGGTATGTTATTAGGGAGAGCTTAGTCACGATACTATAGTGAAATGACTTTGTGTCTAAATGACTTTATAATTAATAGGCGAAAAGCTGGAACTTAATTATAAATCATTTGAAGCTTATTTACATATGTCCAGTCAGTCCCTCAGCTAGCTCGTTGAAACCATAAATGAATTGCATGTTGAATCAAATGAACATAATTAGATAGAAATGATAAAGTTAGAGAAATGGGTTACATTCAGAAATGAATGTGATTTCTCACTAAGTGTGAAAATGACTTGAGAATTAATTTAAAATTTTTGAATTATCATTTGATTAAATAATTGAAATTTAAAAATGAAATTAAATTAATCAATAATTATGAATCCCTTGAATGTAGAAATTAAATATATTTTCTCATAGATTCTTTTAATTTGCCATGACTTTAACAAAATTAGAATTGCAATAATAGTTTGAACATCTGTTTAGGACAACCTATGTGCAGTTTAAGGCTAGCATTCTTTACTTTGATCTCCATGATATGTTACTTAGTCGACAAATGATCTCAAGTTATGTATTTATCTGTTCTTAATGTTGTTGATCGAACTTAAGAGAGGTGGAAGAGAAAGGATTGACAATCCTATCCAATTCTTATCATTATCTTTTATCTCTTTTACTTAGGGCTGACTGCCTATAAACGTGTTATCGTTTATAGTAAAAAGATCACACCAAAAATATAAGAAATTAAATCGGTGGTGTCTGCAAAGTATACAGGTCAAATTGTAATATAATATATGTGTTTACAATGGAAAATGGAAAGTATTCCGAGAATCGTACCCAAGGGAGGATGGGATAAACCTATAGAAAATCTCTTTACAAAAATAAGTCTAAATAGTAATAATTAAATACTATATTATGACAAATCATAAAAGGGATTAATAAGAAAAATTAAATAAATAAAATAAATAAACAAGAAAATAAACAAATGACTAAATTGATAAAACCAATCAGGAAGATTAACTTGTCTCAGGGTTTGTAATTAACTTCGAATTAGGGTTTTATGTTGGATTAGCTACCGATTAATCAATTATTACCTTCCAGCCTCTAACTAATAACTCGATTGGTTGATACTCATTTATCTCCCGACCTCACTTTCTCAACCAGGATAAACTACGATTTACTTGGTTAGACTTATCTCTCGATCTTATCTAACCTATGATTACTTACTACGGTTGTTAAGCCTAGGGTTTAGGAACGCATAATCATACAAACTAATCCTCTTGGGAAACCCTAAATCATCCATTAATCACGTCCCTATCCACTCATTAATCTCCCGTAAGGGATTTAGCCACTTATGTTATTCATACTCTTACTCTCAATTGAATAAAACATGTAAATAACACGATTAAATCAAAAGAGAAAAGAGATTAGAATAGTCTTGGATTTGATGTCAAATGAAGAACAAAGTAGAAAATATCTCGATCAAAATAATGAATGTCATCGCTTGCAGAGGTAAATAACTGAAATACTTCAATATTATAAAAGAACTCTTGGATCAAAACCGATTCTAAAAGGAAAGTACAAAGTTGTTTATGAAAACCGAAAGAAAACTAAGTTTAATCTGACTCCTAATCTACGAGGGTTTTTGATGGCGTCTAAGATTACTTAGCTACATCAAACCCCTAATGTCTTATTTATAGGATTTTTGACGGCCTGAATTAGGTTTTCGACACGTCCTAGGTCTTTGTATAAAGTCGATTGTACAGAAGAAAATAGCCTTGGAAAACTTGGGCACCACGTCGGCCCTATGTCGTACCATACAAGGTCTATGGCACGACATGACATGTGATTCGCGAATTCTTTGGTTCGTTTCATGCTTTAATGGCTTAGGAAGCTTGTGCATCACTTGTCCCTTGCTCCCATGCCAATTGAGCCTATAATTCATCACCTTACACACTCAATTCAACACATTAGCACTACTTAAGACCCGTGTCGGCCTAATAGGTCACAACGCTCACAAAATGTGTTAAAAACACTTATTTTTACTAACTTTTAATAGTAAGTACTAAATATAAAAAACTAATATAAAATACTAAATTGGCTAGAAAACAAGCTTCTTAAGTGTAAAAATAGATCGAAATTACTACTACATTTGATGGTAGGTCAAGGACCAAGTTGGTTGTTTTATTTGGATATGAAGACTCTAATTGAAATTCAAAATGAAAGGTTTTATCCTGGATAATATTTCAATTCAACTGGTGATTTTATCTACTTAAAGTTACTTGGAGAAGCTATTATATTTGCCTATAAATAGGCAACACTTATGCATATGTCCAGTGCATCTTTTTTAAAGTGCTTTTGCTTTATTTTCTTGTGTAACTGCTATTAGTTTTCATTTTTTTCTTTGCACTCTTTATAGGCCTTTTGGAGAGTTAAAATCTGTTATAGGTGAGGAATTTAGATAAGTGATTGTAACAAGTAAGGGATATTTATTGAGGCTGCAATTGTTTCTTGTGTAATGGTAGTGATCTGCCACAATTCGTTGTGGCAAATTAGAGTCTTTTTGACACTTAATGAGCTTGTTTTCTAGCTTTTTTACATGTTTTTATTACATTTTTAGTTTTTATTAGTTTAAGTTTAATTTATGCAAAATAAACGTTTTAACGCAATTTTTAGTCATGTGATGACCTAATAGGCCAATACAGCCTTAGGGATGAACTAGCGAGCTGCTCAAGTGTGTAGGAAACTGATTTCGGGCTAAGAACATGAAGGATGATGATAGCTTCACGACATCGAGATGTGGTGTCGCAACACCAGACTTCGAAGCCAAGGAATTTAGCCTCAAAAGGTAGTGTTGCGACACCGATCCTGTGGTGTCGCGACACCAGACAATAAATCAGACTAATTAAGCTAAGGGTGTTTTTGTTTACACAATAAACATTTATTAGTTTTTAGAGCTGTAATAACCTAATTAGGTCAGACAATTTTGGCTATAAATAGGTGTGTTTAGCCTCACTTTTGGAGGCTTGGCGAAGTGAGCCACTTAGTTTGGCTTAGGGTTTTTATTTCCATTTTTTTTTATTTCATTTCAATTTAGTCATTTTTATGTTATAAACAAATTTTTTTTCTTTGTTTAACTTGGATTCGATTTCTATCCAAGCCTTTAATTAAGTAGTTTTTATTTATTTATTTTCAGTTTTCAATTGGAATTGGAATTGTGTTCACAATTGTTAAAGGAAATTCGACTTTTGGGCGCAACTTGACATCAAAATGCATTCATTCTCTTATTCCCTTTTTTCTATTGAACTTTTTGCTTTGCATGTTAATTATGAAATTAGAGATAATTGCATCTAGATTCATGAGTGGCTAGTTTCCTTAAGGAGATTAACAAGTAGATATGGAATAATTAACGGAAAAATTAGTGTTTGAGTCCGAGTTAGTTGTCTTAAATTATGTGCGATTAAACACTAGGATTGACGACCCTAGGTAGTAATTTAGGATAAACGATATCAAGAGATAGGTTTACTGAGTAAATCATATTTTATCTCGATCAAGAAAGTGAGGTGGAGAGATAAGCGTATATTGGTTGATTAGTTAATTAGTTAGAGGCCGAGATGTAATAATTGGTTAATTAATAGCTAACTCAATAAAACCCGAGTTCTAATGTTAATTAAGAACACTGAAGTAAGTTAATCTTCTGCCTATGTTATTGGATTAATTTCGATTGTTAATTGGTTGTATTTAATTATAGTTAATTTATGTTATTTCAATTAATTACTTTTATTTTGGTTTCTCGTTATATAATTTTAGATTATTACTATTTAGCCCTTCTAGTGTAGAAAATTGATTTTAGTTTAATTCAACCTACCTTAGGTACGATCATCAGAATACTTCCCGAAGTGTTTTGTTGTAACGCTTTACTTTATTACAATTTGACCCGTATACTTGCGGACACCGCTGATTAATTTTATTATCTTTTTGCTGCAGTATTTCCAATCCAGACGTTTGCACATCTAGCGGCAGCCAGGTAGATAAGACTTCAACAAATAGATTTCTAGATTGATTGTTTTTTAAATGATTCACTAAATTAGTCTCTGCAGAGTAGAATTATTTTCCGAACAGCAATAACAAAGGTTGTGTGCCTATTTCTCACTTTGCCTTATTCTCCTACATTAATTATTGCAATTAAAAGTACGAGATTTAAAAATTAATTAGATATTATATCATGTGTAATTCTTATGGCATTAAAAACTAATATATATATATATATATATAAATACACGAAAATGGATAGTAAAACATTGGAGTTGGAAATCATAAATGAAGGTAAGCAAAATTAAACAAATACTTATGTCTGTATTATTAAAATATTCATATTTTATTCTGTGAAATATTTATTACTATGTGTCCTTATATATTGTGATATATATATATTTATTATTAAATATTAACATAAAATTTTAATAAAAAATTAAGAATATTTTTTAAAATTTAAAATTATTATTAAAATAAAAATAATATTAAAAAATTATTAAAATAATAAACAATATTAATTGTATTAATAATTTATTATATGATTAAATATAAATATATATGTTTAATAATATCAAAAATTATAATATTTGAGATTAATATTTTAATTTTTAAAAATAAAATAAAAGAAAATATATTATAATATAATAATATTTCACTTTATTTAAAATAATTTTATAGAAAAATTAAGTTCCTTGAAGGGACTCTTAAAATATTATTTATATTATTCAAAAAGAGAAATCATAAAAGAACTTTTTTGTTGGGCAATTTACCTAAATATACCGATTTTTAAAAAAATTTACAGAAAAGGGCCGAAAAAATAATTATTTACCGGAAAGGGTCATTTCCCCCAAAACGCGTCCCACGTCGGTAGCGTTTTGGGTGTGCAAGAAAGCGCGCGCGTCCACGGGCGCGCTTTGTGCATCACATCAAAAATCGCGTCCTGAGGGCGCGCTTTGTCGATGTGGCAAAACGCGCCTCGTGGACGCGCTTTTTCCTCTCCCCCACGATGGGCTTTTCAAAGTAGTTTTTAGTGTTAGGGAATGACTTTTTAGGGTTTTAGGGCTACAATTTAGGGATTTTTAGGGTCTTAGGGTTTAGGGTTTCTAGGGGAAAATTAATGGACTATATTTTAGGGTTAATTAATTAGAATAATTTTAAGTTTAGGGTTTCGGGAAAAATATATCAGCAAAATAAAAATTATTTGAATTTTTTTACAGTAGTATCTGGCAATATAATTTTGAGAAGACGTTTCTGAACAAATAGTGGCCAAAACGCTTCAAGCAGGATGCACTGTCAGCAAGAGTACTGAAAAAATCTCCAACGTGGACGTTCTTTTGCTACAGTAGTCTCTGGCGAAATAATTTTGAGAAGATGTTTCTGAACAAATAGTGGCCAAAACGCTTCAAGCAGGATGCACTGTCAGCAAGAGTACTGAAAAAAGCTCCCACGTGGACGCTCTTTTGCTACAGTAGTCTCTGGCAAAATAATTTTGAGAAGACGTTTTTGAACAAATAGTGGCCAAAACGCTTCAAGCAGGATGCACTGTCAGCAAGAGTACTTAAAAAAGCTCCCACGTGGACGCTCTTTTGCTACAGTAGTCTCTAGCAAAATAATTTTGAGAAGACGTTTCTGAACAAATAGTGGGCAAAATGCTTCAAGCAGGATGCACTGTCAGCAAGAGTACTAAAAAAAGCTCCCACGTGGACGCTCTTTTGCTACAGTAGTCTCTGGAAAAATAATTTTGAGAAGACGTTTCTGAACAAATAGTGGCCAAAACGCTTCAAGCAGGATGCACTGCCAGCAAGAGTACTGAAAAAAGCTCCCACGTGGACGCTCTTTTGCTACAGTAGTCTGGCAATCCTTAGACTATATATCAGCCAAATTTCATTCTCAGGTTGCATAACAGAAATTGAGGTAAAAGTAAAATAGAAACTGAAGATGAGTGAACGTATTAATGCTGTTATTTACTACGATGGTGAGGTTTGTGACACCGAAAATGGTGTTGTTTTTTTTATCGGAGAACACAGCACGATTGGGTTTTAACCGGAACATAGATTTGACAAAACTTCGTAAAAGAATTAGGCGTAAAATCTTCGGAACAACGCCAATGAAAGTTCAGTCTATTAAATATAGATTTTGCGCTTTGGATGATCCCGTGAGATATGACACATTTGACATCAAAGGTCCTCGGAGATTGGAGGCAATGGTGGAGACTCATCTTGCCAGTGGATCACCCTATCTTGAGGTATACGTACATTTTTCATCGCCAAGTGATCTTCCTTCGACTTCAACATCTACTGTTGTTCGAGGGGAATACACGACCCCAAGCCGACACTCTGTTAGTGGGAGGCACAATACGGAAGCGCCCGTGTTTGGTGGTAGTATAGAAAACACAACCCCTGCACAACACTCGGTTGGTGGATGGGACATGCATATCCTTCCTTCGATGTTCGATGCTAGTAATACGTATTGGAGAACGTCATCAACTTCTAGTGGTTGGCAATCCACATATGATTGGGAACGTTACGAAAGTTGTTTAAGAAGGGATAATGTACTCCCCACGACATCCACCGGCGAGGGGCCCTCGTTCGTTGCAGATGATGGTGGGTCGGATGACGAGTCCGATGTGGATCCACCTCAAGAGCCCGGACCCGATGGTGTAGAAGTTGCATTATTTTCTGAACCGGAGCCTGTTCCAACGGATGTTGAAGGCGGTTCGATGAAGAAGAAAAGATCCGCGATTCGTATGTACTCGCCTCCAAACCCCACATGCATAATGTCGATCTATCTTAAGACGATGCATTGAGTTTCCTCCACCCCACAAAAAGGGCTTTTTTGTAAATATTAAAGGACTATTGTGAAATTTGAGAGGAAGTTTAAAGGATTTTAAGAGAAATTTGAGAGGAATTTGAGAGAAAGTTGAGAGAAAAATGAGTAAGGACTAATGTGTGAAAAAAACAAAAGGGTTGGGGGGTTTTTATAGGTTTTTTTTTTACCGTTGGAGGCCCAACAAATCAAAAAAATTGATCGTTGCGAGGGCAAAGCGCGTCCGCAGTGCGCTTTGTGCCACATCAGCAAAGCGCGCCCTCTAGGACGCGTTTTTTACTGATGTGGCACAAAGCGCGCCCTCGTGGATGCGCTTTCCTGCTGCATCCCCCAAAAACTCGCTGACGTGGACGCGTTTTGGGGGGAAATGACCTTTTCCAGTAAATAATTATTTTTTCGGCCTTTTTCCTTAAAATTTTTTAAAAATCGGTATATTTAGGTAAATTACCTTTTTTGTTGGAACGAGAATCATTTTTCCGTAAAACAAACATATAGGGAATAAAATATATATTTTTAGCAAGTCATGTTCGATAAAATATACGCTCTGCTTGCCCTTTATAAACCCCTCTCGGATAGCTCCTTCATCCAATAATCTTGTACAACAAAACATATATATCCCATTTCAAAGAAAGTCACATAGCTTTGAGAGATAATAATGAATGGCCACAAAACAGAGCCGGCACCGCCACCACCACGGCCATCTGCAATGCCGAGGCAGGTGACGGAGGCCAAGGTGATGGCGGAGGAGAATGGTCGGCAAGGTGAATCCTGTGTAAGGTCCAAGACTGGAAGAACCTTGACGAAAGGGGATGTGGTGGTGCTGACACTCAGGCTGTTGTGCATGGCTACTTCAGTTACAGCCATGTCGTTCATGGTCACCGCCCGTCAGGTTAGCGCTGCTTCCTTCTATGGATTTCAGCTCCAGCTCCACTCCAAATGGTCTTTCTCTTACTCCTTTGAGTAAGTATATGCAACCTTAATTTACATCTTTCAACTTCATTCTAGTATTTTGTTTTTCTTACTTTACCTTGTGAAGTTGAAAGTTTTCGTTTGTTTGTTTGCTGAGAAAGTGAAGGAAAATGGAGAGCTCACCTAACGGTGTCCTATTTAGTGTGTGAGCTTTTGACCTTTCGGTTACTTTTGTCATCTTGTTTCACCGACCAAAGGGGCAAAAAATAGGGTTATCACTTCACTCCTTCGGTTTAACTAGTTGAGAAATTAAAAATTCTGAAATACTTGGAATTTGCTGTTATTCTTGTGTTCATAATGCTTGAATTGAGATCAATATCAAGTATAAAATACATTGGGAGCTGTCTTTGTATGTATAGTTTTATATGCAATCAAACTCCATTAATTATTGTTTTTGTATTGGCATTTTTATCAATAAAATAAACCCTTAGATTGCGGTTTCTATGCTTTTTTTTTGACAAAAATTAACGGGGTGAAGTAAGCAATTTTGTTTGAAATGAACAGAATTCAGACCCGTGAGTGTTGGATTTTCCATTTTAATACTATATGCTTTAAAGTTGTAGGATTCCCTTTGTTTTCTTTGTAAACGTTTCTCTCCTGGGTTTCCCGAGACATTTTGAAGCTTTCCCACATATTATTTGTCCTTTGGTTGATTTCCATGAACATGTGTTGGTTTTTGAGTAGTTTAAGGTGGGGTAACTTTTTCCGACCTGAAAGAAGGAAAATGCTGAAGTTTGGTTGGTAAATTAATTAATTAATTATGGAACAGATATCTTGTTGGAGTAACAGCGACCGCAACAGCTTACTCTTTGCTCCAATTACTCATTGCCGGCTCAAGGCTACTAGTGAAGAAATCTCCAGTGATTCCCTCAAGAAATCAAGCATGGCTTGTTTTTGCTGGAGATCAGGTATATAGCATATCTTCATGTTCATGGGACACATGCATGCCCTTAATTTGATCCATTATTGTTGAATGATATATACGCGAGCAGATATTGGCATATGCAATGATGAGTGCTGGATCGGCAGCATCGGGTGTAGCCAACCTGAACCGAACCGGAATCCGACACACAGCGTTGCCCAATTTTTGCAAGTCATTGGATAGCTTCTGCGATCATGTTGCCGTCTCAATAGCCTTCACTTTCTTCAGCTGTGTTATGTACGCTGCCGCCGCTGTTCAGGATGTAATCTGGCTCTCCACCCATTGAATTTACTTCATCACCTTCTCGCCATATATATATATATATGTACAAGGTTTAATTAATTAGTTTAGCTTATTATTAGTTAGTTTTGTTCATGGATGTTGAAGTTTGGTGGCTATGGTGCCGTTTGTAAAAGAGGGAATAAAGACGTATGCATGTCTCTTTCAAGTTAATCGTCCCTCCCTTTGACAACCTAGCTTTAATTTCCACCCACTAACAAAGCATGAGTAAGCTATCTTAAGAATATTTCTTAATTTTTTGTTTACAGTAACATTATTTTAAGAAAAATTAAGACAAAATTATCAATTATAATTGTTAATAATGTCAAAATTTTATTAAGTAATGTTTTTTTAAAGAAAAATCATAAAAACATTTCTTAAAACCTAAAAAAGTTGTTGCTCAAGATTTAATGTATGTAATAACTTTATAAAATATTGATAAAAAGAATAAAATATTATTCTGATTGAGATGATAAAGACGAAAAAATTCAAAGTTATAATGGTTTGGATTTGAAACTCTTTATATGCATTTATTTTCTAAATTTTATATAAAAACTATTAATAAAACAATAGCAGCCTTAAAATAATATTTATTTCTTTGTCTAAATACTGACTTTTTAATAAATTCAAAATTAAATAATAAAAAAATCTTAAATAATTGTGTTGTTAATATTGTATACAGATATGTTCAGTCTTTCAGGGAAAATTTGGTCTGCAACAGTTATCGGAAAGGTTCATATACACGTCAGTCATCTGAGTTTTAGGCTTCGTGAAAAGTGTATGATATAATGTATATGAATTTGCATGACTTGAAGATGAAGATGATGAGCTAAATAATATTGGACATTGGGAATGATAAATCTTCCAATGATACTGCTGCATTCAGATGATATATAAAAATCCCATATATTCCGCCTTAACGTCACTTGAGTTATCTCATTTTTCCTATCCATCACACTTGTGAAAAAGTAATTTTTAAAATAATAAATATTTTTAAAATTAATTATATTTTAAAAATTTTAATTACAAAATTTTAAAATGATTATTTTCAATAATTATTTATAAGTGTCGTTAAAAAAAAAAAGAATGAATGATGAAATTTTTAGGTTGAAGTTTACTACATTTCCCTATATCATATCATAAAATTCATTTTAATTTATCTACTATTTAAAGAAATACATTAGTCCATGTATGTTTGAAAAACTGACGTTTTAGTCCTTGCACGTTAACTTTATTGTTAATGGAATGACACAACTTAACGGTGACTAACGTGACATTAAATCAAATATTATATTATATTAAAAAATCTAAACAACAGTTTTGAAGAATGAGTAGAGGTAAGAAATTGATTTTACTTTTACACCCCCAAATTGTTTTAGATTCTATTTTGTACGTAATTATTGTGTTTAAATTATTTGTAGTTTGATCCATACTAGCCACCATAAAACTATTGTCATTCCATTTGTTTTCAAGATTAGCAATCTTTTTAATTTGATTTAATGAAGCATCAGTCGCTGTTAAGCCACGCCATCCCATTAATGCAAAGTTATCGTGTAGAGGTAGAGACTAAAATGTCAGCTTTTCAAATGTGCAGAAACTAAAACATTCCTTCTAATAGTAGAATGACTAAATTGAAGTTTTTGATATGGTATAGGGACTTGTATTGAACTTTAACCATTTTTTATAATAAATGAGATAATTAAAATAACGAAAAGTATGTTATAAAATAAAGAATAAAGAACAAGAGAATAGGAGAACAAAGATAAGTAATTCTTTTAGTGATCAATAGTGATATTTACAATGTTTCTCCAATGTCTATATTTATAAATATGAGAAGCATAAATGAAATAAGACTCTACTCCTAATGGACATTAGAGTCTTATAGTACATCAAGTTTCTTATTCTAATAGACATCCACTTTTATAATAATAAAATATTTATAAGAAAGTAAAAATTAATGGAGAAGTTGATTATCTTTACTACACTTGTTTTTTCTTATGAGACAAAATAGGAAAAGTTATATTTATTAGAAAAAGAATGTTACTAACGTAACTTTTTAAATATATATTAGGTTAGGTTTTATATTTTGGCTTTTATATATTTTATTTTATTTGAATTGGTATCACTAAATCAAGTCACACCAAATTTAGTGAAGCACTTACATAATAATACAAATATATATCATATATTCTGCCTTACCTATGC
This sequence comes from Gossypium sturtianum, assembly GCA_025698515.1. Lineage (NCBI taxonomy): Eukaryota > Viridiplantae > Streptophyta > Magnoliopsida > Malvales > Malvaceae > Gossypium > Gossypium sturtianum. Next base: position 102,308,968 of record CM046944.1, read on the forward strand.
TAGCTCTCTTCCATATAACCTTTAATTAATATATACACACATTATACATATTCACAAAATTGTTAACCGGAGTGGTAGCGACCTTACTTATAAAAATGAGAATATAAGTTCAAATCCTAAAAGTGAACTTGTTGGGAACATTTACGTTTAACACTCATGGCCCAATAAGAATTAATCTCAACTCTAATGTGACTTGGAGACACCTTGGCCTTTGGGTATAGAATTAGTCAAACATACCATACACCATCCATACACATTGTAGGCAAAACTCAAATAATAATCCCTACACATTGGATCACCATCCTTAAGGATTCCTAGACTATAACACACCTCACCCATCTTGGCCTACAGTATGGATGAGAGATGCTACGGGGAAACTTTTATCACTTAACAAAATTTCCCTTTTTATATAAGTATCCCTTTTTCCTATCGCGAAAACATTTTTTAAAAAAAATCGGCAATGTTGAGAGAGATATAAATGCAATTTGTGATCATTTTGAATCATGAAATACCAATGGCGACACAATCTAAGAACACCTAAGTTTTTTAGGCTCATTGGCTCAAATTGAGACCTTTCAATTTTAGCAAAATAAGAGTTTTACCTTAACTTAAACTTCAAAACAATTTAATAAAACAAAAAAAAATCAAGTTTAAATAGTTTTAAAAGCTTTAAAAATATTTTAAAATCATTTATAAGAGGTTCAAGGATGATCGGATGCGCCTGGAACCTAAAATGGGCCCCCATAAGTCAAATTGGGCCAAAATGGTGTACTAAGCCAAGTTTAACCTAGATGTATTGGTGCCTAGGTAGATGTATTGATACATCTACTCCAGTATGCCCATTTTTGTTGTTTAACTCAATTGTTCCGAAACAAATGAGCCAAGTATCGAAACTTGAGTCCCCTAGAGCAAAAATCAATAAAAAAACACTCTATAACATCCTTAAACATTACCAAAACATATAAACAAGTTCTAAATCAAATCAAACATATTCAAGTGACATTTAAAACCAACATTCATCATGAAAATGAGCTTAAAGTGATTTAAAACCAAAGTTTAATTTACAAATCATCAATTCAAATACATTATTAACTTAGAATCATAAAACATCTTGATTACAAATCTTAAGACCACATTTTATACTGAATGTTCTATCTTCACATTAAGCCTTAATTTATAAGTCATATACATACTATCACGTATCAAATTCATTTGTTGTACAAGGTAGATTTTATTGACATAATGATCATCAAATTGGTCATATTGACATCTTACCACATTGTCCTCATTGATAACACATTTCAAAATTGTTCACAGATTGCACCCCAGCGTGCGTGTGCTGAGGCTTAGAAATCTATAATCAAATATGGAATTATACTGCGATATCTACAAGTGAACATGTCAAATTGTAATATAGAATTTTTTTACAACGAAACACATAAGTATTCTGAGGATCTTACCCAATGGAGGTTTTTTTAAACTAAATTAACAATAAGGAAGAACCCACTAACCTAGGTTTAAATAGAAACTAATTTACTTATCATATTACGACTAAAACTAAAATAGAGATTTTGTAGAAAAGAACTAAAGTGCATAAAAGACATAACACCAAATTAACAATCAGATTAAGCAGACAGAAGGGTGATTAACTTCTGGGTTCATGATTAACTTAAATTTAGGGGTTTTTACTGATTAGCTAACAATTAACCTAATTAATACCTTTGATAGTACTAGAAAGAACATATGTTTTGTCCCTACTTATTGGTTAATTTGTACCCATTTAGTTATATTTAGCACATATTTTAGCATTTTCAGTTCAGCAAATTGCATTTTATAACTCAGTGGATCTTAGCCTATTTATCCTTAATTTTTTCATGTTTTGGTACTGATGTCGCTGCATGAGTATATTCAGATTGCACCCAGAATTGGCGCCACACCTGACAGCTGTCCGGATGAGAACAAAAATGTATGAGCTGTCTAGTCTGGTATAACCAACTTGTACGTACAGAGGCAGCAGGATTTTGATGAAACAACACATGTACTATTTGGAAGAAGATAAATATTCACGTAAAAGAAAAAAAAAAGAAAGAGGGGGAGGAGAGTTTTTTGGATTATCATCTTCTTCAACCTATCCTTTGAAGCTTTCGGCTATGACAGCTTAAGTCTTCTACGGGTGAACTGTAAACTGAAAAATATATAAGATTTTTCCTATGTAATTTATCACCTTTTTACTTAAATTTGTTGTTAAAGCTAAGTAATTGTTTAATAAATTAATAAAATATGTGAAAATATGAAATTAGGACATAGAAATTATTAAAATGTGATTTTGTGCTTTATTATATAGTTTTCATGCATAAAATGGCTTATTTTATATTTATTTGAACATATAATATTTTTAAGACATAAAATGGGCCATGCATGATTAAATTAAATAATAAAATATAAAATTATATTTAATAATTTATTTTAAAATATTTCATTAATAATTTGGGTTGTAATTAATTATTTAAATTGGATAAATTTTATTCTTTGGTCCTTCAACTTGTTGATTTATTGTGGACAGGTCTGATAGCTTTGTTGGATTACAAAAACCATCCAAATTGAAGACCAAGCCAACCCAAATTCGGCTACACATGGCTGTCCACATAAACCACTTTTGGTTTAATTACACAAGGTCCTCGCAATGTTGAAGAAATTGGAGATTTGCCCGAAGATTTACATTTGACCGAGCCTCAGTCTTGAGTTGTCATGGCTTTTAAATTGCTTAAAAATCAAGGAAAAACCAAGTCAAAAGCCACTAAGCATGGCCGGCCACTCATCGAAGAAACTTGAAGAGATTAAACCCCGTTATTTTTAGCAAACTACCCCCTCTCTTCACCTATAAATAAGACCCCCTCATTCCTTCATCAATCATCCTTCATCATTCTCTCTTCTCAATTCTCCTAAGCGTTTTCCATTCCCCACACCTAGCATCATCTCTTCATAGAGATTTTAGCAATTAAGCCTCTTAAAGAGCCCTTGGTCGACCACCTTGGAGAGCCATCAGCAAAGGAGCAAAACAAAGGAGCGAAGGAGCCTAGTCAGTTAGAGTCTTGGGTGACAGCCACTTTGATTTGGGTTTAATATTTCCTTTCTTTAATTTAATCTGAAAATGTTTGCTATGTGTTATTTGTTCTTGTTTACAACAATGTTAGCTTAATTTTATTTAAGATAGGATGATTGCTTTGATTAAATAATATTTATTTGATTCATGCTTATAATGTTTGTGCTCAATCGATCATGTTTTCAATTAAAATCAAGTTTGTATTTCATTCATACGTGATTGAAATGCACCTGAATTAGCTGAGCGATCCTAGCCAGACGACGGCTAGTGGATACATAATTAAAATGTGCATGCTCAATTTAGATCCTAACCCGATTAAATTTCAGGTTTTATAACAACTCTAACCAAGCTCTGTTATCTGCATAGTTTTTAGATTTGTGTGATTAAACTGTTTCAAACCTAACAAGTCCCTATTACCTCACACGAATGCTAAGAAACCCTTAGTAAATAAGGATCAGTAAAATGCGTATTTACTAAGTAAAGGATTCCGAAATGACCTAATGTGGTTTCCAAACTCATGAAAGATCGAGTTGCCATGGAATGTTTTTCCGAATGTTATTAAGCATGTTGATAATAAATTAAGTTTAATTAAAGTAGTTGTCCTAGTTTATTTATGTTATAATTGTTGCAAATTGTGTTTAATTTTGCTAAAATCTATCTCATTCATATAGTTTGCAAATTTAGGATAATTTGCATTGGGGATCATTGCATTTAGTTTAATATATTTAATTTTAATCATCACTTCTCAATCATATTGTGTTTTTTTATTTACCAAGTTTTTAATATAATTTTACAATTAAGTGATTTGACACAAATACAATCCCTGTGGAGACGATAACTCGATACTTACTTATTACTTGATAACGACTGTGTACACTTGCACAAACCTACGCATTACAAGTTTTTGGCACCGTTGCTGGGGATTGTTAATTGTTGCCATAGTCATTTTTTTTGTGCAATTATTTACTTCGAATTTGGTTTATTTCTAACATTACTAACTTATTCTTTTTTAATTTTGTGCTTTTCTTTTGAGGTGTTTATGAGCATAGATTGGATTATTGGTTTACTCCCTGTAGACCCTGAAATTGAGCGAACTTTCAGACAAAGAAGACGTGAACGAACAACTCAAAGACAAGTCGAGATGGACCTGGGAAATCAGAATCAATACCAAGGTAATGAATCCGATCGTGTACGAAATCCCATCCTCATTTCTGATGATAGGGATCAATGTATCAGACAATATGCTGTGCCACTTTTCATTGAGTTAAATCCAGGAATTAGAAGGCCAGATATTGAGGCAACCCAATTTTAATTGAAACCAGTGATGTTTCAAATGCTCCAAACGGTGGGCCAATTTAGTGGTATGCCCACGAAAGATCCACATCTCCACCTCTGATTGTTTATGGAGGTGAGTGATTCATTCAAGATAGCCGATGTGACTGAAGACGCATTGAGGTTGAAGTTGTTTCCGTACTCGTTTCTGTACTCGTTGCGAGATCGAGCACAAGCATAACTCAATTCATTACCACCAAGTTCCATATCTACATGGCAAGAATTAGCAGAGAGATTTCTGGTTAAGTATTTCCCGCCTAGCAAAAACGCTAAGTTGAGGAACGAGATCACAACTTTCCAACAATTGGATGAAGAGTCTTTGTATGAGGCTTGGGAGCAATTCAATGAGTTACTTTGTAAGTGTCCTCATCATGGGATTCCTTATTGTATCCAGTTGGAGACATTCTATAATGGTCTCAATGCACATACAAGATTGATGGTAGATGCTTCTGCGAATGGTGCAATTTTGTCTAAGTCTTATAATGAGGCTTATGAGATCATCAAGAGGATCGCGAGTAATAACTATCAATGGCCAACAAATCGAACAACTTGAGGCAGATGTGTAGCCGAAGTTCATGAAGTTGGCGCCCTCACTTCATTATCAACTCAGGTATCGTCTATTTCCTCTATGTTAAAATAGTTTACCGCTAATAGTACTAATAATTTTGCAGCTCAGCCACCAAGTCCATTTAAAGTAGTTTCCTATGTGTACTGTGGGGAAGGTCATTCTTTTGATAATTTTACATCAAATCCCCAGTCAGTATAGTATGTGGGGAACCAATATAAAAATAGGAGTGGACAAGGACCCCAGTCCAACTTCTACAATCCTTCATGGCATAATCATCCTAACTTTTCTTGGAGCAACCAAGGAAATGGACCGAATAACAACTTATTGCAGCATAGACCCAACCAATCTCAAGGGTTTAATCAGTAATCTCCAAACCACCTCAAGCTGAGGCATCAAACAGTTTGGAGAACTTGTTGAAAGCGTACATGGCAAAGAATGACGCTTTGATCCAAAGCCAAGCAGCAACATTGAAAAATCTGGAAAACTAGATGGGTCAGCTAGCTAAGGAGCTTTGTAATAGACTACAAGGAACCTTGCCGAGCAAGACTGAGAATCCAAGAAATTTGGGTTGTAACACCCCTTACCCGTATCCGACGCAGGGAAAGGGTACGAGGCGTTACCTATCTTAAGCACATGCAAACATACATTTTCGAGTCATAAAAGTTCGTTCAATTTTAAAACTTTGCCTTAAAGTCCCTAATATGGTCCTACAAGGCCCAAAACACACTTTGAAAATGGTTCGGGACTAAACCGAGCACTTTAGAAAAACTTTAGAAAATATCATTGAAATCAGGGGCACACGCCCGTGTGGAATAGTGACACGTTCATGTGACCTCTTAACATGGCCATGCTGAAGGATCGTGTATCTCACACGGCCTGAGCATATTGGGACACGCCCGTGTCCCTAGGCCGTGTGGATTTATTTCTCTTTTTGAACCTACAGGGATTTTCACAAGGCCTGGCACACGTCCGTGTCCATGGCTCGTATCCTCACACGGCCATGACACACCCATGTATCAGCCCATGTGCAAAAACCTTGACATTCTGTTTCTGACGTCATCAAACCTTTAAGGTCACACGGCCAAGGTACACATCCGTGTGCTAGGCCGTGTGGTGAATTTAATTTTGCATTTAAGGTGTAGACTTTACACGGCCTGGGCACATGCCCATGTCCTATGGCCGTGTCCTCCACACAGTTGGGACACACGGCCGTGCCTCAGCCCGTGTGGTTACTACTGGGCATTCTGTTTTGCCAACTTAGGGTGCAGTGGGACACATGGCCGATCTACACGCCTATGGGGCAGACCGTATGTCACACACGTCCTAGACACACGCCCGTGTGTCTACCGTGTGGACAAAAACAAGGCTATTTACCAAGCCCTTTTGCCACCCTTACTTGCACCATAATAATCCACATGAAGACATACATACATCAAGGCCATTACACTCTATTCACATGCAAAACTTATCACATACTTATCAATCCAATCATGCAATTTGCTCACTCATGAAAAACATCATCATTTGCATAAATCAACAACAAATATTAGCCATCATCCATGGCCTTATACAAAATGAATCAATATTCAAGATAAGCCAGTACCTTTGGCCAAAACAATATGACACTTGACAAAAGACCAAGTCCCTATACATGCCATACTCAAAATGATAATTCTAATTATACCAATGTTCAGATTGATAGTGTGATCGAGCCTCCGACGTCCTTTGATCCCCGAGCTAGCTTGGCGATACTATAGGAAAATGGAAAGTAAAGGGAGTAAGCACAAAGCTTAGTAAGTCGCATGTAAATAATTAACAATAATTACCATACATTATCATACTCATAATATATTATAAACTTGGACATCATTCTCGAATGATTAAAGGCATAACTTACTCAATTTTACCCTTACTAATCATACAACATAATTCGAGCTCATTTATCGTGAATTTTCATGTAGGTACTTGTATCACTTACAACTTGGTCATAACTTTTCTCACTTTTGACACAAGTTCTAAATTACCCGTTGAACCAGTTGGAATACCAAAGGATACCCGACAAGCCTCACACAAGAGGGTAAAATGTCGATGCCATGTCCCAGACATGGTCTTACACTGGCTCACATGCCGAGGCCGATGCCATGTCCCAGACATGGTCTTACAATAGCTCTCATCTCAATGCCGACGCCATGTTCCAAACATGGTCTTACACTGGCTTTCATAATGTGGCCGATGCCATGTCCCAGACATGGTTTTACACTAGCACACATATCAACACCGATGCCAGGTCCCAGACATGGTCTTACACTGGCTTTCATAATGTGGCCGATGCCATGTCCCAGACATGGTCTTACACTAGCACACATATCACCTAAATGTCATGGCATGGATATCCAATCTATTCCTAAGGTTCAACCGGGAGTATACCACATCAAATCTCGTCATGCATATTCTTAACAATAATAAAATATTATATGCCATATCAATTATTTAATGCATAACAATAATAGAGTTGTATTATTTACGTACAACTTACCTCGGTATACAAAAAGTGAGCGACTAAATTGAATTAGTCTACTAGCTTGGTTTTCCCCCGGTCTAGGTCCGGACTCTATTTTTCTTGATCTATAATGATAAAATTCACTCATTTAATCACCACATTAATCAAGACATTCCAAAATTCCTACTTTGGCCAAATTACCGTTTTGCCCTTAGACTTTTACATAATTACGATTTTTCCCCTAGGCTCGTAAAACGATTTTCATCAAATTTCCTCATTAACCAAGTCTAGCCGAATCTATTTTAAGCTTATGGAAACTCATAAATCCAATTATTTCACACATTTACTACCTATTTTACAACCTTTACAAAAAGGTCCTTTTTAGGTGTTTTCATGAAAATCACTTAACAAAAGTTGTTTATTTAACAACTAAGATTCATTTTATTCCATAAGAATTCAGCAAACAACACTAATGCTCTCATGACAAAACCCTAGACTTTCAACCATAGTGCAAAATAGTCCCATCATTATCTAGATTAAGTTACAAGGGTTCCAAAAACACAAAAATCAACAAAAATGACCATCAAAATGACTTACTTGCAAGGGTTTAAGTTGCTGAAAATTTTCAAGCTTTCCAAAGCCCCTTTTTGCTAAAAATTTTGGTGGTAGTATGAACAAGATGAAAAGATGATATCTTTTCTCTTTATTTTATTTTATTTCATCAATTAAGTCACCTAATAACACCAACTTTGACCAATTTTCATTTTTTTGTCCCCTCCTTCTCATAAGGGCCTATTTGCACATTATGGACCTCCAATTTAAGGTTCTATAGCTATTTGACACCTTTAGCTTGTAGAACAAAACTTTCGCACTTTATGCGATTTAGTCATTTTTCAAAATTAAGCATGCAATCACTAAAATTAATTCACCAAAATTTTCATGAATTCATATAATCATGCTATAGCACATAAACTAATATTTAAAATAATTTCTCCAGCTCGGATTAGTGGTTCCAAAACCACTGTTCTGACTAGCCCCAAAATTGGGCTGTTACGATTCTCCCCCTTAGGGATTTTCGTCCACGAAAATCTTACCAGTGAAAAGGTTTGGGTATTGATCTCTCATAGTCTCCTCGGGCTCCCATGTGGCCTCTTCAATCCCATGTCGATGCCATAGTACTTTCACTACTGCTATACTTTTATTTCCAAGTTTCTTAACCTCTCGATCTAAAATCTTAACTGGCTCTTCACCATAGGTCATAACCGATCGAATTTCAACCTCTGCTGGTGAAATAATGTGTGAAGGGTCAGAACGATAATGGCGCAACATAGACACATGGAAAACATCATGGATCTTCTCTAACTCGGACGGTAAAGCTAATCGGTATGCTACCGATCCAATTCTCTCAGTCACCTCATAAGGTCCAATAAAACGTGGGCTTAATTTGCCTTTCTTACCGAATCTGAGGACTTTCTTCCATGGAGATACTTTCAAGAACACCTTATTACCGACTTGAACCTCGATTTCTTTTCGTTTTAAATCCGCGTAGGATTTCTGTCTATCCGAAGCGGCCTTCAAACAGTCACGAATCACTTTTACTTTCTCTTCGGTCTCTTTGACCAAGTCAACTCCGTGAATCTGATTTTCTCTGAGTTCGGTCCAATACAAGGGTGTTCGGCACTTACACCCATACAAAGCCTCATAAGGCGCCATTTTCAAACTCGACTGGTAACTATTGTTGTAGGCAAACTCTACCAACGGTAAGTACCTTTCCCAACTACCTTGAAACTCAAGAACACAACACCGCAACATATCTTCAAGAATCTGAATTACTCTTTTCGACTGACCGTCGGTTTGTAGGTGAAAAGCTGTACTAAAATTCAGTTTCGTCCCCAACGCTTCTTGCAACTTTTTCTAAAATCGTGATGTAAACCTCGGATCTCTATCCGAAATGATCGATAAAGGTACCCCGTGAAGTTTCACAATTTCAGAAACATACAAATCGACCAATTTCTCAAGCGGATAGTCAGTACGCACCGGTATAAAATGAGCCGACTTAGTTAGCCTATCAACCGCAACCCATACTGCATCTTTCTTCCTTGGCGTCAACGGCAATCCAGACACAAAATCTATAGTAATACGGTCCCATTTCCACTAGGGGACCATCACGGGCTGAAGTAAACCCGAAGGTACTTGGTGTTCGGCCTTCACCTGCTGACAAATTAAACACTTAGAGACAAACTCTGAGATGTCTCTTTTCATTCCCGACCACCAATACATTTTCTTCAAGTCATTGTACATTTTCACACTACCCGGATGGATAGACATACAGCTGCTATGTGCCTCATGCAAAACTTTCCGAATAAGCTCATCGTCTTTGGGTACACAAATTCTGTCTCGAAACATTAAACAACCATCTGAACCAATCCGAAAGTCTGATTCAATACCCTTCTCGCACTGAGTTATCTTGGCTTGTAACTCTTTATCACTTTTCTGAGCTTTACAAATCTGTTGCAGAAACATCGGTCTAGCTCTTAACTCTACTATGACCGAACCATCATCAGTCACAGACAATTGGGTATTCATAGCCCTCAAGGCAAACAATGACTTCCTACTCAAAGCATCGGCGACCACATTCGCCTTTCCAGAGTGATAGTCAATTATCAACTCGTAATCCTTTATCAACTCTAACCATCTCCGCTGACATAGGTTTAACTCTTTTTGAGTTATCAAATACTTTAGACTTTTATGGTCAGTGAATACTCGACATCTCTCGCCATACAAATGGTGTCTCCAAATCTTCAGTGCGAACACTATGGGGGCTAACCTTAAGTCGTGAGTCAGATAGTTTTTATCATGCGACTTCAGTTGTCTCGAGGCGTATGCTATTACCTTGCCTTCTTGCATGAGCACGCATCCCAATCCATTCAAGGATGCATCGCTATACACCACAAATTCCTTTCCTGGTTCCAGTTGCACTAAAACTGGGGCTTCAGTCATCAATGCTTTTAGTTTCTCAAAACTCTGTTGGCACTTCTCTGCCCAGTCGAACTTGACATCTTTCTGTAGCAACCTCGTCATCGATGTAGAAATCATGGAGAATCCTTTAGCAAACTGTCTATAGTATCCAGCTAAGCCCAAAAAGCTTCTAATCTCTGACACATTCCTCAGCGATTTCCAATCAACGATAGCCGATATCTTACTCGGGTCAACTCTAATTCCATCACCCGACACGATGTGTCTTAAAAATCCAACTTCTCGAAGCCAAAATTTAGTTTTGCTAAATTTAGCATACAATTACTTATCTCTTAAAGTTTGTAAGACAATTCTCAAATGCTCTGCATGTTCACTTTCATCACGAGAATAAATTAATATATCATCGATAAAAACAACAACGAACTTATCCAAGTACGGTCGGAAAATACGATTCATTAAATCAATAAATACTGCAAGAGCATTCGTTAAGCCAAAGGGCATGACGAGGAACTCATAATGGCCATACCTCATCCTAAATGCAGTTTTCGGTACATCTTGTTCCTTAATTCTTAGCTAATAATAACCGGACCTCAGATCTATCTTAGAAAACACCGTGGCTCCCTTTAATTTGTCAAACAGATCATCGATCCTTTCCTTATTCTTAACTGTAACCTTATTGAGCTGTCAGTAGTCTATACATAATCTCATCGACCCGTCTTTCTTTTTCACAAAAAGTACCGGAGCACCCCACGGAGAATAACTCAGTCTCGGAAAACCCTTATCTGTTAACTCTTGCAACTAGATTTTCAGCTCTTTTAACTCCGTCGGAGCCATCCTATATAGGGCAATCGAAATAGGTGCCGTACCAGGGAATAACTCAATACCAAACTCAACTTCCCTAGTTGGAGGCAATCCAGGTAACTCCTCCGGAAACACATTCGGATACTCATGTACCACTGGAACTAACTCAATATTTACTTTCGACACTTGAGTATTCAACACAAATGCAAGATAAGACTCGTACCCTTTTCTTATACATTTCTCAGCCACCAAGGAAGAAATCACTACAGGCAAGCTATCCGATTCACTTGATTCAACCCGAAGGATGTCCCAATTTTCACATTTCAGTTCAATATATTTTCTCCCACAATTTACTATCACATCATGAGCTGTTAACCAGTCCATACCAAGAATCACGTCAAATTCATCAAACAGTAGCAGCATAAGATTAGCCAGAAAGCAATGACCTCTAATTATCAAGGGACAATTTCTACACACTTGGTCAACTAGCACATGCTTGCCTAAAGGGTTTGACACTTTTATGACAATTTCTATGGACTCAATAGGCATATTCATACTAGACACCAATTTCATACAAACATACGAATGAGTAGACCCCGGATCAATCAAAGCAACAACAGAAATATTGTGAAGAGAAAAAGTACCCGTAATCACATTGGGGGATGAAGTCTCTTCGCGAGCGCGAATGGCATAAGTCCTTGAAGGAGCTTTACCCTTTGATCTCACAGTGGAGTCTCTAGGCGCACCTCTACTGCTAGCCCCACTTCCTGGGTTCTTCTGTGGTCTACCTCTAGAAGGAGCATTACTCGCTCGCATATCTTGCTTTCTATCTTTCTCATCCATCTCAGGACAGTTTCGAATGAAGTGGTCTAGTGAACCGCACTTGAAACAGCCTCTTTCGTTTCCTCGACACTCACCAAAATGTCATCTTCCACACTGCGAACACTCCGGTTTGTTTGGTCGAGCACTACCAACACTCGCAATAGAAGTGGTCTGAGCCTTAGAAACTGAGTACTGCTTACTCCTATTTCTACTTGAGAATCTCGCTGAAGCATTTGATCGGGTAGTGAATTCTCTCAATTTCTTGGATGAGGACTCAAATGATTTCCCCAACTATCTTTTCTTTGAGTCACGAGACTCAATATCGGTTTTATTTTTCTCTTTGGCCAATTCCTCGGCCTTGTAAACTCTCTCTACTAACACAACAAATTCTTTCAGTTCTAGAATACTAACAAACAATCGAATATTCTCATTTAATCCATCCTTGAACCTCTTACACATGATGGCTCCGGTGGATACGCACTCCCGAGCGTATTTACTGAGCCTTACAAACTCACGTTCATATTCGGTTACCGTCATTCAACCTTGTTTTAGCTCGATGAATTCTTTCCTTTTTTGATCTATAAACCTCTGGGTAATATACTTTTTACGAAACTTTTCCTGAAAGAATTCCCAAGTTATCCTTTCCCTTGGTACAACCGACACAAAGGTGTTCCACTGCTGGCAGGTCGAGTCTTGCATGAGTGACACTACACACTTCATGCACTCCTCTAGTGTGCAAGACAATTCATCGAATACCCTAATGGTATTTTCTAGCCAGAACTCTGCCGTCTCTGGATCATCATCTATATTCGCTCTAAATTCCTCGGCCCCTTGCTTTCGAATTCTGTCTACCAGAGGTTTTTCCCTTCTAATCATCTCCACTACTTGGGGAGTTGTAGGGCCAGGCTGGGGAATTGGAGGGGGTGAAGGAGGTGGAGCGTTCGGGTTTGCATGAACAAACTCCGAGTACCAAACATTCATCATATGAAGGAAGGCTAGCCCCTCCACCCTGACTCAAGGTCACGGGCCCACTTTCGACTGGCGCGGTCCCTTCTGCGGGAGCCGGTGCATTACTTTCTACATCATCCGCCACTGCTCCGTTGGGATCCATTTACTATATAAAAACACATTTTAATTTATCAGGAGTCGTCACACTATCATAATTCATATATGACATGTATAGCTAGACTCGTGCACACGTTAGGTTAGTCCGAGAATTGACTAAACCATAGCTCTGATACCACTAAATGTAACACCCCTTACCCGTATCTGATGCAGGGATAGGGTACGAGGCGTTACCTATCTTAAGCACATGCAAACATACATTTCTGAGTCATAAAAGTTCGTTCAATTTTAAAAATTTTCAAACTTTTCCTTAAAGTCCCTAATATGGACCTACAAGGCCCAAAACACACTTTGAAAATGGTTCGGGACTAAACCGAGCACTTTAGAAAAACTTTAGAAAATATCTTTGAAATCAGGGGCACACGGTCGTGTGGAAGAGTGACACGTCTGTGTGACCTCTTAACATGGCCATGCTGAAGGATCGTGTAGCTCACACGGCCTGAGCATATTGGGACACGCCCGTGTCCCTAGGCCGTGTGGATTGATTTCTCTTTTCAAACCTACAGGGATTTTCACAAGGCCTGGCACACGCCCGTGTCCATGGCCCGTGTCCTCACACGGCCATGACACACCCATGTATCAGCCCGTGTGCAAAAAACCTTGACATTCTATTTCTGACGTCATCAACCCTTTATGGTCACACGGCCAAGGCACACATCCGTGTGCTAGGCCGTGTGGTGAATTTAATTTCGTATTTAAGGTGCAGACTTTACACGGCCTGGGCACATGCCCATGTCCTATGGCCGTGTCCTCCACACAGTTGGGACACACGGCCGTGCCTCAGCCCGTGTGGTTACTACTGGGCATTCTGTTTTGCCAACTTAGGGTGCAGAGGGATACATGGCCGATCTACACGCCAATGGGGTAGACCGTATGTCACACACGTCCTAGACACACGCCCGTGTGTCTACCCGTGTGGACAAAAACAAGGCTATTTACCAAGCCCTTTTGCCACCCTTACTTCCACCATAATAATCCACATGAAGACATACATACATCAAGGCCACTACACTCTATTCACATGCAAAACTTATCACATACTTATCAATCCAATCATTCAATTTGCTCACTCATGAAAAACATCATCATTTGCATAAATCAACAACAAATATTAGCCATCATCCATGGCCTTATACAAAATGAATCAATATTCAAGATAAGCCAGCAGCTTTGGCCAAAACAATATGACACTTGACAAAAGACCAAGTCCCTATACATGCCATACTCAAAATGATAATTCTAACTATACCAATGTTCAGATTGATAGTGTGATCGAGCCTCCGACGTCCTTTGATCCCCGAGCTAGCTTGGCGATACTATAGGAAAATGGAAAGGAAAGGGAGTAAGCACAAAGCTTAGTAAGTCGCATGTAAATAATTCACAACAATTACCATACATTATCATACTCATAATATATTATAAACTTGGACATCATTCTCGAATGATTAAAGGCATAACTTACTCAATTTCACCCTTACTAATCATACAACATAATTCGAGCTCATTTCTCGTGAATTTTCATATAGGTACCTGTATCACTTACAACTTGGTCATAACTTTTCTCACTTTTGACACAAGCTCTAAATTACCCGTTGAACCAGTTGGAACACCAACGGATACCCGACAAGCCTTACACAAGAGGGTAAAATGCCGATGCCGTGTCCCAGACATGGTCTTACTGTAACACCCCTAACCCGTAATCTTCGTTGGATTAGGGTTAATGAGTATTACCGAACAAACTGGAACGTTTACCATCATTTTACAACACAAAGTATTTCATCATTCAATCAAATCAAAATATATAGATATAGTACCTTAATGAGGTCTACGAGACCTTAAACAAGCACTAGAAAGGCGTTGGGACTAAATCGGGAATACAAAAATTTTCTGAAAATCAAACATTTTTCAAAGTTACAGAGGTCACATGCCTGTGTGGGCAGGCCGTGTGCCTCACACGGTCTCAGAAACGCCCATGTGCCCGAGCCGTGTCAAAATAGGGCATACATACTGACTTGTCCACACGGCCTGAGACACACCCGTGTGCCTCACCCGTGGTCGAGCCTGACTTGCATCACACGACCAGTCACACGCCTGTGTGTCTAGCCCGTGGTCGAGCCTGACTTGTTTTGAATTACAACCACGAAGGACACGGTCGAGCCACACGCCCGTGTGCTCAATCGTGTGGGCAATTATAGGCCATTTACAAGGCCAAACTTGCCACCCACATTTAAAATCACCTACAAGCCTCAATTCATATGCATTTATACCTCAAATGGCAACCAAAACATACCAATATATACACCAATTGACCATCAACTACATCATTTATTCCTATGCTCAAATTCAACTCAATAAGTCTATCTAAAATACTAATTCCACATTCCAAATCCTATAAGTCAAGCATCATATAACCCATACCACAAGTTCATGTTTAAACCTCAATTCTCATCAACCATTTAAGCATGAAACATACCATTATTCTCCATTAACATAATTCCGCACATATATACTAACATTATTCAACTTTTAAGCCATATCACATGGCAAAGTTTATACACTTCAAAACATGCCATATCAACTAGCCTATACATGCCATATACCATATATATACATCTTCTAAAAGTACCAAAATAGTTAGCCGATAGTGTGATTGAGTCGCTGACGATCCCCGGATCCGAGCTTAGTAAGTTCGTAATATAATACATTTAATACAATAATACAATTACAATATATAAAGTTAATCCATCACATCGATCAACTCACAAATATATACACCATATCATCCATAGCTAATATGCTCACTCAACCATCCATAAATCCATTTACAATTTCATCAACCACATAAGTTCCGTACGTACCTTAGCCAACACTTAGTTATCAATCATTCATACTATTCAATGATCAATACTTCATTTTGATCAACCATTGTTATTCGTTCGATTTATTCGCACACTTAGTGCCAAATTTATAGCCGAAGCTCAAATATTATCGCACACTTAGTGCCTTTACTTTAAACCGAATCTAACTCGGTATCGCACACACAGTGCCAATCAATAAAGTTGAAGCTTCTATTACTTTGCACACACAGTGCTATTCATCCCTGTCTCGATTTTATTAACGCACACTTAGTGCCACATATTTAGATCTCACATATAACATTTCTAATTCAATAACCATACATTCATTCATTTCATAACTCATTGATATGGATTTAACAATTTGTATTATATCCGAACTTACCTCAGACGTAGAAATATCGAGACTAGTCAATCAATCGAGCACTTTGTCTTTGCCTCAATCTCGATCCGAATCTCTCTTTTCTTTATCTATACATATTCAAATTTAGCTCATTCAATCACCAAATCATTAATTTAGCCTAAGCACACATATTTAGGGCATTTTACAAAATAGCCCTCATAATTTCACATTTCGACACTTTAGTCCCTATTTCATAAAATCATCAAATTCACATAATTCACTTCACATATGCCTAGCCGAATTCTCCTTGTACTCATCCAAGCCCATATATTTCATTTATTTCACATTTTAGTCCCTCAAAATATTATTTTCATAATTTAATCCAAATTACTTAAATTCACCAAAAATCCAAAGACAAAACATGTTAATCTTTCACATATCTTTCATATTTCACAAACTATCAATACAAAGCTCAAACATTCATCAATGGCATATCTGAAAATCATCATCAAATTCTAAAATTAAAGCATGGGCTAGCTAGAACACTAAGAAACAATCACAAATACGTAGAAATCGTCAAAAACTGAGCTTGAAACATTCATTAATCAAAGACAACAATGGCCGAATATCATAAAGCTTCAAACCTTCTTTTCTTTCCTAGTTTCGGTGGAGAAAGGATGATAATGGCCATTTTAATGTGTTTGTTTTTATTATATTAACATTAATAATCATTTACCATTTTGCCCCTTTATTAACTCATTTAAATTTCCTCTAACTATGTCCATTCTTGTTATTTAAAGCATTAAATGGTTCAATAACAACATAAGGACCTTTCATTTAATAAGCCATGCCAAATAAGCACTTTAACAATCAGCACACAGCTTTTGCATTTTATGCGATTAAGTCCTTTTTGCAAATTAAGCACACAATCGATAAAATTTTCATACAAAAATTTCACACATGCTTAGTCACATACTGTAAACACCAAAAATAATATTAAAATATTTTTTCCAACCTCAAATTTGTGGTCTCGAAACCACTGTTCCCACTAGGGTCTAAACTAGGCTGTTATAACTCTTCCCCTAGGGATTATCGTCACCAAAAATCTTACCAGTGAATAGGTTCGGATATTGCTCTCTCATAACATCTTCAGGATCCCACGTAGCCTCTTTAACTCCGTGTTTGTGCCACAACACTTTCACTAAAAATCTTCTTATTTCTCAACTCTTTATTCTCACGTGCCAAAATTCGGATCGGTTCTTCACTATACGATAAAATCTGACTGAATCTCGACCTTAGTAGGAGAAATCACATGCGATGAATCAGATTTGTACCGTCGAAGCATCGATACGTGAAACATATTATGAATCTTCTCTAACTCAGATGGCAACATCAACTTATAAGCAACGGGCCCAATTCGTTCAATGATCTCATACGACCCGATGAACCTCGGACTCAATTTGCCTCTTTTGCCAAAATGAAGTATTTTCTTCCATGGAGATGCTTTCAAGAACACTTTATCACCGATATCAAACTCAATATCTTTTCGTTTCAAGTCTGCATAAGATTTCTGACGATCCGAAGCCGCTTTCAAACTGTCACGAATCACTTTCATTTTCTATTCAGTTTCTTTTATCAAATCAACCCCATGAATCTTATTCTCACTAAGTTCTGTCCAATATAATGGAGTTCGGCATTTACGACCATAAATAGCCTCATATGGTTCCATTTTGACGCTAGATTGAAAACTATTATTGTACGTGAATTCGATCAATGGCAAATGCTTTTCCCACGTGCTTTCAAATTTAAGAATGCAGCATCTCAACATATCTTAAAGAATCTAAATAATCCGCTCGGATTGACCATCCATTTACGGATGAAATGCAGTACTGAAATGCAACTTTGTGCCTAAAGCCTCTTGCAATTTCTTCCAAAATCGTGAGGTAAATCTCGGATCTCTGTCAGATACAATGGATAGTGGCACCCCGTGCAATCTCACAATCTTAGAAATATACAATTCAGCTAATTTATCAAGAGAATAATCTGTTCTCACTGGAACAAAATGAGCTGATTTCGTCAATCTGTCAACTATCATCCAGATTGCATCTTTCTTTCTCAGAGATAAAGGTAGTCCCGACACAAAGTCCATCGTGATTGTAACAGCCTGGTTTAGACCCTAGTCGAAACAGTGGTTTTGAGACCACAAATCTGAGGTTAGAAAAATATTTTAATATTATTTTTGGTGTTTACAATATGTGATTAAGCATGTGTGAAAGTTCTGTGTGAAAATTTTAACGTTTGTGTGCTTAATTTGAGAAAAGGACTTAATCGCATAAAATGCAAAAGCTGAGTGCTGATTGTTAAAGTGCTTAATTGGCATGGTTTATTAAATGAAAGGTCTTTATGTTGTAAATTGGCCATTAGACCTTGGGATGGACGGTTATGGGCTTGGTTTATATGGTTTATTTATTAAATTTTAAAGGTTAAAATAGTAAATAAGATATTAACATAAATTAAATAAAACAAATGAAATAAGTTAGTGGATTGTTCATCCATCTTTGCCGAAAATTTGAAAGAAAAGAAAAGAGAAAAATCCATCTAGGGTTCGGCCATTGTTGATTCTAATCAAGGTATGTTTTGAACTCGGTTTTTGATAATTTCTATGTTTTTGTGATCGTTGCTCTGTGTTCTATCAAGCCCATGTCTTAATTTTAGAAATTTTTGGTGATTTTGTAAGATGCCATTGATGAATGTGTGAGCTTTGTGATAGTTGATGATGAAATATGAAAGATATGAGATGGATTAACATATTTTATCTTTGAATTTTTGGTGAATTTGAGTAAATTGGGTTAAATTGTGAAAATAAGAAATTGAAGGACTAAAATGTGAAATTAATGAAATATGTGGGCTTGTATGAACACAAAGAAAATTCGGCTAGGCATGTGTGAAAAGAAATTATGTGAATTTGATGATTTTATGAAATAGGGACTAAAGTGTCGAGATATGAAAATGTGAGGGCTATTTTGTAAAATGCCCTAAATATGTGTGTTTGGATTAAATTGAATGATTTGGTGAATGAATGAGTTAATTTTGAACATGTATAGACCAAGAAAGGAGAAATTCGTATCGAGATCGAGGTAAAGACAAAGTACTCGATTGATCAGCAAGTCTCGGTATTTCGACATACGAGGTAAGTTCGGATATAGTACAAGTTATTAATTTACATTTATATGATGTAAATTGAATGATAGTCATTGAATTAGAATTGTTGTATATGAGATTGTGAAAAGAGGCACTAAGTGTGCGTAATCGAAATCGAGATGGAGATGAATAGCACTGTGTGTGCAAAGTAATAAAAGCTTCGGCTTTACTGGTTGGCACTGTGTTTGCGATACCGAATTAAGTTCGGTTTTGTATCGAGGCACTAAGTGTGTGATGTTAATTATTCTTCGGCTATGATTTGGGCACTAAGTGTGCAATTGAATTGAAAAGTTTTTGAGCAGTGAATGAGATATGGTATCGAGCATCGAATAGCAAGAACGTTTGTTAACTAAGTGTGGGCAAAGGTATGTTTGAACCTATGTGGTTGATGATAGAGAAAAAGGTTGAATGAATGGATATTTGAGCATATGGTTGAGGATGATAATGTCCCTAATTGTGTATTTATCTAAGTGATGGTTTAAATATATATTAATGTTGCATTATTGAGTAGTATGTATTATATTGTGAACTTACTAAGCTTTAAAGCTTACCGCGTGAAATGTTTCTCTGTTTTACAGTGTCAGTAAAGCTAGCTCAGATCCGGGAATCGTCAGCGACTAAGTCACACTATCGGCTATCTATTTTGGTACTTTTGAAAGATGTATATATTTGGTATATGGCATGTATAGGCTAGTGGTTGTGGTATGTTTTATAATGTTTGGAACTTGCCATGTGATATGGCTTGGATGTTGAATGTTGATGGCTTATATGTGAAGTTATGGAAATGATGAATGTGGTATGAAATAGTTAGAATGGAATTGGTATATTTCATGCTTTAATTAGTTGATAAGAATGGCATTTTAAGTGTGAATTTGTGGTATGACTAGATGATGCTTAGTTATATGAATTGAGTTGTGAATATGATGTTTTGGATGGATCTATTTGAATAGGATTTGAGTATGGAAATAGATGATGTAATCGATGATTAGTTGGTGTTTGAAATGCTAGGTTGTGGTTGCATTTGAGGCATGAAATGGTATTGGTTTGATGCATATAGGTGATTCCAAAGTGTGGATGGTAATTTGGCCTTGAAAATGGCCTATAATTGCCCACACGGTTGAGCACACGGACGTATGGCTCGACCGTGTCCTTCGAGGTTGTGTTTCAAAACAA
Organism: Gossypium sturtianum; assembly: GCA_025698515.1. NCBI lineage: Eukaryota > Viridiplantae > Streptophyta > Magnoliopsida > Malvales > Malvaceae > Gossypium > Gossypium sturtianum. The sequence continues at coordinate 102,329,767 of CM046944.1, forward strand.
GTCAGGCTCGACCACGGGCTGAACACACGGGCGTGTGACTGGCCGTATGGTGCAAGTCAGGCTCGACCACGGGTGAGGCACACGGGCGTGTCCACGGCCGTGTGGACAAGTCAGTATGTATGCCTTGTTTTGACACGGCTTAGACACACGGACGTGTCTGAGGCCGTGGGAGGCACACGGCCTGCCCACACGGGTGTGAGACCTCTGTAACTTAGAAAAATGTTTGAATTTCAAAAATTTTCATATGTGTTCGGTTTAGTCCCGACCTTTTCTAACATGTGTTTAAGGTCTCGTGGACCTCATTAGGGGACTATATGTTTATATTTGGATATGTTTAATTGATGTTTAACTTTGTGATGTGAAATGAATTTAAATGTTTCGAAATGAACGGTAATGCCTCTTAACCCTATTCCGGTGATAGTTTCGGGTTAGGGGCGTTACAGTGATTCTCTCCTATTTCCACTCAGGAATCATAATTAGTTGTAACATACCGGATGGAACCTGATGTTCAGCTTTAACTTGCTGACAAACTAAACATCTCGAAACAAACTCTGAGATATCCCGTTTCATACTATGCCACCAATAAAACTGTTTCAGATCATTATACATTTTCGTACTTCTTGGATGAACAGCCAAACGACTATTATGAGCTTCGTTTAAAATCAACTGAATCAACTCTGAATTCCTCAGAATACAAATCCGATCTCTGAATCTCAAACAATCATCATTATCCACTCGAAATTCTGAATCAGAATTCAAACCACATTGAGCTCGTTTTGTCATCATCTCATTATCGCTTTTCTGGGCATCACAAATCTGACCTATAAACATCGATCTCACTTTCAACTCAGCCAAAACCGAACCATCATCACACAGATCTATTTGAGTACTCATTGCATGCAAAGAAAACAAAGACTTTCGACGCAAAGCGTCAGCTACAACATTATCTTTTCCCGGATGATAATCCATTACTAATTTATAGTCTTTTAGTAATTCTAACCATCTTCGCTATCTCAAATTTAATTCTTTCTGAGTCATCAAATATTTCAAACTCTTGTGATCAGTATAAACGTGACATTTCTCACCAAATAGGTAATGACGCCAAATCTTCAATGCAAATACAATCGCGGCTAATTTGAGGTCGTGCATCGGGTAGTTCTTTTCGTGCGGCTTTAACTGTCTCAAAGCATAAGCTATAACTTTGCCCTCTTGCATCAACACACAGCCCAAACCATTCAACGATGCATCACTATAGACTATAAATTCTTTACCTGATTTTGGCTGAACTAACACTAGTGTAACGCCCCGAATTTGGGCCTAGAAGGAAATAGGTCTTGAGTGTGGGAACACATAAAAGTTTATGTGTGCAAGAAAATGACACAATTGATTGTTTGTTTTGATGGTTAAGTGATTTAGGAGTGTTTGGGAGTGTCTGAGAAGTCCTGGGTTCAAGCCCTGGCTTTTGCAAAATTTTGGTTTTCTCTTAAGTGGACCTTGGTGTTAGCATGTAGGCTTTAAAAGAAATTATGGCGGAATTATGACACAAGTTGAGCCTGTAGTCTAGTGGCAGTCGCGTGTTTAAGACTGCAAGGGAGCTCAAGTTTGAGTCTCATGATGCGCAAAGGAGTATTTATTTTACATTCTTACTGTATGAGTAGTAGAGTTTGACTGAAACTCTGCAAGGTGAAGTCTGAATAAGTCTAATATGGAGAAAATCAGGGAGGAGATAAAGGAGGATTTTTTGTAACATCCCGATTCAGGGCCTAGTCAGAATAGTGGTGCGAGACCACAAATCTGAGTTAGTAAATTGAGTTCTTAAGGTTTATGACATGTTTGCATGATAGTATTAAAGTTCCATGTAGAAATTTTGTGAAATTGACATGGAATGATCAAATAGGACTAAATTGCAAAAGTTGCAAAATATGAATTTCTAGAAGCTTTTTGTATGAAATAGATTTAGAATATAAATTAGAAGTTCTTAAATAGCAATTTTCCCAAATTATAAGTTTTGGACAAAAATGGACATGAGTTAGTAATTTGTAAATTTTTAAAGAGAAGGGCATTTTGGTCATTTACCAATTAAATGATTAAAATGGGAAAAAGATGATAAAAATTTCATTCATCTTCTTTCTTGTGCCGAAAATTGGGAGACTCCATAGCTAGGGTTCTTTAAATTTTTGAAGCTTGCATGTAAGTCATCCTACCCCCGTTTTTAATATTCTTCGTATTTTTGGAGTCCTCGTATTATGAATTAGCTACTTTTTAGCTATAAGATGAGCTAAGAAGCATGTTCAAAAATCTACCCATGTGTATCATGCATGTAAAATGATATTTTATGGAAGTTTATGAGAGTTTGATGTTAGATAAACATCTTTTCCTTAGTGAATTTCATGAAAAATGATAGTATGGACTAATTTGTAATAGTTATGAAATTGGTCATACCTAGTTGAAATAGTAAGAATTGATGATTGTTATAGTAGAGAAAATGAATCAGCTAATCATGATGTTTAAGAAAGTTAAATGAGAATCATTTTACGAGCCTAGGGGCAAAAGTGCAAATAAGAGAAAGTTTAGGGGCAAAATAGTAATTTTACCAAAGTATGAGTTAAGAGTCAATTTAGTCAATGTGAGTATTAAATGATCTAATTATTATTAAAGATCAAGAAAAACGAAGCCCAGATCAAAACCGAGGCAAGAACAAAGTCGAAGACTAAATTGCATATCTACATACATTTTGTATATTGAGGTAAGTTTGTATGATTTCTAAGCTTTATGATTATTATCATTGAATTGCTTAGTATAATGTACATTATTACCATAGAAATTTTTATTGCTATGTTAACTAAATAAATTAATGAGATTAAGCATGAGAAAGTCCCGATTGAAGTTGAATTACTTAGGATACTCGATCTACCACACGACATAAGAAAGTCCGTATAAGACCAAGCCAAGGCATGGCATCGGCAATCAAGAAAGTTATCATGTAAGTCCAAGATAAGTCTTGGCATTGAAGAGTTATTATGAGATGAAGACCCATGTAAGCCCAAGCCAAGGCATGGCATTGGTGAGTCTCCAAGCAAAGATGTCATGTAAGTCCAAGACAAGTCTTGGCATTGAAAAGCTATCATGAGGTAGAGATTCCATGTAAGTCCAAGCCAAGGCATGGCATTGGTGAGTAACAAGAAAGATTTCATGTAAGTCCAAGCCAAGGCTCGTCATTGACCAGTTCATGAGTAAAGATACCAAGTAAGACCATGTCAAGACATGGCAATGGTAAGTTCCCAAGGGAACACACAAGGAAGACTTTGAGTAAGTCCATGTCAAGACATGGCATCAATACCAAGATGAGAGATCCCCTGTAAGACCATATCGAGGATATGGCTTTGGCATCGAGTTATGTGGGATGAGATTCAGTATCCTCGGTTATTCATAGAAATTCATCGGGCAAGAGAGTAAAGCTCAAATGATATAGTAAGAAAGTTAAGTAAGTAAAGTTATTATCAAGTTATGCTAGTTAAGAGTATTATTCATGATATGAATGATGAAGTTGAGATTATACTTATCATAGTAAAGTATATTGATCTATGTGATCAAGTGATACAGGTATATTGTTTACCGTTTGAGCATGCATGAGAATAGTAAGTACCATGAGATATGTAAGAATCAGTAAGAGTAAGTAAGCTTAAATACTTGAGATTCATAATTCCATTGTTTATGATGAATGGTTAATGTTAAGCAAATATATTGCTATGAGAATTACATGCAAACTTACTAAGCTAAATGCTTACGTCTTTTATTCTTTCTTTCCATGTAGTCCCGCCTAGCTAATCTCGTGGATCATCGTCACCGGAGCTCGGAGCACACTATCAATCGATATTTTGGTATAGCCAAGTGTTTATATTAAGTATGGCATGTATAGGAAACATTACATTTTGAGTTATGTTTTAAAACTAGCCAAAGTGTTGGCTATCAAGCTTAGTATTCTTTTTGTATATGGCCAAAGAGATGAGTCATGAATTATTAAGTATGTATGTTTTAATCTATCAATGAAGTATGCATCCTTGTTCATGTTAGATGTAATACTTGAGTTGCTGAATTGAGCATGAGTTTGGTCTTGATTTCAGGGTGGCAATTGGCTTGGTAAATAGCCTCTAAGTGCCCACACGGATGGACACACCGGCGTGTGTCTAGGTCATGTGCACCCTGCACCTTTGTATCTTAAGTCAGAATAGACCACGGACTAGTCACACGGGCGTGTGCCTTGGCCGTGGGGCATTGGCAGAATGCTGAGGTTTTAGGCACGGTTTGGGGCCACGGGCGTGTCCAGGCCGTGTGTGATTTGCCAGTATCCACCACGGGTGAAAGACACGGGCATGTTTTCGGGGTGCAAGGGCGTGTCCCAAGTCACACGGACGTGTGACCCCTGTTTGGAGAGAAAGTTTCCAGATGAGTTCCAAAAGTTTCGGGACGTAAGTCTGAGGCCTCGTAGGCCCATGAAATGTAAGATTTGACTAAGAAAGAGAAGTTTTTAATTTGGGACAAAATTTTATAGCCCGTAAGTACATGTTTAAGTGAGTTCAAGCATGGTAATGTCTCGTATCCAATCTTAGTCTCGGGCTCGGGTATGGGGTGTTACATTTAGTGGTATCAGAGCTACAGTTTAGTCGGTTCTAGGACTAACATAGCACGAGCACGAGTCTAGCTATACATTCCATACGTAAGAATATTTTTATAATGATAGTGTGACGAATCCTGACGATTTAAATTATGTTTATACATTTAGTATATGGATCCCGCTGAAGGGACGGTGCCAAATGAAAATGAGAATAGACCCACTACGGTGAGTCAAGAAGGAGGAGAAGAGGCTAGAGAAGCCTTCCTCTATATGATGAATACATGGTATACGGAGTTCATTCGTACGAACCCGAATGCGCAACCCCCTCCACCCCCACCTATTCCTCAACCTATCCCAGTAGCCCCTCGAGTAGTAGAGGTGGTAAGAGGAGAGAAGCCTCCAGTTGATAGAATCAGGAAACATGGGGCAGAAGAATTCTAGGCTAGAAAAGATGATGATCCGGAAAAGGCTGAGTTCTGGTTAGAAAATACCATCATGGTATTTAATGAGTTTTCATGCACACCTGAGGAATGCATGAAGTGTGTAGTCTCTCTTTTAAGAGATTCTGTTTACCAATGGTGGAACACCCTTGTGTCGGTGGTACCGAGGGAAAAGATCATATGGGAATTTTTCTAAGAAGAGTTCAAGAAAAAGTATATCAGTCAAAGGTTCGTGGACCAGAAAAGAAAGGAATTTCTAGAGTTAAACAAGGCAAAATGTCTGTGACTGATTATGAGCGTGAGTTTGTGCGGCTCAGCAAATATGCTCGAGAATGTGTGTCCACCGAGGCCATCATGAGTAAGAGATTTGAAGATGGGCTAAATGAGGACATCACACTGTTTGTTGCTGTCCTAGAACTAAAGTAATTCGTTGTGCTAGTAGAGAGGGCTTGTAAAGCCGAAGAACTAGTAAATGAGAAGAGAAAATCTGAAGTAGAGTCTCGTGACTCTAAAAAGAGACAGTGGAATAAGTCATTCCAATCCTCATCCAAGAAGTCAAGAGATTTCTCCACCCGATCGGCTACTTCCACTGGGTTTTCAAGGAAGGACAAGAGTAGGCAGTATTCGGGAAGTAAGGCACAGACGACCTCAGTTGCTAGCGTGGGGAACATCCGATCGGATAGACCCGAATGCCCACAGTGTGGCAGACGTCATCTTGGAGAATGTCGAGCACATGAAAATGCATGTTTCAGATGTGGTTCCCAGGACCACTACATAAAATATTGTCAAGAGACAATGAAAGAAGATAGAGCTCAAAACCCGAGATCCGGGAGTGTGGTCAGAGGAAGACCGTAGAGGAATCCAGGAAGTGGGGCAAGTGGAAGAGGTAACCCTAGAGAGCAGGCTGCGAGACCCGAGGGTAGGGCGCCTGCAAGGACTTGTGCCATTCACACTCGCGAAGAGGCATCTTCTCTTGATGTTATTACGGGTACCTTTTCTCTTTATGATATCAAAGTTATTGCTTTAATAGATCCCGGATCCACACACTCTTACATTTGTATGAAACTAGTATCCAGTATGAATATACCTATAGATTCTACAGAATTTACGATTAATGTGTCTAATCCTTTAGGCAAGAGTGTGTTAGTTGATGAGGTATGTAAAGATTGTCCATTAATGATTAGAGGTCATTCCTTTAAAGCAAATCTTATGTTGCTACCATTTGATGAGTTTGACATCATTCTTGGTATGGACTGGTTGACTGCCCATGATGTAATAGTAAATTCTGGGAAAAAGTACATTGAGATGAAATGTGAGAATGGGGACATTCTCCATGTAAAATTAGATGAACAAAGTAGGCCACCGGCAATGATTTCTCATATGACGGCACAAAGATACATAAGAAAGGGGACGAGGCATATTTGGCCTTTGTGATGAATGATGAAGAAACGGAGTTAAAGATTGAGTCAGTACCGATAGTATGTGAGTACGTGGATGTTTTTCCTAAAGAATTACCAGGACTACCCCCAGTAAGAAAGATTGAGTTCGGCATTGAACTGTCTCCCGATACTGTACCAATATCTATTACTCCTTACAGAATGGCTCCAACGGAGTTGAGAGAGTTGAAGTCACAGTTGCAAGAGTTGACAGATAAAGGTTTTGCGAGATCAAGTTGTTCTCCATGGGGTGCTCCGATTTTATTTGTGAAAAAGAAAGATGGCACCATGAGATTGTGCATAGATTACCGTCAACTTAATAAAGTGACAGTAAAGAACAAGTACCCTTTGCCAAGGATCGATGATTTGTTCGATCAATTGAAGGGAGCCACTGTGTTCTCTAAGATAGACTTGAGATCGGGGTACTACCAGCTGAGAGTAAAGGAATCAGATGTGTCCAAGACAGCTTTTCAAACAAGGTATGGGCATTATGAATTTTTAGTCATGCCCTTTGGTTTGACAAATGCTCCTGCGATATTCATGGACTTAATGAACCGCATTTTAGATCATACCTCGACAAGTTTGTAGTCGTTTTCATTGACAACATACTGATTTATTCCCGAGATGAGAATGAGCATGCTGAGAACCTACGGACAATTTTACAGACTCTTCGAGAAAATCAATTATATGCCAAGTTCAGTAAAAGTGAATTTTGGCTCAAAAAAGTAGGATTTCTGGGACATATTATCTCGGGAGATGGAGTCCGAGTAGATCCAAGTAAGATTTTGGCCATAATGGACTGGAATCCATCGAGAAATGTCTCTGAGGTTAGAAGTTTTCTAGGCCTAGCTGGCTATTATAGACGATTCGTCAAGGGGTTTTCTATGATTTCAACCCCGATGACTAAATTGTTACAGAAAAATGTGAAGTTTGAGTGGACAGAAAGATGCCAACAAAGTTTCGAGAAACTGAAAGCGATGTTGACAGAAGCTCCACTTTTAGTACAACCTGAGACAGAGAAAGAATTTGTGATTTACAGTGATGCATCCTTAAATGGATTAGGCTGTGTACTTATGCAAGAAGGCAAAGTGATTGCTTATGCCTCAAGACAGTTGAAGCCATATGAGAAGAATTATCCGACCCACGATCTAGAGTTGGCTGCCATAGTCTTCGCATTGAAGATATAGAGACACCACCTATATGGTGAGAGATGTCAGATCTTCACCGATCACAAAAGTTTGAAGTACTCGATGACGTAGAAAGAGTTGAACTTAAGGCAGCGGAGATGGCTAGAGTTGATAAAAGACTATGAATTGGTCATTAACTACCATCCCGGGAAGGCGAATGTGGTCGCCGACGCTTTGAGTTGAAAGTCCCTATTTGCATTAAGGGCAATGAATTCACGGATGAATTTATCCGACGATGGTTCTATTCTAGCTGAGTTGAAAGCTAGACCAGTATTCCTCCAAGAGATTTTTGAGGCTCAGAAAGAAGATAGTGAATTGCAAGTCAAGAGAGCTCGGTCTGCAGAGATGGATGTTGAGTCCGATTTGCAGGATTAGTCCCAATAGAAGTCTGATGTTCAAAGATAGAATTTATGTACCGAGAAAGGACGAGCTTATTCAGAGAATTTTGCATGAGGCACATAACGGATGTTTATCTATACATACGGGTAGTACCAAAATGTTAAATGACTTAAAGCAACAGTATTGGTGGCCGAGAATGAAGAAAGATATTTCAGAGTTTGTTTCCAAATGCTTGATTTGTCAGCAAGTAAAGGCTTAACACCAAGTACCTTCGGGTTTGCTTCAACCCATTTTGGTTCCGGAGTGGAAATGGGACCGTATTACTATGGATTTTGTAACGGGTCTACCATTATCTTCGAGCAAGAAAGATGATGTATGGGTTATATTTGATAGACTCACGAAGGCAGCTCATTTTATACCTGTACGAGTTGATTACTCACTAGACAAGTTGGCAAACTTGTACGTTTCAGAAATCGTAAGGCTTCATGGTGTTCCGTTGTCAATCATCTCGGATAGAGATCCGAGGATTACATCCAGATTTTGGAAGAAGTTACAAGAGGCCTTGGGTACAAAGTTGAACTTTAGTACCGCTTTTCATCCTCAAACTGACAGTCAGTCGGAGAGGTTAATTCAAGTGCTCGAGGATATGCTCAGATGTTGTATTCTTGAATTCTGAGGCAGTTGGGAAAAGTTTCTCCCATTGGTAGAGTTTCCTACAATAATAGTTTTCAGTCGAGTTTAAAGATGGCGACTTATGAGGCTCTATATGGGCGTAAGTGCAGAACGCCTTTATTTTGGACTGAACTCAAGGAAAACCAAATTCACGGGGTTGATTTGGTTAGAGAAGCTGAAGAGAAAGTGAAAGTGATACGAGAATGTTTAAAAGCTACATCAGATAGACAGAAGTCCTATTCAGACTTAAAGAGAAAAGAGATAGAGTATCAAGTCGGTGATAAAGTTTTATTGAAAGTGTCACCATGGAGAAAGGTTCTCAGATTTGGCCGTAAAGGCAAGTTGAGTCCACGTTTTATCGGACCATACGAGATTACTGAAAGAGTTGGGCCGGTAGCTTATCGATTGGCTTTACCATCAGAGTTAGAAAAGATTCATGATGTGTTTCACGTGTCAATGTTGAGACGCTACCGATCAGATCCTTCACATGTAATTACCCCGTCAGAGATAGAGATTCATCCCGACATGACTTATGGTGAAGAACCAATTAAGGTTTTAGCTCGGGAAGTCAAGCAGCTAAGGAATAAAAGTATTGCCCTGGTAAAAGTATTGTGGCAAAGACATGGAATAGAAGAAGCTACGTGGGAACCAGAAGAGAGCATGAGAAACCAGTACCCAAACCTGTTTGCTGGTAAGATTTTTGAGGACGAAAATTCCTAAGAGGGGAGAATTGTAACATCCCGATTCAGGGCCTAGTCAGAATAGTGGTGTGAGACCACAAATCTGAGTTAGTAAATTGAGTTCTTAAGGTTTATGACATGTTTGCATGATAGTATTAAAGTTCCATGTAGAAATTTTGTGAAATTGACATGGAATGATCAAATAGGACTAAATTGCAAAAGTTGCAAAATATGAGTTTCTAGAAGCTTTTTGTATGAAATAGCTTTAGAATATAAATTAGAAGTCCTTAAATAGCAATTTTCCCAAATTATAAGTTTTGGACAAAAATGGACATGAGTTAGTAATTTGTAAATTTTTAAAGAGAAGGGCATTTTGGTCATTTACCAATTAAATGATTAAAATGGGAAAAAGATGATAAAAATTTCATTCATCTTCTTCCTTGTGCCGAAAATTGGGAGACTCCATAGCTAGGGTTCTTCAATTTTTTGAAGCTTGCATGTAAGCCATCCTAGCCCCGTTTTTAATATTTTTTGTATTTTTGGAGTCTTCGTATTATGAATTAGCTATTTTTAGCTATAAGATGAGCTAAGAAGCATGTTCAAAAATCTACCCATGTGTATCATGCATGTAAAATGATATTTTATGGAAGTTTATGAGAGTTTGATGTTAGATAAACATCTTTTCCTTAGTGAATTTCATGAAAAATGATAGTATGGACTAATTTGTAATAGTTATGAAATTGGTCATACCTATTTGAAATAGTGAGAATTGAAGATTGTTATAGTAGAGAAAATGAATCAGCTAAGCATGATGTTTAAGAAAGTTAAATGAGAATCATTTTACGAGCCTAGGGGCAAAAGTGCAAATAAGAGAAAGTTTAGGGGCAAAATAGTAATTTTGCCAAAGTATGAGTTAAGAGTCAATTTAGTCAATGTGAGTATTAAATGATCTAATTATTATTATAGATCAAGAAAAATGAAGCCCGGATCGAAACCGAGGCAAGAACAAAGTCGAGGACTAAATTGCATATCTACATACATTTTGTATATTGAGGTAAGTTTGTATGATTTCTAAGCTTTATGATTATTATCATTGAATTGCTTAGTATAATGTACATTATTACCATAGAAATGCTTATTGCTATGTTAAATAAAGAAATTAATGAGATTAACCATGAGAAAGTCCTGATTGAAGTTGAATTACTTAGGATACTCGATCTACCACACGAGATAAGAAAGTCCGTATAAGACCAAGCCAAGGCATGGCATCGGCAATCAAGCAAGTTATCATGTAAGTCCAAGACAAGTCTTGGCATTGAAGAGTTATTATGAGATGAAGACCCATGTAAGCCCAAGCCAAGGCATGGCATTGGTGAGTCTCCAAGCAAAGATGTCATGTAAGTCCAAGACAAGTCTTGGCATTGAAAAACTATCATGAGGTAGAGATTCCATGTAAGTCCAAGACAAGGCATGGCATTGGTGAGTAACAAGAAAGATTTCATGTAAGTCCAAGCCAAGGCTCGGCATTGACCAGTTCATGAGTAAAGATACCAAGTAAGACCATGTCAAGACATGGCAATGGTAAGTTCCCAAGGGAACACACAAGGAAGACTTTGAGTAAGTCCATGTCAAGACATGGCATCAATACCAAGATGAGAGATCCCATGTAAGACCATATCGAGGATATGGCTTTGGCATCGAGTTATGTGGGATGAGATTCAGTATCCTCGGTTATTCATAGAAATTCATCGGGCAAGAGAGTAAAGCTCAAATGATATAGTAAGAAAGTTAAGTAAGTAATGTTATTATCAAGTTATGCTAGTTAAGAGTATTATTCATGATATGAATGATGAAGTTGAGATTATACTTATGATAGTAAAGTATACTGATCTATGTGATCAAGTGATACGGGTATATTGTTTACCATACGAGCATGAGAATAGTAAGTACCATGAGATTTGTAAGAATCAGTAAGAGTAAGTAAGCTTAAATACTTGAGATTCATAATGCCATTGTTTATGATGAATGGTTAATGTTAAGCAAATATATTGCTATGAGAATTACATGCAAACTTACTAAGCTAAATGCTTACGTCCCTTATTCTTTCTTTCCATGTAGTCCCGCCTAGCTAATCTCGTGGATCATCGTCACCGGAGCTCGAAGCACACTATCAATCGATATTTTGGTATAGCCAAGTGTTTATATTAAGTATGGCATGTATAGGAAACATTACATTTTGAGTTATGTTTTAAAACTAGCCAAAGTGTTGGCTATCAAGCTTAGTATTCTTTTTGTATATGGCCAAAGAGATGAGTCATGAATGATTAAGTATGTATGTTTTAATCTATCAATGAAATATGCATCCTTGTTCATGTTAGATGTAATACTTGAGTTGCTGAATTGAGCATGAGTTTAGTCTTGATTTTAGGGTGGCAATTGGCTTGGTAAATAGCCTCTAAGTGCCCACACGGATGGACACACGGACGTGTGTCTAGGCCGTGTGGACCCTGCACCTTTGTATCTTAAGTCAGAATAGACCACGGACTAGTCACACGGGCGTGTGCCTTGGCCGTGGGGCATTGGTAGAATGCTGGGGTTTTAGGCACGGTTTGGGGCCACGGGCATGTCCAGGCCGTGTGTGATTTGCCAGTATCCACCACGGGTGAAAGACACGGGCATGTTTTAAGGGTGCACGGGCGTGTCCCAAGTCACACGAACGTGTGACCATAGTTTGGGGAGAAAGTTTCCAGATGAGTTCCGAAAGTTTCAGGACGTAAGTCAGAGGCCTCGTAGGCCCATGAAATGTCTAATTTGACTAAGAAAGAGAAGTTTTTAATTCGGGGTGAAATTTTATAGCCCGTAAGTACATGTTTAAGTGAGTTCAAGCATGGTAATGTCTCGTATCCAGTCTTAGTCTCGGACTCGGGAATGGGGTGTTACATTTTTAGGGGGAAATTGTGGAGAAAATCAAGGAATATTGGTTTGGGGAAAAGAGTTGTGCCGTATAGGGAGTGTGGGAACTGAAGAAAAAGTTTTGGGATTTGGTGTTCTCTGCATTTCGGTTTTCCATCATACTTTGTTGGCTTTTTTTACTATACCGACTAATGTTAGGGGTTTTTGCCTTCGGTTTTACTTGTTCCTCTAATGCCCCGTTTAGCGATTTGTTTTCCTCTCTTTTCTGCTCTCTCCGTTTACTCAATTTTATTCTCTTTCCATAATACTTTTTTGGGCCGAATACTGTTGTCTGGTGAGAATAGAATTCCTTTCCTTGCTAATATTTGTGGTGGCCGATTCTCTGCTTTCCTTTTCCTCTCCATTTCCTTTTCTCTCATCTTTTCTTCCCTCTTCCAAACTATCTAGCCATTCTCTAAACGTTGATCCTTCGTTCTTTCATATTGGATACTTGGTCGAATTCCATATCCCTCAACTTGGGCCGATTGTCTCCCTTATTATTTTCCTACTGGTGTTGTGATTTCGTTTCTGCAAGAGTGGTAACAAACCGGTAGGTACTCATATTTTCCCTTTTCTGTTTCCCTAGTCTTTCTTTATGTCTACAATTCTGTTCTCTTTTATTTTCTGAAAAGCCGAATGTGACTTCTTTTTATGTTCGTTGATTGCAATTCTATCCCTTCCTCGCGATTGGAGGTTCATTGGGTTCTAGGTATTCTCAAGAAGTGAAGGAGTGCAAGTGTTACTCAGGAAATCAAAACCCTTTTCTTCTATTACTCAATTAAGGTAAATACGTTACCTTATTTTCCTTTGGGTTTAGGCCGAATATGTCCTATTATTCCTTAAGTTGATATTGGTGGTTTTAGGCCACACATATGATCGATCTTGGTTAATAAGATCTGTGTATTGTAATATAGAAAATCAACAAGGGCGTGTGATCGTTTCTGAACAGCGGTCTTAGAGGACTAAAGTCACCCTCGTTCAAACAAGGTTTGGTGCTCGTGGATCTTAGCACGGTTTCGTAAAACAGGTGTGTAACCGTACCCTGCAAACGGTAATAGGCGTAAAAGCCAGTAAAGTGTGTACGCACACACTGATTAGACTGTAGAAAGGCGAAAGCCGAAAAGCCAAAAGGTTGGGCGTTGAGTGTGCGAACGCTCATATGGTAAATCGAGCCCACAAAACGTGGGCGTACGGCGGGAAAGGCCGCCATGTGCGATTTCATCGGCTTAGGCCATAATGGGCTTTGGGCCCATTTACACTGTCTGTATTGCTATGGTCGCTCGAGTCGCTCAAGACGACTGTGGGCTTACTGATGGGCCTAAGTGTACTTAGGCCCAAACTGGTAAAATGACCGTAATGCCCCTGTAGGGTTAAATGACCGTAATACCCCTATAGGGTAAAATGACCGTAATGCCCCTGTAGGGTAAAATGACCGTAATGCCCCTGTAGGGTAGAAATGATCGTAATGCCCCTGTAGGGTAAAATGACCATAATATCCTTGTAAGGTAAAATGACCATAATACCCCCAAAGGGTAAAATGACTATTTTGCCCCTCGTGGGTAAATGACTGATTTGTCTGTGATGTAAGTGGTTGATTTTTCTGTGATTTAAATGACTGATTCTGAGCATGGCATTCTGTATACACGACATACTGCATGGGGTTGGGGTATTGTTACGGAGGAAGTATACTCTACTGGTGGCTTTGCCACATATACTGTTACAGGCAGCTTTGCTGCGATATTGGTGTGCTAGCTGGGTGGGTCGATTTTATCCCCACATGGTGTGTTGATTGGTACGGGTGGTGTGTTGGCTGGATTGGGGTGGGTTACATATTTGCACCGTATTGAGACTGTATTGGGCTTAGGCCCACATTGTTACTGAAATGGGCTATGGCCCACACTGCACTGTTATTGAATAGGGCCAAGGCCCAGACTGTTACTGCATATATTGTTACTGACTAACTGATAGGGGATTACACACTGAGTTTTCGTAAACTCACCCTTTCTTTTAACTGTACAGGTAATCCCCAGCCTTAGACAATTTGGAGCTACGAGGGACTCGGAGGTGGCCACACGATCGCTGATGTTTTGCTTTAGACTTATTTATTTAAATTTCTTATTGGGCTATTGATTCTGTAATAAAGCCTCTTAAACCTAAGTTATTTTATTTTGGCTTTATTTATTTGATACTTAACTAATAGTGATAGAATGCTAGTTTTCAAAAAGATTAACTATTTTCAAAACACCGCGTTTTTGCAACATTTTGGATATTGCTTCCGCAACAAACAATGTTTTTAAAGTAAAGACGTTTTAATTGGTTAGTAAATGGTTAAGATGATTTGAGTTTTAACAAAGAGATTTCAACTCAGAAACGAATTTCTACCAACAAGTCCAATTTTCGAAAGACACATCAACGTGACACGCTAGATTCGGCCATAATGTCTAGGCCGGGTTTGGGATGTTACATTTAGTGGTATCAGAGCCAGGTTGCAAAACTCGGTTGTGGAATGGGTTTTCAAATTTTTTGGATTTCAAAAGGTTCTTTTCGAATATGTGAAGTGTTCTGAGATACTTCTTCTTAAAAGTGTGGCACACCGAGTCTCCGGCACTGAATCCGTAAGTTTTTTGAATACTTTTGTCTGTTTAGAAATTGAAATGCGGTAAGTTAGGAAATATTGTGACTACTTTAGAAATTAGACTATACCACTCTAGATAGAGCAAACTAAAGCTAAAGGGGACTGAAACTGTAGTGAAACTTCGATCTGCATAAAACTATTAGTTCTGATAAAACGCGAATAGACAATGGGCACAAGAGATACACGCGGACGTGGTTCAAGAGGCTGTAATAATGTTTTGAAATCAGAGTGCGCAGCGGGAGCGTCGTGGTGAAGTCTGTGTGGTGCGACTATTCTGACAGTTGGAAATTTCGGGGACGAAATTTCTTTAAGGAAGGGTGAATTGTAACGCCCCAAATTTGGGCCTAGAAGGAAATAGGTCTTGAGCGTGGGAACACATAAAAGTTTATGTGTGCAAGAAAATGGCACAATTGATCGTTTGCTTTGATGGCTAAGTGATTTAGGAGTGTTTGGGAGTGTCTGAGAAGTCCTGGGTTCAAGCCTTGGCTTTTGCAAAATTTTGGTTTTCTTTTAAGTGAACCTTGGTTTTAGCATGTAGGCTTTAAAAGAAATTATGGTGGAATTATGACACAAGTTGAGCTTGTAGCCCAGTGGCAGTCGCGTGTTTAAGACTGCAAGGGAGCTCAAGTTCGAGTCTCATAATGCGCAAAAGAGTATTTATTTTACATTCTCACCGTATGAGTAGTAGAGTTTGACTGAAACTCTGCAAGGTGGAGTTTGAATAATTCTTATATGGAGAAAACCAGGGAGGAGATAAAGGAGGATTTTTAGGGGGAAATTGAGGAGAAAATCAAGGAATATTGGTTTGAGGAAAAGAGTTGTGCCGTATGGGGAGTGTGGGAACTGAAGAAAACTTTTTGGGATTTGGTGTTCTCTGCATTTCAGTTTTCCATCATACTTTGTTTGCTTTTGTTACTATACCGACTACTGTTAGGGGTTTTGGCTTTCGGTTTTACTTGTTCCTCCAATACCCCGTTTAGCGATTTGTTTTCCTCTCTTTTCTACTCTCTCCGTTTACTCAATTTTCTTCTCTTTTCATAATACTTTTTTAGGCCGAATACTGTTTTCTGGTGAGAATGGAAATCCTTTCCTTGCTAATATTTGTGGGGGCCGATTCTCTGCTTTCCTTTTCCTCTCCATTTCATTTTCTCTCATCTTTTCTTCCCTCTTCCAAACTATCTAGCCATTCTCTAAACGTTGATCCTTCGTTCTTCCTTATTGGATACTTGGTCGAGTTCCATATCCCTCAACTTGGGCCGATTGTCTCCCTTATTGTTTTCCTATTGGTGTTGTGATTTTGGTTCTGCAAGAGTGGTAACAAACCGGTAGGTACTCATATTTTCCCTTTTCTGTTTCCCTAGCCTTTCTTTATGTCTACAATTCTGTTCTCTTTTATTTTCTGAAAAGCCGAATGTGACTTCTTTTTATGTTCGTTGATTGCGGTTCTGTCCCGTCCTCGCGATTGGAGGTTCATTGGGTTTTAGGTATTCTCGAGAAGTGAAAGAGTGCAAGTGTTACTCAGGCAATCAAAACCCTTTTCTTCTATTACTCAATTAAGGTAAATACGTTACCTTATTTTCCTTTGGGTTTAGATCGACTATGTACTATTATTCCTTAAGCTGATATTGGTGGTTTTAGGCCACACATATGATCGATCTTGGTTAATAAGATCTGTGTATTGTAATATAGAAAATCAACAAGGGCGTGTGATTGTTTCTGAACAACGGTCTTAGAGGACTAAAGTCACCCTCGTTCAAACAAGGTTTGGTGCTCGTGGATCTTAGCACGGTTTCGCAAAACAGGTGTGTAACCGTACCCTGCAAACAGTAATAGGCGTAAAAGTTGGTAAAGTGTGTACGCACACACTGATTAGACTGTAGAAAGGCGAAAGCCGAAAAGCCAAATGATTGGGCGTTGAGCATGAGAACGCTCATATGGTAAATCGAGCCCACAAAACGTGGGCGTACGATGGAAAAGGCCGCCATGAGCGATTTCATCGGCTTATGCCATAATGGGCTTTGGGCCCATTTACACTGTCTGTATTGCTATGGTCGCTCGAGTCGCTCAAGACGACTGTGGGCTTACTGATGAGCCTAAGTGTACTTAGGCCCAAACTGGTAAAATGACAGTAATGCCCCTGTAGGGTGAAATGACCGTAATGCCCCTGTAGGGTAAAATGACCGTAATGCCCCTGTAGGGTAAAATAACAGTAATGCCCCTGTAGGGTAAAATGACCGTAATGCCCCTGTAGGGTAAAATGACCGTAATGCCCCTGTAGGGTAAAATGACTGTAATGCCCTTGTAGGGTAAAATGACTATAATGTCCCTGTAGGGTAAAATGACCGTAATATCCTTGTAGGGTAAAATGACCATAATACCCCCAAAGGGTAAAATGACTATTTTGCCCCTCGTGGGTAAATGACTGATTTGTCTGTGATTTAAATGACTGATTCTGAGCAAGGCATTCTGCATACACGACATACTGCATGGGGTTGGGAATGCTTTATTACGGAGGAAGTATATCATCTTGGTGGCTTTGCCACATATCATTATTATTGGCGGCTTTCTTTGCGATCACATATCGGCGACTTTCTTTGCGATATTGGTGTGTTGGCTGGGTAGGTCAATTTTTTCCCCACATGTTGTGTTGGTTGGTACGGGTGGTGTGTTGGCTGGATTGGGGTGGGTTGCATATTTGCACCGTACTGAGACTGTATTGGGCTTAGGCCCACATTGTTACTGAAATGGGCTATGGCCCACACTACATTGTTACTGAATAGGGCCAAGGCCCAGACTGTTACTGCATATATTGTTACTGACTGACTGATAGGGGATTACACACTGAGTTTTCGTAAACTCACCTTTTCTTTTAACTGTACAGGTAATCACCAACCTTATACGATTTGGAGCCGCGAGAGACTCAGAGGTGGCCACACGATTGCTGATGTTCCTCTTTAGACTTATTTATTTAAATTTCTTATTGGGCTATTGATTCTGTAATAAGGCCTCTTAAACCTAAGTTATGTTATTTTGGCTTTATTTATTTGATACTTAACTGATAGTGATAGAACGCTGGTTTTCAAAAAGATTAACTGTTTTCAAAACAACACGTTTTCGCAACATTTTGGATATTGCTTCCGCAACAAACAATGTTTTTAAAGTAAAGACGTTTTAATTGGTTAGTAAATGGTTAAGATGATTTGAGTTTTAACAAAGAGATTTCAACTTAGAAACAAATGTCTACCAACAAGTCCAATTTTTGAACGACACATCAACGTGACACGCTAGATTCAGCCATAACGTCTAGGCCGGGTTTGGGGTGTTACATTTAGTGCTTCTGTCAACAATGTTTTCAACTGTTCAGAACTCTATTGACACCTTTCTGACCACTCAAATTTTACATCTTTCTGTAGCAATTTTGTCAACAGAGTCACAATCATCAAGAAGCCTTCACAAACCGTCTATAATATCCCGCTAGTCCCAAAAAACTACGGACTTCAGACACATATCTCGGAGGCTTCCACTCCAAAATAGCTGAAATTTTACTCGGATCAACTCGTATACCAGATACTGACACAATATGTCCCAGAAAACCAAATTCATGCAACCAGAACTCACATTTGCTAAACTTTGTATATAATTGCTTCTCACGCAGAGTCTGTAACACGATTCTCAAATGCTCGATATGTTGCGTCTCATCACAAAAATAAAATAGAATGTCATTAATAAACACAACAATGAGTCGATCCAAATACGGTCTAAATATCCGGTTCATTAAATCCATAAACACTGCAGGAGCATTCGTTAGTCCGAAAGGCATTACTAAAAATTCATAATGTCCGTACCTCATTCTGAAAGCAGTTTTCAGCACATCTGATTCTTTAACTCGTAGCTAATAATATCCCGATCTCAAATCTATCTTAGAAAACACCGTAGCTCCATTCAGCTGATCAAACAAATCATTGATTCACGGTAGAGGATATTTATTCTTTATCGTCACTTTGTTCAACTGTCGATAATTAATACATATCCTCAAAGTGCCATCTTTCTTTTTCACAAACAACACAGAAGCACCCCAGGGTGAAAAACTCAGTCGTGCAAATCCTTTATGTAACACCCCTTACCCGTGCTCGAAGCCGGAACCGGGTTTGAGGCATTACCTAACTTTTCTCGCTTAAACATCTCACACTGAGCTATGAAAATTTCGTTTGAACCCATCACTTGCTTATTCTCGGCTTACGAGGCCCTAAACATACCTCCAAGAGGTTTGAGGATTTAACCGGGGACTTTTACGAATTTGGAAAACTCCTCATCAAAATAGGGGCCACACGCCCGTGTCGTCTATGGGTCACGCTCGTGTGCCCCTTAGACATGCCCGTGCCTTGCACCCGTGGTCGACACTAACTTATCCACACGACTTGTCACACGCCCGTGTGCTATGCCCATGGTTAACACTGACTTATCCACACGGCCTGTCACATGCCCGTGTGCTTTAATCGTGTGGCGATTCAAATCCCAATTTCAAGGTGCAGACTTCACACGACCTGGGCACATGCCCATGTTGGTGGCCGTGTCTTCCACACGGCTGAGACACATGGCCGTGTCTCTGCCCGTGCGTTTACTACAAGGCATACTGACTTGCAATTCTAGCATGCAAGGGAACACACGGTTGATCCACACGCCCATAGGGCTGACCGTGTGTCATAAACGGCCTAGACACACGCCCGTGTGTCTACCCATGTGGACAATTAGATGGCTATCTACCAAGCCCTTTGCCACCCTAAGTCAACACAACATATAACCCAAAGGCACATCCAAGAATTAAATTCAAAAAATTCCACTATAAAAGATTACCAAAAGGTATGTCTAGAAACTCAAAGAATCAAGACATACACAAGGGCATACACTTCATGAAATTCATCTTTATTGAGCAATAGAATTTGCCAAGTATTGGCCTAACTTATAAGACCATTACAAAATGACTTTAATAATGTACATAGCCAACACTTTGGCTAACAATTACAACCTAACAAAATGCCCAAGTCCTATACATGCCATACTCAAAATAAGTCTAAATTATTATACCAAAGTGATGTCGATTGTGTGATTTTCGAACTCCGTCGTCCGCAACCTCTCAAGTTATCTTGGCAAAACTACAGGGAAAAAGGGAAATGAAAGGGTTAAGCATAAAGCTTAGTAAGTTTGCATGGAAATGAATAGCAACAATAAGCTCATAATATAATCCATCCATGGCATTAACTAACCATACACAAGTCATAGGCTTCTTGCCATACTTACTCACATTTTCCCTTAATAAGCACATACCATGCCACATATCGTAATTGTTTCTTCGTGACTCATTCACGAGTACCTGTATTCACTCATTTGCAGGACTTTAGTACTAATCTCATTTACATTTCTAAACTCATCTACTCCTCCCATTAATCACTAGGGAAACTCAAAGGCGCATATTCATTGTCTTTAATGTAGGTACAAAGCCAATGCCACATCCCCGAGGTGGTCTTACATGGAGTCACCTCTGGGTACCAATGCCATATCCCGGATATGGTCGTATATGGGATTTCATATCATGTATCGATGCCATATCCTGGATATGGTCTAAAACGATTCTCATATTCATTATCGAAGCCATATCCCGGATATGATCTTATATGGGATTTCAACTCGGTGCCGAGGCCATGTCCCGGACATGGTCTTATACGGAACCTCATCTATTTCATATCTCGATGATAGCATTTTCACATTGAATATGGTCCACTAGGACTTCAACATCTCATTCAACATTAACTACTCAATGTAGTAGAGCATCATGCATCCATATATTGCCAAGCATTCTCAACATGCTAACATAAATATTGCATTAATCACATACAAACTTACCTCGATTTCAAAATGAGCTAGCTCGACAGTCTAGTTCGAGACTTTGTTCTTTCCCCGATCGAGGCGGATTCTCGGTTCTTCTTGATCTGTAATAACAATTTAGCTCATTTTAATACTCACATTAATAAAAGCATTTTAATAGTCATGCATTGGAAAAATTACTATTTTGCCCCTAGACTTTGACAAAATGACCATTTTGCCCCTAGGCTCTGAAATAAATTCTAATCATATTTCTACCTTCAACAAGACTAGATGAACATTTAATACTCTTATAGCTATCATTAAAAATCAACATTTCACATAGTTACTACAAATTTTATAACCTTTTTAACAAGGTCCAAATAGGTGTTTTCAAAACAACACCTTTCACAAAAGTTGTTCATCTAACAACCAAGACTCAATTTCTTCCATAAAAATGCAGCAAATAACAATGACAACTCTCATTGAAAAACACTAAACTTTTCACCATATTGCACATTAGTCCCCTCATTTGAAAGCTTAGGTTCTAGGGGTTCTAAAAGTACAATTATCATTAAGAAAAATCATCAAAATCACTTTCTAGAATAGAGCAGAGCTTGCTAAAAATTTGAGCTTTCAAAACCCCTATTATGCTTGCAAATTTCGGTGGAGGAAGATGGAAAGAAAGATGATATTTTCTCTTTATTTATTCTAATATTAAACTAGTCAAATTAGTCACCAACTATCAACTACTTTGACCAAAATTTTGTCCATCTTTGTCTCCTATGTAGTCTATGGCCGGCCAAGCAAATATTGGGGGTCTAATATCCTCTTAAAGACCTCAAATTTTCAATCTATGGCTATTTGGTACCTCTAGCTTATAAAATTGGAACTTTCTCACTTTATGCGATTTAGTCCTTTTTCGCGATTAAACATGAAATCGCTAAAATTAAAGTACCAAAATTCTCATGCATCTCTATAAACATGTTATAACACATAAAATAACATGAAAATAATTTTCTCTATCCATGGATTTGTGATTCCGAGATCAGTGTTTCGACTAGCCCCTAAATCGGGCTGTTACAATTCTCCCCCTTAAGGATTTTCGTCCCCGAAAATCTTACCTGTGAAAAGATTGGGATATTGGATTCTCATCATTTCCTTGATCTCCCATGTAGTCTCTTCTATTCCGTGCCTTTGCCATAATACTTTCACGAGGGCTATGCTTTTGCTCCTTAACTGTTTGACCTCTCGCGCCAAAATCTTAACCAACTCTTCACCATAAGTCAAGTTCGGTTGTATCTCTGCCTCTGTCAGTACTATGACATGCGAAGGGTCCGAACGGTATCGATGCAACATTGATACATGAAAGACGTCATGAATCTTTTATAGTTCAGGCGGCAAGGTCAACCGATAAGCTACCGGTCCTATCCTCTCGTTAACTACATAAGGTCCGATAAAACGCGGACTCAATTTGCCCTTCCGGCCAAATCTGAGGACTTTTCTCCAAGGTGATACTTTCAAGAACACTTTATCACTGACTTTGAATTCAATCTCCTTCCTTTTTAAATCCGAATAGTACTTTTGTCTATCTGAGGCGACTTTCAGACAGCCACGTATCACTTTTACTTTCTCTTCAGTTTCCTTAACCAAATCGACCCCGTGTATCTATTTCTCTCTGAGTTCTGACCAATACAAGGGCGTTCGGCACTTACGCCCATACAATGCCTCATAAGGCGCTATTTTCAAACTTGACTGAAAACTATTGTTATAGGCGAATTCTACCAACGGTAAGTATTTCTCCCAATTACCTAGAAATTCCAAAACATAACATCGAAGCATGTCTTCGAGTATCTGGATTACTCTCTCTGACTGCCCGTCGATTTGTGGATGGAAGGCTGTACTGAAACTCAATTTCGTGCCCAAGGCCTCTTGCAACTTTCTCCAAAACTGTGACGTGAATCTCGAATCTCTATCCAAAATGATCGAAAATGGTACACCATGAAGTCTTACTATCTTTGACATGTACAAGTCCGCTAATTTATCAAGTGAATAGTCGACTCACACTGGTATGAAATGGGCTGACTTTGTGAGTCTATCAACCACTACCCATACTGCATCTTTCTTCTTTGGAGTCAATGGCAAGCCCGTCACAAAGTCCATGGTGATACGGTCCTATTTCCACTCAGGGACCAAAATGGGCTGAAGTAAACCCGAAGGTACTTGATGTTCAACCTTTACTTCCTGACAAATCAGGCGTTTCGATACAAACTCGGAAATGTCTTTCTTCAAACCAGGCCACCAATACCATTTCCTCAAATCATTGTACATTTTAGTGCTCCCCGGGTGCACAGTTAAACATCCGATATACGCTTCATGCAAGATCTTATGAATAAGCTCATCATTTCTGGGTACACAGAACCTATCTCGAAATGTCAGACATCAATCAAGATTTACTCGAAAGTCTGACTCAACATTCGACTCACATAAAACTCTCTTGGCTTGCAAACTGTTATCATCTTTTTGAGATTCACAAATCTCTTGGAGGAACAATAGTTTAGCCCTCAACTTGGATAAAATAGAACCACTATCCAACAAGGCCATCCGAGTACTCATGGCTCTTAGTGCGAATAATGATTTTCTGCTCAAAGCGTTGGCGAGTACGTTCGCCTTTCCCGGATGGTAGTCAATCAACAACTCATAATCTTTAATCAACTCCAACCATCTTTTTTGTCTCAAGTTCAAGTCCTTTTGAGTCATCAAATATTTTAGGCTTTTATGGTCGGTGAAAATCCGACACCTTTCACCATATAAATGATGTCTCCAAATTTTTAACGCAAACACAATTGTGGCCAACTCTAAATCATGAGTCAGGTAATTCTTCTCGTTCGGTTTTAATTGCCTAGAGGCGTATGCAATCACTTTACCCTCTTGCATAAGTACACAACCCAATCCGTTCAAGGATGCGTCATTGTAAACCACAAATTCTCTTTCCGGTTCAGGTTGCACCAAAATAGGGGCCTCTGTCAACAGTGTCTTCAGTTTCTCAAAACTCTATTGAAACTTTTCTGTCTAATCGAACTTCACGTCTTTTTGTAATAATCTCGTCATCGGGGTAGCTATCATGGAAAACCCCTTGAAAAAATGCCTATAATAGCCGGCTAGGCCTAGAAAAACTCCTTACTTCCGTTACGCTCCTCGGCGGTTTCCAATCAACAATCGCTGAAATCTTACTCGGGTCTACTCTAATTCCATCTCCCGAGACAATGTGCCCCAAAAATCCCACTTCCTTGAGCCAAAATTCACTTTTACTGAACTTGGTATACAACTGCTTTTCTCTCAAAACTTGCAGAACTATACTCAAATGCTCGGCATGTTCGTTCTCATCCCGAGAGTAGATCAATATGTCGTCGATGAAGACCATGACAAATTTATCCAAGTATGGCCAAAAAATGCGGTTCATCAAATCCATGAAGATTGCAGGGGCATTCGTTAGACCAAAAGGCATGACCAAAAATTCATAGTGGCCATACCTAGTCCTAAATGCGGTTTTCGGCACATCCAAGTCCTTGACTCTCAGATGGTAGTACCCTGACCTCAAATCTATCTTGGAAAATACCGTGGCTCCCTTTAATTGATCAAATAGATCATCGATCCTCGGCAACGGGTACTTGTTCTTCACAGTTACCTTGTTGAGTTGCCGATAATCTATGCATAGTCTCATAGAACCATCTTTCTTCTTTACGAATAAAACGGGAGCACCCCAAGGAGAAAAACTCGGTCTTGCGAAACCCTTATCCGTTAGTTCTTGTAACTATACTTTTAGCTCTTTTAGCTCGATTGGTGCCATTCTATATGGAGCAACAGAAATAGAGGCAGTACCCGGAGCTAACTCAATCCCAAATTCAATCTCTCTAACCGGAGGTAGCCTTGGAAACTCTTCCGGGAAAACATTTGGGTACTTGCATACTATGGGTACCGACTCCATTCTCAAATCGATCTCTTTAGTGTTCAACACAAAGGCAAGATAAGCCTTGTACCCTTTCCTTAAATACCTCTGAGTCGACAAGGTTGATATCACTACTGGTGATCTATCTGGCTTATCTGATTCAACACGAATAAAATCCCCATTTTCACTTTCAACTCAATATGCTTCTCCCCACAATTCACAATTACCCAATGAGTTACTATCCAATCCATCCCAAGGATAACATCAAACTCATCAAACGCCAATAACATAAGATCAACCGGGAAACAATGACCTTTAATCAACAAAGGGCATCCTTTGCAAACTCTATCAACCAACACATACTTGCCTAGGGGATTAGACACTCTTATCACAAATTCAGTAGACTCTATAGGCATGCTCATGCTAGAGACTAATTTTATGCATATGTATGAGTGGGTAGATCCTGGATCAATTAAAGCTATAACACGAGTATCATAAAGAGAAAATGTACCCGTGATTACGTTGGGGGAAGACGCCTCTTCACGAGCACGTATGGCATAAGTTCTCGCCAGTGCTCTACCCTCGACTCTTGTAGCTTGCTCTCTGGATGGGTTCTTGTTACCCATTTCATTTCTCGGGTTTCTTGGTGGCCTTCCTCTAGCAGCACTTCTCGGTCTCGTATTCTGAGGCTTCTCTTTTCACCCACCTCGAGGCAATCTCTGATGAAGTGGTCTAAGGACCCACATCTGAAACAAGCTTTCTCATTTGCTCGACACTGACTAGAATGGAGCCTGCCACATTGCACGCATTCCGATCTACTTGGTCGAACGTTTCCCACACTAGCAACTGATGTGGTCTGCCCTTTAGACCCCAAAAATTATTTGCCCTTACTCCTGTTTGAAAACTTGGCTGAGGTGACTGATCGAGCGGTGAAATCCCTCGATTTCTTAGAGGAGGATTGGTAGGACTTATAAAACTGCCTTTTTCACGAGTCACGAGACTCATTCTCATCTCTTCTCTTCTCTTTAGCCAAATCTTCAGCTTTACAAGCCCTATCCTCCAATACTACAAATTCTTTTAGTTCGAGGACTCCAACATATAAACGGATGTCCTCATTCAGTCCGTCCTCGAATCTCTTGCACATGACTGCCTCGGTAGACACGCACTCCCGGGCATATTTGCTAAGTCTTACGAACTCCTGTTCGTAGTCAGTCACTGACATACAGCCTTGCTTCAGTTCCAGAACTCCTTCCTCTTATGGTCGATGAACCTCTGGCTAATGTACTTCTTTCGGTATTCCTCTTGGAAGAATTCCTAGCTAACTCTCTCCCTTGGTACCACCGACACAAGGGTGTTCCACCATCGGTAGGCTGAATCTCTCAAAAGAGATACTGCACACTTTAAGCACTCCTCAGGCGTGCAGGATAACTCATCGAATACCCTAATGGTATTCTCGAGCCAGAATTTCGCTATCTCCAAATCATCGTCCTTCCTAGCCCAGAATTCCTCGTCTCTTTACTTCCGGATCTTATTTACCGGAGGCCTTTCTCTTCTCACTACTTTAACCACTTGAGGAGCCACTGGAGCGGGTTGAGGGATAGGTGGGGGTGGAGGGGGTTGAGCATTAGGATTTGCTTGGGTATACTCAGTATACTAGTTGTTCATCATATGGAGAAAGGCTTCTCAGGCCTCTTTTCCCTGACCCAAAGTTTCGGGTCTACTATACGCTGGCGTGGTCCCTTGAGCGGGAGCCGGCGCATTACTCGCAGCATCATCGGCTGCAGTTCGATCTGGATTAGAATCCATATACTACATAAAACACGATTTTTAAACGTCAGGAGTCATCACACTATCATTACACAAGTACTCATACATATGGCATGTATAGCTAGACTCGTACTTACGCTACGTTAGTCCTAGAATCGACTAAACCGTAGCTCTGATACCAATCAATGTAACACCCCTTACCCGTGCTCGAAGCCGAAATCGGGTTTGAGGCATTACCTAACTTTTCTCGCTTAAACATCTCACATTGAGCTATGAAAATTTTGTTTAAACCCATCACTTGCTTATTCTCGGCCTACGAGGCCCTAAACATACCTCCGAGAGGTTTGAGGATTTAATCGGGGACTTTTATGAACTTGGAAAACTCTTCATCAAAACAGGGGCCACACGCTCGTGTCGTCTATGGGACACGCCCGTGTGCCCTTTAGACATGCCCGTGCCTTGCACCCGTGGTCGACACTGACTTATCCACACGGCCTATCACACGCCCATGTGCTGTGCCTGTGGTCGACACTGACTTATCCACACGGCCTGTCACACGCCCGTGTGCTTTAACTGTGTGGCGATTTAAATCCCAATTTCAAGGTGTAGACTTCACACGACCTGGGCACACGCCCATGTTGGTGGCCGTGTCTTCCACACGGCTGAGACACACGGCCGTGTCTCTGCCCGTGTGTTTACTACAAGGCATACGGACTTGTAATTCTAGCATGCAAGGGGACACACGATCGATCCACACGCCCATAGGGCTTACCGTGTGTCACACACGGCCTAGACACACGCCCATTTGTCTACCCGTGTGGACAATTAGATGGCTATCTACCAAGCCCTTTGCCACCCTAAGTTGCACACATACAAACTCCGATTCAAGTCAACACAACTTATAACCCAAAGGCACATCCAAGAACTCAATTCAAAACATTCCACTATAAAAGATGACCAAAAGGTATCTCTAGAAACTCAAAGAATCAAGACATACACAAGGGCATACACTTCATGAAATTCATCTTCGTTGAGCAATAGAATTTGCCAAGTATTGGCCTAACTTATAAGACCATTACAAAATGACTTTAATAACGTACATAGCCAACACTTTGGCTAACAATTACAACCTAACAAAATGCCCAAGTCCTATACATGCCATACTCAAAATAAGTCTAAATTTTTATACCAAAGTGATGTCGATAGTGTGATTTTCGAACTCCGTCGTCCGCAACCTCTCGAGTTATCTTGGAAAAACCACAAGGAAAAAGGGCAATGAAAGGGGTAAGCATAAAGCTTAGTAAGTTTGCATGGAAATGAATAGAAACAATAAGCTCATAATATAATCCATCCATGGCATTAACTAACCATACACAAGTCATAGGCTTCTTGCCATACTTACTCACATTTGCCCTTAATAGGCACATACCAAGCCACATGTCGTAATCGTTTCTTCGTGACTCATTCACGAGTACCTGTATTCACTCATTTGCAGGACTTTGGTACTAATCTCATTTACATTTCTAAACTCATCTACTCATCCCATTAATCACTAGGGATACTCAAAGACACATATTCATCGTCATTAATGTAGGTACGAAGCCAACGCCACATCCCCGAGGTGGTCTTACATGGAGTCACCTCTGGGTACCAATGCCATATCCCAGATATGGTCTTATATGGGATTTCATATCATGTATCGATGCCATATCCCGGATATGGTCTTATATGATTCTCTTATTCATTACCGAAGCCATATCTCGGATATGGTCTTATACGGGATTTCAACTCGATGCCGAGGCCATGTCCCGGACATGGTCTTATACGGAACCTTATCTATTTCAAACCTCGATGATAGCATTTTCACATTCAATATGGTCCACTAGGACTTCAACATCTCATTCAACATTAACTACTCAATTTAGTAGAGCATCATACATCCATATATTGCCAGGCATTCTCAACATGCTAACATAAATGTTGCATTATTCACATACAAACTTACCTCGATTTCAAAATGAGCTAGCTCGACGGTCTAGTCCGAGACTTTGTTCTTTCCTCGATCGAGGCGGATTCTCGGTTCTTCTTACTCTATAATAGCAAATTACCTCATTTTAATACTCACATTAATAAAAGCATTTTAATAGTCATGCTTTGGCAAAATTACTATTTTGCCCCTAGACTTTGACAAAATGACCTTTTGCCCCTAGGCTCGAAAATAAATTCTAATCATATTTCTACCTTCAACAAGCCTAGGTGAACATTTAATACTCTTATAGCTATCATCAAAACTCAACATTTCACATAGTTACTACAAATTTTATAACCTTTTTAACAAGGTCCAAATAGGTGTTTTCAAAACAACACCTTTCACAAAAGTTGTTCATCTAACAACCAAGACTCAATTTCTTCCATAAAAATGCAGCAAATAACAATGAAAGCTCTCATGGAAAAACTCTAAACTTTTCACCATATTGCACATTAGTCCCCTCATTTGAAAGCTTAGGTTCTAGGGGTTCTAAAAGTACAATTATCATTAAGAAAAATCATCAAAATCACTTACAAGAATGGAGGAGAGCTTGCTGAAAATTTGAGCTTTCAAAACCCCTATTATGCTTGAAAATTTTGGTGGAAGAAGATGGAAAGAAAGATGATATTTTCTCTTTATTTATTCTAATATTAAACTAGTCAAATTAGTCACCAACTATCAACTACTTTGACCAAAATTTTGTCCATCTTTGTCTCCTATGTAGTCTATGGCCGGCCAAGCAAATATTGGGGGTCTAATTGCCTTTTAAAGACCTCCAATTTTCAATCTATGGCTATTTGGTACCTCTAGCTTATAAAATTGGAACTTTCGCACTTTATGCGATTTAGTCCTTTTTCGCGATTAAACATGAAATCGTTAAAATTAAAGTACCAATATTCTCATGCATCTCTATAAACATGTTATAACATGAAAATAATTTTCTATAACCTTAGATTTGTGATCCCGAGATCACTGTTCCTGTAACACCCCTTACCCGAGACCGTTGCCGGAGTCGAGCATGAGGCGTTACTAGACTTAACTACTAATTCGGGGCATAAAAATTGAAACTGTCCATCTGCGTCATGTTGTCTAAATTGACTATAACTCAAGTTAAAAAACTCGAAATTTAGATCCGTAAATTTTCCTTGAAACTAGACTCATATATCTTCTTACTATAATTTTTTTAGAATTTTTCATGTGTCCAATTAGTACAGTTTATTCATTAAAGTTTCCCCTGTTTCACTGACCAATGGTTCTGACCTCTCTTAACCTAAATTCAAATATCTCATTGTACAGTTTTTATATGATGTTCCCACTTGTTTCTATTGAAAATAGACTCACTAAGGAATCTATAAATATAAAATATAACTCATAATTCATTTTTTACAATTTTGGATGATTTTTCCAAGACAGAACAGGGGATCACGAAGTCATTCAAAATCTGTCTCACTAAAATTTAAATATCACAGAATATAAAATTCCTTTGCCTACTATATTTCTTTCATATAAAAATAGACACAATAATGTTTAATTATATATCTTATTCACTTTCTAATTCCATTTCTCCTATTTTTGGTGATTTTTCAAAATCACATCACTGCTGCTAACCAAAAACTGTTTCATTGCAAAATATGGTTAACTAGTTTATAACATATTTACTCCCTTTCATTTAAACTCTATACATTAACCATACTTATATATACCAAAAACAAATCAACCAAAACCACAACCAAACATAATCATCAAGCCAAAATATAAATTCCAAGATTAACAAGATGGACAAGCCATTTTCGCATGGCTTATACAAATATATACAACTTCAAAACCAGCAATATCAAAACTAGTCTATACATGCCACGTAACCAAATCTCCAAGCATTTATTTACCGAAGCCAAAATTGGATAATGTGATGAGATCTCCTTCGACTTCCAACCCGAGCAAGTCTTCGAAACTCTATAAACATAAGAAAATTACACAAAGTAAGCTTTGAAAGCTTAGTAAGCCATAAGCAAATAATTCACTATAGAAACATATATAATTCAATTCAAATAGGCCAAAATTTAGTTAATCACATACACATATACAACCACTTTTCTCATATAATCCATGTTCCTCGTTAAGTAACATCACCTACCTTATTTTTCATTTAACAAATAAACCTCATACGTACCTGAATCATTTAACTCGAATACACAGTTAGTCACCAATTCATTCATGGAAATATCATAATCATGCATATATTCCTTCTCATAATTTATATCTAATTCACTTACTCATAATTTATATCACCATTCGTAGCTTCAATACTTACCAAAATTAGGTCTTTGAACTGAAAATTTACTCGTGTCCTTAATACTCGCTGACCGATTTCGCACTCTTAGTGCTCGGTAATTCAATTCGCACCCTTAGTGCATAGTGACCGATTTCGCACACTTAGTGCTCGGCATTTTAAATTCGCACACTTAGTGCATAATGACCGATTTCGCACACTTAGTGCTCGGTATTTTAAATTCGCACACTTAGTGCCTTTCTCAATCCTGTTACACATTTATATATCCAATCTCATAAAAATTAAACCTCCACTATAAATATACGAATTAGCTTAAATCAATCTCAATAATCAACATCCCATTCAGGTGTACCAACGGCACATATACATATCTCACATTCGGCTATACTATGCACATATATATAGTTATCACAATCCGCTATATCAATAATATTTATACATACTTCCATTAAATTCACATATACCACTATAAGAAAAATCCAATTCAACTCAATTGCTTAAAAACTTACTTATTAGATCAATTACACATGATTTATTATTCCACCACATATGGCCGAATATACTAGTTTAATGCATTATCTTATATATAACTGAACATCCAAAGTTAATTAAATTATCACATGTACTCATATATTCGAATTTAATATAATATTACATATAACCACTTATATACAAATTAAATTCATCATCACATATACACATACCTTTGTGGCCGAACATATAATGTTAATTAAATCAACTTACTTGTTCAATTTCCACATCCATATGAAGTCTTTAGACATAGACTTGAAAATAAATCACCGGTATTAAACCTGCTAGGCGTATGCTCGATCACACACCCAAGCACTAGGCCTGCTAGACCCAAGGTCTAAAATTTATTTACCGGCAATAAGCCTGCTAGGCACGAAGCCCGATTTAAGTTCACCAGCTCAAAGCTTGCTAGGCCCAAGGCCCGAAACATCACAAATACATAATCGATTTAAGAACATAAATCACATATACTAAGTCATAAGCTTTCATCAAAAATTTATACTATCTTTCATATATCTAAACTTACTCAAGTAGTTCCTTGAACATATCAAATACCATCCCTCACATTCGGCAATAGCAAATATAATTATAAACATTTCAATTCAGCATGAATAATTTACATTTAATTAAAATTAAGAACAACCATTTGCTTATACACTTACCTTGGATATCGGCGAACGTAAAATCAACTATTCGGCTATTTTTGTCTTTCCCCGATTCAAATCCGACTTTCTCTTTTCTTGATCTAATTTGATATAAATTAAACTTATTTAATCAATATTCAATTAAATTCACTCAAAAACACATGAATAAGTAATTTGCACTTTTACCCCATACATTTTACATTTTTAGCTATTTAGTCCCTATTGCACAAAACACAAAATACACCAAATTTGAAAATACTCCTTTAGGGCCGAATGTTACCCATGCCCATACAAATCCATACAATCCATTTATTTTGCATTTTAGTCCCTTAAATATTTATTTTTGCAATTTAATCCAAATCACTCAACTTCATCAAAAATTCAAGAACAATACTTGTTAATCTATCACATATAATTAATATTTCATCATCAAACAACAAGAATATCAAGCCTCCTTCAATGGCATCTCACGAAAAACACAACCAAATCAAAAATTTACACATGGGCTAGCTAAAACTCAAAGCAACGATCTTAAAAAACGTAAAAATTATCAAAAACTAAAACCGAATCATACCTTAATTTTTGCTTCAAACTAGCCGAAACCTAAGAGTTTTTCTTCTTTCTTTTTTTTCTTGTGTTTTTCGGCACCAAGATGAGTGATAATGGCTTTCATTTTTTGATGTTTTATTTTATTATTCTTATATTATAAAATGTAAACTTTAACATATATTTTATGTATATAAAAACATATTAATATAAAATTAAAGCCAAGTGCCGTCCACTAACATGGTAATTGGCTAATTTACAACTTAAGTCCACATGCAAAAGAAGACAAATCAATTAAACACTCAATTAAATAAAATGTTACTTTTACCACTTATGCTATTTAATCATTTTTCTTAAATTAAACACACAAACAGACCAATTAATTCACGAAATTTTAACACATGCTCAATCATATATAATTAAAACGAAAAATAATAATAATTTTTTTTTATTTTTTTATTTTTTAACTCGGATTCGTGGTCCCGAAACCACCGTTCTGATTAGGGTCAAAATCGGGCTGTTACAGTTCCGACTAGCCCCTAAATCGGGCTGTTACACTTTATCTGTCAACTCTTGTAACTGAGTTTTCAACTCTTTCAATTCTGTCGGTGCCATTCTATACGGAGCTATTGAGATAGGAGTTGTTCCTGGCACTAAATCAATACCGAACTCTACTTCTCGTATCGGAGGTAATCCCGGTAGTTCTTCAGGAAACACATCTAGAAACTCGCAAACTACAGGTATAGATTCAACTTTCTTTTCAGTCACTTTTGTATCTATCACATACGCAAGATAGGCTTCGCAACCCTTTTTCACATAATTCAAGGCTTTCATCAAAGATACAACAGCCGGTAACCCATTCAAATCACTGGATTCAATTCGAACTATCTCACCATTCTAACTTCTCAAATCAATACTCTTTCGTTTACAATTCACAATAGCGTTATGCAAAGTGAGCCAATCCATACCCAGAATTATATCAAATTCATCAAATGGTAGCAGCATCAAATTAGCCGGAAAATAAATATCTCGAAACATCAATGGACAGTTCTTGCATACTTTATCAACCAGAACACACTTGCCTAAGGGGTTCGATACTCTAATTACAAATTCAATAGACTCACCAGGCAGAGTCTTACTAGATACTAGATTTACACACACATAGGAATGAGTAGATCCTTGATCTATCAATGCAATTACATTAGTATCAAATAGAGTAAAAGTACCAGTAATGACGTCTAGAGATGACGCTTCTTCACGAGCACGAATTGCGTAAGCTCGGGCAGGTGCTCTCACCTCAGATCTCACAGTTGTATCTGATGTTCTTCTCTAACTACCGCTTACATTCCCGGTATTTTTGGGTGGTCTACCTCTAGCTGTCACATTACTCGGTCTCGTATTCTGTACATTGTCTTTCTTAGCTAACTCTGGGCAATCACGAATGAAATGGTCTCGTGATCCACAGTTATAGCAAACTCTATTATTGTACTTACCCCAGCATTCTCCAACATGTCGTCTCCCACACTGTCTACACTCGGGCTTGTTGCTTTTAACACTTCCAACACTCGATTCAATTGGAACTTGTGTTTTGGAACTAACATTCTGTTTCACTCGATCTCTGCTCGAATGTCCAATCGAAACATTTGAGTGATTTATTGCATCTTAGAATCTCTTGGACGAAGGTTGATACGACTTACTCATCGACCTCTTTCTTTCATCTCTAGCCTCTGAATCCGCTTTCTTCTGTTCTTTGCTTAGCTCCTCGGCTTTGTAGGCTCTTTCAACTAACACTACAAATTCATTCAAATCAAGTATTCCGACTAACAATTTAATGTCTTCATTCAGCCCTTCAATGAAATATTTACACATAGTAGCTTCAGTCGAAACACATTCCCGCGTGTATTGGCTCAATCTCACAAATTCCTGCTCGTACTCCGTAACAGACATGCGGCCCTGTTTCAGCTCTAGAAACTCTTTACGTTTCTAATCTATGAATCGTTGACTGACATACTTCTTTCAAAATTCTGCTTGAAAGAAATCCCAGGTGATTCTCTCCCTCGGGACCACGGATATCAACGTTTTCAACCAATTATATGTCGTATCTCTCAACAATGAAATAGCACATTTTAAGCATTCATCAGGATTCAATGACATCTCATCAAACACTCAAATGGTATTCTCAAGCCAAAACTCAGCTCGCTCAGCATCGTCATCAACAGTGGCTCTAAACTCTTCGACCCCGTACTTTCATATTTTATCCACAGGAGGTTTACTCAATCGGATCGAATTTGAAACTTGTGGCACTACAGGTACTTGTGGGGGTGGAGGTTGTTGAGCAGATGGATTCGTTCGAACGAACTTCGAAAACCACTTACTCATTATTCGGAAGAAGGCTTGCTTAGCCTCTCCCTCTTGGCTACTAGCAATCGGCCTAGATTCGGCCGGTGCTGTCCCTTTAGCGGGAGAAGGCGCATTGCTCTCTACATCATCAGCAACTACTCGTTCGGGATCCATTTACTATACGAAAACACATTTTTAACTTTCAGGATTCATCACACTATCGCAATTATATATATGGCATGTATAGCTAGACTCATACGTGCTATGTTAGTCCTAGAATCAACTAAACCGCAGCTCTGATACCAATAAAATGTAGCACCCCTAACATGTAATCGTCGCTGGATTAGGGTTAAGGAGTATTACCGAACAAACCAGAACGTTTACCATCATTTTACAACACAAAGTATTTCATCATTCAATCAAATCAAAATATATATATATAGTCCTTTAATGAGGTCTACGAGACCTTAAACAAGCACTAGAAAGGGGTTAGGACTAAACCGAGATCATACCAAATTTGTCCACACGGCCTGAGACACGCCCGTGTGCCTCACCCGTGGTCGAGCCTGACTTGCATCACACGGCCAGTCACACGCCCGTGTGTCTAGCCTGTGGTCGAGCCTGACTTGTTTTGAATTACAACCACGAAGGACACGGTCGAGCCACACGCTCGTGTGCTCAACCGTGTGGGCAATTATAGGCCATTTATAAGGCCAAACTTGCCACCCACACTTAAAATCACCTACAAGCCTCAATTCATAAGCATTTATACCTCAAATGGCAACCAAAACATACCAATATATGCACCAATCGATCATCAACTACATCATTTATTCCTATGCTCAAATTCAACTCAATAAGTCTATCTAAAATACCAATTCCACATTCCAAATCCTATAAGTCAAGCATCATATAACCCATACCACAAGTTCATGTTTAAACCTCAATTCTCATCAACCATTTAAGCATGAAACATACCATATTCATCATTCACATAATTCCGCACATATATACTAACATTATTCAACTTTTAAGCCATATCACATGGCAAAGTTTATACACTTCAAAAATGCCATATCAACTAGCCTATACATGCCATATACCATATATATACATCTTCCAAAAGTACCAAAATAGTTAGCCGATAGTGTGATCGAGTCGCTGACTATCCCCGGATCCGAGCTAGCTTTAAAGACACTGTAAAATAGAGAAACACTTAACACAGTAAGCTTTAGAGCTTAGTAAGTTCGTAATATAATACATTTAATACAATAATACAATTACAATATAAAAAGTTAATCCATCACATAGATCAACTTACAAATATATACACCATATCATCCATAGCTAATATGCTCACTCAACCATCCATAAATCCATTTACAATTTCATCAACCACATAGGTTCCGTACGTACCTTAGCCAACACTTAGTTATCGATCATTCATGCTACTCAATGCTCAATACTTCATTTCGATCAACCATTTTTATTCTTTCGATTTATTCGCACACTTAGTGCCAAATTTATAGCCGAAGCTCAAATATTATCGCACACTTAGTGCCTTTACTTTAAACCAAATCTAACTTGGTATCGCACACACAGTGCCAATCAATAAAGCCAAAGCTTCTATTACTTCGCACACACAGTACTATTCATCCCTGTCTCGATTTTATTAACGCACATTTAGTGCCACATATTTCAATCTCACATATAACATTTCTAATTCAATAACCATACATTCATTCATTTCATAACACATTGATATGAATTTAACAATTCGTATTATATCTGAACTTACCTCGAACGTAGAAATACCGAGATTAGTCGATCAATCGAGCACTTTGTCTTTGCCTCGATCTCGATCTGAATCTCTCTTTTCTTGATCTATACATATTCAAATTTAGCTCATTCAATCACCAAATCATTCAATTTAGCCCAAGCACACATATTTAGGGCATTTTACTAAATAGCCCTAACAATTACACATTTCGACACTTTAGTCCCTATTTCATAAAATCATCAAATTCACATAATTCACTTCACATATGCCTAGCCGAATTCTCCTTGTACTCATTCAAGCCCATATATTTCATTTATTTCACATTTTAGTCCCTCAAAATAATATTTTCACAATTTAATCCAAATTACTTAAATTCACCAAAAATCCAAAGACAAAACATGTTAATCTTTCACATATCTTTCATATTTCACCAACTATCAACACAAAGCTTAAACATTCATCAATGGCATATCTCAAAATCATCATCAAATTATAAAATTGAAGCATGGGCTAGCTAGAACACTAAGCAACGATCACAAAATGTAGAAATCGTCAAAAATCAAGCTTGAAACATACCTTAATCAAAGAAAACAATGGTCGAATATCATAAAGCTTCAAACCTTCTTTTCTTTCCCAGTTTCGGTGGAGAAAGGATGATAATGGCCATTTTAATGTGTTTGTTTTTATTATATTAACATTAATAATCATTTTACCATTTTGCCATTTTATTAACTCATTTAAATTTCCACTAACTATGTCCATTCTTGTTATTTAAAGCATTCAATGGTTTAATAACAACATAAGGACCTTTCATTTAATAAGCCATGCCAAATAAGCACTTTAACAATCAGCACACAGCTTTTGCATTTTATGCAATTAAGTCCTTTTTGCAAATTAAGCACACAATCGATAAAAATTTCACACAGAAATTTCACACAAGCTTAGTCACATACTGTAAACACCAAAAATAATATTAAAATATTTTTTTTGACCTCAAATTTGTGGTCTCAAAACCACTGTTCCGACTAGGGTCTAAACCGAGCTGTTACACTTACACTGGCTCACATGCCGAGGCCGATGCCATGTCCCAAACATGGTCTTACACTAGCTCTCATATCAATGCCGACGCCATGTTCCAAACATGGTCTTACACTGGCTTTCATAATGTGGCCGATGCCATGTCCCAGACATGGTCTTACACTAGCACACATATCAATACCGACGCCATGTCCTAGACATGGTCTTACACTAGCACACATATCAACGTCGGTGCCATGTCCCAGACATGGTCTTACACTGGCTTTCATAATGTGGCCGATGCCATGTCCCAGATGTAACACCCCTTACCCGTATCCAACGCTGGAACAGGGTACGAGGTGTTACCGGACTTAAAATTTCATGAACATGTAAAACCGGGTCATAAAATTTTGTCAAATTTAAAACTTTTCTAACACATGCATTTTGTCCCTTATATGGGCTTATAAAGCTGAAAACATCCTTTAGGATGGTTCAGGACTAAACTAAGAACTTTGGAAACTTTTGGGAAAATTTAGAAAATTTTGTCAAAATAGGGGTCACACGCTTGTGTGGTCTGGGACACGCCCGTGTCCCTAACCCGTGTAACTCTCTATTTATGACATCATCATCAAAATAGGGTCACACGGCCTTGGCACACGCCTCGTGCCCTTAGACCAGTGTTCGTCACATGGCCGAGACACATGGTCGTGTCTCTCGCCTGCGTGTGGCCGAAGTTGGCTGCTTTCCAAGCCGCCTCCCACTCTAAAACACAAACTCTCTTGTATCCATTTCATCAACATGTATTATGCTATAATTGGACATCCGAATATCTAATTTTGCATACACATTCCCATACATATCGTCATTCATGAAATCATTTATAAACCACATCCACAACATCTCAATTATGCAATTACCACATACATGAATAACCACATCATAGGCGTATAACAACCATCAATATTGGCCATCTCCAAATAGCCTTAATCAAAATGAACATTTATTAAATAAGGGCCAACATTTTAGGCCATAAGAAATATGACATATATGACAAAATGACCAAGCCTACTATACATGCCATAACCCAAAAATTAATGTATCTAGATATACCAAGTGCTCCAATTGATAGTGTGAGCGAATCTCCGATGTCCACCGATCCCCGAGCTAACTTGGCGATACTACAAGGCAAGGGAAAAGAGAGGGGAAGTAAGCATAAATGCTTAGTAAGTTCATATGCAAATAATAAGAAATTAATAAACTTGTGTGGATAAATCCTCACAATAATTTCTTAAGATGATATAATCATTATGTCACATGCTTACGCCTTATTACTCATGTTCACATTAATCTGTCTACTTGAGTCACTGTCACTAAATTATTTATTTCTCGAGCTACAAAGCTCTGAATGAAGAACCGTTAATTTTCCCTGAAACTAGACTCACATAACTTCTTCCCATAGAAATTTCAGAATTTTTGTTCGAGCCAATTAGTACAGTTTATTCATTAAATTTACCCTTGTTTCACTATCAAACAGTTCTGACACTTCTTCACTACGAATCAATTTTCTCCTCTTATGAAATCCATATGATGTTCACGTTTATTTCATTTGAAAACAGACTTATTAAGGATTTCAAGCATATGAGTTATACTCCATAATTATTTTTTACAATGTTTACTGATTTTCCAAAGTTGAAACAGAGGATTCTGAAACTCATTCTGACCCTGTCTCACTAAAATTCAAATATCTCATAATTCACACTTCTTTTGCTTACTCTGTTTCTTTTATAAAAACATAGACTCATTAATATTTAATTTCATATCTCAACCGGCCTTTAATTCAATTTCCACCATTTTTGGTGATTTTTCAAATTTAAACTAATGCTGCTGCCCACAACTGTTTTAATGTCAATTTCACTCATTCATTAATTCTTTGTGTTCACTTTCATTTATACACACTTACACCAAAGCATATTATAACTTGGCACATAACAATCAAGTGATCATAGACACATCTTACTCGTTTGCATCCTTATCAATAATGCATCATAATCCGAGCACATTATTTATGAGTCTCGTATACATACCTGTGCCTAGTCATAATACTCACATATCCTATTCTTACTTATCTTGAGCATACTCCTTGAATTTCCCATTGAAATACTTTTAATATTAGGGATGTTCGGGTTATGTCGTACACCTGGTAGGACACCAATGCCATATCCGAGATATGGTCTTACATGGGATCACATATCGGTGCCGATGCCTTGCCCCAGACATGGTCTTACACTAGCACATGTCTCGAGTCGATGCCATGTCCCAGACATGGTCTTACACTGACACAACTTGAGGCCAATGCCATGTCCTAGACATGGTCTTACACTGGCACACTCACTGCCATGGTCCAACCATGGTCTTTTCCGTCAATTCATCACGAGTCATAGTACGAATGTACTTGACCCTGCATTTCTCACGATTGATCCTTCAATCCAATCTCGTACTTGCATAAAATCATGATTAGATAACAAACATATATAAAATAATACATCATCTCAATTCAAATTTAATAATCGTTCACTATAGACTAACCATATGAACTTACCTCGACGCGAATCGGTCATTTTAATTGACATTTCCCCGTACTTGGTCCAAATCTCGATTTCTTTGATCTAAAATGTAAAATTTCACTTAATTATCACTCACATTACTCATTTTAATACAAAAATCATACTACGGCAAATTTACAATTTTGCTCCTAAACTTTCTCATAATTACGATTTTGCCCCTAGGCTCGTAATATGATTTTTATTCAATTTCTATAAAATTCAAGGTCAGCTTAACCTTTTTCTCTTCCAAAGTAACCATTTTCAACGAAACTCACTTAGCAAAAATCATTCTCCTAACCTCGTGCACCCTTATTCTACCATTAAACATCAAAATGCCCAAATATTTAGCATGGGTCAATTTTTAAACTTAATTTTTCATGCAAATAAATGGTAAAAATAGAAAGGTTAAGCTTTTAGGATCTCAAAAATACGAAGAACATAAAAAATGGGGCTAAAATGCACTTACAATTGAGCTTTGAAAAAGCTTGAAACCTTAACCATGGCTTCTTGAAAATTTCGGTAGCATGAAGAAGAGAATGAGCAGAATTTTGGGTTTCAATTTTGTCTTTTATGCCTTAAAACACCCAAATGACAAAAATGCCCTTTTTACTAAACCTTCAATTTTTACCCTTCCATGACTAGTTTTGTCCATAACAAAATATGATGGTCCATTTGCCATTTAAAGACCTCTAGTTTAAACCCCCATTTAAAACAAGTACTTATGTTCTAGAACTCATATTTTGCAATTAATGCAATTTAATCCCAATAATAAAATTAGGCACTTTATCGATAAAATTACTTAACAAAATTTGCACACCATCACCCAAACATATCATAGACTCTAAAACAATCATAAATTAAATATTTTTACTTCAGATTTGTGGTCTCGAAACCACTGTTCCGACTAGGCCCTATTTTGGGTTGTTACAATTCTCCCCCCTTAGGGATTTTCGTCCCCGAAAATTTTACCAAAAGATAAACTTAGGATTGATTTCGCAGCAATCACAAATTCTCATACAAACTTCGGCATCCTCAACATCTCACTTCTTAAACTAAGATTCTGAACTGTACTTTCTTATCCTGGACATAAGAACCACATCACTGAATTTTCTCAAGTTCTGACAAAATACACATTGATAAGTAACTGGCCTCATTCTATCAATAGTCTTATACTCTTCGATGAACCGTAAATCACTTTTCTTTACTTACCAAATAAAAAAAATAAAAAAAAATCTGTCACAAAGATACTTTTGTAACAACCCAAACCCGGCCCAAACACTATGGCCGAATCCGAGTTGCTACAGTGGAAAAGATTTTGGAAAACCCTACCTAGAGTTTATTTAAAAGTTAATTCAACCAAGTTATTATGGAATATCGAGTGTGCCCGATGGCACTATGAAAACATTTTCGTGTTAATTTGGGAAAACATGTGACTTTAATTTAATATTGGTAATCATAGTTTAAAACAATTATTCGACATATGAAGAATAACAAAACAAAAATAAAATAAAATAAAATATCAGGAGGCCTTATTACATCCAAATAAACTAAAAACCGGAAATAAAATTTATCATAACTAAAATTAAGGTTCATTTAATTTAAATCCACCGCATGGCCACCTCGAGTCCAACCGGCTCCTCAACCGCCACCTACGAGTCACCTGAAAAAAATGTTAAAGGAGAAGGTGAGTCACCAAGACTCAGTATGTAACCCTTCCCCCGTTTTAAAAACATTTCCATACACAACATATAACAGTTAATATGCAGAATATTATGTGCCCCCAACCTAGCCAACCAAACGCCACTGTCTACCCCGCTGTGGTACCAAACCACTGGTGGTGCCAAACCACTGGTGACATATAGTCACGATGTGTTACCAAAACACTGGTGTCCGTAGACACGAATCAATTGATGGGGCCAACCCATCGTGTGATACCAAATCACCGGC
Organism: Gossypium sturtianum; assembly: GCA_025698515.1. Taxonomy (NCBI): domain Eukaryota; kingdom Viridiplantae; phylum Streptophyta; class Magnoliopsida; order Malvales; family Malvaceae; genus Gossypium; species Gossypium sturtianum. The sequence goes on from CM046944.1 coordinate 102,372,025, forward strand.
GATTTATCCCATATCTCAAGTGGGGCCAACCCACTGTGGTGTTAACCACGGGGGACGAGTCGCTATGAGGTACCAAACCTCCGAGGAGGTACTAAACCTCCGGTGACCGTAGTCATAGTGTGTTACCAAAACACTGGTGCCCGTCGGCACGATTAATACTGCCCCCTCCACTCATTTAACCCACAATAGTCAAATAGTCATGATCAGATCTCATACATTTATCACATGTATTATATAAGCCATGCTTCCCAAAAGCATAATAATCTCGTAGTAACAGAGACTTACCGGAATCCTCGCTTGTACCATTAAGGTACTAAATCCGTATCTACATCAGACAGATTTACATACAACATATATCTAGCACAGTTATTAATTGCTATAAGTGTGTATGTACACACCTGTCACCACTGAATCGTCTAAATCCCGAAAAGAGATGTCGGCCACCTAGATCTACTGGTCCCTATATTCGGCCAAATACATGAGTTAGTACCATGGCCTATTCGGCCAACCCAAACAATCTTAGGGGTTTATCTTTTGATCCCGAAACCTTACCTTTAACTCTTTGCTACTATCCACAGCACTCGATTCACAGATCTGCTTTACCAAATAATCGATTAATGAACATTACTCATAACCAAAGCTTTTGGCTTTTGAAAACCAACATAGACCTTACCCAAACTTACCAAAATCGAATGTTAGAGATTAGGGGCTTGGGTCGCTTGCTTCACGATCTTGGGGTACCTAGAAGAGATCGATTACTAAAACATTTATAAGTCTTGCTAGCCACTGCCGAAATCGGCACTTACCCCTAAATAAGAATCGACAAAGAATAGTGAAGGGAACCCATGAAGTTTCGGCACAACTTACCTTCACCAAAACGATTGACCACGAAAATCCAAAGAGATCTATACTGCTTCTACTATTCGGCCAAGATGCTACCCAAAAGAAAAGGGAATTCATGCACTTCAATATGGGTGTATCGGTTTTATGAAGGAAATTAATGGAAAGAGAGGGTGATAAGAGTTTTGGCTAAAGGAGTGGATGTTCGCCAAAGAAAGAAAATAAAAGAAAGGAGGGATTGAAGATGGGGATTCGGCAAAGAGAAGTAGAGAGTGTTTCGCCAAGGTTTTGAGAGAATGGAGAAAAATAACAGAAAACAAAGAAGGAAAGGTTGGGGATTTCTACTCAAATGAAAGAAAAGAACAACAAGGTGGTAGGTTGGGGCTTTTATAGGCATTCGGCACCCCTAGTGGCCTTGCCAGTCCACTTCTCCATGAAGTGTTTAAATTTCGCAAACACTTACAACCTCTCCTGGCCACTCATTTAAATTTAATTCAAATTAATTTGAATTAATTCCCCTTTAATCAAATAATAATCCAACCAATATCCTCTTTATCTTCTATTATCCTTAGAATTAATAATAACAATTTAAACACCCATATTATCCTCTTTATCTAAATAAAAATTAAGAGTTTAAAGAGAGAAAGTCTCTCCTCTCCCTATGCCGTCCATAACAAGGTGCAAAAGGGATCTTCGTGACTCGAACACAAGCATTCCCATCCTCAGTGTGGCGTCACATGTAACTCTTAAGTGACCCTCCTATTGCCACTTTTCCAAGTTGATTTTCATGTCAAATTATCCACATTTATTCTTATAACCCCCCTCTTGCTAAGGCTCCCTTTCTTTAAAATTAAAAACTAAAATTTTTACCAAACCGAGCCTACTCAAGGCCTTAGATTAAACCATATATTCCCATAAATAATATCACAAAGAGCCCAACATACCAAATAATTATTCAATCACCAATAGCCCCTAATTTAGGATGTTACGCTTCTACCCCCTTAAAATAAATTTTGTCCTCGAAATTACCTGGTTAAAAGAGGTGGGGGTATTGCCGCCGCATCACATCCTCGGTTCCCACGTAGCTTCCTCTGTACTCATGGTTCCGCCATAGCACTTTTACTAAGGGCACCGACTTCCCTACGTAGAACCTTCACGTCTCGATCTAAGATCCGAACCGGTTTCTTCTTCAAAAGATAAATCCGAGTTCACCTCAATCTCTCGCTCATCGGCACAACGTGCGAAGGATCTCGACCGATACCGCCTCAAAGATCGATACATGAAATACGCCATGAATCGATTCGATTCTGCGGCAGACTCTAGGCGATAAGCTACCGGTCCTACTCGCTTTACAATCAGATATGGCCCGATGAACCTTGGGCTTAGCTTCCTTTTCATCCAAATCTCAACACCTTTTTCCAAGGCGACACTTTTAGAAAGACCTTGTCTCCCACAAAGATACTCCATTTCCTTGCGTTTGAGATCGGCATAAGACTTCTCGCCTATCTCGATGCTTCCTTGAGACGAGACCGAATCACCTTGACTTTGTCTTCGCCTGTTACAAATCTGGACCTGAACTTGTCGTTCCCCAACTCCGTCCAACATGTAGGAGTACGGCATTTTCGTCCATATAGGGCTTCATATGGAGCCATCTCAATACTCGCTTGATAACTATTGTTATAAGCGAATTCCGCTAATGGTAGGTACTCTTCCCAACTACCACTAAAATCCAAGACACAACCTCTTAACATGTCTTCTAAGATCTCAGATCACCCTTTCCGATCATCCGTCGATCGTGGATGGAAAGCCGCATCTTGAAATCTAACCGTACCCAAAGCTTGATGCAACGCTTTCCAAAACCTTGACGTGAATCTGGGATCCCTATCCGAGATAATCGATACTGGCACACCATGCAACCTCACTATTTCACCCACATACAACTTCGCTAGCTTCTGGAGTGAGTAATCCATTCTCACCGGCATGAAGTGAGCTGATTTAGTCAGGCGATCCACAATTACCCAAATCGCATCCTTCTTGTTGGGCGTAAGGGGTAGCCCACTAACGAAATCCATGGTGATCCTCTCCCATTTCCATTGAGGATCTTTATCGGTTGAAGTAGTCCCGATGGTAATCGATGTTCACCCTTAACTCGCCGGGCATGTCGACACTTTCCTACTGAACTCGCTTATCTCACGCCTCGGCCGCCACGAGTAATTCAAGCTGCAAATCTCCATACATCTTGCTTCCTCCCTGATGCATAGCATATGGGCTGCTATGTGCATCATGGAGAATTTTCCGCCTCAACTCTTCGCCCTTCGGCATGCATGCTCGCCCTTGAAAACATAGCACTCCATCCCTAGATGCACTGCACCCTTCCAAACCACCATCCCGAACTTGTACCCTCTTAGCGTTCAAGCCTTCATCCACTAACTCGCTTTTCCTTAATCTCCTCAATCCATGTTGGCTTAACTCGGAGTTCCGCCAAAAGGCTCCCATCATCATATAGACTCAACCGAGCGAACATTGCTCTTAAGTCCGTCACAACCTTCCGGCTCAACGCGTCAGCTACCACATTAGCCTTACCCGGATGGTACTCGATCGAACAATCGTAGTCCTTTAGTAGTTCAATCCACCGACGCTGTCTCAGATTCAGATCCTTCTGAGTCAGAAGATACCTCAAGCTTTTGTGATCCGTGTAGACTATCGACTTCTCCCCATACAGGTAATGTCTCCATATCTTCAGAGCAAAGACGACTGCCGCTAACTCCAAGTCGTGCGTTGGGTAGTTAGCCTCATGCGGTCTTAATCGACGGATGCATAGGCTACTACCTTCCCATCTCATCAACACACATCCCAAACCAAAGGTGAGATGCATCACAATAGATCCCATGAATAACTTTCCCGCTTCAGTCGTACCAAAACCGAGCTTCCACAAAATTTTCCTTAGCTTATCAAAGCTTCCTTGCTGCTTCTCCGTCCATACAAATGGAACACCTTTCCTTAGTAACTTGGTTAACGGCGCTGCTATTAGAGAGAATCCTTCCACGAATCTCCGATAGTACCCTGCTAAACCCAGAAAACTTCGTATTTCAGCCACCGACCTAGATGGTTTCCAATCCAATACTGCTTCAATCTTGCGAGGGTCTACTCTAATTCTTCCCGCCGACACCACGTGCCCTAAGAAAGCCACTTCCCTCAGCCAAAATTCGCACTTACTGAATTTGGCATATAACTGCTTCTCCCTCAATACTTGCAGAACTATCCGTAAATGCTTGTCATGCTCCTCCTCTGTCTTTGAATAAACCAATATGTCGTCTATGAACACCACGACGAATTGGTCCAAGCACTGTTGAAATACCCTATTCATTAAGTCCATAAATGCCGCGGTGCATTGGTCAACCCAATGGCATCACTAAGAACTCGTAATGCCCATACCGAGTTCGGAATGCCGCCTTGTGAACATCGGCCTCCTTCACCCTTAATTGATGATAACTCGACCTAAGGTCAATCTTCGAGAATACCGATGCACCTTTCAGTTTGTCAAACAAATCATCGATCCGAGGCAACGGTACTTGTTTTATCGTTAACTTGTTTAATCGACGGTGGTCGATGCACATCCGCATAGAACCGCCCTTCTTCTTGACAAACAACACAGTGCTCCCCCCACGGAGATATACTTGGTCGAATAAACCCTCTATCCAAGAGCTCCTGAATTTGAGCCTTTAGCTCCACCAATTCCTTTGGTGCCATTCGGTATGGTGCTATAGACACAAAAAGCCGCCTGGTAGCAAGTCTATACGAATTCGACTTCCCGATCCGGAGGCGGACTTAAGCTTTTCTCGGGAATACATCAACAAATTCCCCAACCGTTCGGACCTTTCCAACTACTAACCCCTTAGCTTCCAAAGCACGATTTGAACCAAATACGCCTCACAACCCTTCTTGACCATCTTTTCACCTTCAAGGAAGACACTACATTGGATAGGTAATTCCTTCTATCCCCTATCATAACCACTTCATCACCTTCACCGCCTTAAGAACCATGCGCTTAGCGCGCAATCCAAATTCGCTTGATACTTAACCACCCGGTCCATTCCAAGGATCAAATCGAACTCCCCAAACAATGAGTTCCATCGGATCGACCACAAATACTACCCTTGAAGTTCTAGGGTACGCCTCTATAAAGTTTGTCTACCACTACAGAGTGACCTAAAGGGCTAACTACAGTCATCTCCCTAGAAGCAGTTTCAGAGTTTAGGTCCATAGTTCCTACCACACTACTAGCAATGTACGAGTGCGTCGAACCCACATCAATTAATGCAACATAAGGAAGATCAAAAATTAGAAAAGTACCGGTTATGACATCCGGTGCGTCACCTTCCTCGCGACACCTCGCTGCGTAAACTAAGCCAGGCTGCCTAGCCTCGTGTTTGCCCGAACCTCTCGCCTCGAGTTCCACGACCTCGGTTAGGACCGTTGTTTCCTCTGCCATTACCACGACCCCTCTGTGGTCCCACATTTCTATCCTGAGTACGATTCTGCCCCTCTGGCTGATTCTTAGCTAGTTTCCGGGGACAATCTCTGACACGATGCTCCAAAGACCCACACTCAAAACATCCTCTATCACCGGTCCAACAACCTCCCCAATGGGTCTTTCCACAGTGGTTACACTGAGTCGGCCTCTGATTAGTAGTCGTGGGCCTTGCCGCCTGATTTGGCCCACTTGGCCTAGCCTTTTTCTGAACACTACCGCTTGATCCAGCTGACCCAAATCCTCTCTTCTGATTATTCCTACTATAACTTTGCCTCACACCCTCCTTGATCCCTTCCTGGCTACCTTAGCCTTTTCCACTAGAGATGAGAACTCACGAACTCACATGCGGGGCAATCAAGAACCTCAAATCATCTCGAGTCCGTCCTCAAAGCGGACACAGCGCTCATGTTCGATGAGACACGATGCCTCTCGCATACCTACTCACCCTTAAAAATTCGCCTTATATTCCGACACGGACTTAGTTCCTTGCACTAATCCTGAAAAGCCTTTCTCTGCGCGTCGGTGTAGCCGGTGCCCACATACTTCTTCTCCGATAGGTGGTTTTAAAATACTCCCAAGTCGGATCATCTGCTGTAGCCCCATCTCGAACCGTAAGCCACCACCGATACGCTTCATCCTTTAGAAGCGACACGCGCCTCTTTCAACTTTTCTTCCTCGGGTCAGTCAAGATCATCCATGATCCTTTCGGTTGACTCTAGCCAAGATTCTGCACAGACTGGGTGCCACTCTTGACACACCCCGGAATACCTCCGCTCCGTTAGATCGGAGTCGCTCGGGGACAGATTTCCGAGCTCCCAAATTTCCACCAGCCCCAGCCACCATCTCCAAGACTCACAAAACAGCTTGCGATACCGCCTCACCACCGGTCTGATCCGGCTCCTCAGCTCTAAAAGTAGGAGGTGGTGGTGGCGGTGGTACCTCATTTTCAGAACCTTGTCCCGACCTGACGGGTTCAGACACCGTCATCCTATCCCTACCGCGTCCACGTCCTCTAGAACTCATTCTTATCTACCGCGCTTTTAATCTGATTAAGAAAAATTTTATGCGTTAGCATTTGTTCCACTTTCTTATTCACGAAGAAATTTTATGGATAGAGTTTTAATCAGAGATTCTTTCGAGCAACCAAGGTTTCAGTTTCCTATCCTAGTTCGCACAAAGAAGTTCATGCAACCATTCCTTAATACTTTCCATACCTATTCGCTCATCGGACATTTCTGCCCATTTCTATCCCAGGGGTATTTTCGTAATTTTCCTACAGGGGTATTTTCGTAATTTTCCAGAACCAAAATATTTTGCTGATGATTTCCAAAGCTAAGTTGTTGAATATTTGTAAAATAGTTGAAATTTTTGAGCAAAACCATTGAACTGATATTTTATGAACCCAGGGCATTTTAGTAATTTTACCCCCTAAGGGCATTTCTGTAATTTTCCACCATCAAGTTTTTCGAGAAATAACGTTGTAAAAATAATGTTCTTGTATTTGAAAAAAAAAGTTATTGCACAAGTTTTGAAAACATTAGGGTTTGTTGTTTCATTCTTTTTCGAAAACATGGCTAATTCCCTTTTCGGGTTTTAATCATTGTGTTTAGCCTATGACCGAGCCCTCCCGGTCGTAGGAACCAAAGCTACGCACTGTAGAATTCGAGTGAAGAGGAGGTGGGTCACGCAGACCGCTTAAATACCAAGCTCTCACCGAACCTTTCTAGACATGCGCATGCAGGGTTACCACACCACCGAGCCCTCCGAGTTAGGGTGAACCGGTTAGCTACGCACTGGGTAGGATACTGCGAAGATGAGGTGAGTCACGAGGACTGCTTAAATACCGTGCTCTTCCGGATCCAATCCTAGACATGCGTGTGGGGGTTACCACACCTAGCTCATTGACTAAGTCATAGGTTGGTTTAGTTCCTTAAGTCTTATGCTTCGTTTGTGTGTTTGAGTAGCCTAATCCTAAGGTTCAAGCTCCTATAGGTCTATCTACGTTCCATGCTTCCTACCCTTCTACAGAATATAATTCAAAAAGAGGTTTAGATGTACTTACCTGGGCGGATTGGTGCCGGAGACTCGGGCCATGCTGTTCAAAACCAATAATCATTCCCTAAGGCCTACCAAAACATTTTTGGGCCTTGGGCCCCCACAGCCGAGCTTTGAACTGGGCTCTGATACCAATTTTGTAACAACCCAAACCCGGCCCAAACACTATGGCCGAATCCGAGTTGCTACAGTGGAAAAGATTTTGGAAAACCCTACCTAGAGTTTATTTAAAAGTTAATTCAACCAAGTTATTATGGAATATCGAGTGTGCCCGATGGCACTATGAAAACATTTTCGTGTTAATTTGGGAAAACATGTGACTTTAATTTAATATTGGTAATCATAGTTTAAAACAATTATTCGACATATGAAGAATAACAAAATAAAATAAAATAAAATAAAATATCAGGAGGCCTTATTACATCCAAATAAACTAAAAACCGGAAATAAAATTTATCATAACTAAAATTAAGGTTCATTTAATTTAAATCCACCGCATGGCCACCTCGAGTCCAACCGGCTCCTCAACCGTCACCTACGAGTCACCTGAAAAAAATGTTAAAGGAGAAGGTGAGTCACCAAGACTCAGTATGTAACCCTTCCCCGCTTTAAAAAACATTTCCATACACAACATATAACAGCTTAATATGCAGAATATTATGTGCCCCCAACCTAGCCAACCAAACGCCACTGTCTACCCCGCTGTGGTACCAAACCACTGGTGGTGCCAAACCACTGGTGACATATAGTCACGATGTGTTACCAAAACACTGGTGTCCGTAGACACGAATCAATTGATGGGGCCAACCCATCGTGTGATACCAAATCACTGGCAGACGATCCCATATCTCAAGTGGGGCCAACCCACGGTGGTGTTAACCACAGGGACGAGTCGCTATGAGGTACCAAACCTCTGGAGGTACCAAACCTCTGGTGACCGTAGTCACAGTGTGTTACCAAAACACTGGTGCCCGTCGGCACGATTAATACTGCCCCCTCCACTCATTTAACCCACAATAGTCAAATAGTCATGATCAGATCTCATACATTTATCACATGTATTATATAAGCCATGCTTCCCAAAAGCATAATAATCTCGTAGTAACAGAGACTTACCTAATCCTCGCTTATACCATTAAGGTACTAAATCCGTATCTACATCGAGACATTTACATGCAACATATATCTAGCACGATTATTAATTGCTATAAGTGTGTATGTACACACTGTCACCACCGAATCGCCTAAATCCGAAAAGAGATGTCGGCCACCTAGATCTACTGGTCCCTATATTCGACCAAATACATGAGTTAGTACCATGGCCTATTCTACCAACCCAAACAATCTTAGGGGTTTATCTTTTGATCCCGAAACCTTACCTTTAACTCTTTGCTACTATCCACAAGACTCGATTCACGGATCCGCTTTGCCAAATAATCGATTAATGAACATTACTCATAACCAAAGCTTTTGGCTTTTGAAAACCAACATAGACCTTACCCAAACTTACCAAAATCGAATGTTAGAGATTAGGGGCTTGGGTCGCTTGCTTCACGATCTTGGGGTACCTAGAAGAGATCGATTACTAAAACATTTAGAAGTCTTGCTAGCCACTGCCGAAATCGGCACTTACCCCTAAATAAGAATCGACAAAGAATAGTGAAGGGAACCCATGAAGTTTCGGCACAACTTACCTTCACCAAAACGATTGACCACGAAAATCCAAAGAGATCTATACTGCTTCTACTATTCGGCCAAGATGCTACCCAAAAGAAAAAGAGAATTCCGGCACTTCAATATGGGTGTATCGGTTTTATGAAGGAAATTAATGGCAAGAGAGGGTGATAAGAGTTTTGGATAAAGGAGTGGATGTTCGGCCAAAGAAAGAAAATAAAAGAAAGGAGGGATTGAAGATGGGGATTCGGCAAAGAGAAGTAGAGAGTGTTTCGGCCAAGGTTTTGAGAGAATGGAGAAAAATAACAGAAAACAAAGAAGGAAAGGTTGGGGATTTCGGCTCAAATAAAAGAAAAGAACAACAAGGTGGTAGGTTGGGGCTTTTATAGGCATTCGGCACCCCCCTAGTGGCCTTGCCGTCCACTTCTCCATGAAGTGTTTAAATTTCGGCAAACACTTACAACCTCTCCTGGCCACTCATTTAAATTTAATTCAAATTTATTTGAATTAATTCCCCTTTAATCAAATAATAATCCAACCAATATCCTCTTTATCTTCTATTATCCTTAGAATTAATAATAACAATTTAAACACCCATATTATCCTCTTTATCTAAATAAAAATTAAGAGTTTAAAGAGAGAAAGTCTCTCCCTCCCTATGCCGTCCATAACAAGGTGCAAAAAGGGATCTTCGTGACTCGAACACAAGCATTCCCATCCTCAGTGTGGCGTCACATGTAACTCTTAAGTGACCCTCCTATTGCCACTTTTCCAAGTTGATTTTCATGTCAAATTATCCACATTTATTCTTATAACCCCCCTCTTGCTAAGGCTCCCTTCCTTTAAAATTAAAAACTGAAATTTTTACCAAACCGAGCCTACTCAAGGCCTTAGATTAAACCATATATTCCCATAAATAATATCACAACAGTTCCAACATACCAAATAATTATTCAATCACCAATAGCCCCTAATTTAGGATGTTACAACTTTCAGAAGCACCTGTCACTTATCTAAATTTCAATACTCTTACCTTTCGATTCTGTATGCATTTTCTAATAATCTATAATTGATTTCTTGGTACACAAACTCTGTCTCGAAACAACAAATAAATGGTCGGTTTTTGACCTAGAGTTCTGAATCAGAAGTTAGGTCCTATCGAACACTTCTATCTTACCATTTACTGACAAAATTCTAAGTTTCACAGAATCATGGAATAAGCATCATTATTTCTGAATAATAATCAATTTCTAATTCACATCATAAGATTCTTTTCATGCAATATTAACTGAGTGCAAGCATAAGCTACCATTTTCACGTTCTTGTATCAAAATACACTTCAAACCAATAAACTATCTAGACTGAATAATTGAATTGGTCTTGGCTGTTTCATAGTACCCTTCTAAAGGAACCATTTTCATCTGGTTGCCATGATAACTCAGACATGTATCCTATTGCAATTCTTTCCGGTTACGAATCAATGATCCTTAAATCAACTATACAGTTTCAATGATACATAACAATCTCGTTTTAACTCTTCGAGATATATCAAATTACTCAGATATAACAACCATAGCGTGGATTCCAGCTCGATCCTTCACTGTTTACCCTTTTATCATTATTGATTCCTTTCCAAAAATCTAAAGATAGATCACATCTAATAAAATTCATTTTATTGTAAATTCTCAAAATACTGAACCACATTGGAATTGCATCTCTCTGACAATTAAAATCGTAGCGCCATTTCAAGGCTAACATCTCAGTCACACCGATAAAAAATATTTTAACCAATGCAAAAGCACAATCTTTACACATCTGACAACAGTAAAACTGTACGTTCACTATCAAACTAGATTTCATAATCACAAAAGTATGATTACTTCCAGTAAAGGAATATCTCATGCACAATTAACAAAATAAAGTCGATAAGAAATCCGAGATAAGGAAATCCAAGATTTGATACCGTACTAGAAGTCTGAGAATATAACTTATAAGAGAAATAATACCGACTTCGACAATTCTCAGAAAATTTCCAGAAGGAAAATAATACTTATAAGCACTGAAAATTAATAGAAGCAACATAGTCTTCATATACACATTTCACAGAATAACAATCAGTGGAAACTGAATTTCAACATCATATGAACTTTACTGTCACTTTTCTATCAACTCATTTTAATAGAATACCAGAAAAGATATAGTAATACCGATCACAACCCAGACAGATTAACACTTCTTTCATCTATCACTGAAATCAACAAGCATTCTCATATGATAAGAACCCCGAACGAGTTGATTAGTTAATCTTAACTTTTTCCTTAACTGTAACATTGCGAAACCCGGATGATTTTCATAATAACCCGACATTCCTTCTATGACCAAGGCTATATAATCCCCCGTATACTAAGCAGGCAATAGCCGGTAGAAACAGAATACCATCATCTCCTGAATTCTATCACCAGCTTTTCTTTACAATTTAAACATTATCTCACTGTCTAATTCTGTCATCATTAGGTTTATATTATTCCATCCACTATCGTAAACCAACTCAGAAAAACTTCCAATTAGTATATTCTTTAGGTATCATACCTGTATGTGTTGGTTCATCGAAGTTGACTTCTTTAAAGTTAGCCTTGCATAATCCGAATGATCTTCAAAATGATTGAATATCTCTTTTAGTTGTATCCTTACTTATCGACTCATTCTTTTATCTGGCCACCATAATAGTTGATCCCCTAATAAATTCTTTAGTCTCTCATTTGTGAGTTCATTCAACATAATTCTCATAAAATTTCATCATAACACACCAGTTATTTTAGGCAATTTAACACACATATTCACAGTATTCATCCGTATCCTTTGTCTCTTCCGAAGGTTCATCCGAGAATTTCCTCACTTTCCATCATTTTAATAAATATCAATAATATTCACTCACATTTCACATAATACATTAATATGTAAAAACATAAGTAAAAAGGATGTATCATTTACATATAATCTTACTCATTTCAAATCTTACCACATTCCAAATACATATCATAAACATTGCTCACATTTACATGCACTCATACCTTGCACTTTTCATCATATAGTCACACATAATTTCACTTAGTCAAAGTTTCCCGATGAACACTTCGGAATAATACTGAATACACAATGGTTTTGCACACAGCCCACCAGTAATAATAAATACGGTGGTATCGCACACAGCCCACCAATAATAATAAATACGGTGGTATCACACACAGCCCACCAATAATTGGTATCACACACAGCCCACCATTAATAATAAATACGATGGTATTACACACAGCCCACCAATAACAATAAATACGGTGGTATCGCACACAGCCCACCATTAATAATAAATACGGTGGTATCGCACACAACCCACCAATAACAATAAATACGGTGGTATCGCACACAGCCCACCAATAAAAACATATTCACATGCTGCCATGGTCAACCCATGGTCTTTTATCGTCAATCCATCACATGTCTCTAAACGAAAGTGCCCGTTTCCAGCGTTCTACTCGGTTCACACATTTAATTCTTTTTTCATAACTTCTCAACATTTATAACATTTTATCTTATCACAAACATATTTTCAAATATCTCAGTGTTAAGGTCAGCATTTTCAAAAATAGCTCGGTTGGAAAGCACCTCTGTCTCAACAAAAAATTTTGTTAGAGCCCAGAGATATCACACTATCACGATCCACATATGGCATGTATAGCTAGACTCTTACTAATGCTAGGTTAGTCCGAGAACCGACTAAACCATAGCTCTGATACCACTAAATGTAACACCCCTTACCCGTATCCAACATCGGAACAGGGTACGAGGCGTTATCGGACTTAAAATTTCTTGAACATGTAAAACCGGGTCATAAGATTTCGTCAAATTTAAAACTTTTCTAACACATGCATTTTGTCCCTTATATGGGCTTATAAAGCTCAAAACATCCTTTAGGATGGTTCGAGACTAAACTGAGAACTTTGGAAACTTTTGGGAAAATTTAAAAAATTTTGTCAAAATAGTGGTCACACGCCCATGTGGTCTGGGACACGCCCGTGTCCCTAACCCGTGTAACTCTTTGTTTATGACGTCATCATCAAAATAGGGTCACACGGCCTTGGCACACGCCCGTGCCCTTAGACCGTGTCTGTCACATGGCTGAGACACATGGCCGTGTCTCTGCGTGTGTGGCTGGAAGTTGGCTATTTTCCAAGCCGCCTCCCACTCTAAAGCACAAACTCTCTTGTATCCATTTCATCAACATGTATTATGCTATAATTGGACATCCGAATATCCAATTTTGCATACACATTCCCATACATATCATCATTCATGAAATCATTTATAAACCACATCCACAACTTCTCAATTTTGCAATTACCACATACATGAATAACCACATCATAGGCGTATAACACCTATCAATATTGGCCATCTCCAAATAGCCTTAATCAAAATGAACAGTTATTAAATAAGGGCCAACATTTTAGGCCATAAGAAATATGACATACATGAAAAAACGACCGAGCCTACTATACTTGCCATAATCCAAAAATTAATGTATCTAGATATACCAAGTGTTCCAATTGATAGTGTGAGCGAATCTCCTACGTCCACTGATCCCCGAGCTAACTTGGCGATACTACAAGGCAAGGGAAAAGAGAGGGGAAGTAAGCATAAATGCTTAGTAAGTTCATATGCAAATAATAAGAAATTAATAAACTTGTGTGGATAAATCCTCACAATAATTTCTTAAGATGATATAATCATTATGTCACATGCTTACACCTTATTACTCATGTTCACATTAATTTGTGTACTTGAGTCACTGTCACTAAATTATTTATTTCTCGAGCTACAGAGCTCCGAATGAATAACTGTTAATTTTCCCTGAAACTAGACTCACATAACTTCTTACCATAGAAATTTCAGAATTTTTTGTCTAGCAAATTAGTACAGTTTATTCATTAAATTTACCCTTGTTTTGCTCTCCAACAGTTCTAACACTTCTTCACTACGAATCAATTTTCTCCTCTTATGAAATTCATATGATTTTCAGGATTTCAAGCAAATGAATTATACTCCATAACTATTTTTGTACAATGTTTACTGATTTTTCAAAGTTGGAACAGGGGATTCTGAAACTCATTCTGACCTTGTCTCACTAAAATTCAAATATATAATAATTCACACTTTTTTTGCTTACTCTGTTTCTTTTATAAAACAATAGGCTCATTAATATTTAATTTCATATCTCACCCAACCTTTAATTCAATTTCCACCATTTTTGGTGATTTTTCAAAGTTATACTAATGTCACTGCCCACAATGCTGTTTTAATGTCAATTTCACTCATTCATTAATTCTTTGTGTTCACTTTCATTTATACACACTTACACCAAAGCATATTATAACTTGGCACATAACAATCAAGTGATCATAGACACATCTTACTCGTTTGCATCCTTATCAATAATGCATCATAATCCGAGCACATTATTTATGAGTCTTGTATACATACCTGTGCCTAGTCATAATACTCACATATCCTATTCTTACTTATCTTGAGCATACTCCTTGAATTTCCCATTGAACCACTTGTAATATTAGTGATGTTCAGGATATCTCATACACCTGGTAGGATGCCAATGCCATATCCCATATATGGTCTTACATGGGATCACATATCGGTGCCGATGCCATGCCCCAGACATGGTCTTACACTAGCACATGTCTCGAGCCGATGCCATGTCCCAGACATGGTCTTACACTAGCTCATACTCATCTCGGTGTCGATGCCATGTCCCAGACATGGTCTCACACTGGCATAACTTGAGGCTAATGCCATGTCCCAGACATGGTCTTACACTGGCACACTCACTGCCATGGTCCAACCATGGTCTTTTCCGTCAATTCATCACGAGTCGTAGTACGAATGTACTTGACCCTGCATTTCTCACGATTGATCCTTCAATCCAATCTCGTACTTGCATAAAGTCATGATTAGATAACAAACATATATAAAATAATACATCATCTCAATTCAAATTTAATAATCGTTCACTATAGACTAACCATATGAACTTACCTCGACGCGAATCGGTTATTTTGATTGACATTTCCCCGTACTTGGTCCAAATCTCGATTTCTTTGATCTAAAATGTCACATTTCACTTAATTATCACTCACATTACTCATTTTAATACAAAAATCATACTATGAAAAATTTACAATTTTGCCCCTAAACTTTCTCATAATTACGATTTTGCCCCTAGGCTCGTAATATGATTTTTATTCAATTTTTATAAAATTCAAGGTCAGTCAAACCTTTTTATCTTCCAAAGAAACCTCAAATTCTTATTATTTCACACTTTTAGGAGCATTTACAACTTTTACTAATGAACCCGTTTTAACCATTTTCAACGAAAATCACTTAGCAAAAATCGTTCTCCTAACCTCGTGCACCCTTATTCTACCATTAAACATCAAAATGCCCAAATATTTAGCATGGGTAAATTTTTAAAATTCAATTTTCATGCAAATAAATGGTAAAAATAGAATGTTAAGCTTCTAGGATCTCAAAAATACGAAGAACATTAAAAACGGGGCTCAAATGCACTTACAATTGAGCTTTGAAAAAGCTTGAAACCCTAGCCATGGTGTCTTGAACATTTCGTCAGCATGGAGAAGAGAATGAGCAGATTTTTGGGTTTCAATTTTGTATTTTATGCCTTAAAACACCCAAATGACAAAAATGTCCTTTTTACTAAACCTTTAATTTTTACCCTTCCATGACTAGTTTTGTCCATAACAAAATATGATGGTCTATTTGCCATTTAAAGACCTCTAGTTTAAACCCCCATTTAAAACAAGTACTTATGTTCTAGAACTCATATTTTGCAATTAATGCAATTTAATCCCAATAATAAAATTGGACACTTTATCGATAAAATTACTTAACAAAATTTATACACCATCACCCAAACATATCATAGACTCTAAAACAATCATGAATTAAATATTTTTACTTCGGGTTTGTGGTCTCGAAACCACTGTTCCGACTAGGCCCTATTTTGGGCTATTACACCAGACATGGTCTTACACTAGCACACATATCACCCAAATGTCATGGCATGGATATCCAATCTATTCCTAAGGTTCAACCAGGAGTATACCACATCAAATATCGTCATGCATATTCTTAATAATAATCAAACATTATATGCCATATCAATTATTTAATGCATAACAACAATAGAGTTGTATTATTTATGTACAACTTGCCTCGGTATACAAAAAGTGAGCGACTAAATTGAATTAGTCTACTAGCTTGGTGTTCCCTCGGTCTAGGTTTGGACTCCGTTTTTCTTGATCTATAATGATAAAATTCACTCATTTAATCACCAAATTAATCAAGACATTCCAAAATTCCTACTTTGGAAAAATTACCGTTTTTCCCCTAGACTTTCACATAATTACAATTTTGCCCCTAGGCTCATAAAATAATTTTCATCAAATTTTTCTCATTAACCAAGTCTAGCCAAATCTATTTTAAGCTTATGGCAACTCATAAATCCAATTATTTCACACATTTACTACCTATTTTACAACCTTTACAAAAAGGTCCTTTTTAGGTGTTTTCATGAAAATCACTTAACAAAAGTTGTTTATTTAACAACTAAGATTCATTTTATTCCATAAGAATTCAGCAAAAAACACTAATTCTCTCATGGAAAAACCCTATACTTTCAACCATAGTGCAAAATAGTCCCCTCATTAGCTAGATTAAGCTACAAGGGTTCCAAAAACACAAAAATCAACAAAAATGACCATCAAAAGGACTTACTTGCAAGGGTTTAAGTTGATGAAAATTTTCAAGCTTTCCAAAGCCCCTTTTTTCTGAAAATTTCGGTGGTAGTATGAAGAAGATGAAAAGATGATATCTTTTCTCTTTATTTTATATTATTTCATCAATTAAGTCACCTAATACCACCAACTTTGACCAATTTTCATATTTTTGTCCCCTATGGCCGACCATCCTTCTCATAAGGGCCTATTTTCACATTAGGGACCTCCAATTTAAGGTTCTATAGCTATTTGACACCTTTAGCTTGTAGAACAAAACTTTCACACTTTATGCGATTTAGTCCTTTTTTAAAATTAAGCATGCAATCACTAAAATTAATTCACCAAAATTTTCATGAATTCATATAATCATGCTATAGCACATAAACTAATATTTAAAATAATTTATCCGGCCTCAGATTAGTGGTTCTGAAACCACTGTTCTGACTAGCCCCAAAATCGGGCTGTTACATGGGTAAAGAACATATCAAGGCAGTGGCATTGCGAAGTGGTAAAATTTTGGAACCTCGATTGATTGATGTCAAAGATATGCCTGTTGAGAAGAATCAATCAGCTATTGAAATTCCTATACCAAAAGAGTCAGAATCTGTAAAGATTGACAAGGTAAATCCTAACTTAATGAATTTAGATACTTTAACATCTTCTTTGGATGCAAATTTACCTACTCAGAAGAGTTGTCTGATTTAACCGAAAGTTCCATCACCTCCATATCCGCAAAGATTGCAACAACACAAGCACAAACAGGAGGTGCAATTCAAGAAGTTTTTGGATGTTCTAAAGCAGTTACACATCAACATTCCGTTGGTGGAGGCTTTAGAACAAATGCTGAATTATGTAAAGTTTATGAAGGATATACTGTCCAAGAAGAAACGACTGAGTGAGTATGAGACTGTTGTCTTGACAAAGGAATGCAGTGCCACAAAAATTGAAGGACCCAGGAAGTTTTACTATACCCTGTAACATTGGTGAATCTTACTGTGGTAAAGCTTTGTGTGATTTAGGAGCGAGTATCAATTTGATGCCTAAGTCTATTTTCAAGATGCTAGGGATATGTGAAGTAAGACCTACAAATGTGACGCTTCCGCTAGTGGATCGATCTTTAGCATATCCCGAAGGAAAGATCGAGGATGTTTTGGTAAGAGTCGATAAATTTATTTTTCCTGCTAATTTCATTGTCTTAGATTTTGAAGCAGATAAGGAAGTGCCGATCATCCTTGGGAGACCTTTCTTAGCCACGGGAAGAATGTTAATTGATGTGCAGAAAGGTGAACTCACCATGTGAGTTCAAGACGATCAGGTAACCTTTAACATTCTTAAAGCAATGAAATTTCCCGATCCGACAGAAGAGTGTTCAGTTATGGAAGAGACAGAAACCTTGGTTTCTATGGAAAGCAATTTTGAAGAAGATCTGTAACAACCCGATTTTAGTTAAATCGGAACAGTGGTTTTGAAACCACAAATCCAAGGTCATAAAATTATTTTAATAATATTTTTGGTATTTACAGGATGTTATTTGATATGTGTGAAAATTTCATAATTTAATTTTACCGTTTGTATGCTTAATTTAATAAAAGGACTTAATCGCGTAAAATGTAAAGTAGCATGTTATATGTTAAAGTGCTTAATTGTTTTGATTAATTAATTAAGAGACCCTTATGTTGTAATTTGGCCATTGAACAATAGCATGGAAGATATTAGACTTAAAATAAGTTAATTTATAATGTATAAATGATGGATAAAATGGTAAACTGAATATTAATATGTAATAAATAAAATAAAACATAAAATAACATGCATGTTCATCTTTTTGTTGGCCGAATGTGAGAAGAAAAGAAACCATTGTTGAAGCTTTTAAGTTTGGCACCTAGGAAGCTTGATTTAGGTATGTTCTTTGCTCAGTTTTTGATAATTTTTACGTTTTTGAGAATGTTGCTTCGTATATTAGCTAGCCCATGCTTTAATTTTCGGATTTGATGATGAATTTGTGATTTGCCATTGATGAATAATTAAGCTTTTTTTGTTTGATGATGGATTATGAGAGTTTTTTGTTAGATTATCATGTTTTACTAAGTGATTTTTGATAAAAATGCTTGTTGTGGAATAAATTGTGAAATTTGAAAATTTAGGGGTTGAAATGTGAAATAAAGGGAATTAATGAGCTGCTAGGGACCTAGGGAAGATTCGGCCAAGCATGGGTTTAAGGAAATTTTGTGTATTTTGTGTTGTTTTGAAATAGGGACTAAATTGAAAAAAATGTGAAATATTAAGGGCTAAAGTGCAAAATGCTCATTTATGTGTTTTTGGATGAAATTGAATGAACTTGTAATTAAATAAGTTAAATTTAAATTGATTTAGATCAAGAAAGGAAGAAATCAGATTTGGATCGGGGGAAGTCGAAAGTTATTGAATAGTCGTTCCGATCCGTTCGTTTCCGTACGAGGTAAGTTCATATGCAAATAAACGTTTTTAAATTTAATTGCATATATTGTCGAATTGAATTGTATATAGTTATATATATTGCCGAATTGAATTGAGCATTGGAGGACTTGTTTCGAGCATGAATTGATTGAATTACGAAGTCAAAAGCCCCGTATAAGCCTTAGGAATAGTATAGGATACTGATGTCATGACATTAGGACTTCCGAGGTGCGATTTCGTGTAAGACCATGTCTGGGACATTGGCATCGTATATGATTCGTGTAAGACCCTGTCTGAGACAGAGGCATCGATATGTGATAACATGTAAGACCATATCTGGGATTTGGCGTTGTAAGTGATATATGTGTTTCCGAGTATCCTTAACGATTTCGAATGGTTCAACGGGCAATGTCAAACAAATCTGAATGTGAATTTGAGCTAAATAATTCATGTACGTATAAGGTTTATAGGTTCATTGAAAAGTGAGGTAAGTGAAGTTACTTATTGTGGTATTATGGATTAAATGAGAAAAATGATTGTATATGTGTAAGAGATTAGTTAAATGTGACCTATTCGAATTGAATTATTAATGTTCTTGTGATGATTTATTTGCTTATGGCTTACTAAGCTTTTAAAGCTTACTTTGTGTAATCTTTTCCTGTTTTATAGTTATATAAAGCTAGCTCGAGCTCGGGGATCATCTAGGATCATCATCACACTATCGATCGCTATTTTCGTATTTTGAAACCTTGCACTTTTGACATATGGCAAGTATAGGCTAGTTTTAATATGGTTTGTTTTGAATTGTATATAAAAATCAATGGGAAAATGTCTTGATAATGATGTTAATGTTTGTGAATGATCGACCTTGTTAATGTGCTTATTTTGGGAAGTATGTTTGATGAACATGTGATTCGGCTCGAGTAATTACGTAGTTGATGGATGTGTTTTCGATTTGTGATACATGTTTTTATAAACTAGGTGATGTCTTTGCTATATAATGTGAATTTGGCTATTTGAATGGTTTATTATTGACTTATAATTTTTCTTGTATATTAGCTTGGAATTGGTAAATGATGGGTTTTCATATTCAGCTAATGATAGATAAATTAAATACATATACATATGACATGTTTGTTTGTGGTTTGGTGTTTAAAGGTCAAGTTGGTTAGTTTAATGCTTGATTTTGTTATGAGCATAAAGTATTAATGGCGAATTATAGTAGTAAAATAGCTACTTTGATTCGGTTACTTATTAGTATATAATGATTATGTTTTAAGTGTGTTTTGTTGGTTATATGGATAGTTATAAAATGACATATTGATGTTTGTATTCGGTTATGAAATAGTACAATTAGCTTAATATTGGGTGATGGAATTGGTACGAATTTTTTATGCTATTTTTGATGACCTAATTAATGGCTCATGGGATGATTGAATATATGATGTCTAGACATGATATTTCACATGTAAATTAGGTATGTATTGACTTGTTATTAAAATAAAAAATTGTCAATGATAATATAGTAAAGTGCGTATGAATTTGTAATGTACAAGAATTATATTTGACTATTTGGTGATGTTGCTAATGTCTTATATATGGAAGTTTATTAAGCTATATGATATAGCTAGTCTTGGCCTAAATAGTGCATGTGCGAAAACTTATAAATGATATGTGGATAATAAGCTAATAAAAGAGATATATATACGAATGAATGCTGTGATATATGTGCTTGGTATATGAATTGAATTATGTTTGATTTTAATTTAGGTATTCGAATTTAATGAAATTGAGGGTCATATAGTTTGAATGTTGTAATTCTGAAGCATGTGTAGTATGGCTTTGATGAATGTTGTTTGGTTTGAAATTTGATTTGATAATTGATTTTAGTTGGTCAAGTGGTTCAAATATGTGAATTTGTTTTAGATGAATTAAGATAATGGTTGCTATTTGAGTTTGGAATTTCTTGTAAAGGGGTTGTTATAACTTTATGCATGAATTGAAATAAATGACTGTTCTAAGTTGTGTATTTGATCGGTAATGCCTCGTAACCCTAATCCGGCGATGGATACGGGTTAAGGGTGTTACAAGATCCATTGGAGAAAGCCTTGGATCTTGACCCTTTGGAGGATGAAGAAGGTGAAGAAAACATGGCTTTGATGGAAGCCAATCCGAGAAATTTTATTCAATCCACACGATTTGAACCGTTGGAGTTAGAAGTCAGAGAATTTGTGCAACCCAAGTTATCAATTGAAGAACCACCTAAACTCAAACTAAAGGTACTTCCTTCCCATTTAAAATACGTTTATTTAGGTGATTGTTCTACTTTTCCTATGATTATTTCAGCAGAATTGACGAAAGATCAAGAGGAGCAACTAATTGTTGTTCTAATGAAATTTAAGAAAGCAATTGGTTGGACCATAGCTGATATTTGAGGTATAAGCCCTTCTTTTTGGATGCATAAAATTATTTTAGAAGAAGGTGAAAGAGCTCGAATTGATGGGCAAAGGAGGCTTAAAACTATTATGAAACAAGTTGTGAGAAAGTAAGTGATCAAATGGTTAGATGCGGGAATCATTTATCTTATTTCAGATAGTTTATGGGTAAGTCTAGTGCAGTGTGTGTTGAAGAAAGGTGGAATCACGATTGTTGAAAATGAGCGTAACGAGTTGATTCTAACGAGAACTGTTACTAGTTGGAGAATTTGTATTGATTACAGAAAGTTGAATAAAGCCACTCGGAAGGACCATTTTCCGTTGCCTTTTATGGATCAAATGTTAGATCGACTGGCAGGTAATGAATTCTTTTGTTTTTTAGATGGCTATTTGGGATATAACCAAATAGTTATAGCTCCAGAGGACCAACATAAAACAACCTTTACTTGTCCATACGGTACGTTTGCTTTTAGGCGAATGGCTTGTGGTTTATGCAATGCACCTGCAACATTTCAATGATGCATGATGGCAATATTCACTTATATGGTTGAAAATTTTGTTGAGGTTTTCATGGATGATTTTTCTGTTTTTGGTAACACTTATGATATTTGTTTGAGTAATTTGGCTAAGGTACTGGAGAGATGCGAAGAGACGAATCTTGTCCTTAACTGAGAAAAATCCCATTTTATGGTTAAGGAAGGGATTGTCTTAGGGCATAAGATCTCAAAGAGAGGAATTGAAGTCGATAAAGTAAAGGTGGACATAATTGAAAGATTACCGGCCCCAATTAATGTGAAATGAGTCAGAAGTTTCTTAGGCCATGCCGGTTTTTACCGAAAGTTTATCAAAGATTTCTCGAAAATTTCTAAACCATTGTGTTTGTTGTAAGAGAAAGATACAATGTTTGATTTCAACAAAGCATGTTTGGAAGCTTTTAAAGATCTAAAAAAAAGGTTAATCTCAGCCCCAATAATCGTTACACCTGATTGGAGCTTACCTTTTGAGTTGATGTGCGATGCAAGTGATTATACCGTTGGAGCTATGATAGGTCAAAGAAGAAACAAAGTGTTTCACCCTATTTACTATGCAAGTAGAACCTTGACGGGAGCCCAACTCAATTATACGGTAACTGAAAAGGAACTCTTTGCTATAGTTTTTGCTTTTGAAAAGTTCCGCTCATATCTTATATGTACCAAAGTTACAGTATTTACTGACCATACGGCCATTAAATACTTGCTCACGAAGAAAGATGCGAAACCGAGGCTAATTCATTGAATACTTTTACTCCAAGTCAGAAAAGGTGTCAAAAATCAAATAGCTGATCATCTGTCGAGGTTGGAGGAAGATGAGGTAACTCGATCATGTGTGGCTATCAACGAAAATTTCCCAGATGAACACTTATTTGAGGTAAGTCAAATTCATGAAACACCTTGGTTTGCTGATTTTGCCAATTATCTTGTATGTGGAATAATTCCTTGAGAAATGACATACCAACAAAGGAAAAAATACCTTCATGATAGTCGGTATTATTTTTGGGAGGATCCGTTTTTGTTTAAAAAGTGTGCAGATAATATAATCCAAAAAGTGTGTAGCTGAAAGTGAGATTGCTGAGATCTTGTATCATTGCCATTCATCTCCAAGTGGGGGACACTTTGGTGATTCACGTACTGCAGCAAAGATTTTGCAAGCAGGTTTTTTTTGGCCTACACTGTTTAAAGATGCTTATGCTTATGTGAAGAACTGTGATAAATGCCAAAGGACCGGAAATATATCAAGGAGGAATGAGATGCCCTTGACAAAGATTTTGGAGATTGAATTATTCGGCGTATGGGGCGTTGACTTCTTAGGCCCGTTTCCTTCTTTGTATGGGAATAAATACATCTTAGTTTCTGTGGACTATGTATCCAAGTGGGTTGAAGCTGAAGCATACCCTACAAATGATGCTAAGTTAGTCATGCGATTCCTACATAAGCATGTGTTTACACGATTTAGGACACCAAGAGCTATTATTAGTGACGAAGGTTCTCACTTTGTGAACAAATGGCTTAAGTGGTTGCTTGACAAATATGATGTGAATCAAAAGATTGCTACTGCCTATCACCCTCAATCTAAAGGGCAAGTTGAAAGAGTGAACCATGAAATCAAAGGTATCTTTGAAAGGGTAGTACGCCCTAGCAGAAAGGATTGGTCTCGAAGGCTCGATGATGCATTATGGGCCTATCGAACAGCATTTAAGACACTGTTAGGAATGACTCCTTATCGGTTAGTCTTTGGAAAGGCATGTCATTTGCCATTAGAGTTGGAGAATAGAGCTCTCTGGGCCTTGAAGCAGTTGAACTTTGATATTAAACAAGCCGGTGAGAGAAGGATGTTACAACTTGATGAGTTGGAAGAGCTGAGGTTATTTTCCTGTGAGAATGCCAAAATGTGTAAAGAAAGATCAAAGAGATGGCATGATAGTCATATACAACCTCGCGAGTTTAAAGAAGGTTAGAAGGTTTTGTTGTTTAATTCAAGGTTGAAGTTATTTCCTAGGAAGCTTAAATCCCAATGGAAAGGGCCCTATACCATATACCGAGTTTATCCTTATGGAGCTATTGAATTATAAAAAATTACGGAGGTACGTTTAAAGTTAATGGTCAACGTCTCAAACACTACTGAGATGGTGAAGTTGAGCGAGTTGAATCCTCGTTCAAATTAACAGACCCTTGATTTTTCATGAACTCATTTTCTAAAAAAATAAATAATTAGAACTTATGTTCTTAACTTATTACATTTAATTAATTCTGTCTAAGGAGATTGGAACTTAAGCGGGACCGCTGTGACCCCTCCAACCTTTTCTGGGAATTAATTTAATGTAATTTGTTAAGAAGAAATTTTCTAATTAAGATTTAAAATTTTTAAGTTTCATTTGTTCTGTTTAAATTTTAAATTTTTATGTTAATAAAGGGGGACAAATTTGGCCCAAGTACTAATCAATTTTTTTTCTTGAGTAAGTTTATAAATACAGTCTGAGTTTGAGGCCCAAGACAACAAAAAGGAGGGAAAAATCCACACTTTGCCGCCACTCCGGTTACTTGCCATCCAAGTAACCCTAATGTAGCTAAATTTTCGCTACATGTTTCCCTAATTCTTCCCTATATAAACCACTCTCCATTCTACTATTTTTCATATCCCTCAAAGAAGTTTACTTAAACCCTAAAAAAATCCCTAAATCTTCCTTTTGTGCCGTCAACCTCAAATCCCAAAAGAAACCCTAATTCTCTTCCCTTTTTTTCGAAACCATCTACTGCCTCCGCAAGAAGATTGCCAAAGCGCCAACGTTGCTGTCGCACATCGCTGTTGTCACTGTCGCACACCGCCATTGCTATTGCACGCTATCGTTGCCATCGCACCATCCTTGTTGTCGCAAGATTTTCATCGTAGCAAGTCCTTACCTACCTTGCCAATTTCTCATTCCCCCTTATGCAGAAACTTTGCCAAATTCTCAAGAAAAGATACCATGTCTCGCAAAAGAACTAGATCTTCAAAGACTACTCCTGAAAACCCAATTTTGATCGATGAAGAAGTGAAAGAGAGATTTGATTCAATCTTCAAGCATCAAGCTATGATGCCGGAAAAAGGTTTCAACTTGAAGAGTCATGATATGATGGTTGTTCCTATACCGATTAGAAAGAAAATCAATGCTCTCAAGTGGGAACGATTTTGTGATACTCGTTCACTTCCCAATGATGAATTAGTTTGAGAATTCTATGCTAGTTTGACTATGTAAGATGCTACTAAGGTCATCGTTCGAAAGAAAAAGGTACCTCTTACTTCTAAGTCCATCAATGATTTGTTTAACTTACCTGATGTTGAAGAAGATGAGTACTACCCTATGATGAACAATATCAATTGGGATTTTCTTCAATAAGTGCTTGATGTTGTGACAAATCTGGGATCCCAATGGATTATAAGAAAGTATGGGAGCAATTCTTGTCGAAGGGAATACCTAAAACTAGTAGCAAAGGTATGGTTTTATTTCATTCGCTACAGTTTTATGCCTATCTCACATAGTTCCACCATCTCGATGGAACGAATGCTCTTGTTATATGCAATTTTGACAGAAAAGTCCATTAATGTTGGGAAAATTATTCTCAAAGAGATTCATGATTGTGCTAAAAAGAAGACAGGAAGTGCTTATTTCCCATCATTAATCACTTCACTTTGCTTGAGGGCCCATGTTAAAACACAAGCAAATCTGAAGGGGCAATATGTTAAAGGGTGCATTAGAAATCATGATCTTGAAAGGTTAGTAGAGAAGGTGCATGAACTGAATCAAGGCGAGCAAGAAGAGCCAACTGAGCCAGATACCGAGGAGTCAACAAACGAAATTGAAACTGAAGCAAATTCAGTTACAGACACTGAAAATGAAGAATCTGATAAGGAACTGAACAGTCCTAAACCAGTTGAAGGATCTACAAACCCTTAACCAAGGGTTGAGCCAGAAGAGAAACCAATCAAGCTAAGTGTTGAACCTGAATCTACAACTCCTATGCCGACTTCTGCAAGTGCTTCAAGGAAATCAGAGTTGTCAATTTTGATGGATATGTGCAAGTTCATGCACAATCAACAACAAACTTACTGGAAATATGCAAAAATTAGAGATGGCTCAATTCAAAATACTTTTAAGAATATCTCTAATACTTTTGTTCCTGAATTCCCAGATGCTATCTTTGAGACATGGACGGAGGATATTGACTATGCAAGCGGAGATGGAGCTAAAGAAGATAAGGGGAATGAGCCAGAAAAATAAAAGGGGGGATTCTTGTCTTGTTATTTATTTAATTATTTTTAGGTCCTTAGGAATTTATTTCTTTCATAATTAGGATTTCATTTCTATAGAATAAAACATAGCAAGCATGAATAAACTTAACACTTCTTTAGAAAGAAAAAGACTAAGTGGGAATGAACATGTTTAGGATTGGGTTATTAGGAAAGACTTGGTATTTAAGCAGATGATAAACCGTAAAAGTAACATATTTTAATCCCACATTTAGCATGCTTTTGGATGAATTATCCCTTATTTTATGTAATTTGGTGCCCTTAATCCTTTATTTTCATGTTTTATACTCAGGAAAGCACCGAAGGATGAAAAGAACAAGAAACAGGCTTAAAACGGGCTAAATGGGCCACATCATGAAATCGACACGGCCTGGACCCAAGACCACACGGCCGTGCCTCCTTAATAATCTCGAACACGGCTTGAGCCCAAGACCACACGGCCGTGCCTCATTAGTCGACCCAACACGGCCTGGCCACGATTCACACGGGCGTGTGCCATGGTCGTGCCCCTGCCGTGGCAAAGAGAAGTTTCATTCGGATTGGGATACTTAGGGGCAAAGAAACACTTTTCAAAAGACTATATATACACCCTAAGTATGACCTAAAGGGGGGAGCCCAGTACCTTTGACAGGGGGCGTCTTGCTAGGCCAGAGAAGGCAGATTTGTGGGGATTCGCTCGAGGATAGCCAGTTGATTCATCTCTAGAACCCGGAATTATACTCAAGACGGAGGATTTCTCCTTAATTTCCTTCAGGGAGTTTTAGGGATTTATTATGTTTTGTTTTATCTTATCTTCTGAGATGTTTTCTTTTATTGTTATGAACTAAACCCTCAGATACCTGAGGGGGATGAAACTTAGATGAATCTTGTTATCGTTTAGTGAACTATATGATAAATTATTGACTTGTTCTTAATTATGTGTTCTTAATTCTTGTGTTGATATTTCGCGGATATTAATTCAAGTTTGATGTGCTTAGGTGGAGGAGCAAAAGTCCATGCCTAAGAGTAGATCTAGCATAGTTAAGCGAAGTTGATCTCACACCTAGAGATAGGGTGACGAGATTTTGCCGGATTAGGGTGAAACCTAATATGGGATTCCATAGATCGAGTTAATGCGATTCTAGGGGTTTTAATTAGAAAGAGATTTCAATTAATCAACCTAGGGTTAGACATTATTCGCCTCGAGAGAGGGTTTAATATACATTAGGGAATCTTACGGATCAAGTCAAGTGAATAAATCGTCTGGTTCAGAGTTAGATAACAAGTGAAGTCTGGGTGGATTCTTCCTTGGGTGTCGTCTTAATCAATTGGTTTTTCCTCAAGTTATTTTCCCAAATTCATTCTTCTTTGTCTTAGAGTCTTTAATTTAGTAGTTAATTAATTTAGATTTAAAACAACAAATTCCCTTTATTTTAGGCTAAATAATAAAAAGAAAGTTAGTATTAGTACTTTTCGTTCCTTTGGGTTCGACAATCCGGTCTTGCCTAAGCTATACTACTATTCGATAGGTGCACTTACCTCAATCGTTTTCATAGTTAGTTTCCAGGTTCGATCATTCTCGTTATTTAAATTTTTAAAACTCTGACACACGATCAAGTTTTTGGCGCCGTTACCGGGGAATTAAAATATTAAGAAAGCTATATTTTTATTACTTTAGCCATTTTTTATTTTTTTTTGCAATTTACTTTTATTTTTATTTTTATTTTTACCTTAGTTTTAACTCTTCTAATTTCCTTTCTTTCTTTTTCCTAAGTAGTACCTATAGTTTATGACTAGAAGGAACTGAGAGGACCTTTAGTATACGATGCTGATATTGAAGCTACCGCTCGCAGAAATCGCAGAGAAATCAGGTGAGCCCTAAATTACCGAGAAGAAGAGCAACAAGACGAATCCAATCCTACTGAAGTGATGGATGAGAATAATCCACCACCACAAGATGTGGGAGAAAATAATGCTCCTCGTACTATGTTTGATTATGCTAAACCACATTTAACAGAGCCGAATCGAGTATTGTTAGGCTCGCTATAGTCGCTAATAATTTTGAATTAAAGCCTAACACTATATAAATGATTCAACAATTTGTTCAATTTGATGGTTTGCAGTGATCTAACACCCAAATACTCATATAGCTAATTTTTAGAGTTCGTGATACTTTCAAAATAAATGGCATTTTTGATGATGCCATACGGCTTCAAGTTATTTCCCTTTTCATTAAGGAATAAAGCCAAACAAAGGTTAAACTTCGTTACCACGAGGTCAATCACCACATGGGATCAAATGATCAAAATTTTTTATTAAAATATTTTCCACCGCCAAAACGGCCAAATTAAGGAATGATATCTCTTTTTTTGTGCAGATGGATTTAGAAACTTCATAAGATGCATGGGAGAGATACAAGGATCTCTTGAGGAGGTGCCCACACCACGGATTACCTTTGTGGCTTCAAGTCCAAACTTTCTACAATGGTGTGAACCCTCAACGAGGCAACTAATTGATTCACCGCTGGGGACCCCGAACAACAAAACTCCTGGCGCGACCTACGAATTCATAGAGGAGATGTCACCAATAACTATCGGTGGCAAGTTACAAGGACAAGGCCAACAAAAGCAAATGGAGTTTTCAATCTCGATGCAAAGAACCATGCTATCAAACCAAGTAGAGATGATGAATAAAAAGCTTGATAGTTTGTGTTGTTCGCAGGTACATCCAGTGATGCAGTGCGACGCAAGTGGAAGTGTGGCGAATCCTGAGTACCCACCCTACTGACCGGGCACAGAGAGCGAATAGATGAACTATATAGGTAACAATTTCAGACCTAATAAGAATCCTTATAGTAATAATTATAATCCAGGTTGGAGGAACCACCCAAATTTTTCATTGGGAGATCAAGGAAATCAAGAAAATCAAAGACAACAACCTCCTCAAAATTTCCAAAATCAGCCCTATCCACAGGAGAAGAAGCCGAACCTTGAAGAGATGCTGACAAAATTCATTGCAGTCACAGATACCCGTCTCTAAAAAACTGAGACAACGCTTAATGATCAACAAGCATCGATCAAAGGGATTGAGAATCAAGTTGGGGAACTTACTAAGTCAGTTGGACAACTTGCAAAGTTACTTTCTGAACGACCGCAAGGGCGTCTACCAAGCAATATTGAGATTAACCCAAAGGAGCAAATTCAAGCCATAACAGCTCAAGAAAGTGAAGGGTCAGACGATCCCAATTCAAGGCAAGAGAATGTGATCAAAGAAGGTAAGGTTGAGGTAAGTAATAATAAGCCAAAACCGGTAATCAAAGAGTACCAACCTCGCATACCATATCCCAAAGCATTAAGGAGAGACGACACAGAGGAACAATTCGGTAAGTTTCTTAAACTTTTAAAGAAATTACATATTAACTTACCGTTACTTGAAGCTCTTTCACAGATGCCAGATTCTAGAAAATTTTTAAAAGAGCTTTTGATGAACAAATGAAGGATAGATGAGGCATCACACGTAGAACTAAATGCAATGTGCTCGGCAGTCTTGCAAAATAAACTACCATGGAAATTAAAAGATCCTAGGAGTTTTACAATTCCATGCTTAATTGGTAGTTTATCTATTGATAATGCGTTAGCTGATTTAGGGGCAAGCATAAATGTCATGCCTTATAAATTGTTTATACAACTAGGTCTAGGGAAACCCAAACAAACTAGGATGAGCATTCAATTAGCTGATAAAACGGTTAGAATTCCTAGGGGTATATTCAAGATGTACTCATAAAGATTGATAAATTCGTATTCCCAAAGAGACTTTGTCGTTTTAGGCATGGATGAGGACAACAAGATCCCCTAATCTTAGGAAGACCATTTTTAGCAACCGCCAGACTAAAATTGACATTGATACAGAGAACTAATACTTCGTGTAGGTAATGAGACAGTCACTCTCCAAGCTCTCGATTCTGCTAGAACATCGAGTAATCCAGGTGAGAAAATAAATTCTATTGATAACCATTCGGTTAACCCTTCTTTTCAGGAAACACCAGGAAAGAATACAACTGAACCCGATCCTATACCCTATGCCAACAAAGAAATAACGCATAAGGAACGAAGGATTCAGATCGATGATCTAGACAAGTGGAAGACGCATTTCAAGGAAAAAATAGGGATACACAAAGCTGAACCAGAGCCATTCCACGAAGCAGACAAATTCAAAATCGGAGATCAAGTATTGATTGATAAAGCAGACCCTCGAATATCTCCTCCTGACCCTAACACTAACAAAGAAATCCCTTTTAGGGTAATCAGCGTTTTTCCATACGGAACAGTCGAGGTAAGTAATCCTATCTTTGGCACTTTCAATATAAGCGCATATCGACTTAAATTCTATCATGATAATGGAGCTGCCAGCATGAGAAAGGACTTTCAACTCCTCAAACCACCATGAATATACAAATGAGAGGAGAGTCTAGCTTAAGACTATAAACGAGCGCTTCTCGGGAGGTAACCCGAGCACTAACCCCATTAACTTTTACATTTTTATTTTGTCCTATTTATTCTATTTTTTTCTTTATAGTACCTAACTATAAACTAACCAAAAGTACAGAATTCCAGGCCACACGGCCTTGCACACGGCCGTGGCCATGGCCGTGTGGATGCACCGAATCACTGTACTGACACGGCAGAGATGGTACGAGGTAGAGAGAATACATTTTCAGAGTCACGGACTCAAACCACCACACCACGGGCACCGACAAAACCCCACGGCCGTGCAATGCGGCCGTGGTCGACACTGTTAGATTAGATTATACATGGGCGTGGTTACTTGAACATGGGCGTGGGAGAAACGATGCAATGCTCAACACAGCCGTGCAAGGCAGTCGTGTGACTTGGCACGCCCATGGTACACGGGCGTGGGGCTGTACCAGGCCTGAAAATCTATTTAAACCCCCTTCTTTCTCTCTTCCCTTACTCACTTTCCTACTCCCCATCCCCTTTATTCTATCCCATTATTCAGACCTCCCCCTACTTTTCTTCTCCAATACATTCCCAAAAACCTTGAGCTACACCAAATGCCGAAGAAGCGGAAGGAATCAAGCATAGTCTCCTAGAGGGAGACCGATCTATATAAGTTCATGCCGGCCGCTTCAATCATTCGACGAGCTAAGGATATTTGAGGCCATTTAGTTTTTACTTCGTTTTTCTCTTTTGCTTCAATTTCCTTATCTTTACTTCTCTTCTGCTTAACTTAGTGTATTTTATCTTAGTTTCTTAATTTTAGGTTCTACAAGTTGCTTAGGAATCACACCACTTCTGCAACCGCCAGTACCACAGCAGCCTTAGAAATAGCACCCACCTCGCGAACCATCCAACAAAAAGGACCCTACGGTCCATTTATCTTTTCTTTTAATTTTACTTCATATTTTATTTCTCTTCACTTTAGCTTGCTTTTCTTTAATTATTTAATTAGTATAGTTTTAATTATTATTAGTATATCTTGGCTAATCCTTCACAGCTACCCAATTTCTTCATCTAGTACAAAGAATAGTGGGTAGCCACCACGACCACAACCATAGCCACTACAACCCTCCAACGTCTTTGTCATGGAACATCCTCCAAGAATTTTCATCCATAATTCGTGAAGTTTCACCTCTCCCCATATCTTATGATTTTATTATTATTTTCGCTATTATCTATCTTTGTACATTGAGGGCAATGTACATCTTAAGTGTGGGGGGTGAATCTTAAGGATTCCAAACTTTTTGCATTATTCTCAAATCCCTGAATTATGCCTTGTCTTAAAGTAAGTTTCTCATATTATGATTAAAATGAAAATTTCCATGATTTATGATTTTTATCGATATGTTTTAGATTAAGTTATTAATAATTGTGCATTGATAATTAAATTCTAAGGTACTAGAGAATCAAGCATGATAAGTCTATTTTTCATAAATTAAAAATTTTTCTAGGTTGTCTACCTAAATTTAAATATTACTTTGAAGTTTAAAATTTACGAGGATGACATCAAAATACCCATAATTTTTGTGAGATTTTGAGCCTTATAGAGCATATGTTCTTTTTCTTGCTCACTTTTTGATTATGAGTGTGTCAACATTGATTAGTTATTTTAGAACTTGCATCGATTTTACATGTCGAGACCACACCTTTGATTTGATATACAGAGATGACGAAGGCACCTAGGATTTAACCCACTCACTCCATTAAAAAAACCTACCTCCATAATTAACCCTTAGTGAACCCCTTCTAATCCTAACAACCCTATTTATTGACTCACCCACTAATATTAACCCAAAACCCAGATGCAGTATTTGCTATCACCATTCCTCTTGACTACCCTTTTGTCGAGATTTGATTTTGAGCATTACCTAACTATGTTCTATATTTCATTTATTAAAGTTCTTTATTATTATTTGTGACTTGTTCTTAAAAAAATCAAGTGTATTCATTATTAGTTTTGTGATTAAGTGAGCTTATACGTTTAAATTCCAATTCCTGAAGAAGAAGCTCGTATTAGAGTATTATTAGTACAAGTTTTCAATTGATGTAATTATTTATCAGTTCATTTTTTCTAGTTAGGTAATTTGTCAATTCAATCTCGATTCTAACCCTCTAATTCAGCCTTTATCCACACCTTTAACCCAAGCCCCGTTACAACCCTATTAAAGACCTTTTGATTTGTGTATCATCTCATATTATAGTGATGGAGATTTGATTTTCATGCAAGCTTATGGGGTTAACTCTTCATGTTTGACTTTTGAGTGCTTAATTCTAAACCTTAAACACTTCGAGTGATTTGAGTGAATCTTTAGTGAGGATGTCAATTCTTGTCGATTTTGAATCAGAGGTAATTATTTAGATGAGGGGAAACACCTATGTTTTATGCTACAAATGTATGACTTAGTCTGTTTGAATCTTTAAGACTCTTTGAGTTGAATTATCCATGTATAAATTATCCTTGAATTATGGTGAAACACTATCAATGACTATTATGAATTGAGGGAAGTTTGTTTTAATTATGAGTTGAGAATTTTGCTTGAGGACAAGCAAAAGCTTAAGTGTGGGGGTATTTGATAAACCGTAAAAGTAACATATTTTAATCCCACATTTAGCATGCTATTGGATGAATTATCCCTTATTTTATGTAATTTGGTGCCTTTAATCCTTTATTTTCATGTTTTATACTCAGGAAAGCACCAGAGGATGAAAAGAACAAGAAACGGGCTTAAAACGGGCCAAATGGGCCACATCACAAAATCGACACGGCCTGGACCCAAGACCACATGGCCGTGCCTCCTTAATAATCTCGAACACGGCCTGAGCCCAAGACCACATAGCCGTTCCTCTTTAATCGACCCAACACGGCCTGGCCACGATTCACATGGACGTGTGCCATGGCCGTGCCCCTACCGTGGCAAAGAGAAGTTTCATTCGGATTGGGATACTTAGGGGCAAAGAAACACATTCCAAAAGCCTATATATACACCCTAAGTATGACCAAAAGGGGGGAGCCCAGTACCTTTGACAGGGAGCATCTTGCTAGGCCAGAGAAGGCAGATTTGTTGGGACTCGCTCAAGGATAGCCAGTTGATTCATCTCTAGAAGCCAGAATTATACTCAAGACGGAGGATTTCTCCTTAATTTCCTTTAGGGAGTTTTAGGAATTTCTTATGTTTTGTTTTATCTTATCTTCTGAGATGTTCTCTTTTATTGTTATGAACTAAACCCTCAGATACCTGAAGGGGATGAAACTTAGATGAATCTTGTTATCGTTTACCAAACTATATGATAAATATTTGACTTGTTCTTAATTATGTGTTCTTAATTCTTGTGTTGATATTTCGCGGATATTAATTCAAGTTTGATGTGCTTAGGTGGAGGAGCAAAAGTCCCTGCCTAAGAGTAGATCTAGCATAGTTAAGCGGAGTTGATCGTGCGCCTAGAGATAGGGTGACGAGATTTTACCGGATTAGAGTGAAACCTAATATGGGATTCCATAGATCGAGTTAATGCGATTCTAGGGGTTTTAATTAGAAAGAGATTTCAATTAATCAACCTAGGGTTAGACGTTATTCGCCTCGAGAGAGGGTTTAATATACATTAGGAATCTTACGGATCAAGTCAAGTGAATAAATCGTGCTCGTTCGAGTTAGATAACAAGTGAAGTCCGGTGGATTCTTCCTTGGGTGTCATCTTAATCAATTGGTTTTTCCTCAAGTTATTTTCCCAAATTCATTCTTCTTTGTCTTAGAGTCTTTAATTTAGTAGTTAATTAATTTAGATTTAAAACAACAAATTCCCTTTATTTTAGGCTAAATAATAAAAAGAAAGTTAGTATTAGTACTTTTAGTTCCTTTGGGTTCGACAATCCGGTCTTGCCTAAGCTATACTACTATTCAATAGGTGCACTTGCCTCAATCATTGTCATAGTTAGTTTCCAGGTTCGTTCATTCTCGTTATTTAAATTTTTAAAACTCTGACACACGATCAGCAGTCTTAATGACTAACCTCACTTTCTTTACAACCGTACCTGGTGTTTAGTTTTCATTCATTACTTTGTTCTTGCAATAAGGACATTGCTTCTTTTTAAAGAGGGTAAGGTAAATAAATTGCTCAAATTTTTAAATTTTCAAGTATGTTTCAATCATTTCTTTCATAAGTATGTTTTAATAAATGAATGTTTCGAGACATTTTGTTAATAACATAGTTTGTATGCAAGTATGAATGATGATTCTATCTGAGTGAAAGTATGTTATCATGAGGAACGGAATGCTTGTATGATCTTAGCCTTAGTAATGTTTTCCATGAAAACTTAGTTTCTCTTGAGATTAGACATGCATGAAGGTTTATATCTTTAGAATTGACTTAGTAACTTTATTGAGGCGAAATCCTAGGAGACATAAGAATCTAAAATGATATAGGCACTATTTCTTTGGATCATTTGCGCCTTTTCGAGCCAACCTTATGGTATTAGACCCTTGAAACTATAAATTTTGAGCTTAAAGGCCTGTTTATTGCAATGAACCTACATTATAAGCCAATAACCATCTTTTTAAGCTATCCTAATTTTGTGCACCCATCTTAACTAATGTTGTTTTGGTAATCAACATTTGAGGAAATTTTAAAAAAGATGTATGTGCTCATGCTTAAAAAAAAAGAGCGAAGAAAAGTTTGCTCAGTCTCCAAAAAGAAAATGTATGAGCTTGAGTTTAAAATAAGTTTGGGGGTGTTGCAAAGGTTCACTTAAAGAAAAAGGCTGTATTTTGAGAAAACCAAGACAAAGTTAAAGGTTAAGATTTTGAAACCGAAATGTCTCATCTCTTAAAATCCCTACCTTTAACCGAGCCCCATTACAACCTTATAAAAGACCTATTGATGTGATGATTATGTCACCTGCATTAGTAGAGAGGAAGTACTAAGTTCAACATATGAATATCATAAATAAGCCTTATGATTGTTTACTTGATTGATAAGAAATTATGTTGAATGAAGAATGTTATCTGTGGCTATGACATACATACAAACTATGACTCATGTTGGCATATTTTGAATCTTAGTATAATTTTAAGAAATGTTTGCATATGAATTACTTGTTAATAAAGAAGATCGATGAACATGAAGTTTGTAACATCCCAAAAGTTAGGGGTTGTAAATTTTTGCTTAATTGCATGTTGTGCTTGCTCAACTGGTTATTTGAGTGTATTTGGGGGTTCTAGGGAGGCCTGGGTTCGAGTCTGAGCCTAGGAAAAATTTTAGTTTTTGGCCCTTTAGTGGGAGAGGGCTGTGGGAAGTAGGACTTAAGTAAATTGCGTGTGTTTTACAAACACAAGTGGAGCATGTGGTGTGGTGGTGTGGCGTCAAGTGGAGAACCAGGAGGGGAGGGGTTCGAATCCCTCAGGTGGCAAATAAAGAATTTTATTTTGTGGCTTGAGAGGGAAGGAAGCAGAGTTTGGATCAAACTCTTCAATGGGAGTTGGAGAATTGGTCAAACGGTTCAAATGGATGAAGGAGAGGAATTGTAGGAGGAAAAAGGGGAGAAAATCAAGGAGTTGATGGGTGTGGGAGCTGTTGGCTGAAAGTGGGGGTCTAGCTAAGGGGAATTTCGGCTGAAGAGGGGTCTTGGATAGCATTTTCGGTCATTTGGTGTAAGTGTAGAAACCGAAACTTTTGTTGGCTTTTTAGTGTGAAGAATTTCTTTGGGTTCTTTTGTAGAGTTTTTGCATTTGAGGTATTTTGTTCTCAAGCATTTCGGGTTCGTTTCTTTTCTTCTTTTTCCTGTTTGGACTTTTTCGAATTCAGTTCTTCTTCCATTTCTCAATTTTTTCTTTTCTTTTCACATTCTTTTTGACCATTCGTGAATTGATAAGCCTCCTCTCTTCCACTCTCTTTTCTTCGTTGTCCTTCATTATTCTCACGGGGATTACCCTTTGGTGCCGAACCTTTCTTTTTCATTCAGTTCTTATCTAGCCGAAGGTATCTTTTTATTTCCCCTTATTTTTTTTTTTGCTCTCCACTCTTTGCAAGTTTAAAGCCGAAACACCTAACCTTGGTTCCTGTTTTTGGTGTAAGCCGAATCTAGTAGGGCCTAAGCGTGTACTCATCTTCATTCTGTTAGTTCCGAACTTCTGCAATTGGTTGGTAAGTGTGGCTATAACCGAATGTACGCTTATTGTTTTCCTCTCATCTTCGGTTTGGGTTCTTCGGGGGTCGAAAGGCTGCTTCTTTAGTTATTTTAGAGTAGCGGTTCTAACGTGTTCTTCTTATCGATTAATGCTAGGAACTCGTGTTCTTTAACCTCAGAATAGGGCCGATTACCGTTGCGCTGAGGGAGGTTGTATCATGTGGTAAGAAAGGCTTGTTAAGTTAAATACATCAGTATTTTGATTTACCTGAGGTAGAGACTAACTATTGATCAAATGTTTCATAGGTGCCTTGGAAGTTTTCAAATCACAATCGTAAACAAGGTGTGTAAACACACTCTTTGCTTGTTTATTATGGAACTATTCCGTGAATCGGCTAAAAGCCGGTATACCGAAAAGCCAGAGTAACGACAACCAAGATCACTCGAGCGTGCGAGCGCTCGTAGTGATAAACTGAGTCATTAGTGGTGGTGATAGACCGTTGAGAGTGTCACGAACGCTCTCGTGAAACTGAGGCTGTAATGGGCCTTGTTGAGCCGAAGTGGGCTAAGTGGGCCCAATGGGTTAACGGGCCCACATGAGTGAAATCGATGGTAAGTACCGGAAGATTGCTGCGACTGCGAAGTTCGCAGAACTGAGACCAAAAACGAGCTGAATGGGCCACACGAGCGTGTGGGCCTGTTTGGGCCGAAATTGAAACTTAGGCCTAATTACACCGTAGTGACCCAAAAGGGAACCTGTGTCACTCGAGGTGACAATGGGCCTCCAGAAAGGCTGTTGGATGACAAATTACCAAAATACCCTTAGAGGGTAAATTATCGAAATACCCTTAGAGGGTAAATTATCGAATTACCTTTAGAGGATAAATTATCGAAATACCCTTAGAAGGTAAACTACCGAAACACCCTCGATGGGTAAATTACCGAAATACCCCCAAGGGGTGAAGTTACCGTTATACCCCTAAATATCTAGATGACCGTTATACCCTTGGTCGTAGCTAAATATCGTTTATGTGATTTTATATATCTGTTTATAACTGTGATACACTGCATTCATATCATATTGCATGGGGTTGGGATTATTGACTGGAGGAAGTACCGTTCTAGTGGCTCTGCCACATACCGTTCGAGTGGCATCGCCACATACCGATTTAGTGGCTCAGCCACATATACCGTTATTAGCAGCTTGACTGCTTTATTGGAGAGTTTTGGCTGAGTGGGTTGACATGGTCCCCACATGGTGTGTTGGTTGGTACGGGTGGAGAGTTAGTCGGTTGGATAGGATTGGGGTGGGTACATATCCACTTGCATTGAGATGATTGGGGCTTGGGCCCAGCTTGTTACCGAATAGGGCTTAGGCCCAGACCGACACCGTATGGGCTTCGGCCCAGATTATGACCGTTATAGGGGATTACACACTGAGTTCTCGTAACTCACCCCTTTCTCTTAACCGTGCAGGTAATCCCCAGCGTAAGAGGATTTGGAGCTGCAGAGGACTCGAAGGTGGCCATACACCAGATTTGCTAATAAATGGAACTTAGTAATTTTGGGCTTAATTTTATTTTTATTTTATTTCTGGGTTAATAATTTATGTAATATGGCCATTGGGATTTTCTTTTAACTTTTATTGGTAATTCTTTTAGTTATGAACTGCCAAACAATTTAACACGATTTTTTTTAAAAAAAAAATAATTGTCGTTTTCAAATATCACGTTTCCGCAACTTTTAAAGTCAATCTTCTACTACAAACAATGTTTTGAAAACAATATCATGTTTGCGAGGAAAAAATAACCTTAAGAAAATCTTGTTTTGATACATAACAAAATTATGGGTTTCTAAACGGTAAAAAGTCTTAAATCGCGGAAGGGTTTTTAAATGATCGTGTAGTTGAATACAATCGTTTGATGTGACATGCCAGATTCGGCCGTAATGTCTGGATCGGGTTTGGGGTGTTACATTTAGTAGTATCAGAGCCAGGTTGCAAAACTCGGCTGTGGAATGGGTTTCGAAAATTTTTCTACTTTGTTTAAATTTTTAACTTGGGAAATGATAGCGTTACTAAAAGTATGGCACACTGAGTCTCCGGCACCAAGTTCGTAAGTTTCCTGACCTTATACTTTGTTATATGCTGATATGACAGTACTAAGAAACTACTAGGGATAGTAGTAGTATACTGAACTCCCTAGTTGTAGAAACCGAGTCTATAAGAGACTGAAACTTTAGTAAACTCGATCTGCGAAAACAACTCTTGTTATTGTTCTTCATAAAACATCTGTTAATAATCATGAGAACTATAAGCTGATTCATAAAACTCTTAAACAGATTAATACATTACATCGATATGAGTACAAGAGGTTGCGAAAGGGGTACACGAGGTCGTGGTAGAGGCTGTGGTGCTAGGGCTGGGTCTTCAGCGTCGGGGCATATGCCTGAAAGGGAAGAGCCGACATCACCAGTGACTAAGACGGGGTCTCATGACCGAGCCGGTGGGGATGATGCTCTGTCCCAAGCGATGTTACGGGTTTTGGAAAGGGTTACTGGAGCGAGTACTGGGTCGGTGGCCCAGGGGTCAATTTCTGAGCGAGTCCGATCAAACGGGGCAGAAATTTTTAGGGGTATCTCTGGTGTAGCCCCAAACGTAGCGGAGTATTGGTTGAAGGCAGTTAAGCAGATCATGGATGACCTTGACTGTACAGTGGAACAAAAGTTGAAGGGAGCAGTGTCTTTGCTGCGAGATGAGGCATACCAATGGTGGCATACCTTGAGAGAAGGCACACAGGCCGACCAATTAACATGGGATTTCTTTAAGACGGCCTTCCAGGGAAAATATGTTGGGGAAAGTTATGTGGACGCCTGTAGAAAGGAACTTTTGAATCTGGTACATGGGACCAAATCGGTAGCGGAATACGAGGCAAAATTTTTATGGTTGAACCGGTATGCTCGGGGCATAGTCGCGACTGAGTATGAGCGCTGCGTACGGTTTGAGGATGGCCTTCAACACGAGTTGCGAGTGCTGATAGCCCTACAGAGGGAGAGGGATTTTTCTGCCCTAATTGAAAAGGCAAAGATTGCCGAGGATGTAAAATGCTCTGAGTGTCAGAACCGTGAGAAGGAAAGGGGCAGGAATAAGAGGGATTTTGGGCCTTCAAGTTCTTCAGGTGGATTTCATAAGAGGCCTAGGTTTGATGGGTCAGCTCAAGTTGGGGTTCCAGTTGTTGCTAGGCAACCGTAACCTTGCGTTGAGTGTGGGAGACCTCATTCGGGAGAGTGTTGGAGAAGGACCGGGGGTGTTTCAGATGTGGGTCCAAGGATCATCAGTTCAAAAACTATCCTCGGGAGCTTGTTTAGACACAAGCAACCGATCAGGGCTATGTGCAGCCAGGGAAAGGTGGTCAGCAGCCATCGAGGGGCTGTGGTTCACCCAAAGGAGGAAATGGGTTAGGACGAGGTCATGGAGCACCGGGCAGAGGTGCTGGTAATCCAGAGGCGAGACAGCCAGGGTTGGTTTATGTTGCTCGGCGTCAGGAGGATGGCGACGCACCTGACGCCATAACTGGTACGTTCCTCATTCATAATGTACCATGTATTACTTTAATTGATATTGGGTCAACGCACTCGTATGTTGTATGTACTGTGTCTGGAACTTTGGGTATACAATTCAAACTTATTGATAAAGAGATGTCAGTGATTAGTCCTTTAGGACAGTCTGTTGTAGTGAATAAGCTGTTTAGATATGTGCCTCTAGAGGTTCAAGGGGTTGTCTTTCTGGCGAATTTGATGGAACTGTCATTTGGCTAGTTTGATCTCATTCTGGGCATGGACTGGTTAGTGAAACACCGTGCAAATTTGGATTGTGCTACGAAACGTATGGTATTAAAGTCTTCAGAGGATGAGGAAGTGATCGTGATAGGAGAGCGAAGGGACTATTTGTCCAACGTAATCTCAGCATTAGGGGCCGAAAAGCTGGTTCACAAAGGTTACGAGGCGTTCCTAGCTTATCTCAGCACGTCTGATGCTAGGGGTTTGTCTGTTGGGGATGTCAGGACCGTAAAGGAATTTCCGGATGTATTCCCTGAAGAGCTTCCGGGGTTGCCTCCAAACCGTGAGGTCGAATTCGACATTGAACTCCTACCGGGGACGGCTCCGGTGTCCATCGCCCCTTACAGGATGGCACTGAAGGAGCTGGTTGAATTAAAGGCTCAAATCCAAGAGCTACTGGATCGAGGATTCATCCGACCGAGTGTGTCACCGTGGGGAGCACCGGTACTGTTCGTGAAGAAGAAGGATGGGTCAATGCGCATGTGTATTAACTACCGTCAGTTGAACAAGCTAACGATTAAGAACAAGTACCCGCTACCAAGGATAGACGATCTGTTTGATCAGCTACGAGGAGCTTCGGTTTTCTCTAAGATAGATCCAAGATTGGGGTACCATCAGTTAAGGGTTAAGGAGGCAGATGTGTTCAAGACAGCGTTCAGGACTCGTTATGGACACTACGAGTTTCTGGTCATGCCGTTTGGGTTAACGAATGCACCAGCTGCTTTCATGGATATGATGGACCGGGTCTTCCAACCCTATCTAGACCGGTTCGTGGTAGTGTTTATAGATGATATTCTGGTGTATTCAAGAACAAAGGAGGAGCATGACTCACATCTTCGAATTGTACTGCAAATACTGAGAGAAAAGCATCTTTAAACAAAATTCAGCAAGTGCGAGTTTTGACTGCCTGAGGTGACATTTTTGGGTCATGTCGTGTAACACCCCTTACCCGTATTCAACGCCGGAACCGGGCACGAGGCATTATCGTATTAAAAACCTCAAGATCGCCACTTAGGCAGAACATGACCACTCTCTTTGGCCATCACAACAACCTCAATCCCGACTTACGAGGCCTCTCTCAAACACACGAAGGCTCTCGAGACCACATCAAAAACTCTTACGATCTTAAAATT
This sequence comes from Gossypium sturtianum, assembly GCA_025698515.1. Taxonomy (NCBI): domain Eukaryota; kingdom Viridiplantae; phylum Streptophyta; class Magnoliopsida; order Malvales; family Malvaceae; genus Gossypium; species Gossypium sturtianum. Next base: position 102,414,275 of record CM046944.1, read on the forward strand.
TTTCCATCTATACACGGCTCACACTCCCGTGTAAGATTTGGCACGCCCGTGGATGTCACACACGCCCATGGTCACTACCCATGCATGAAAACTCAAGCATTCTGTGTAACACCCCTTACCCGTATTCAATGCCGAAACTGGGCACGAGGCGTTACCGAATTAAAGACCTCAAGATCGCCACTTAGGCACAACATGACAACTCTCTTTGGCCATCACAACAACCTCAATCTTGACCTACGAGGCCTCTCTCAAGCACACGAGGGCTCTCGAGACCATATCGAAAAATCTTACGACCTTAAAATTTTTCCATCTATATAGGGCTCACACGCCCGTGTAAGATTTGGCACGCCCGTGGATGTCACACACGCCCATGGTCACTACCCGTGCATGAAAACTCAAGCATTCTCGCCAATGCCCCCTACGTTAGGGGCACGCGCCGCGTGTTTCCTCTCCACCCGTGGTGCACATCGGCTATCTTAACACGGCCTAGAGTCTAGGCACATGCCCGTAGTAGCTAGCCCGTGGCCAACATCGACAACACACACACGTTTCTAGGCACACGCCCGTGTGACTAGTCCGTGGTCTATTCTGATTTAAAATACTAACATGCAGGGGACACACGGCCAAGTCACACGCCCATGGGCTGACCGTGTGTCACACATGGCCTAGACACACGCCCGTGTGTCTACCCACATGGACAAGAACAAAGTTATTTGCCAAGTTCTTTTCACCCTTCTAGCATACACAATCATGCACTCATTCACCACATCCATAATCAACTCAAAGTCTTACAATCTCACATAGATAACTTCATCTTTTCATATAATAAAGTGCTAACAACTATGGCATTATACAAAATAGATTATCCATCTAAAGGCCAACACATCATAGCCATTAACAACAAAATTCACTAACTTGTCTAGCCCCTATACATGCCATATACAAAACATTGAGTCTAATGTACCAGAGTGTGCTGATAGTTTGGGCGATCTTCCAATTGATCCTCATATCTCGATTCAACACTTTTGCTCTATAAGACAAGGGAAAAGAAAGAGAGTAAGCTTTGAGCTTAGTAAGTTTACACATAAACAATTAAGCAACATAGTATAAGCTAAACAACAATTAGCATTATACTAACATATAATGTACAACTATGCTTACTCTTTTCATCCCTTACCACATTTCCGACACATCATGAGTCACTTACTCATAACCATTGACATACACCCCTGCATTCAATATCACATTTACACAATATACAACACATCATTATTTCTCAATAATACATCCACACAGCTATGCTACTCACTATCACATCCACACAGCAAATCTCTCGATGTTTCCACACTAAGCCCACCACAATCAATTAATAAGGTAGTATCGTACTTAGCCTACCAACAAGGTTTTCATAGTGGTTTCGTACATAGCCCACCAGATAATATACCTAATGATAGCATTGCACATAGCCAGCTCATCGTCAATATGCATTAGGATGGTATCGCACTTAGCCCACCATTTAGCATTATTACAACACATTCACAAATCTACTTACTTAATCATCCATCCATTCATTTCACTTGAACCACATAGGTTCTCAATCATTCTCAACCATGCTATACACTAGCTAGCATTAACAAATTGTAAGTATGAATGCATTGTTTGTGCATAGACTTGCCTCGATACTCAAAAGTATAGAAACGTGCAATTAGTCCACCACTTTGCTCTTGCCTTGGTTTCGATCCGGGCTTTGTCTTTCTTGATCTATAATTAATAAATCAGCTTATTCAATACACACATTGACCAAATTGACCCACATGTCATACTTTGGCAAAATTACTCTTTTGCCCCAAATCTTTCTCGTAATTACACTATTGCCCCTGAGGCTCGTAAAGTGATTTTTATTCAAATTTCTATCCTTTCATGCTTAGCCGAATCACTTACTCAACTAAAGCAATCATCAATTCTCATCACAACACACATGTATGACCAAACTCAAGATTTGTACAAACTAGTCCCTACATACATTTTCTATGGAAACTTATTTAGCAAAAGATGTTTCTACTACATCAAGATTTCATAATCTTCCATAAAACATCAAAATACATGCATGTCATACATGGCCACATTTTTGAAAACCCATCATAGCTCATCAAATAGCTAAAAATAGCTTACTCATGCAACAAGGACTTCAAAAATACAAAGAATATAAAAAACGAGGCTAGATGCACTTACTAGCAAGCTTGAAATTTTTGAAGAACCCTAACAATGGCTCCCTCAAATTTTCGGCAGCCTTGGAGAAGAAGATGAATGAATTTTGCCATCTTTTCTCCTATTTTAACCACTTAATTGTTAAATGACCAAAATGCCCTTTTTGATAAACTTTCTATTTTAACTCATCCATGCCCAAATTTGTCCAAAAATTTGAAATTGGGAAAATTGCTATTTAAGGACCTCTAATTAATATTCTAAAGCTATTTCACACAAATAGCTTCTAGAATCTCACATTTTGCAACTTTTTCAATTTAGTCCTTTCGGACAATTCAACCGCAATTTCACAAAATTGCTTCATGAAACTTTTACACTAACATGCATACATAGCATAAACCTCAAAAACTCATTCATATACCTTGGATATAAGTAATGTCGCCAAATCTTTAACGTGAAAACAATCGCAGCCAACTCCAAATCATGAGTCGGATAATTCTTCTCGTGCGGTTTCAACTGCCTCGAGGCGTAAGCGACTACCTTACCCTCTTGCATCAACACGCAACTGAGACCATTAAACAATGCGTCAATGTAGACCACAAAATCTTTCCCCAATTCTAGTTGAACCAAAACCGGTGCCTCAGTCAATAATGTCTTCAATCTCTCGAAACTCTGTTGACATGTCTCAGTCCATTCAAACTTGACATCTTTGTGCAATAGTTTCGTCATCGGGGTAGCAATCACAGAGAACCCTTTTACGAAACGTCTGTAATATCTTACTAATCCTAAGAAACTTTTGATTTCCGACACGTTCCTCGGCAGTTTCCAATCCACAACAGCCGATATCTTACTCGGGTCAACTCTAACACCATCACCCGACACAATGTGTCCTAGGAATCCGACCTCACGGAGCCAAAACTCACTCTTGCTAAACTTAGTTTACAACTGCTTATCTCTTAAAGTTTACAAGATAATTATCAAATGTTCTTCATGATCGCTCTCATCCCGAGAATAGATCAATATGTCGTCAATGAAAACAACTACAAACTTGTCCACATATGGTCTGAAAACACGGTTCATCAGATCCATAAAAATCGCTGGTGCATTCGTCAAACCAAACGGCATAACCAAAAACTCATAATGGCCATACCTTGTTCGAAATGCAGTTTTTAACACATCCTGATCTTTCACTCTCAACTGATAATAACCAGGCCTCAGATCAATTTTGGAGAACACTGTAGCTCCATTCAGTTGATCAAAAAGATCATCAATCCTTGGTAAAGTATACTTATTCTTAACCGTCACTTTGTTAAGTCGTCTATAGTCTATACACAACCTCATAGACCCATCTTTGTTCTTCACAAATAATACCGAGCACCCCACTGAGTAGCTCTGGTCTTGCAAAACCCTTATCTCATTAACTCTTGCAACCGAACCTTCATTCTTTCAACTCTAAAGGTGCCATCCTATACGGAGTAATCGAGATAGGTGTCGTTCCTGGAACTAACTCAATCCCAAACTCAACCTCTCTCACTTGAGGTAATCCGGGTAACTCTTCCGGGAATACATCCGGATACTCACATACCACTGGCACTGTTTCAAACTCTACTCCAACCTCTCGAGTATTCAACACAAAAGCAAGATAGGACTCACACCCTTTTCTCAAGCATTTATCAGCCACTAAGGAAGAAATCATCACTGGTAGACTATCCGATCCACCTGATTCAACCCGAACCACATCTCCACTCTCACATTTCAAATCAATAAACTTACTACCACAGTTCACTAAAACACTATGGGTAGTCAACCAATCCATGCCTAGGATTAAATCAAACGCATCAAACTGTAACAACATTAGGTTTGCCGGAAAGAAATGACTCTCAATCATCAAAGGATAATTCTTACACACCTTGTCCACTAACACATGCTTACCTAACGGGTTTGACACCTTAACCACAAAGTTCGTAGACTCAACAGTCATACTCAAACTAGATGCCAATCTCATGCAAATATAAGAATGAGTAGACCCTGGATCTATTAAAGTAATAACAAGGGTGTTAAAGAGAGAAAAAGTACCCGTTATCACATTAGGGGAGGATGCCTCTTCGCGAGCGCAAATGGCATACGTCCTCGCAGGTGCCCGACCCTCTGGTCTCACAGCAGAGTCCCTAGATACACCTCTACCACTATTCCCACCTCTCGGGTTCCTTGGTGGTCTACCCCTTGCAGACACATCATTAGATCTCATCTCTAGCTTCTCTTCCTTATCATCCCTCTCAGAGCAGTTTCGGATAAAATGGTCGGGGGAACCACACTTATAACAGTTTCGACTGTTACCCTAACACTCCCCGGTGTGATATCTACCACAACTTGGACACTCCGGTTTGTTCTTTGAATTGCCCACACTTTCCATTGAGGTAGCTTGGACTCTCTAACCCGAACGAGTATTGCCCAAGTCTCAATGCGAATAACCCACTGGTACTGTCGTCCTAGGACTCACTTCCTTGGACCTTTTCGACTTGGCTTGATACGACTTGCCCATCAGCCTCTTTCTAGCATCTCGGGCTTCACTCACAGCCCTTTTCTTTTCTGTACTCAACTCTTCGGCCTTACTTGCCCTTTTGACTCCAAAATACCCACTAGGAGTTTGATGTCCTCATTCAGTCTGTCTTCGAACCTCTTACACAATATGTTCTCTATCGACACACATTCTTGAGCGTATTTGCTAAGCCTAACAAACTCACGCTCATATTCCGCTACTGACATTCTTCCTTGCTTCAACTAAAGGAATTCCTTCCTTTTCCGATCAGTAGACCTCTGGCTTATATACTTCTTCTGGAACTCTTCCAGAAAGAAGTCCCACGTCACCCGCTCTCTCGGGACCACTGACGTCAACGTCTTCCACCAATGGTATATCGAGTCCCTCAGCAAGGATACGACACACTTCAAGCTCTCTTCAGGTGTACAAGAGAGTTCATCGAATACTCTCATCGGGTTCTCTAACCAGAACTCTGCCCTCTCAGGGTCATCATCAACCTTAGCTCTAAACTCCTCAGCCCCGTGTTTTCTAATCTTATATACCGGGGGTTTCGATATCCTCACTACATCAATACCTTGAGGAGCCACAGAACTTTGCTGAGGTATAGGAGAAGGAGGTGGAGGAGGTTGAGCATTAGGGTTCGCTCGAACATAATTCGAGTACCAATTGCTCATCATCTGGAGAAAGGCTTCCCGAGCCCCTTCCCCTTGACCCCTAGCCTCGGGTCCACTTTGAACAGACACGGTTCCTTGCGCAAGAGTCGGCGTATTACTAGCTGCTTCATCAGCAATCAATGGATCGGAATCCATATTCTATATAAAACAAGATTTAAAATCATCAAAAGCCACCACACTATCATTGTACACTTATGGCATGTATAGCTAGACTCTTACACCCGCTACGGTAGTCGTAGAACCGACTAAACCGTAGCTCTGATACCACTAAATGTAACACCATTTACCCATATTCAACATCGGAACCGGGCACGAGGCATTACCGTATTAAAAACCTCAAGATCGCCACTTAAGCACAACATGACCACTCTCTTTGGCCATCACAACAACCTCAATCCTAACTTACGAGGCCTCTCTCAAACACTCGAGGGCTCTCTAGACCACATCGAAAACTGTTACGATCTTAAAATTTTTCCATCTATACAGGGCTCACACGCCTGTGTAAGATTTGGCACGCCCGTGGATATCACACACGCCCATGGTCACTACCCGTGCATGAAAACTCAAGCATTCTGCCAATGCCCCACGGTTAGGGCACACGCCCGTGCCTTCCACCCGTGGTGCACACTGACTACCTTAACACAGCCTAGAGTCTAGACACACGCCCGTGTGGCTAGCCCGTGGCCAACACTGATTAACACACACGTTCTAGGCACACGCCCGTGTGACTAGTCCGTGGTCTATTCTGACTTAAAATACTAACATGCAGGGGACACACGACTAAGTCACACGCCCATGGGCTGACCGTGTGTCACACATGGCCTAGACACACGCCCGTGTGTCTACCCACATGGACAAGAACAAAGCTATTTGCCAAGTTCTTTTCACCCTCCTAGCATACACAATCATGCACTCATCCAACACATCCATGATCAACTCAAAATCTTACAATCTCAATTAGATAACTACGTCTTTTCATATAATAAAGTGCCAACAACTATGGCATTATACAAAATAGATTATCCATCTAAAGGCCAACACATCATAGCCATATACAGCAAAATTCACTAACTTATCTAGCCCCTATACATGCCATATACAAAACATTGAGTCTCATGTACCAGAGTGTGCTGACAGTGTGGGTGACCTTCCAATTGATCCTCGTATATCGATTCAACACTTTTGCTCTATAAGACAAGGGAAAAGAAAATGGAGTAAGCTTTGAGCTTAGTAAGTTTACACATAAACAATTAAGCAACATAGTATAAGCTAAACAACAATTAGCATTATACTAACATATAATGGACAACTATTCTTACTCTTTCTATCCCTTACCACATTTTCAACACATTATGAGTCACTTACTCATAACCATTGACATGCACCCCTGCATTCAATATCACATTTACACAATATACAACACATCATTAATTCTCAATAATACATCCACACAGCTATTCTTCTCACTATCACATCCACACAGCAAATCTCTCGGTGGTTCCACACTAAGCCCACCACAATCAATTAATAAGGTAGTGTCGCACTTAGCCTACCAACAAGGTATTCATAGTGGTTTTGCACATAGCCCACTAGATAATATACCTAACGATAGCATCGACATAGCCAGCTCATCGTCAATATGCATTAGGATGGTATCGTACTTAGCCCACCATTTAGCATTATCACAACACATTCACAATCTACTTACTTAATCATTCATCCATGAATTTCACTTGAGCCACATAGGTTCTCAATCATTCTTAACCATGCTATACACTATCTAGCATTAACAAATTGTAAGTATGAATGCATTGTTTATGCATAGACTTACCTCGATACTCAAAAGTATAGAAACGGGCAATTTAGTCCACCACTTTGCTCTTGCCTTGATTTCGATCCGAGCTTTGTCTTTCTTGATCTATAATGAATAAATCAGCTTATTCAATACACACATTGACTAAGTTGACCCACATTTCATACTTTGGCAAAATTACTCTTTTGCCCCAAATCTTTCTCATAATTACACTATTGCCCCAAGGCTCGTAAAGTGATTTTTATTCAATTTTCTAGCCTTTCATGCTTAGCGAATCACTTACTCAACTAAAGCAATAATCAATTCTCACTACATCGCACATGTATGACCAAACTCAAGATTTTTGCAAACTAGTCCCTACATGTATTTTCTAAGGAAACTCATTTAGCAAAAGATGTTTCTACTACATCAAGCTTTCATAATCTTCCATAAAACATCAAAATACATGCATGTCATACATGGCCACATTTTTGAACATCCATCATAGCTCATCAAATAGCTAAAAATAGCTTACTCATGCAACAAGGGCTTCAAAAATACAAAGAATATAAAAAACGAGGCTAGATGCACTTACTAGCAAGCTTGAAATTTTTGAAGAACCTTAACAATGGCTCTCTCAAATTTTCAGCAGCCTTGGAGAAGAAGATGAATGAATTTTGTCATATTTTCTCCTATTTTAATCACATAATTGTTAAATGACCAAAATGCCCTTTTTGATAAACTTTCTATTTTAACTCATCCATGCCCAAATTTGTCCAAAAATTAAAAATTGGGAAAATTGCTATTTAAGGACCTCTTATTAATATTCTAAAGCTATTTCACACAAATAGCTTCTAGAATCTCACATTTTGCAACTTTTGCAATTTAGTCTTTTTGGAAAATTCAACCGTAATTTCACAAAATTGTTTCATGAAACTTTCACACTAGCATGCATACATAGCATAAACCTCAAAAACTCATTCATATACCTCGAATTTATGGTCTCGCACCACTATTCTGACTAGGCCCTAAATCAGGATACTACATGTCGTGTCTGTCGAGGGGATTAGGGTGGATCCTTGGAAAGTTGAGGCTATATTAGATTGGAAGCCATCGAAGTCAGTATTTGAGATCCGAAGTTTTCTGGGTCGGCTGGGTACTACAGACGGTTCGTTGAGGGGTTTTCATTGATCGCTGCACCCCTAACTAAGCTACTACGTAAGGGAGTACCATTTTTTTGGACTAATAAACAGCAGGAGAGTTTTGAGAAATTGAAGAAGATTCTGACTGAAGCCCTAGTATTGATACATGCAGAGGCTGGAAAAGAATTCATTGTCTATTGTGATGCGTCGCACACGGGTTTGGGTTGTGTGCTAATACAGGAGGGGAAGGTGGTGGCGTATGCATCTCGTCAGCTTAGGCTGGACGAGGTGAACTACCCCACTCAAGACTTGGAATTAGCTGCGGTAGTGTTCGCACTAAAGATTTGGAGACATTACTTGTACGGGGAGAAGTCGATCATCTATACCGACCATAAGAGTCTTAAGTACCTCCTTACCCAAAATAAGCTGAATCTTAGGCAACGAAGATGGATATAGTTGCTTAAGGATTATGATTGTTCGATTGAGTACCATCCGGGAAAAGCTAACGTGATAGCGGATGCACTGAGCCGTAAGGTTGTGTCTGATCTAAGAGCAATGTTTGCTTGTGTCAGTCTATTTGAGGATGGTATTTTGTTGGCGGAACTGCAAGTGAAACTGACTTGGATTAATCAAATTAAAGAGAAGCAGTTATTGGATGAGTCGTTGGTTTCTCATTTTCAGCAGGTGAAGAACATAGAGACTATGGATTTTGAGCTAAATAGTGAAGGAGTATTATGTTTTTGTGGAAGAGTTTGTGTGCCGAGGGACTTTGAGTTAAGACAGTCGATTCTGCGGGAGGTGCATAGTAGCCCGTACGCTATGCATATTGGTGAAAACAAATTATACCGGGATCTGTGTGAACTATACTGGTGGCCAGGGCTTAAGCGTGAGATTACCGACCTTGTAGGTAAGTGTTTGACATGCCAGCAAGTGAAGGCTGAGCATCAACTACCTTCTGGATTACTGTAACTTGTGAAAATTCCACTTTGGAAGTGGGAGAGGATAACCATGGATTTCGTTAGTGGGCTACCCCTAACGCCTACCAAGAAGGATTCGATATGGGTTACTGTTGATCGATCGACTATAATCGCGCCACTTCATACCGGTAAGATCGACTACTCGCTTGCGAAGTTGGCCAAGCTATATGTGGCTGAAATTGTGAGGTTACATGGGGTACCAGTGTCTATCATCTCGGACAGGGACCCCAGATTCACATCGCGATTCTGGAGAGTGTTACACGAAGCCTTGGGTACGAGGTTTGATTTAAGCACAGCGTTTCATCCGCAGACAGAGGGTCAGTCGAAAAGGGTAATTCAGATTTTGGAAGACATGTTAAGGAGTTGTTTGAATGATTTCAAGGGTAGTTGAGGAGACTATTTGCCGTTGACAGAATTTGCTTACAACAACAATTACCAATCTAGTATTCAGATGGCACCATATGAGGCATTGTATGGTCGTAGGTGTCGTACCCCTACTTGTTGGATAGAATTGGGTTATCGGCGACTGTTGGGTCCAGAGCTAATTTTTGAAATTGAGGAGAAAGTAAAGTTAATCTGGGGTCGGTTAAAAGAAGCATCTGACAGGCAAAAGTCGTACACTGATTTAAAGAGTAAAGAGATTGAGTACTCGGTGGGAGATTATGTTTTCTTGAAAGTCTCACCTTGGAAGAAGGTTCGGAGGTTTGGGCGGAAGGGCAAGCTGAGCCCTAGATTTATCAGACCTTACCGGATAGTAAAGCGTGTGGGACCGGTCGCCTATCAGCTGGAACTGCCTCCTGAGTTAAGTCGTATCCATAATGTATTCCACGTCTCTATGTTGAGGCGCTACCATTTGAATCCTTCTCATATAGTGCCGGTGGAAGAGATCGAGGTTAGACCTGATTTGACTTTTGAGGAAGAACCGGTGCAGATTGTGGATCATGATGTTAAGGTGCTGAGAAGGAAATCTGTTCCATTAGTCAAAGTGCTGTGGCATAATCACGGTTTAGAGGAAGCCACGTGGGAGCCTGAGGAGGCGATGCGACAACAGTACCCTCATCTCTTCTAATCAGGTAAATTTCGAGGCCAAAATTTCTTTAAGGGGGTAGAATTATAACATCCCAAAAGATAGGGGTTGTAAATTTTTGCTTAATTGCATGTTTTGCTTGCTCAGCTGGTTATTTGAGTGTATTTGGGGGTTCTAGGGAGGCCTGGGTTCAAGTCTAAGCCTAGGAAAAATTTTAGTTTTTGGCCCTTTAGTGGGAGAGGGCTGTGGGAAGTAGGACTTAAGTAAATTGCGTGTGTTTTACTAACACAAGTGGAGCATGTGGTGTGGTGGTGTGGCGTCAAGTGGAGAAACAGGAGGGGAGGGGTTCGAATCCCTCAGGTGGCAAATAAAGAATTTTATTTTGTGGCTTGAGAGGGAAGGAAGCAGAGTTTGGATCAAACTCTTCAATGGGAGTTGGAGAATTGGTTAAACGGTTCAAATGGATAAAGGAGAGGAACTGTAGGAGGAAAAAGGGGAGAAAATCAAGGAGTTGATGGGTGTGGGAGGTGTTGGCTGAAAGTGGGGGTCTAGCTAAGGGGATTTCTACCAAGAGGGGTCTTGGATAGCATTTTCGGTCATTTGGTGTAAGTGTAGAAACTGAAACTTTTGTTGGCTTTTGAGTGTGCAGAATTTCTTTGGGTTCTTTTAGAGAGTTTTTGCATTTGAGGTATTTTGTTCTCAAGCATTTCGGGTTCGTTTCTTTTCTTCTTTTTCCTGTCTTGACTTTTTCAAATTCAGTTCTTCTTCCGTTCCTCAATTTTTTCTTTTCTTTTCACATTCTTTTTGACCATTCGTGAACTGATAAGCCTCCTTTCTTCCACTCTCTTTTCTTCGTTGTCCTTCATTATTCTCACGGGGATTACCCCTTGGTGCCGAACCTCTCTTTTCCATTCATTTCTTATCTGGCCGAAGGTATCTTTTTCTTTCCCCTTATTTTTTTTGCTCTCCTCTCTTTGCAAGTTTAAAGCCGAAACACCTAACCTTGGTTCCCCTTTTTGGTGTAGGCCGAATCTAGTAGGGCCTAAGCGTGTACTCCTCTTCGTTCTGTTAGTCTCCGAACTTCTGTAATTGGTTAGTAAGTGTGGCTATAACTGAATGTACGCTTGTTGTTTTCCTCTCAACTTCAGTTTGGGTTCTTCGGGGGCCGAAAGGCTGTTTCTTTAGTTATTTAAGAGTAGCGATTCTAACGTGTTTTTCTTATCGATTAATGCTAGGAACTCGTGTTCTTCAACCTTGAAATAGGGCCAATTATCGTTGCGCTGAGGGAGGTTGTATCACGTGGTAAGAAAGGCTTGTTAAGTTAAATACATCAGTATTTTGATTTACCTGAGGTAGAGACTAACTATTGATCAAATGTTTCATAGGTGCCTTGGAAGTTTTTAAATCACAATCGTAAACAAGGTGTGTAAACGCACTCTTTGCTTGTTTATTATGGTACTGTTCCGTGAATCGGCTAAAAGCTGAAATACCAAAAAGCCGGAGTAACGGCAGCCAAGATCACTCGAGCGTGCGAGCGCTCGTAGTGATAAACCGAGTCATTAGTGGTGGTGATAGACCGTTGAGAGTGTCACGAACGCTTTCGTGAAACTGAGGCTATAATGGGCCTTGTTGAGCCGAAGTGGGCTAAGAGGGCCCAATAGGTTAACGGGCCCACATGGGTGAAACCGATGGTAAGTACCGGAAGATTGCTGTGACTGCAAAGTTCGCAGAACTGGGACCAAAAACAAGCTGAATGGGCCACACGAGTGTGTGGGCCCACTTGGGCCGAAATTAAAACATAGGCCCAATTACACCGTAGTGACCCAAAAGGGAACCTGTGTCGTTCGAGGCGACAATGGGCCTCCAGAAAGGCTGTTGGATGACAAATTACCGGAATACCCTTAGAGGGTAAATTACCGAAATACCCTTAGAGGATAAATTACTGAAATACCCTTAAAGGGTAAACTACCGAAATACCCTCGATGGGTAAACTAGCGAAATACCACCAAAGGGTGAAGTTACCGTTATACCCCTAAATATCTAGATGACCTTTATACCCTTGGTGGTAGCTAAATATCGTTTATGTGATTTTATATATCTGTTTATAACCGTGATACACTGCATTCATATTATATTGCATGGGGTTGGGATTGTTTACTTGAGGAAGTACCGTTCTAGTGGCTCTGCCACATACTGTTTGAGTGGCATCGCCACATACCGATTTAGTGGCTCAGCCACATATACCGTTATTAGCAGCTTGACTGCATTATGGGAGAGTTTTGGCTGGGTGGGTTGACATGGTCCCCACATGGTGTGTTGGTTGGTACAGGTGGAGAGTTAGTCGGTTGGATAGGATTGGGGTGGGTACATATCCACTTGCATTAAGATGATTGGGGCTTAGGCCCAGCTTGTTACCGAATAGGGCTTAGGCCCAGACCGACACCGTATGGGCTCCAGCCCAGATTATGACTGTTATAGGGGATTATACACTGAGTTCTCGTAACTCAATCCTTTCTTTTAACCGTGCATGTGATCCCCAATGTTAGAGGATTTAGAGTTGCGGAGGACTCGGAGGTGGCCATACGCCGGATTTGCTAATAAACGGAACTTAGTAATTTTCGACTTAATTTTATTTTTATTTTATTTTTGGGTTAATAATTTATGTAATATGGCCATTGGGATTTTCTTTTAACTTTCATTGGTAATTCTTTTAGTTATGAACTGCCAAACAATTTAACACGATTTTTTTTTAAAAAAAACAATAATTTTCGTTTTCAAATATCACGTTTTCGCAACTTTTAAAGTCAATCTTCTACTACAAACAATGTTTTGAAAACAATATCATGTTTGCAAGGAAAAAATAACCTTAAGAAAATCTTGTTTTGATACGTAACAAAATTTTGGGTTTTTAAACGGTAAAATGTCTTAAATTGCGGAAGGGCTTTTAAATGACCGTGTAGTTTAATACAATCATTTGATGTGACATGCCGGATTTAGTCGTAACTTCTGGATCGGGTTTAGGGTGTTACATTTAGTGGTATCAGAGCCAGGTTGCAAAACTCGGCTTTGGAATGGGTTTCGAAAATTTTTCTACTTTGTTTAAATTTTTAACTTGGGAAATGATAGCGTTACTAAAAGTATGGCACACCGAGTCTCCGGTACCAAATCCGTAAGTTTCCTGACCTTATACTTTGTTATATGCTGATATGACTGTACTAAGAAACTACTAGGGATAGTAGTAGTATACTGAACTCCTTAGTTGTAGAAACTGAGTTTATAAGAGACTGAAACTTTAGTAAACTTGATCTGCGAAAACAACTCTTATTACTATTCTTCATAAAACATCTATTAATAATCATGAGAACTATAAGCTGATTCATAAAACTCTTAAATAATTTAATACGTTACATCGATATGAGTACAAGAGGTTGCGGAAGGGGTACACGAGGCCGTGGTAGAGGCCGTGGTGCTAGGGCTGGGTCTTCAGCGTCGGGGCATATACCTGAAAGGGAAGCGCTGGCATCACCAGTGACTGAGACGGGGTCTCATGACTGAGCCAGTAGGGATGGTGCTCTGTCCCAAGCGATGTTACAGGTTTTGGAAAGGGTTGTTGGAGCGAGTACTGGGCCGGTGGCCCGGAGGTCAATTTCTGAGTGACTCCGGTCAAACGGGGCAGAAATTTTTAGGGGTATCTCTGGTGTAGCCCCAAACATAGCAGAGTATTGGTTGGAGGCGGTTGAGCAGATCATGGATGACCTTGACTGCACAGTGGAACAACAGCTGAAGGGAACAGTGTCTTCGCTGCGAGATGAGGCATACCAATGGTGGCTTACCGTGAGAGAAGGCACACAGGCCGACCGGTTAACATGGGATTTCTTTAAGATGGCCTTCCAGGGAAAATATGTTGGGGAAAGTTATGTGGACGCCCGTAGAAAGGAATTTTTGAATCTGGTACAGAGGAACAAATCGATAGCGGAATAAGAGGCAAAATTTTTGCGGTTGAGCCGGTATACTCCGGGCATAGTCGCGACTGAGTATGAGCACTGCATACGGTTTGAGGATGGTATTCGAGATGAGTTGCGAGTGCTGATAGCCCTGAAGAGGGAGAGGGATTTTGCTACCCTAATTGAAAAGGCAATGATTACCGAGGATGTAAAATGCTCTGAGCGCCAGAACCGTGAGAAGGAAAGGGGCAAGAATAAGTGGGATTTTGGGCCTTCAAGTTCTTTAGGTGGATTTCATAAGAGGCCTAGGTTTGTTGGGTCAGCTCGAGTTGGGGTTCCAGTTGTTGCTAGGCAACCGCAACCTTGCGTTGAGTGTGGGAGACCTCATTCGGGAGAATGTTGGGGAAGAATCGGGGGGTGTTTCAGATGTGGGTCCAAGGATCATCAATTTAAAAACTATCCTCGAGAGCCTGTTAAGACACAAGCAACTGGTCAGGGCTATGTGTAGCCGGAGAGAGGTGGTCAGCAGCCACCGAGGGGCCGTGGTCAACCCAGAGGAGGAAATGGGTTAGTACGAGGTCATGGAGCACCGGGCAGAGGTGTTGGTAATCCAGAGGCAAGACAGCCAGAGTTGGTTTATGCTGCTCGGCGTCAGGAGGATGGCGACGCACCTGACGTCATAACTGGTACGTTTCTCATTCATAATGTACCATGTATTACTTTAATTGATATTGGGTCGACGCACTCGTATGTTGCATGTACTGTATCTGGAACTTTGGGTATACAATTCGAACTTTCTGATAAAGAGATGTCGGTGATTAGTCCTTTAGGACAGTCTGTTGTATTTAATATGCTATTTAGATATGTGCCTCTAGAGGTTCAAGGGGTTGTCTTTCTGGCGAATTTGATGGAACTGCCGTTCGACGAGTTTGATCTCATTCTGGGCATGGACTGGTTAGTGAAACATCGTGCGAATTTGGATTGCGCTGCGAAACGTATGGTATTAAAGTCTTCAGAGAATGAGGAAGTGATCATGATAGGAGAGCGAAGGGACTATTTGTCCAACGTAATCTCAGCATTAGGGGCCGAAAAGCTGGTTCGCAAAAGTTGCGAGGCGTTCCTAGCTTATGTCAGCACGTCTGATGCTAGGGGTTTGTCTGTTGGGGATGTCAGGACCGTAAAGGAATTTATGAATGTATTCCCTGAAGAGCTTCCGAGGTTGCCTCAAAACCGTGAGGTCGAATTCGGCATTGAGCTCCTACCGGGGACGACTCCGGTGTCCATCGCCCTTTACAGGATGGCACCGAAGGAGCTGGTTGAATTAAAGGCTCAAATCCAAGATCTACTGGATTGAGGATTCATCCGACCGAGTGTGTCACTGTTGGGAGCACCGGTACTATTCGTGAAGAAGAAGGATGGGTCAATGCGCATGTGTATTGACTACCGTCAGTTGAACAAGCTAACGATTAAGAACAAGTACCCGCTACCGAGGATAGACGATCTGTTTGATCAGTCGCGAGGAGCTTCAGTTTTCTCTAAGATAGATCTAAGGTCGGGGTACCATCAGTTAAGGGTTAAGGAGGCAGATGTGTTCAAGACAGCGTTCAGGACTCGTTATGGACACTACGAGTTTCTGGTCATGCCATTTGGGTTAACGAATGCACCAGCTAATTTTATGGATATAATGAGCTGGGTCTTCCAACCCTATCTAGACCGGTTTGTGGTGGTGTTTATAGATGATATTCTGGTGTATTCAAGGACCAAGGAGGAGCATGACTCACATCTTCAAATTGTACTGCAAATACTGAGAGAAAAACAGCTTTATGCCAAATTCAGCAAGTGCGACTTTTGTCTACCCGAGGTGACATTTTTGGGTCATGTCGTGTTTGCCGAAGGGATTAGGGTTGATCCTCAAAAAGTTGAGGGTATATTGGATTGGAATCCACCGAAGTCAGTATCTGAGATCCGAAGTTTTCTGGGTCTGGCTGGGTACTACAGACGGTTCGTTGAGGGGTTTTCATTGATCGCTGCACCCCTAACTAAGCTACTGAGTAAGGGAGTACCGTTTGTTTGGACTGATAAACAACAGGAGAGTTTTGAGAAATTGAAGAAGATTCTGACTGAAGCCCCAGTATTGATATAGGCAAAGGCTGGAAAAGAATTCGTTGTCTACTGCGATGCGTCGCACACGGGTTTGGGTTGTGTGCTAAAGCAGGAGGGGAAGGTGGTGGCATATGCATCTCGTCAGCTTAGGCCGCACGAGGTGAACTACCCCACTCATGACTAGGAATTAGCTGTGGTAGTGTTCGCACTAAAGATTTGGAGACATTACTTGTACGGGGAGAAGCCGATCATCTATACCGACCATAAGAGTCTTAAGTACCTCCTTACCCAGAAGGAGCTGAATCTTAGGCAACGAAGATGGATAGAGTTGCTTAAGGATTATGATTGTTCGATTGAGTACCATCTGGGAAAAGCTAACGTGGTAGCGGATGCACTGAGCCGTAAGGTTGTGTCTGATCTAAGAGCAATGTTTGCTCGTCTCAGTCTATTTGAGGATGGTAGTTTGTTGGCGGAACTCTAAGTAAAACCGACTTGGATTAATCAAATTAAAGAGAAGCAGTTATTGGATGAGTCATTGGTTTCTCGTTTTCAGCAGGTGAAGAACGGAAAGACTATGGATTTTGAGCTGAATAATAAAAGAGTATTATGTTTCCGTGGAAGAGTTTGTGTACCGAGGGACTCTGAGTTAAGACAGTCGATTCTGCAGGAGGCACATAGTAGCCCGTACGCTATGCATCCCGGTGGAAACAAATTATACCGAGATTTGCATGAACTATACTGGTGGCCAGGGCTTAAGCGTGAGATTACCGACCTTGTAGGTAAGTGTTTGACATGCCAGAAAGTGAAGGCTGAGCATCAACTACCTTCTGGATTACTGCAACCTGTGAAAATTCCACTCTGGAAGTAGGAGAGGATAACCATGGATTTCGTTAGTGGGCTACCCCTGATGCCTACTAAGAAGGATTCGATATGGGTTATTGTTGATCGACTGACTAAGTCTGCCCACTTCATACCAGTTCGCACTGACTACTCGTTGCAGAAGTTGGCCAAGCTATATGTGGTTGAAATTGTGAGGTTACATGGGGTACCAGTGTCTATCATCTCGGACAGGGACCCCAAATTCACATCATGATTTTAGAGAGTGTTACACGAAGCCTTGGGTACGAGGTTGGATTTCAGCACAGCGTTTCATCCGCAGACTGATGGTCAGTCAGAAAGGGTAATTCAGATTTTGGAAGACATGTTAAGGAGCTGTGTGATTGATTTCAAAGGTAGTTGGGGAGACTATTTACCGTTGGCAGAATTTGGTTACAATAAAAGTTACCAATCTAGTATTCAAATGGCACCATATGAGCCATTGTATGGTCGTAGGTATCGTACCCCTACTTGTTGGACAGAATTGGGTAATCGGCGACTGTTGGGTCAAGAGCTAATTTTTGAAATAGAGGTGAAAGTGAAGTTGATCCGAGGTCGGTTAAAAGAAGCGTTTAACAGGCAGAAGTCGTATGCTGATTTAAAGCGTAAAGAGATTGAGTACTCAGTGGGAGATTATGTTTTCTTGAAAGTCTCACCTTGGAAGAAGATTCTGAGGTTTGGGCGGAAGGGCAAGCTGAGCCCTAGATTTATCAGACCTTACCGGATAGTAAAGCGTGTGGGACCGATCGCCTATCAGCTGGAACTGCCTCTTGAGTTAAGTCGTATCCATAATGTATTCCACGTCTCTATGTTGAGGCGCTACCATTCGGATCCTTCTCATATAGTGCCGGTGGAAGAGATCGAGGTTAGACCTGATTTGACTTTTGAGGAAGAACCGGTGCAGATTGTGGATCATGATGTTAAGGTGCTGAGAAGGAAATCTGTTCCATTAGTCAAAGTGCTGTGGCGTAATCACGGTTTAGAGGAAGCCACGTGGGAGCCTGAGGAGGCGATGCGACAACAGTACCCTCATCTCTTCTAATCAGGTAAATTTCGAGGCCGAAATTTCTTTAAGGGGGTAGAATTATAACATCCCAAAAGTTAGGGGCTGTAAATTTTTGTTTAATTGCATGTTTTGCTTGCTCAGCTGGTTATTTGAGTGTATTTTTGGGTTCTAGGGAGGCCTGGGTTCGAGTCTGAGCCTAGTAAAAATTTTAGTTTTTGGCCCTTTAGGGGGAGAGGGCTGTGGGAAGTAGGACTTAAGTAAATTGCGTGTGTTTTATTAACACAAGTGGAGCATGTGGTGTGGTGGTGTGGCGTCAAGTGGAGAACCAGGAGGGGAGGGGTTCGAATCCCTTAGGTGGCAAATAAAGAATTTTATTTTGTGGCTTGAGAGGGAAGGAAGCAGAGTTTGGATCAAACTCTTCAATGGGAGTTGGAGAATTGGTTAAACGGTTCGAATGGATGAAGGAGAGGAATTGTAGGAGGAAAAGGGGAGAAAATCAAGGAGTTGATGGGTGTGGGAGGTGTTGGCCGAAAGTGGGGGTTTATATAAGGGGAATTTCGGCTGAAGAGGGGTCTTGGATAGCATTTTCGGTCATTTGGTGTAAGTGTAGAAACCGAAACTTTTGTTGGCTTTTGAGTGTGCCGAATTTCTTTGGGTTCTTTTAGAGAGTTTTTGCATATGAGGTATTTTGTTCTCAAGCATTTCGGGTTCGTTTCTTTTGTTCTTTTTCCTGTCTTGACTTTGCCGAATTCAGTTCTTCTTTCGTTCCTCAATTTTTTCTTTTCTTTTCACATTCTTTTTTACCATTCGTGAACTGATAAGCCTCCTCTCTTCCACTCTCTTTTCTTCGTTGTCCTTCATTATTCTCATGGGGATTACCCAATGGTGCCGAACCTCTCTTTTCCATTCAGTTCTTATCTGGCCGAAGGTATCATTTACTTTCCCCTTATTTTTTTTTTGCTCTCCTCTCTTTGCAAGTTTAAAGCCGAAACACCTAATCTTGGTTCCCCTTTTTGGTGTAAGCCGAATCTAGTAGGGCCTAAGCGTGTACTCCTCTTCGTTCTATTAGTCTCCGAACTTCTGCAATTGGTTGGTAAGTGTGGCTATAACCGAATGTAGGCTTGTTGTTTTCCTCTCATCTTCGGTTTGGGTTCTTCGGGGGCCGAAAGGCTGCTTCTTTAGTTATTTTAGAGTAGCGGTTCTAACGTGTTCATCTTATCGATTAATGCTAGGAACTCGTGTTCTTTAACCTCGGAATAGGGCCGATTACCGTTGCACTGAGGGAGGTTGTATCACATGGTAAGAAAGGCTTGTTAAGTTAAATACATCAGTATTTTGATTTACCCGAGGTAGAGACTAACTATTGATCAAATGTTTCATAGGTGCCTTGGAAGTTTTCAAATCACAGTCGTAAACAAGGTGTGTAAACGCACTCCTTGCTTGTTTATTATGGTACTATTTCGTGAATCGGCTAAAAGCCGAAATACCGAGAAGCCGGAGTAACGGCAACCAAGATCACTCGAGCATGCGAGCGCTCGTAGTGATAAACCGAGTCATTGGTGGTGGTGATAGACTGTTGAGAGTGTCACGAACGCTCTCGTGAAACTGAGGCTGTAATGGGCCTTATTGAGTCGAAGTGGGCTAAGTGGGCCCAATAGGTTAACGGGCCCACATGAGTGAAACCGATGGTAAGTACTGAAAGATTACTGCGGCTACAAAGTTCGCAAAACTGAGACCGAAAACGAGCTGAATGGGCTACACGAGCGTGTGGGCCCGTTTGGGACGAAATTGGAACTTAAGCCCAATTACACCATAGTGACCCAAAAGGGAACCTGTGTCGCTCGAGGCAACAATGGGCCTCCAGAAAGGCTGTTGGATGGCAAATTACTGAAATACCCTTAGAGGGTAAATTATCGAAATACCCTTAGAGGGTAAATTACCGAAATACCCTTAGAGGATAAATTACTGAAATACCCTTAGAGGGTAAACTACTGAAATACCCTCGATGGGTAAATTATCAAAATACCCCCAAGGGGTGAAGTTACCGTTATACCCCTAAATATCTAGATGACCGTTATACCCTTAGTGGTAGCTAAATATCGTTTATGTGATTTTATATATCTGTTTATAACCGTGATACACTGCATTCATATCATATTGCATGGGGTTGGGATTGTTGACTGGAGGAAGTACCGTTCTAGTGGCTCTGCCACATACCGTTCGAGTGGCATCGCCATATACCGATTTAGTGGCTCAGCCACATATACCGTTATTAGTAGCTTTACTGTATTATTGGAGAGTTTTGGCTTGGTGGGTTGACATGGTCCCCACATGGTGTGTTGGTTGGTACGGTGGAGAGTTAGTCGGTTGGATAGGATTGGGGTGGGTACATATCCACTTGCATTGAGATGATCGGGGCTTAGGCCCAGCTTGTTAATGAATAGGACTTAGGCCCAGACCGACACTGTATGGGCTCCAGCCCAGATTATGACCGTTATAGGGGATTACACACTGAGTTCTCGTAACTCACCCCTTTCTCTTAACCGTGCAGGTAATCCCCAACGTTAGAGGATTTGGAGCTGCGGTGGACTCGGAGGTGGCCATACGCCGGATTTGCAAATAAATGGAACTTAGTAATTTTGGGCTTATTTTTATTTTTATTTTTATTTCTGGGTTAATAATTTATGTAATATGGCCATTGGGATTTTCTTTTAACTTTCATTGGTAATTCTTTTAGTTATGAACTGCCAAACAATTTAACACGGTTTTTTTAAAAAAAAAACAATAATTACCGTTTTCAAATATCACGTTTCCGCAACTTTTAAAGTCAATCTTCTACTACAAACAATGTTTTGAAAACAATATCATGTTTTCGAGGAAAAAATAACCTTAAGAAAATCTTGTTTTGATACGTAACAAAATTCTGGGTTTTTAAACGATAAAAAGTCTTAAATCACAGAAGGGTTTTAAATGATCGTGTAGTTGAATACAATTGTTTGATGTGACATGCCAGATTCGGCCGTAACGTCTGGGCCGGGTTTGGGGTGTTACAAAGTTATTAATGCATGATTATGGGACAAAGATTGATGCTGCTTACACAGTTAGCAATTTGCCTTAGCAAGACCTTTTGTTGTGCATAAACATTACTCAGGACGAGCAATGATTTAAGTTTGGGGGTGTGTAAACTGAAAAATATATAGGATATTTCCTATGTTATTTATCACCATTTTACTTAAATTCGTTGTTAAAACAAAGTAATTGTTTAATAAATTAATGAAATGTGTGAAAATATGAAATTAGGACATATAAATTATTAAAATATGATTTTATGCTTTATTATATAGTTTTCATTTATAAAATGGCTTATTTTATATTTATTTGAACATATTATATTTTTAAGACATAAAATGGGCCATGCATGATTAAATTAAATAATAAAATATAAAATTATATTTAATAATTCATTTTAAAATATTTCATTAATAATTTGGGTTGTAATTAATTATTTAAATTGGATAAATTTTATTCTTTGGTCCTTCAACTTGTTGATAAATTTTATTCTTTGGATAAATTTTGGACAGGTTTGATAGCTTTGTTGGATTACAAAAACCGTCCAAATTGAAGACCAAGCCAACCCAAATTTGGCTACACATGGCTGTCCACATAATCCACTTTTGGTTTAATTACATAAGGTCCTTACAATGTTGAAGAAATTGGAGATTTGCCCGGAGATTTACATTTGACCGAGCCTCAGTCCTGAGTTGTTATGGCTTTTAAATTGCTTAAAAATCAAGTAAAAACCAAGTCAAAAGCCACTAAGCATGGCCGACCACTCATTGAAGAAACTTGAAGAGATTAAACCCTGATATTTTTAGCAAACTACCCCCTCTCTTCACCTATAAATAAGACCCCCTCATTCCTTCATCAATCATCCCTCATCCTTCATCATTCTCTCTTCTCTCTCAGTTCTCCTAAGCATTTTCCATTCCCCACACCTAGAATCATCTCTTCATAGAGATTTTAGCAATTAAGCCTCGTAGAGAGCCCTTGATCGACCACCTTAGAGAGCCATCAGTAAAGGAGCAAAGCAAAGGAGCGAAGGAGCCTAGTCAGTCAGAGTCTTGGGTGACAGCCACTTTGATTTGGGTTTAATCTTTCCTTTCTTTAATTTAATCTAAAAATGTATGCTATGTGATCCTTGTTCTTGTTTACAACAATGTTAGCTTAATTTTATTTAAGCTAGGATGATTGCTTTGATTAAATAATATTTATTTGATTCATGCTTATAATGTTTGTGCCTCAATCGATCATGTTTTCAATAAAAATCAAGCCTGTATTTCGTTCATACGTGATTGAAATGCACCTGAATTAGCTGAGCAATCCTAACCAGATGACGGCTAGTGGACACATAATTGAAATGTGCATGCTCAATTTAGATTCTAACCCAATTAAATTGTAGGTTGCATAACAACTCTAACCAAGCTCTGTTATCTGCATAGTTTTTAGATTTGTGTGATTAAACTGTTTCAAACCTAACAGGTCCCTGTTACCTGACACGAATGCTAAGAAACCCTTAGTAAATAAGGATCAGAAAAATGCGTATTTACTAAGTAAAGGATTCCGAAATGACCTAATGTGGTTTCCAAACTCATGAAAGATCGAGTTGCCATGGAATGTTTTTCCGAATGTTATTAAGCATGTTGACAATAAATTGAGTTTAATTAAAGAAATTGTGCTAGTTTATTTATGTTATAATTGTTGCAAATTGTGTTTAATTTTGCTAAAATCTATTTCATTCATATAGTTTGCATATTTAGGATAATTTGCATTGGGGATCATTGCATTTAGTTTAATATATTTAATTTTAATCATCACTTCTCAATCATATTGTGTTTTTTTATTTACCAAGTTGTTAATATAATTTTACAATTAAGTTATTTGACACAAATACAATCCCTGTGGAGACGATAACTCGATACTTACTTATTACTTGATAATGACTGTGTACACTTGCACAAACCTACGCTTACATGAATCGACGTGAAAGGGATACAGACTATGTAACACCCCTTACCTGTGTTCGACGCCGGAACAAGGTACGAGGCATTTCCAGACAATAACACAAACATTCATGCAAAACCGGGCCATAAAATTTCCTTCAATTTAAAAATTTTCATATTCAATCATAATGTCCCTAAAATGGGCCTACGAGGCCCAAAACATACTTTGGGAACGGTCCGGGACAAAACCGAGAACTTTAAAAAATTTAGAAAATTTACATAAAAACTGGGCACACGCTTGTGTGGCATAGGGACACGCTCGAGTGGGAAGGCCGTATGGATTTATTTTTCATTTCGAACCTACATGGGTTTTCACACGGCCGAGCACATGCCCGTTTCTTAGGCCATGTCCTTCACACGGCCGAGACACACGCCCGTGTCTCTACCCGTGTGCAAAAACCTGGGTATTCTATTTATGATGTCAGCACACATTTTAGGTCACACGGCCAAGGCACATGCCCGTGTCTTAGCCCGTTTGACGAACTTAATTTTTCACAAATTAGGTGTAGGGGACACACGGCCAGGCTACACACCCATGACGCAGATCGTGTGTCATACACGGCCTAGACACACGCCCGTGTGTCTACCCGTGTGGACAATTATAAGGCTATTTGCCAAGCCTTTTGCCACGCTGATATGCATCCACACTTATACCATTTCCAACCAAACTTAACATGCTATTATTAGACATCTATTTGTGCACATTAAGAGCATTGATGCACCATTTAATAACCATACTCATCATGTATAACCACACTTATACTTAGCCATCACACATGCACCTACACAACCATTCACATGTCACACTTCCCACACTTCAACTTCATGCTATCATTCATTCCCACTTAGGCAAGCAAACTCATTCGTGAAAGGCCTCATCATAGACTTATAACACAACCAATATTAGCCACATCACATGGCCTTATACAAAATGATATATCAAATGACATAGACCACATTCTTGGCCAATCAATTATGACACTTACAAAATAACCAAATTCCTGTACATGCCATAATTCAATGTAAATCTCAATATACCAAAATGTGTGGATAGTGTGGATGATCCTCCGACGATCTCTGTATCCCAAGCTGGCTTGGCGACACTATAAAATAAGGGAAAAGAGAAGGGAGTAAGCTTTAAGCTTAGTAAGTCTATACGTAAACAATGAACATCATACCACATACTTAACAATCAAGAACATTACATACTAATAAAAAAAATTCAGATCCTTGTAGTTGCACTTACTCATTTCAAACCTTACAACATTCCAAATACATATCATAGACATTGCTCACAATTACATGCACTTATAACCCTGCACTTGTCACCACATTGTCACACGTAATTTCACTTAATCAAATTTTCCCGATGAACACTTCAGAATAATACCAGATACACGGTTGTTTCGCACACAGCCCACCTACCAATAATAATAAACACGGTGGTATCGCACACAGCCCACCAATAATAATAAACACGATGGTATCGCACACAGCCCACCGATAATCACATATACACGGTGGTATCGCACACATCCCACCAATAATCACATATATACGGTGGTATCACACACAGCCCACCAATAATAACAATTATACATTGTTCATCCGTATCCTTTTTCTATTCCGAAGGTTCACCCGGGAATTTCCTCACTTTTCATCATTTTAATAAATATCAATAATATTCACTCACATTTCACATAAGACATTAATATGTAAAAACATAAATAAAAAGGATGTATCATTTACATATAAACTTACCTCGATACAAAATGTGTCAATTTGTAATTTAGTCCAAAACCTTGCCTTTTCCTCGGTCAAGGTTGATTCCACGTTCTTCTTGATCTATAATGATACATTTAGCTTATTTAATATACATATTATTCAAATCAGTCCAAAATCTTCCTATGGAAAAATTTACAATTTAGCCCCTAACTTTCTCAATTTTTACACTTTAGTCCCTAGGCTCGTAAAATGAAATATGTTCATTTTTCACACACCTAAGCCTAGTCGATTCATATTCTCTCTTATAGCATCCCGCAATTTTAACTATTTTACATTTTATACACATATTATTTCATCTTTGCAAATAAGTCCTTTTTATCAATTTCACCAAAAGTTATCTAGCAAAAGTTGTTTATCACACTTCAAACTTTCATATTCTACCACTAGACATCAAAATACATGTATGTCATCCATGGGTAAAATTTTAAACACAAACTCTAGCTCAAAATAGTGGTAGAAATAGCTAGATCGAGCTACGAGGATTTCAAAAATACGAAGAATATCAAAAACGGGGCTAGGAGGTACTTACAATCAAGCTTAAAAGTGAAACAAAACCCTAGCTATGGCTCCTTGCAAATTTTGGCTATGGAGGATGAAGATGGACAAAATTTTAGCCTTTATTTCCCTTTTTATTTCTTTTATTAGCCAAATGACCAAATTGCCCTTCATTAATCCTTTAGATATTTTATCCCTCTATGGGCATTGTGTCCAAACTATAATGTAATGGTCTAATTACCAACTAAGGACTCTCAATTTAAAAACCCATCTCAATCAAGTACCTTTATGGATTATAATACACACTTTTCACCCATTGCAATTTAGTCCAACTTATCAAATTGGACATTCAAACAATAAAATTTCTCAACCAAAATTTCACACAAACATTCAATCACTCAATAAACACTAAAACTAAATCGAAATAAATATTTTGACCTCAGATTCATGGTTTCAAAACCACTATTCTATTTAGGCCCTAATTTGGGCTGCTACAGACCAGCTCTTGACGAGGAGCCCTAAGTGCGACACAAGAGGGAATAGAGAGAATAAAGTCGAGTTATCTAGGAATAGTATTCTCCACTTGTTTCTTTTATTTTTATTTTCTAAATAATGGTGATTACTTTCTATTTCATGTTTGTACGGAAGTATACATGATTTCTGGGTTAAATGTTATTTTATTCAATCTTTCTTCTACTGTTTAATCCTTGGGTTTGAATGTTTTTTAGCACGGAAGTGTTATTACGGTCACTAACACTGGAAGATGCAGTGACAGTTCAAGCTAACAAGCATGACAATAGAAGTTGCTTGAGGATTAGAGGAATTTAATCAACTTGTTCTTAATAGTGTTCATTGCCACCATCAAAAGGTGTGGCTAATGTGCATGTTTAAATCTTTGATTAAATATTGAAGTTAAGCTTGGTAATATAATCATTGCAATTTAATGCATCGACAATCACCTATCCTTTTATACCTTGTAAGCACTTAGCATTCTGTTGAATATTCACGTTGGGGATCCCAGTTTATCAATATTATATTTTATCTTATTGTTTTCAAGTTATTTCTTTGACAACTACACTCACAATTTATCTCATTCCCATATATTTATTACACTGACATTGATATACAAAAGACAACCATCCTCGTGGGATCAATATCTGACAGACTCATATCTGTCTCCTATACTTGCATCGACAGTGTACACTTGCACATTATTGTTGTGACGTTCACAGCCGATCAACCTTTCAGCCTATAACTAAGTTAATTGATCGACTTAACTCACTTATCTTTTGACCTGATGAATTAAATCAGGTTTGTAATGCCCTCAACTCTATTTGATTCACTGGATTCGAATATTGGGTATTACAACTCTATTACAAACTTAATTAAAACAAAACATACTAATTTTCAACATTTACATTGTAACGCCCCAAATTTGGGCCTAGTAGAATTGGGCCCATTGGACCTTCGGCGTAGGAGCTTTTAAAATTTATGAGAATATGAGAATGGTAATAAAGTAAGTTAGACTTATTGGGTAAGTGATTTTGGAAGGTTACGGGGCTTCTATGAAGTCCTGGGTTCAAGTTTGGCCATAGGAAAAATTTTGGTTTTTGATCTTAAAGTGGAGAGGGCTGTAGGAGGCAGGACTTAAGTAGATTTGTGTGTGTTTAAGAGACACAAGTTGGGCATGTGGCAAGGTGGCTGTTGCGTCAATGGGAGAGCAAGGGGAAAGAGTTCGAATCCCACAGATGGCAAGTTCGAGGCTTTTATTTTGCTCAGGAGAGGACAAGAGGTTATGTTGGAATCAAATACTGATGGAGGAGTATTTGAATTGGTCAAGATGGTTGGGAGATATGAATGAGAGATGGAGAGTGAATTAAGGAGGGATTTGTGGAGGAAATAATGGGGATGGATGAGTGAGGTCAGTTGGCCGAATTTTGGGTTCATTGTGGTGTGGATTCGACACTTGGGGATTCTTTGGTGGTTGTGTCGAATTTGTATAGGATCTTTAGGGGTTATTTTTTTCCTTCTCTCATTTTTGGTTTCAAAAGTTTTCTTTTTGGAGCTTTTGTTTTCTCATTCTTTTGGGTGCATTTTTTTGACTAAGTGTATATCTTCTTTTGCCGAAATCTCAGTTTTGTTGTTTTCTTTTTTTCTCATTTGTTGGACGAACCTTTTTCTTCCTTCTCCTCCCATCTCTTTTCCTTGGCTTTTCTTCATAGCCGAATAAACTTTCTTTTCTACATCCTTTTGTTGTGGGCATTTAGTGAATCGTTAAGCCTCTTTCTTCCATCTTCTTCTCGGCTTTCCATCTGTATTTGCTACCCTTTGCTGCCAAATCTTCTCTTGCTATTCGGCTCCTCTCTGGTTGTAAGGTAATGCTTTCTTTTCCCTTTATTTTCTTTGCTTTTCTCTCTTTTATCTACTCAAGCCAAAACACTCAGTCTTAACTCTCTTTGTCTAGGCCGAATCTGAGTACTCTTCTCTATCTCAAGTCTCGTTTGTTCTCTTTTGTGGAAGCTGAAACCCTTGTTGTGCAACTGCCATTTTCTGTGGTACTTTGCTAATAAAAAATTCTTCATGCAGTCAAGTAAAGGCCAGTTTGATGGGGGATCAAGAAGTGTGCCTAATGGAAGTGGACTCGTAGCCCATGCTCCTAAGTTTAAGTGGCGTAGGGTGTTAGCGGTTCGAGACTTTCTGCCTGGATGCGAAAGGGCGTCGACATCTGGTTTAGATAAGCAAATCGTAGTTAATCGCGCTAGTGAAGGTAAATGCTAGTAAGTCGTATAGTTAGGTGGTTGGATTATAGATCTCCCATTTCTATTGATATAGAGTTAATTGTGTGTTATGTTTGGTATAGGTGACGACGATCATGAGTGTATAGTACTCTACGTAATCAGGTGTGTAATCTCACACTCACCTTGATGGTTGCATTTGATGCTTTGTGAATCGGCCAAAAGTCGAAAAGCCGAAAAGTCAGCAACTGTGACCACTCGAGCATGCAAACGCTCGTGGTGGTAAACCAAGACACGAATGGCGATGATGGATCGTGGAGAGTGTCGCGGGCACTCTCGCGAAGCTAAGGCCGTAACTGGCCTGATAGATTTAAAACGGGCTAAATAGGCCCAATGGGCTTATGGGCCTACAGGGGCAAAATCGATGGAGAAATACTGAATGATAGATGCGATTGCAAAATCTACAAAACTGAGAGTGAAACCATGTGTAATGGGCTACACGAGCGTGTGGGCCCGTTTGGGCTTGAAATGGATTTTAGGCCCAATGGTACCGTAGAGACCCAAAAAGGGTCCGAAGTCGCTCGAGGCGACAGTAGGCCTTCAGAAAGGCCGTTAAATGCAAAATTACCAAAATACCCTTGGTTGGTAAAATTACTGTTATACCCTTAGGGGCAGATTTGGTATGTTTGTGTATAATTTGTTCAATTGCCATGACGGTACATTGTTGCATACATTGAATTATTATGCCACGACATTTTGCATTGGGTTGGGTGATGTAATTAGAGGAAGTGATTGATCTATTAGGGTCGCACGGGTCGCCCGAGACGACTATGGACGCACCGATTTGATTGTTAGGGTCGCACAGGTCGCCCGAGACGACTGTGGACCCACCGATTTGATTGTTAGGGTTGCACGGGTCACCCGAGATGACTGTGGACCTACCGACAGCTTTAATCTTCTTATATTCTGCCAGCTCGGCTGCATACTAGGTGTGTAGGGCTGGGTGGGTTGACTTGGTCCCCACAGGAGTGTTGGGTTTGTACGGGTGGAGTGTTGGTTGGATTGGGGTAGGTTGCATTCTCTATTTGCATTTTCATTGCTTGCTCTATCATGATTTGTAACATCCGAGAATTAGGGGCTCTGCATTTTATGTTTGCTATGTGTTGGCATGCTCAGTTTGTTAATTTAGTATGTTTGGGGGTCCTAGGAAGGCTCGGGGTTAAGCTTGAGCCTTGGTGAAAATTTTGTTTTTAGGCTCTTTAGGGGAAAGCTGGTTGAGGCAGGTCTTAAGGATAATTTCTTGTGTTTTTTGACACAAGAAGAAGTGTGGTGGAGTGGCAAGAAGGCGCCACTTAAGGTGCAGGGTAGTGGCGTCACAAGGGAGCAGCAAGGGGAATGAGTTCGAGTCTCGTCAGCAGCATTCAGGAGCTTTATTTTTTTGTGCTCAGGGAGCTAAGGAAGTGGCTTTCGGCTGGACTCTCCAAGGTTGTTGTTTGAATGAGTCAAGCCATTTGAATGGGTGCCCATGAGGTGTTTGTGGGATTTGAACAGGTCAACAAGTTTGAATGGGAGAAGGAGAGTGAAAGTAGGAGGGAATCATGGGATTTGATGTTGGTGGAAGTGGTTGGCCGAATGTGGGGATTGTGGGAAGGAGAAATTTGGCTAGGGGGCATGAGGAAGCATTTTCGGTTTAGCTACTTGATGTGTGCCAACTTTTCCTAGTGCATCTAAGGTCTTTTCGTGTGGAATTCTTTTTGGTTCTTCCCAACCTCTTTTCATCTCTTTTCATTTTTGGGTTGTCAACCTTTTCCATTTGTGCATTGCTTTTCTTCAAGGTTACCAAAGTCACTTTGGCCGAATCTCTCATCCTTATTCATCCAACTTTTTCTTCTTTGTGCTACACTTTTCTCCAAAGCCAAAACCTTCTTCTTCACCTTGTCTTCTTGCACTTTACTTTCTTTTCTCCTCTGACCGAAGCTTACTCTTTATCATCCTCTCTTTGTGTTTCGTCCTACATCTTTCACCATAACCGAATCTCCATCTCTCCTTTCTATTTCACTAGTAAACTGACACTCCTACTCCTCTCGGTTCTTGGCTAGTTTTCACCATATCCGAATATTCTTGTGTGCCAATCAGTATCTCTGCTCAAGGTAAAGTTCTTTCTTTTTTTTCTTTTGGGCAATCTCTTCTTTCTTTCTTTTTAAGAGGAAGTCAAATCTCTCCTTGAGTCAGCTAAGTCTTTTCTTCCCATCCTATGCTTTAAGCCGAATCTCAGAAAGTAAGGTGCTTGTGACTGGTGAAGGTTCTCTTCGATCAGAGTTCATTTGTGCAAGGTAATCGAAGATTCTATCACCCTTCTTTGTGTTTTCGGTCCTATGTGGGGTCATAGTCGAAGTGGCTATTGTTGTCTCTTTTAGAAGTCACGGCTAACCCTTTTAACTTTCTTTCAAAATGGCGTGATTGCTCTTAAATAAAGTGGATAGCCGAATCTCTTCAGCCGACTTTAGGAGTCTCTCTTAGACCGTAGCCAGCCTGGTGTGGTGTGACTTCTTGATAACCAAGGTAAGGGATTATCTTCTCAGATTCCTTAGTTAGTATTCTCCTTTGTGTTTTGGTTGCCTTAATCAACATTTCCTTAATAGATAATCGACGTCTCTCTGACCTCTGATCAAGTCTGTTTCATGGATGCAAGAAGTGGTCAAGCTGAGGTGGAGAGTGTATCCGTAATCCCTACTCCTAAGTTTAAAAGGCGTGCTGTGTCGGCGGTTCAGGATTTTCCATCGGGCTGTGGTAGAGAGCCGACGTCTGCCTGGGATAGTCAAATAGCCGTTGTCCCTGCTAGTGAAAGCATCGACGTAGAGAGTTCAGTGTTACGCGTTATCAGGTGTGTAATTCTCACACTTTGTTTGTTAAAATTACGTTATTAACTGAGCTGACTGAAAGCCGAAATAACTATTTAGGCAGTCGAGATACCCTCGTGGGTAAGGTTGGTGACACCGGGTAAGTATCTATACTGTTCTACTTTTGAATATAGGAATGTATGATATAATTCACCACTATGCTTTGGGAGCATGTTTGCATTCATCTCAGTATATAACATGTGCATGGGCTTGGGGTATGATGTGAAGAGGGGAAATGTGATTCTAAGATCACACCAAAGTGGTTTGGTACCACAAGTGGGTTGGCCCCACATAATTTTATCCAGTGACTATGTCTCAGTGGTTTGGTACCATAGTGGTTTGGCACCACATATATTATTTCCGTGACTCATTCCAGTGGTTTGGTACCACAGTGGGTTGGCCCCACATATATTCATCAGGGATTGTCACCATTGGTTTGGTTGTAATATCCCGAGTTAGGGGCTATTTTTTTTTTTTCGTTGTTGCATGTTTTGCATGAGTTTGTTATGCTGCGTTGTTGTTGGTGTTGTATCGGGGCTTAATTGTAGGATAGGTGTGTGCCCAGTAGGTAAGAAATTTTAGTTTTTGAGCTAAGGCATTAGGAGTCGAGGAAGCTGGGGCTTTTAAATTTATTTTGGGAGTTTGTTAGCACAAGAAACAAGTTGGTGGAGTGGCAATGTAGGCGCCACTAAGGCTTGGAGTGGGTAACGCCTAAAGCAAGGTGGAGGCCTTGTGTTCGAGTGCGAGTGGCCACTTTTGGCACTCATTTTGACGGCATGGAGGAGGAGTTTGTAGGCGGTTCAAACTCGCCTTTGACTTGGTCTTCACATTTGAATGGTGGGTGGAGAGGAATTTTAGGGTGTGGACTTGTTCAAAACAATTTGAACTTGTGGCTTGGAGTGTTTTGGGGATTCTAGCCGAATTTTAGGGAGTGGGAGGGGAGAAGTGGACGGCTTGGTGTGGTAAGTGGTAGTGCCAAACTCACTTTGCCAAGCTAGGCATTTTCGGTCATAGTCAATTCCAAGCAAAAGCTCTCCCTTGGTCTTTTGTTAGCCGATTCTTCCTCAAAATAAGTCTCTCATTTTCTATTCCTCTTTGAAACCGAAAGCTTCAAGCAACCATACCTTGCCGACTTCTCTTTTGGGCATCTAGCCGATTGGGTGCAATTGCTTCTCTTAATCCCTTGCGCTGCTGCCGAAACTAGCTACCCATCTCTCCTCGTATTTTTCATTCCTTCTCTTAAAACACTTGAGCCGAAACTCCACCTCTCCAAAACATTTCCATCTCTTCTCTTGCTAGCCAAACCATATCAACTTGCCCCAAACGTTCTTCTATTTTCTCAAATCCTAGTGCCGTAATCTCCATTTCTTCTCACCTATGTTCTTTCTTTCTCTTTTAATCCAAAACCGAAAACAAGAGTGTTAAACACCTAGTGCCGATTTCTCCTTTCTATTGTTTACAACTTAGCCGAATATTCCCCTCTCCTAGAAGTCCTGGTTTGGCCGAATATTGGGTGTTGGTAAGTGCAAGGCCGAATGGCCATATCTTCTTTTGTTTTGGTTCTTTGTTGGTTATGGTTCGGTTAAGAGCCGATTCCAGTCTTTGCTAATAAGAGAAAATCGTCGGTTTGAAACCGATTCTGCTTTAGGGCCTTTTGATCGTGGGGGTGTTAGAGGCGATCAATTGGAGCTTTGACCGCAAGTGGCCGATTGGTAAGTAAAAGGGTAAGCGATTGGTATATTTGTGTCGCATACAATTAGTTGATTTCGATTAAGGTTCAAGTGATTGATGATTCCATTTTCTTTTAGGTGGAGGCCGATTGTCAAAAAGAACCACTATCGTGGTTCGAGTATTGGTTAGGAAGCAAACCAATAGCAAGGTTAGGGTTTGAAACTAACCCCTTTGGGTTTAGATGTCTTTGGCCGAATGGTCTTAGTACCTAACCCTATGTTTGGTCGATTGTAGGAGTTAGCAATCGAGGGACGTAGATCGCTTCGTTGGGATTTTAGACTCGTAGCTATCGTGTGTGTATACTAACACACTTATATTTAGTAATATCGTTAATAACCTGTGCAATGACTAATGAAACAGTGGTGACTATTATGATACCCTCATGGGTACGAGTTTGGACTCAGGTAAGTCAGTGCTATTATTATGAGTTATTGATGATCTGTATGATACCATGGTTATGGATATGTGACATGGGGTATGAGATTAGACATATTGGCATGATATGCATGATAGTATGATATGCATGATAGCATGATATTCATGATTACATGAGTTTGGCATGTTGATGGGTGATACGAGAGGAGGGAGCAGTGATGTATTGTGTTGTGAGCACCAGTGCTTTGGTAGCACACTTTGTGACTTTGGGTCACCAGAGGTTTGGCACCTCCAGAGGTTTGGTACCTCAGCCTCGTCCCGCTGGCTCAGTACCACGATGGGTTGGCCCCACAGATGATTATACGGGATTGACGCCAATGTTTTGGTAACACACGATGGGTTGGCCCCATCACCGCATTTGTGACTACGGTCACCGGTGCTTTTGGTAGCACATTGTGTCTTTGGGACACCGGAGGTTTGGCACCTCATTGCGACTTGTCCCTGTGGTTTAACCACCGTGGGTTGGCCCCACTTGAGATATGGGATCGTCTCACTAGTGTTTTGGTAACACACGATGGGTTGGCCCCATCATCATTGGATTTGTGACTTCGGTCACCAAGTGCTTTGGTAGCACAATTGTGTCTTTGGGACACCAAAGCTTTGGTAGCACATTGACGGATATTGTGTCTTTGGGACACCAAAGCTTTGGGGAGCACATTGTGACTATATGTCACCAAAGGTTTAGCACCACCAGTGGTTTTGGTACCACACGGTAGAAAAGGCGATATGGATGGTTAGGTTCGGGTTGCATTAATCATGTTGCTATGTATGATGTGTGTTAGCATGTTGATTCTTTGGGAGCGGGATTTACACATCGAGTCACTCGACTCACCCTCTCCTTTGACATTTCAGTGACTCGTGAGACGCGGACTTGGAGCCGGATGGACTCGAGGTGCTTATGCCATGCTGAATAAAGTCTTTACTCGCACTCAGTATTTTGGGTACTTTAGTTATTTACTTTTATTTTGGGGTTTTTTTATTCGGTTTGTAAAAGGCCTTTAAAGTTATGTTTTATGTTGTTTATATTTTAAGTGATTTTAATATACCTTAACAAAATAAGCCGGTATAAGTTTTACTAAAACTGGAAAGATAATGTTTTCAAAATTATAACGCTGACGTGTTTTTAAACTATACCATCGGGTATCACACTAAGTCTTTTTGACAAACAAATACAACTGGTTCCCAAACCAAACTTGTAGTTCATTTAAGTCTAGAAGCGTGTTATGTATCACTAAGAAACTAAGGAGGTTTTAAATGGTTTTAACTTGTTTTAACTACAAATT
Source organism: Gossypium sturtianum (assembly GCA_025698515.1). Taxonomy (NCBI): domain Eukaryota; kingdom Viridiplantae; phylum Streptophyta; class Magnoliopsida; order Malvales; family Malvaceae; genus Gossypium; species Gossypium sturtianum. Next base: position 102,448,984 of record CM046944.1, read on the forward strand.
CTAGCTAAGTTTTCAAAATCTCCGGGTTTCAAATACATCAACTGTTTTCCAAACAAGACTACTCAAATTTGTTTCAAACACACTTGTGTTTTCACTCCACTTTTAAACGAAAAATCTAGTTTTCCCAAAACGCTTTCCCAGTAGCATACCGTTCGGACGTGGTGTCTTGTCCGGGTTTGGGGTGTTACATTTTTGCATATCGAGCCAAGTTCAAAGGCTCACTGTGGGCTGAGGCCCAAAATGTTTTCAAAAGTCTGTTTTAAGTGTTGTTTTGGAATATATGATTTTGAAAGGCATGGCACCGAGTCTCCTAAGCACTGATTCGCCCGTAAGTACCGGACTATTCTTTGTGATTTGATTGGATGTTATATGATCCGACGAATAGCTATAGTATGCTACCTTAGAGATTGAAACTGATAGGATTTTGTGAAACTTGCGAGAACAATCCTCTTTAATGTTCATAAGACTTGCTTTTTAAACAAGTGGAATAAATACTGATGCATAAGATTCTTTAATCGAATCACGTAGGAAGATTAGTCATGAGCACTCGAGGCGGACGGGGTCGTAATACTCGTGGTAGAGGTAGGGTAGAATGACGGTTCGAGAGCCGTAGGATCCGGGCGGGGTTCGAGAAAATGAGATACTCGGCCCGCCACCACCGTGGAGGTGGTGAGTTCCAAGATCGACGCGAGACGACGCAAAGCGTGTCACGAGCGATCTTTGAGTGTTGGAAAGGGTAGTCAGGGGCTAGTGGTGGTGCGGAGTTAGGAAATCGGTTCTGGCGACTCCGGGCTAACGGAGCCGAATTCTTCCGAGTGTATCTGGTGTTGCTCCTAGCACTCGCTGAATATTGGCCGAGGCAACCGAGCGGATCATGGATGATCTGGACTGGACAAAGAAAGAGAAACCGGCGGTATCGTGCTCGCTTCTCGGGATGAGTCATATCGGTGGTGGCTCACGGTGCGAGACAGATGTGGCGGTGAGGATTTGACATGGGATTATTTCAGTGCATATCAAAAGAAGTACATCGGAGCTAGTTATATCGACTCCCAAATAAAGGCATTTACGAGGCTTGTTCGGGGAGTAAATGCATTTGCGAGTACGAGTGAGTTCCCGGCCGAGTAGGTATGCCGGGGGCATTGTGGCCACTTGAGCATGAGAGGTGCGTTCGTTTCGAGGATGGTCTGCGAGGCGAGTTGAGGTCGCTGATTGCTCCTCGCCAGGAGCGCGAGTTTGCTGTCTTAGTTGAGAAGGCTAAGGTGGTGAGGGTGTTAAGGAGTCGGTGAGGCGAGCATGGACGGGAGTAGGCTTAAGAGGAGCTTTGGGTCTTCTCGGTTCGTCCCGCAATCCGCGAGAAGAGGGCTAGACCGAGTGGCGTAATCGATCGCTAGGTTTGTTGTTTGCTAGGCAAGGGCGCCGCATGTAACGGTGTGGGAAATCTCATTGGGGTGGTTCTTTGGATGGAGGTAAAGGTTGCTTCGAGTGTGGTTCTCTCGGAGCATCGCATTAGGGATTGTCCGCGTAGGATGGCCGAGGATTCATCCGAGTCGTGGCCGTAATCGGTTCGAGGTAATGGACCGCCACCGCAGAGGGGCCGTGGTAATGGCGAGGTGGTTATGGATCCGGTCGGGCCGTGGAGCACCGGGCGGAGGTGCGGGTAGTTCTGAGGCGAGCGGCTGGATTGGTGTATCTTTGCGAGACGCCGAGAGGAGGGCGCGCGACCGGGCGTCATAACCGTGCGACGTTTTGATTTTTGGTACTCCTTATCTTTGCTTTGTCGATGTGGGTTCTACGCACTCTTATGTTGCCGATAGTATAGTAGAGACAATGGACTTAGACTCGAGATATCTTCTAGGCGGATGACGCGATTAGTCCTCCGGGTCACTCTGTAGTAGTAGATAAACTGTTTAGAGAGGTACCCCTAGAACTCCAAGGGGTAGTGTTTGCTGCTGATCTGATGGAACTGCCGTTTGGGGAGTTCGATCGATTCTCGGATGGATTGGCTAGTTAAGTACCAGGCGAGGTTGGATTGCGCGCGCTAAGCGTATGGTTCTTAAGACGGTTGATGGCGTTGAGGTGGCTATGATAGGTAATAGGAGGGATTACTTATCAAACGTGGTATCCGCTCTGAAAGCGGAGAAGATGGTCGAAGGGCTGCGGAGCATATGTGGTTCATGTGTATGCTTTGGAGGCTAAAGAGTCTGCGTAGAGAAGGTTCGTGCATCGTTAGGGAATTTGCTGATGTGTTTCTGAAGAGCTTCCGGTTTGCCGCCGATCGAGGGTAGAGTTTGGGATTGATCTGTTGCCGGGGCCAGCGCCGGTGTCTATTGCTCCGTATAGGATGGCACCAAAGGCTGGTGGTGGAGCTTAAGGCTCGAGATCCGGGAGTTATTGGATCGAGGTTTTATCAGCCGAGTGTTTCGCCGTAAGTGCGCCGGTACTCTTTGTTAAGAAGAAAGATGGTACGATGCGGATGTGTATAGACTACCGCCAATTGAACAAGTTGACGATTAAAAACAAGTATCCGCTGCCACGGATAGATGACTTGTTTGATCACCGGAAGGTCTTTCGCGGTATTCTCGAAGATCGACTTGAGATCCGGGTACCATCAGCTAAAGGTTAAGGAGGCCGATATCCATAAAACAAATAAGCTTTGGACTCGGTATGGGCATTACGAATTCTCAGTAATGCCATTCGGGTTGACTAACGACCGGCGGCGTTTATGGATATGATGAATAGGGTGTTTCAAAGATAGATCTCGGATCGGTTCGTGGTGGTTTTTATAGACGACATCTTAGTATACTCAAGGTCGAGGAAGAGCATGATAAGCATTTGAGGTGGTGCTGCAGATTTTGAGGAAAAGCAACTCTATGCTAAGTTTAGTAAGTGTGAGTTACGCTTAGGAAGTGACGTTCTTGGGGCATGTAGTGTCACCGAGGGTATTCGAGTAGATCCTCGTAAGATTGAGGCTGTTTCGGATTGGAAGCCACCTAGGTCGGTGGTGAGATTAGTAGTTTTACTGGTTTGGCCGGATACTACGTAAGATTTGTTGAGGTTTCGTTGATAGCGCGCCCGATGACTAAGTTGTTAAGGAAAGAGGTTCCGTTTGTTTGGACCGAGAAACAACAGAAAGCTTCGATAAGTTAAAGAAGATCTTGACCGAGGCTCGGTTCTAATTCAACCCGAGGCTTGGTAAGGAAATACAGCTTATCTCTTTGCGATGCATCACACACGTTCAGGTTGTGTCTTGATGATGCAGAAGGTAAGGTTGTGGCTTACGCTTCTAGGCGGTGAGGCCACATGAGGTCAACTATCCGACGCACGATCTGGAGCTAGCGGCGTAGTTTTCGCCTTAAAGATTTGGAGGCACTACTTATATGGAGAGAGATCGATAGTCTACACGGATCATAAGAGCTTGAAGTATCTATCGACTCGGAAGGATTTGAATTTGAGGCGTAGATGGGTTGAGTTCTTTGAAGGATTACGATCGTTCTATTGAGTATCATCCGGGCAAGGCTAACGTGGTGGCGTACGCGTTGAGCCGTAAGGTTGTTTCGGACTTAAGAGCTTTGTTTGCCCATTTGAGCTTGTATGACGACGGGAGTATTTTGGCGGAGCTGCAAGTTAAGCCTACTTGGTTGAAGCGATCGAGAGAAACAGTTTAGAGGATGAGGTTACAGGTGCGCGAAGGTTGCAAGTGCGAGAATGGTGGTGTGGATGGTTACGACTTGTCTAGTGACGAGGTTACGTGTTTTCAAGGTAAGGCTTGTATGCCTAAAGATGTTGAGTGAGGCAAAGGATTCTTCAGGGCGCATATAGCAGTCCTCATGCTATGCATCCCGGAGGTAGCAAGATGTATAAGGATCTTAGAGAGCGCTTTTGGTGGCACAGTGCGAAGAAAGAGGTGACGGAGTTTGTTGGAAAATGTCTGACTTGTCAGCAGGTCAAGGCTGAGCATCAGTTGCCGTCGGGTTTGCTTCAGCCTGTAAAGATTCCTCAGTGGAAGTGGGAAAGGATAACCATGGATTTTGTCGGTGGGTTACCGCTTCGCCAAGCAAGAAGGATTCGATTTGGGTAGTGGTGGATCGTCGACTAAATCACTCACTTTATTCCGGTGAGGTTGATTACTCACTTGAAGCTAGCGGCCGTATGTTTCGGATCGTGAGGTTGCACGGTGTGCCAGTTTCGATAATCTCGGATAGGGATCCCAGGTTTACTTCGAGGTTCTGGAAGGCATTGCATCAGGCTCTGGGTACTCGTTTGGATTTTAGCACGGCTTTTCACCCGCAAATCGACGGACAATCGAAAAGGGTCATTCGGATCTTAGAGGACATGCTTGAGGGGTTGTGTCTTGGATTTCGAGAGGTAGTTGGGAGGAGTTTCTACCGTTAGTTGAGTTTGCCTACAACAATAGTTACCAAGCGAGCATCAAGATGGCTCCGTCACGAGCGCGTTATATGGTAGGAAGTGTCGCTCACCTACGTGTTGGGCGGAGTTAGGTGAACGTCGATTGTTGGGACCCGAGTTGGTAGCGAGGCCGAGGACAAGGTTAAGTTGATTCGGGCTCGATTGAAGGAAGCTTCCACCGGCGGGTCTTCTTATGCCGATCTTAAGCGAAAGAGGTATAGAGTTTCTTTGTTGGGGATCGAGTGTTTCGAAGGTCTCGCTTGGAAGAAAGTTACGAGGTTCGGAAAGAAAGGCAAGCTAAGTCCGAGGTTCATTGGGCGTATAAGGTTTTGAGACGAGTTGGACGATGGCGTATCGGCTTGAGTTGCCAGCAGAGCTTAGTCGATTCACGGCGTTTTTCATGTTTCGATGCTTGGAGGTATCGATCGATCCGTCGCATGTGGTAGCAGTGGAAGAGATAGAGGTGAATCCAGACTTGACTATGGAAGAAGAACCTGTACAGATTCTTGATCGAGATGTAAAGGTTCTACGTAGGAAGTCTGTGCCTTTGGTTAAGGTACTTTGGCGGAATCATGGCGTAGAAGAAGCGACGTGGGAACCCGAGGATACGATGAGACAAAGAATACCCGCAACTCTTTTGACCAGGTAATTTCGAGGCCGAAATTATTTTTAAGGGGGGTAGAACTGTAATATCCCGAGTTAGGGGCTATTTTTTTTTCGTTGTTGCATGTTTTGCATGAGTTTGTTATGCTGCGTTGTTGTTGGTGTTGTATCGGGGCTTAATTGTAGGATAGGTGTGTGCCTGAGTAGGTAAGAAATTTTAGTTTTGAGCTAAGGCATTAGGAGCTGAGGAAGCTGGGGCTTTTAAATTTATTTTGGGAGTTTGTTAGCACAAGAAACAAGTTGGTGGAGTGGCAATGTAGGCGCCACTAAGGCTTGGAGTGGGTAACGCCTAAAGCAAGGTGGAGGCCTTGTGTTCGAGCTGCATGAGTGGCCACTTTTGGCACTCATTTTGACGGCATGGAGGGAGGAGTTTGTAGGCGCTTCAAACTCGCCTTTGACTTGGTCTTCACATTCGAATGGTGGGTGGAGAGGAATTTTAGGGTGTGGACTTGTTCAAAACAATTTGAACTTGTGGCTTGGAGTGTTTTGGGGATTCTAGCCGAATTTTAGGGAGTGGGAGGGGAGAAGTGGACGGCTTGGTGTGGTAAGTGGTAGTGCCGAAACTCACTTTGCCAAGCTAGGCATTTTCGGTCATAGTCAATTCCAAGCAAAAGCTCTCCTTGGTCTTTTGTTAGCCGATTCTTCCCTCAAAATAAGTCTCTCATTTTCTATTCCTCTTTGAAACCGAAAGCTTCAAGCAACCATACCTTGCCGACTTCTCTTTTGGGCATCTAGCCGATTGGGTGCAATTGCTTCTCTTAATCCCTTGCGTTGCCGAAACTAGCTACCCATCTCTCCTCGTATTTTTCATTCCTTCTCTTAAAACACTTGAGCCGAAACTCCACCTCTCCAAAACATTTCCATCTCTTCTCTTGCTAGCCGAAACCATATCAACTTGCCCCAAACGTTCTTCTATTTTCTCAAATCCTAGTGCCGTAATCTCCATTTCTTCTCACCTATGTTCTTTCTTTCTCTTTTAATCCAAAACCGAAAACAAGAGTGTTAAACACCTAGTGCCGATTTCTCCTTTCTATTGTTTACAACTTAGCCGAATATTCCCCTCTCCTAGAAGTCCTGGTTTGGCGAATATTGGGTGTTGGTAAGTGCAAGGCCGAATGGCCATATCTTCTTTTGTTTTGGTTCTTTGTTGGTTATGGTTCGGTTAAGAGCCGATTCCAGTCTTTGCTAATAAGAGAAAATCGTCGGTTTGGAAACCGATTCTGTTTTAGGGCCTTTTGATCGTGGGGGTGTTAGAGGAGGCAGTCAATTGGAGCTTTGACCGCAAGTGGCCGATTGGTAAGTAAAGGGTAAGCGGTTGGTATATTTGTGTCGATACAATTAGTTGATTTCGATTAAGGTTCAAGTGATTGATGATTCCATTTTCTTTTAGGTGGAGGCCGATTGTCAAAAAGAACCACTCTTGGTTCGAGTATTGGTTAGGAAGCAAACCAATAGCAAGGTTAGGGTTTGAAACTAACCCCTTTGGGTTTAGATGTCTTTGGCCGAATGGTCTTAGTACCTAACCCTATGTTTGGTCGATTGTAGGAGTTAGCAATCGAGGGACGTAGATCGCTTCGTTGGGATTTTAGACTCGTAGCTATCGGTGTGTATACTAACACACTTATATTTAGTAATATCGTTAATAACTTTGTGCAATGACTAATGAAACAATGGTGACTATTATGATACCCTCATGGGTACGAGTTTGGACTCGTAAGTCGATTGCTATTATTATGAGTTATTGATGATCTCGTATGATACCATGGTTATGGATATGTGACATGGGGTATGAGATTAGACATATTGGCATGATATGCATGATAGTATGATATGCATGATAGCATGATATTCATGATTACATGAGTTTGGCATGTTGATGGGTGATACGAGAGGAGGAGGCGGTGATGTATTGTGGTCGACGAGCACCGGTGCTTTGGTAGCACACTTTGTGACTTTGGGTCACGAGGTTTGGCACCTCCAGAGGTTTGGTACCTCGGCGTCTCGTCCCAATGGCTCAATACCACGATGGGTTGGCCCCACAGATGATTATACGGGATTGGCGCCGGTGTTTTTGGTAACACACGATGGGTTGGCCCCATCACCGGATTTGTGACTACGGTCACGGTGCTTTGGTAGCACATTGTGTCTTTGGGACACCGAGGTTTGGCACCTCATTGCGACTTGTCCACTGTGGTTTAACCACCGTGGGTTGGCCCCACTTGAGATATGGGATCGCCTCTGCTAGTGTTTTGGTAACACACGATGGGTTGGCCCCATCATCATTGGATTTGTGACTTCTGGTCACCAAAGGCTTTGGTAGCACAATTGTGTCTTTGGGACACCGGTGCTTTGGTAGCACATTGACGGATATTGTGTCTTTGGGACACCGATTGCTTTGGGAGCACATTGTGACTATATGTCACCAGTGGTTTGGCACCACCAAAGGGTTTGGTACCACAAGGGGTAGAAAAGCGATATGGATGGTTAGGTTCGGGTTGCATTAATCATGTTGCTATGTATGATGTGTGTTAGCATGTTGATTCTTTGGGGAGCGGGATTTACACATCGAGTCACTCGACTCACCCTCTCCTTTGACATTTCAGGTGACTCGTGAGACGCGGACTTGGAGCCGGGATGGACTCGAGGTGCTTATGCCATCTTGAATAAAGTCTTTACTCGCACTCATGATTTTGGGTACTTTAGTTATTTACTTTTATTTTGGGGTTTTTTTTCGGTTTGTAAAAGGCCTTTAAAGTTATGTTTTATGTTGTTTATATTTTAAGCTGATTTTAATATACCTTAACAAAATAAGCCGGTATAAGTTTTACTAAAACCTGGAAAGATAATGTTTTCAAAATTATAACGCGACGTGTTTTTAAACTATACCATCGGGTATCACACTAAGTCTTTTTGACAAACAAATACAACTGGTTCCCAAACCAAACTTGTAGTTCATTTAAGTCTAGAAGCGTGTTATGTATCACTAAGAAACTAAGGAGGTTTTAAATGGTTTTAACTTGTTTTAACTACAAATTCTAGCTAAGTTTTCAAAATCTCCTGTTTCAAATACATCAACTGCTTTCCAAACAAGACTACTCAAATTTGTTTCAAACACACCGTGTTTTCACTCCACTTTTAAACGAAAAATCTAGTTTTCCCAAAACGTTTTCCCCGTAGCATACCAGATTCGGACGTGGTGTCTTGTCCGGGTTTGGGGTGTTACATTGGTACCACAAGTGGGTTGGCCCCACATATATTATAATTTGTGACTCTGTCACCAGTGGTTTGGTACCACAAGTGGGTTGGCCTCACATATATTATAATTTGTGACTCTGTCACCAGTGGTTTGGAACCACCCAGTGGTTTGGTACCACAGTGGCTTGGTGCCACAGCGTTTTGGATGATTCAGGTGTGTAGAGGATGGAAAACTAGGTTGGGCTGGGCTGCATTGCATACATGTGATATATGCTATATTGAGTGGGCTAAGGCCCAATGTGCATCTAGGGGCTTAAGGCCCGATTGTGTTATAAGGGGAATTACACACTGAGTCTCGGTGACTCACCCCTCTGCTTAATTTGCAGGTAATTGATAGATCGCGGATTTGGAGCCGAGGCGGACTCGAGGTGGCCATGCAGTATTTTCTAGTAATTTCGTCTTCTTTATTTTAAATTTTCACTATTAAGTTTGGGTTTTGGTATTGTAATAAGGCCACTTTATCTTTAATTTGGGTTTTGTTATAATGTTAATATCGCATGTCTAATAAACTAAAGAAGATGGAGTTTTTTTGCAATTAAAAACTTTGAACAAGGGTTTTCAAATGGCTAACGAAAGATGGATATCGAGTAACAAATTGATTCAGAGATTTTGCTTAAAAACCGTAACATCGTTTTCAACTGGCAAGTTTAAATGGAATTTCTTAAATTTGATTTTCGACAAATGAACCTGACTTTGAAATTTAGACTAAGTTAAACAATTACTTCAAATTTTCGCTAAGGGTACAAAAACGAAACGCATAGTTTTTCCAACCCATGATATTTTGTTAGTTTTCCCAAATTTCCTTTCCTGTAGCATACCAAATTTGGTCGTAGCGTATTGACCGAGTTTGGGGTGTTACATAATTATAGGGCTTAGGCCCAGATTGATGATGTTGGGGCTCAGGCCCAGACGGTGACCGTTTAGGGGATTACACACTGAGTTCTCGTAACTCACCCTTTTCCCTTAACCCTGCAGGTAATCCCCATCGTTAGAGGATTCGGAGTCGCGGAGGACTCGGTGGTGGCCATACATCGGAGTTGTTTCTCGCAAACTTTAGTAATTTCAGTTTTTACTTTATTTTATGATTATTTGTTTTGGGTTAATATTTTGTAATAAGGCCTTTGGATTTTATTTTCTTTTAACTTTCAATTCGGCTGCTTTTAAAATGTTAAATGTTTGAACACTGAGTTTTCCAAAATGCTAATAACCGTTTTCCACATTATCACATTTCTGCAACTATTCACGTTCAATTTTCACAACAAAAGCAGTTTTCACAATAACAACAACTTTTCAAAAACGGACATCAAGCAAATCACGTTTTTACAACCAAACAACTAAACTCGGATTTTCAAAAGAGATGCAACTTTTCTAAATGATCGCCTAGCTTTTCAACTACCTTGTGATGTGACATGCTGGATCCGGCCATAACGTCTAGACCGGGTTTGGGGTGTTACATACATCTTATTTAAGGATACTATTCCAACTAACTTACAACTGGATGTATTGTAGATATTTACAACCATTGTACAATACTTTAAATAGAAAGGACTTATAGGAAAATACCATAACTTAATTATAATGTTCTATTAGTTTTATCCTTTAGTAATAATACCGACTACAATTGTGCCGCCAACACATTCTGTATGCATAATAGTCTACCCTGCCACATTTGGCATAACTTTGGCATCGGTTCTCCTGGCACAAACCCAATCAACTTAATTGTAACACAATACACAAAGGTAAGTTCATGATAACTTAGTGAGTTACCCTTCATTTACCTGTATTATCTCAATTCAATGCATCTGGGAATTTCACTATCATCTCATTGATCTTGATTCTTTGACTTGACTTTGGCAAGTACCTAACTTCTTCATACCATAGACGCCATACCTTGCTTTGTTACCATTTTTAACCCTTAGCATCTTTGGTACATTACTTGCGTTCTTCAACCAACCTTTTTGTGATTTCCTTAATTGTTCCCATTCTGGAACTCATACCTACAAAACACTATTGATCAAGTTGTTCTTTTAGTCTACTTGGTTCATTCTATGAATTCGCCACAACATTTTTTACAGAATTGTGTCTCTCAGTGTTCACCATATGCACTATTCCTTCACTGTTCACCATATGTACCATTCCTTTATTGTTTTCCATACGTACTATTCTTTCAAAGTTCACCATATGTATTATTCCTTCAGTGTTCGCCATATGTACCATTCCTTTAGTGTTCGCCATACGTACTATTCTTTCAAAGTTCACCATATGTACTATTCCTTTAGTGTTTTCCATATTTACTATTCCTTCAGTGTTTACCATACCATCTAGTCCTTCAGAGCTAGCCACACATATCATTTTTCGGGGTTTGTCATAATTACCATTCTTCACTTTCAGGGTCTGTCTCAAAAGTGTTTCCTTTAGATAATTGCCACAAGAGCCTTCCTTTTGACTGCACCGCGAAGGCCTTCCTTTCCATAGATTGCCACAAAGGCTTCCATTTCATAGATTGCCACAAAGGCTTCCATTTCAGATACGTCATAAAGGCTTCTATTTCATATACATCATAAAGGCTTCCATTTTATAGATTGCCACGAAGGCTTCCATGTCATATATTGCCACAAAGGCTTTCATTTCTCCAGTGTGTTCACAATAGGGATTCGCCTAAACTCACATTACGTGAGGTTTGACCCTCATCGTCTTGGATCATGCAAAGAACTCCATTAGGTAATAACTTTCCTTTCATTCTTTCCATATGATGCCATAACCCACTAGTTATGGTCGTATACGACATGGTCTTTCCATATGACGCCATAGCCCACCAACTATGGTCTTACACGATATGGTGTCATGAACTTCTTTTTTCCAGAGAATCATGTTTAAAGTCCCGATGGACTCCTTTGGATGACTTCACGGAGATAGACGTAGACTCACTTAACAAACTTTTCATGCATTGAAACCTAACACATACATCTTAGCACATGTTTTTAGACATGCTCATGCAACCATGCTTTAACTTCAGGGTTCATCTCACATGCTGAAACTCGTTAGATTTCACAATAACTATTCATGAAAACCCATCAAACATCATATCATGACATAATCGTCATACTATACTTTCCAAGATTCATATTTGTAGTTCGATTACTTTTTACAGTGATATCTCAAATGCATAGGATACATACAAGAGTCAGCTTAGTGACTCATTTTACACCCACGAATAGCAACTTGATCTTCAAATCTAAAAATCCATCACAAAATCTCAACAATTCATTGCTTATAAGACATAAGGATACCATTAAAACTCATTCATATACCTTTTATCTTCATCTGAAACCTAGATAAACTCCATGCAACACTTTACTATCTCATCTCACTATTTACATACATAAAATATACTTACTCTTTCAGAAGTCGACATGCAAGTCCATAATACTTACCCAGGATATGAAACAGCCTTCTACATGAATTTCAATCCTTAGTTTCAGCTTAGCAAGAAAGATCCCCGATCAGCTCTAAAGTGAGACAAAAATGGTGCTTTCAAATAGAAGGAAGAATATAACTCTCTCTCTCTCTCTTTTCTAAAGCTCATATCAAGATATATATAACCCATGTTTCTATAGTGAAATTTAACACGCGTCATCAACCTTCAACATTGCCCTCTCATGGGCTAACAGTTGTAAGGTTACTCTTATAAGAGTCTATAATCTTTACGTATCTTTGATTTACCCCATCGTTCATTCATGACCATCTCGTAGAAATGTAACTTGTACAATAACTAGACAAACCTGGTGTACCTTACCTTTGGTGTTATCTTTGTTATAAAAAAAACCCTTAATGCTCTTACCATTCCCTTCTTTTTCACACACCCTGTCACCTTTCAGAGAACAGCCTGGTTTAGACCCTACTCAGAATAGTGGTTTCAGAACCACAAATTCGAGGTCGAAGAAATATTTTAATATTATTTTTGGTGTTCACAGTATGTGATTTAGCATGTATGAAAATTCTGTATGAAAATTATATCGTTTGTGTGCTTAAATTGCAAAAAGGACCTAATCGCATAAAATGTAAAAGCTATGTGCTGATTGTTAAAGTGCTTATTGGCATGGCTTTTTAAATAAGGGATCCTTATGTTGTTATTAAACCATTGAATGCTTTAAAAGACAAAAATGGACAATATTTAGTGGAATTTAAATGCTTATAATAAGGTTATTTTAGTAAATAGTTTATTAACTGTTTAATTATAATAAAACAAATATGAAAATAAAGCCATTATCATTCACTCTTGCCGAAATTGAAGAAAGGAAAGCTAGGGTTCATATGTTTTGATATTCGGCTACTTCCAAGCTTGATTAACGGTCCGTTTTTGTTCAGTTTTTAATAATTTCTACGTTTTTGTGATCGTTGCTTTGTGTTCTTTTAAGCCCATGTTTTAATTTTTGAAATTGATGAAGATTTCAAGTTATTTCATTGATGATATTGTGAGCTTTGTGTTGTTAAATGGTGAAATATGGAAGCTTGATGTTAGATTAATATGTTTTGTCTTTGAATTTTTGGTGAATTTGAGTAATTTGGACTAAATTGTGAAAATGAGAAATTGGAGGACTAAAATGTTAAATAAATGAAATATGTGGGCTTGTATGAACACAAGGAAAATTCAGCTAGGCATGTGTGAGGTGAAATTATGTGAATTTTGTGATTTTATGAAATAGAGACTAAAGTGTCGAAATGTGAAAATGTAAGGACTATTTTGTAAAATGCCCTAAATATGTGTGTTTGGATTAAATTGAATGATTTGGTGAATAAATGAGTTAAATTTGTATATGTATAGACCAAGAAAAGAGAGATTCGGATCGAGATCGAGGCAAAGATAAAGTACTCGATTGATCGACTAGTCTCGGTATTTCGACGTCCAAGGTAAGTTCGTTTATAATACGAATCGATTAACTTATGTTTATACCTTATGTAATGAAGTATTATGTGGTTAATGAATTAGAAGTGTTAAATGTGTATTGAAAGATGTGGCACTAAGTGTGCAGAATAGAATTGGTACAATAGAGAACGGCACTGTATGTGCGAAATAAAGAAAGTATCGACTACTTTGATTGGCACTGTGTGTGCGATAACGAGTTAAATTCGGTTTAAAATAAATGCACTAAGTATGCGATGATATTTAAGTTTCGGCTAAAAAAACTTGGCACTAAGTGTGCGATTAAATCGAATGAGTAATGAAGAGTGATCAAATTGTGGTATCGGGCATTGATTAGCAAGAATGTTTATTAACTAAGTGTTGGCAAAGGTATGTTCATAACCTATGTGGTTGATGATGTTGTTCATTGATAATTTGGATGGTTGTGTGAGCATATGGTTAAGGATGATATTATGTATATTTATGAATTGATCTATGTGATGGTTTAGTTTGTATATTATTATTGAATTATTGAGTTAATAGTATTATATGTCGAACTTACTAAGTTTTAGAGCTTACTGTGTGAAGTGTTTCTCTGTTTTACAGTATCTTTAAAGCTAGCTCGGACTCGGGGATTGTCAGTGACTCAATCACACTATCGGCTATCTATTTTGGTACTTTTGGAAGATGTATATATATATATGGTATACGACATGTATAGGCTAGTGTTTATGGCGTGTTTTGAGATGTTTGGATCTTGCCATGTGATATGGCTAGACAATTTAATGAATTTGCTATATGTTTTGGGTTTGAGTAAAGTTTTGTCAAGATGTGTAAGTAAATTCTAAGTGAATGACCTTATGATATGTTTTGGTAGAATGGAGATGGTATGTTCATGCTATGATATGGTTGAGAGTAATTGATACATGAATTACATGTTTTTGATATGTAATTTATATTTTTGGATATTTGTGCTTAGATGGATTTGTAGAGGATGATGATTAATGCTATTAAGAGATTCAATTTGAGTATGTTTTGGTATGTTTGGATGCCAATTAGGATATGAAATGGTATTGATTATTTCATGTAGGTGTGACCCATGTGTGGGTGGCAAATTTGGCCTTTCAAATGGCCTATAATTGCCCACACGGTTGAGCACACAGGTATGTGGCTCAACCGTGTCATTCGAGTTTGCAAATTGAAACAAGTCAGGCTCAACCACGGGCTGGACACACAGGCGTGTCCCAGGCCGTGTGATGCAAGTCAGGCTCGACCACGGGTGAGGCACACGGGCGTGTCTCAGGCCGTGTGGTCAAGTCAGTATGTTTGCCCTGTTTTGCCACGGCTTGGACACATGGGCGTGTCTGACCTCTGTAGCTTGGAAAAATGTTTGATTTTTGGAAAATTTTTGTATGATCCCGGTTTACTCCCGACCCCTTTCTAGTGCATGTCTAAGGTCTCGTAGACCTCGTTAAGGGACTATATGTATATATCTTGATATGTTTGAATTGTGTTATACTATGTGTTGAGAAATGATTGTAAATGTTCCGATTGTTCGATAATGCCTCTTAACCCTATTTCGGCGACAGTTTCGGGTTAGGGGTGTTACATTTTATTGGTATCAGAGCTACGGTTTAGTCGATTCTAGGACTAACGTAGCACGTGTGAGTCTAGCTATACATGCCATATATATAATTGCAATAGTGTGATTAATCCTGACAGTTAAAAATGTGTTTTCGTATAGTAAATGGATCCCGAACGAGCAGTTGCTGATGATGTTGAGAGCAATGCACCTGCTCCCACTCAAGGGACAGCGCTGGCCGAATCTAGGCTGATTGCTAGTAGCCAAGAGGGAGAGGCTAAGCAAGCTTTCTTCCGAATGATGAGTGAGTTGTTTTCAGAGTTCGTTCGAACGAATCCAGTTGCTCCACAACCTCCACCCCCGCAAGTGCCTGTAGTGCCACAATTTGTAGATTCGATCCGATTGAGTAAACCTCCTGTGGATAAGATCAGAAAGTACGGGGCCGAAGAGTTTAGAGCCACAGTTGATGATGATGCTGAACGAGCTGAGTTTTGGCTCGAGAATACAATTCAAGTGTTTGATGAGATGTCATTGACTCTCGATGAATGCTTGAAATGTGCTATTTCATTGTTGAGAGATATGGCATATAATTGGTGGAAAACATTGATATCAGTGGTTTCGAGAGAGAATCACCTGGGATTTCTTTCAAGTTGAATTCCGAAAGAAGCATATCAGTCAATGATTCATAGATCAGAAATAAAGAGTTTCTAGAGTCAAAAACAGACCGCATGTCCAAGCATTCGAGTGCGGCGAGAATTAGTGAGATTGAGCCAGTACACGCGGGAATGTGTTTCGACTGAAACTACTATGTGTAAACGCTTTATTGAAGGGCTGAATCAAGACATAAAACTTCTGGTTGGAATTCTTGACTTGAATGAATTTGTAGTATTGGTTGAAAGGGCTTGTAAAGCTGAGGAACTCAGCAAAGATAAGAAGAAAGCGGATTCAGAAGCTAGAGATGAAAGAAAGAGGTCGATGAGTAAGTCATATCAACCTTCGTCCAAGAGATTTCGAGCTGCAACCAACCGCTCAAATGTTTCGCTTGGACATTCAATTAGAGATCGAGTGAAACAGAATGTTAGTTCCAAAACTCAAAGTCTGATTGAATCGAGTGTTGGAAGTGTCAAAAGCAATAAGCCTGAGTGTAGACATTGCGGGAGGCGACATGTTGGAGAATGTTGGGGCAAGTACAATAATAGAACTTGCTACAAAAGTAGATCATGAGATCACTTCATTCGAGATTGCCCAGAGTTAGCTGAGAAAGACAATGTACAGAATGTGAGACCGAGTAATGTGACAGCTAGAGGGAGACCACCCAGAAACACCGAGAATGTAAGCGGTAGTCAGAGAGGAACATCAGACACAACCGTGAAATCTGAGGCGAGAGCACCTGCCCGAGCCTATGCTATTCGCGCACGAGAAGAAGCGTCATCTCCAGACGTCATTACTGGTACTTTCACTCTATTTAATACTAATGTGATTGCATTGATAGATCCAGGATCTACTCATTCCTATGTGTGTGTGAATCTAGTATCTAGTAAGACTCTGCCTGTTGAGTCTACTGAATTTGTTATTAGAGTATCGAACCCCTTAGGCAAGTGTGTTCTTGTTAATAAAGTGTGCAAGAACTGTTCATTGATGTTTCGAGATGTTTATTTTTCGGCTAATTTGATGCTGTTACCATTCGATGAATTTGATATAATTCTTGGTATGGATTGACTCACTTTGCATAATGCTATTTTGAATTGTAAATGAAAGAGTATTGATTTGAGAAGTCAGAATGGTGAGATAGTTCGAATTGAATCCAGTAATTTGAATGGGTTACCGACTTTTGTATCTTCGATGAAAGCTTTGGACTATGTGAAAAAGGGTTGTGAAGCTTATCTTACGTATGTGATAGATACAAAAGTGACTGAAAGGAAAGTTGAATCTGTACCTGTAGTTTGTGAGTTCCCAGATGTGTTTCCTGAAGAACTACCGGGATTACCTCCGATACGAGAAGTTGAGTTTGGCATTGACTTAGTGCCGGGAACAACTCCTATCTCAATAGCTCCGTATAGAATGGCACCGACAGAATTGAAAGAGTTGAAGTCTCAGTTGCAAAAGCTAACAGATAGAGGATTTGCACGACCGAGTTTTTTGCCTTGGGGTGCTCCTGTGTTGTTTGTGAAAAAGAAAGATGGCACTATGATGATGTGTATTGATTATCGACAGTTGAATAAAGTGATGATAAAGAATAAATATCCTTTACCGTGAATTGATGATTTGTTTAATCAGCTGAAAGGAGCTACAGTGTTTTCTAAGATAGATTTGAGATCAGAATATTATCAGCTACGAGTTAAAGAATCAAATGTGCCAAAAACCACCTTCAGAACGAGGTACGGACATTATGAATTTTTAGTAATGCCTTTCGGATTAACGAATGCTCCTGCAGTGTTTATGGATTTGATGAATCAGATATTCAGACCATATTTGGATCGATTTGTTGTGGTGTTTATTGATGACATTCTGATTTATTCTTGTGATGAGACGTAACATGTCGAGCATTTGAGAATTGTGTTACAGACTCTGCGTGAAAAGCAATTGTATGCAAAGTTTAGAAAATGTGAGTTTTGGTTGCGTGAGGTTGGTTTTCTGGTATATATTGTGTCAGCTGCGGGAATACGAGTTGATCCTAGCAAGGTTTCAACAATTTTAGAATGGAAGCCTCCGAGAAATGTGTCTGAAGTCTGTAGTTTTCTGGGACTAGCGGGATATTATAGACGGTTTTTGAAAGGCTTCTCGATGATTGCAACTCCGTTGACGAAATTGCTACAGAAAGATGTTAAATTCGAGTGGTTAGAAAGGTGCCAGCAGAGTTTTGATCAGTTGAAAGCATTGTTGACAGAAGCACCAGTGTTAGTTCAACCTGAATCAGGTAAAGAATTTATAGTTTACAGTGATGCATCGTTGAATGGTTTGGGCTGTGTGCTGATGCATGAGTGCAAAGTTATAGCTTATGCTTCGAGACAGTTAAAGATGCATGAAAAGAACTACCCGACGCACGATCTTGAATTAGCTGCGATTGTATTTGCATTTAAGATTTGGCATCATTACCTATTTGGCGAGAAATGTCACATTTATACTGATCATAAGAGTTTGAAATATCTGATGACTCAGAAAGAATTAAATTTGAGACAGCGGAGATGGTTAGAATTACTAAAAGACTATGAATTAGTAATTGATTATCATCCGGGAAAAGCTAACGTTGTTGCTGACGCTTTGAGCTGAAAGTCTTTATTTGCTTTGCGAGCAATGAGTACTCAAATAGATCTGTGTGAAGATGGTTTAGTTTTGGCTGAGTTGAAAGTAAAGCCTATGTTTATACGTCAGATTTGTGATGCCCAGAAAAGTGATAATGAGATGATGACAAAACGAGCTCAAAGTGGTTTGAATTCTGATTCAGAGTTTCGAGTGGATAATGATGATTGTTTGAGATTCAGAGATCGGATTTGTGTTCCGAGGAATTCGGAGTTGATTCAGTTGATTTTGAATGAAGCTCACAATAGTTGTTTGACTGTTCATCCGGGGAGTACAAAAATATATAATGATCTGAAACAGTTTTATTGGTGGCATGGTATGAAACGAGATATCTCAGAATTTGTTTTAAGATGCTTAGTACGTCAGCAAGTAAAAGTTGAACATCAAGTGCCATCCGGTTTGTTACAACCGATTATGATTCCTGAGTGGAAATGGGAGAGAATTACGATGGACTTTGTGTCGGGAATACCTTTATCTTAGAGAAATAAAGATGCAATCTGGGTGATAGTTGACAGATTGACGAAAACAGCTCATTTTGTTCCGGTGAGAACAGATTATTCACTTGATAAATTAGCTGAATTGTATATTTCTGAGATTGTGAGATTGCACGGGGTGCCACTATCGTTTATATCTGACAGAGATCCGAGATTTACCTCACGATTTTGGAAGAAATTGTAAGAGGCTTTAGGCACTGTAACACCCCAAACCCGGCCTAGAAGTTAGGCCCGAATCCGGCGTGTCACATTGAAGTGTTTTTGCGAAAACCTTGTTTTCATTGAAACCCTTCTAGAGAAAATTTAAGTAAAATCCAGTTTGCTTTCAAAACAAGGTGTAGCCAAAAACCATTTCCTTATTACTAAGTAAAAATTTCCCTTGACAGCGGAAGCTCGTTCTTAAAACACAATTACTTTAAAAAAAAACTTGAAATACGTTTAAAAGAAATAAATCCAGGTTCCGTTTCAAAATTTCAATGCATAGTGAAAGTAATGGAATAATAACTAGAGGGAAAGCCTTATACAATCCGAGATAAATTAACTTAAAATAAATCACTTAAAATCTAGAATTTAGATATTGAGAAAAACAGGTCTAATCGTCTTGCTAGTTGGCCACCTCTGAATCCCTCCATTCGTCGAACTGCCTACTAAGGATCACCTGAGAAAAATAAAAGAGGGAGTGAGTTTTTGAAAACTCAGTGTGTACGACCCCCGTCAAACAGATAGCATACATATCATAATAATGACATAATAGTATCGTACATGCAATGCAATGCAAACCCTCCCCAAATAATCCATCCAGTATACATCATCTCCGTCCAACCGAAACACTTCTGCGGGGATTTCTAAATCGACCCACCCATCTGATACACATCAAGGGTAGCTTGGTTACGGTACTACCTAACGTTGCAGCAAAGCTGCTAATCATATAATAGGCTTAGAAAGCCATCGGTGGATCCACGGTCGTCAAGTAACCATGCGATCCTCATATACTTCCTCCGTTCCATAATTCCCACCCCATATGCAACCTAAACAGAATATCATATGAATGCAGCAAATGTACATGTAACATCCATAAATCTTACATTCAACACATAGAGGTATTTTAGTCATTTCACAAATCAAAGGTATTTCGGTAATTCTACCCTACAGGGGTATTTTAGTAATTCTTAACAGTATGGGTCTTAATTACGAACCTTGGCCCGTCAACAAGTCCTCGCGGCTAAAGTGGACAGACACTACGCACCAGGTAGGATTCTAGAGAAGAGGAGGTGGGTCACTAGGACCGCTTAAGTACTAAGCTCTTCCTAGATCCAATCCTAGACATGCTTATGTCCATTGCCACACTCTACCCTAGCGACTTGTCTAGAGACATGTTTGATTATTAAGTTGAGCTTTATGCTATTTAAGAATTCATCAGAACTAAACCTACAGTCCATTAAAACCCTAGCATGCATTTCTAAAATCCCATAAGGCCCACTAAGCCCAATCATGACCATATAGCCCATTAAGCCCAGTCATGTATATGTAGCCCATTAGGCCCGATCATAATCAAATCAAACAACCATCCATATCAATCCATCATTCAATTTCACATATCAACTCTTGCCGATTTGGGCCCAAGAGCTCGGCAAGCCCATTTAGCCCCTTCTGGCCCGGTTGGCTAAACAGTGGCCCGAGACCATGAGATCACTCTCTCACCCCCGGTAATTGTATAGGTGTTCCCACACAAATGTTCACACGCTCGTGTGGTTGCCGACGACAACCTTTCGACTTTTTAGCTTTTCTGCACTTCGGGTTTTCGGGATTTCGACTTTTGCCGATTTGTCGTGTGTGAAGCGTATGTACACACCTGGTAAATGAGACGTGTTACACTACCCTCAGCCTTGAACCTACAACCAATACCAACCTCCATTCAATCACACACTTAACCACAATAATTACCAAAAACCAAAGCCTTACCATAACCTTACCATGTGCCACCAGTTCTAATAGCCCTTTCTCAGCTACTACTCACAAATATCCCCTAGATCTGCATCAATCTTAATCGTTAAAGACAAAATAATAGGTGACTTGTATCCACTTAAGTCACCCTTTTCCCTTACTATAGACTATTCGGCCAACTTATCCCAAAATCAAGAACACTTACCCAAAAGCCGAAACGTATGGATAACTTTTTGGCAGAGACTAGTAATCCAAGCTTGATTCCAATTTTTCCAAGATCCGATCCACCAAAAATCAAGGGAGTGATGACAGCACGACAGGGATTTGGTCACTAGAGTATTCGGCACAAGGTTTGGGGCGATAAAGAAATCGGCTTCAAGAGTAAAGGTTTTCGGCTTTTGAAGTCATGAATATTTGGTCCCCAACAATTGAGATGATGGTGGGATGGCACAAGCAATGGAGAAAGAAGAGAATGATATTCGATTTAAGGCTTTAGGAGAGAAGAAAAGAAAACACATAAGGAAGAGGCGAGGTTTAGAACAGAAAAAGTGAAGGAGAATTCGTCAGAGCACTATAGTTGCCGAAATAGCACAAAGGGAATTCCAATTGCCAAAATAGCACAGACGGAATTCGGCACCCCCTATTTATACACAAAACTGAAACTCTGCCTAAAGTCCCAATTGGCTCCAACTCTTCCCCATCTCATCTCCTCGTTTTTCTCCCTGATAAGTCCACAATCCTTTTCCTAAATTTTCTCTTCTGATCACTCTCCTTAGAGTCCATTACCACACCACTTCCAACCTTCTAGAAGGCCAAAATTAAACTCCTAAAAAAATACTAAGCTAGGATTCGAACCTAGGATCTCCTTGCTGGCCCATAACGCCACCTCTCTATACCCTAAGTGGCGTCACTTAGCCACTCCACCACAAGACTCTTTGATGCCATTTTTCCCTATTTTTATTTAAAAGCCCAACTACTCACCGCCCTGGTTCCTTTAATAATAAATTAAAAATTCATTCTCCTCAAAGTTCGAACCCAGCACTTCTCCACTACCCCTAGACACTCTAAGTTTATTAAACCCTTAAAGCCAACATGTCATTTGTCATTTTCTTGCTCACATAAAAATTTTCTGAGACCCAAAGCCCAATAGGCCCAATTCTACTAGGCCCAAATTCGGGGCGTTACAATTCTACCCCCTTAAAGAAATTTTATCCTCGAAATTTCCAACTAACTATTAATCGCACCGCTCAAGTCACACCACTATGCTTTTGCTGTGCACACTGATTTTAATAACACTAACACACTCTAACTCTAATTGAACCCTCTTACACTTACCCAAAAAGAAAAACCTACCCACTGGAGCAGATAAACATTGCACGCACACATTTTCTTTACCCAAAATATCGCATCCACACAAAACATACCCGTTATCACATTTGGGCATCCCCGTCTTCCCGGCGAATTAGGAATTTTATGAAATTTTAGTTAGTTCCAGTAATTAAGCCGATGTTTTATGATAGTAATAAGTAAAGAGGTTGTTTTCGTAAATCCTCTACAGTTTCAAGCTCCTACGGGCTTTAGTTTCACTCTAACTAAAAAGCTTTAGTATAATCATCTAAAGTAGCCCACTAACTATCTACAGTATATCAAGTTAAACAAGCTTAATAATAAGAGAACTTACTTGGTTCGACATCGGAGACTCGGTGTGCCACATCACAAGAATTTCTAAAACATTTCGATCCAATCAAAAAATAGTTTTTTAACCCTAGTAAGGCCCATTTCACAGCCTGAGCTTTACAATCGAGCTCTGATACCACTAAATGTAACACCCCAAACCTGGCCTAGAAGTTAGGCCCGAATTCGGCGTGTCACACTTAAGTGTTTTTGCGAAACCCTTGTTTTCATTGAAAACCCTTCTAGAGAAAAGTTAAGTAAAATCAAGTTTGCTTTCAAAACGAGGTGTAGCCAAAAACCATTTCCTTGTTACTAAGTAAAAATTTCCCTTGGCTGCGGAAGCTCGTTCTTAAAACACAACTACTTTAAAAAAAACTTGAAATATGTTTAAAAGAAATAAATCCAGGTTCTGTTTCAAAATTTCAATGCATAGTGAAAGTAATGGAATAATAACTAGAGGGAAAGCCTTATACAATCTGAGATAAATTAACTTAAAATAAATAACTTAAAATCTAGAATTTAGATATTGAGAAAAACAGGTCTAATCGTCTTGCTAGTTGGCCCCCTCTGAGTCCCTCCATCCGTCGAACCGCCTACTGAGGATCACCTGAGAAAAATAAAAGAGGGAGTGAGTTTTTGAAAACTCAGTGTGTACGACCCCCGTCAAACAAATAGCATACATATCATAATAATAACATAATAGTATCATACATGCAATGCAATGCAAACCTCCCAAAATAATCCATCCGGTACACATCATCTCCGTCCAACTGAAACACTTCTGTGGGGATTTCTAAATCGACCCACCCATCCGATACACATCAAGGGTAGCTCAGTTGCAGTACTACCTAACGTTGCAGCAAAGCTGCTAATAATATAATAGGCTTAGAAAGCCATCGGTGGATCCACGGTCGTCAAGCAACCATGCGATCCTCATATACTTCCTCCATTCCATAATTCCCACCCCATATGCAACCTAAATAGAACATCATACGAATGCAGCAAATGTACATGTAACATCCATAAATCTTATATTCAACACATAGGGGTATTTTAGTCATTTCACAAATCAAGGGTATTTCGGTAATTCTACCCTACAGGGGTATTTCAGTAATTCTTAACAATACGGGTCTTAATTACGAACCTTGGCCCGTCAACAAGTCCTCGCGGCTAAAGTGAACAGACACTACGCACCAGGTAGGATTCTAAAGAAGAGGAGGTGGGTCACTAGGACCGCTTAAGTACCAAGCTCTCCCTAGATCCAATCCTAGACATGCATATGTCCATTGCCACACTCTACCCTAGCGACTTGTCCACAGACATGTTTGATTATTAAGTTGAGTTTTATGCTATTTAAGAATTCATCAGAACTAAACCTAGAGTCCATTAAAACCCTAGCATGCATTTCTAAAATCCCATAAGGCCCACTAAGCCCAATCATGTCCATATAGCCCATTAAGCCCAATCATGTACATGTAGCCCATTAGGCCCGATCATAATCAAATCATACAACCATCCATATCAATCCATCATTCAATTTCACATATCAACTCTTGCCGATTTGGGCCCACGAGCTCGGTAAGCCCATTTAGCCCCTTCTGGCCCGGTTGGCCAAACAGTGGCCCGAGACCATGAGATCACTCTCTCGGCCCTGGTAATCGTATCAGTGTTCCCACACAAATTTTCGCACGCTCATGTGGTTTCCGGCACCAACCTTTTGGCTTTTCAGGTTTTCGGCACTCCGGGTTTTCAGGATTTCAGCTTTTGCCGATTTATCGTGTGTGAATTGTACGTACACACCTGGTAAATGAGACGTGTTACACTATCCTTAGCCTTGAACCTACAACCAATACCAACCTCCAATCAATCACACACTTAACCACAATAATTACCAAAAACTGAAGCCTTACCATAACCTTACCGTGTGCCACCAGTCCTAATAGCCCTTTCTTAGCTACTACTCACGAATATCCCCTAGATCTGCATCAATCTTAATCGTTAAAGACAAAATAATAGGTGACTTGTATCCACTTAAGTCACCCTTTCCCTTACTATAGACTATTCGGCCAACTTATCCCAAAATCAAGAACACTTACCCAAAAGCCAAAACGTATGGTTATCTTTTCAGCAGAGACTTGTAGATCCAAGCCTGATTTTGATTTTTCCAAGATTCAATCCACCAAAAATCAAAGGAGTGATGACAGCACGACAGAGATTTGGTCACTAGAGTATTCGGCACAAGGTTTGGGGCGATAAAGAAATCGGCTTCAAGAGCAAAGGTTTTCGACTTTTGAAGTCTCGAATATTTGGTCCTCAACAATTGAGGTGAAGGTGGGACGGCACAAGAAATAGAGAAAGAAGAGAATGATATTCAATTTAAGGCTTTAGGAGAGAAGAAAATAAAACACATAAGGAAGAGGCGAGGTTTAGAACAGAAAAAGTGAAGGAGAATTCGGCAGAGCACTATAGTTGCCGAAATAGCACAAAAGGAATTCCAATTGCCGAAATAGCACTGAGGGAATTCGGCACCCCCTATTTATACACAAAATCGAAACTCTACCTAAAGTCCCAATTGGCTCCAACTCTTCCCCATCTCATCTCCTCGTTTTTCTCCATGATAACTCCCTAATCCTTTTCCTAAATTTTCTCTTCTGATCACTCTCCTTAGAGTCCATTACCACACCACTTCCAACCATCTAGGATGCCAAAATTAAACTCCTAAAAAAATACTAAGCTAGGATTCGAACCTAGGATCTCCTTACTGTCCCATGACGCCACCTCCCTATACCCTAAGTGGCGTCACTTAGCCACTCCACCACAAGACTCTTTTATGCCATTTTTCCCTATTTTTATTTAAAAGCTCAACTACTCACCGTCCTAGTTCCTTTAATAATTAATTAAAAATTCCTTCTCCTCAAAGTTTGAACCCAACACTTATCCAATACCCCTAGACACTCCAAGTTTATTAAACCCTTAAAGCCAACATGTCATTTGTCATTTTCTTTCTCACTTGAAAATTTTCTAAGACCCAAAGCCCAATAGGCCTAATTCTACTAGGCCCAAATTCAGGGCGTTACAGGCACAAAGCTGCAATTCAGTACTGCATTTCATCCGTAAAATGATGGTCAATCCGAGCGGATTATTCAGATTCTTGAAGATATGTTGAGATGCTGCATTCTTGAATTTGAAAGCACGTGGGAAAAGCATTTGCCATTGATTGAATTTGCATACAATAATAGTTTTTAATCTAGCATTAAAATGGCACCGTATGAGGCTCTTTACGGTCGAAAATGCCGAACTCCATTGTATTGGATTGAGCTTAGCGAGAATAAGATTCACAGGGTTGATTTCATCAAAGAAACCGAGCAGAAAGTGAAAGTGATTCGTGACAGTTTGAAAGCGGCTTCAGGTCGTCAAAAATCTTACGCAGATTTGAAATAGAAAGATATTGAATTTGAGATTGGTGATAAAGTGTTTTTGAAAGTTTCTCCGTGGAAAAAAATATTTCGTTTTGGCAGAAAATGCAAGTTGAGTCCGAGGTTCATCAGGCCGTATGAAATTATTGAAAGAATTGGGCCAGTTGCTTATAAATTGTTTTTGCCACCTGAGTTAGAGAAGATTCATAATGTGTTTCATGTGTCGATGCTTCGATGATATAGATCTAATTCATCTCATGTTATTGCTCCTACCAAGGTCAAAATTCAGTCAGATTTATCGTATAGTGAAGAACCGATCCGAATTTTGGCACGAGAGACTAAAGAGTTGAGAAATAAGAAAATTTCTTTAGTCAAAGTGTTGTGGCATAAACATGGAGTTGAAGAGGCTACGTGGGAGCCTTAAGAGGTTATGAGAGAGCGATACTCAAACTTATTTACTGGTAAGATTTTCGGGGACAAAAATCCCTAAGAGGGGGAGAGTTGTAACAGCCCAGTTTAGACCCTAGTCAGAATAGTGGTTTTAGGACCACAAATCTGAGGTCGGAGAAATATTTCAATATTATTTTTGGTGTTTACAATATGTGATTTAGCATGTGTGAAAATTTTGTGTGAAAATTATATCGTTTGTGTGCTTAATTTGCAAAAAGGACCTAATCGCATAAAATGTAAAAGCTATGTGCTGATTGTTAAATTGCTTATTGGCATGGCTTTTTAAATGAGGGGTCCTTATGTTGTTATTAAACCATTTAATGCTTTAAAAGACAAAAATGGACAATATTTAGTGGAATTTAAATGCTTATAATAAGGTTATTTTAGTAAATAGTTTATTAAATGTTTAATTATAATAAAACAAATATGAAAATAAAGCCATTATCATTCACTCTTGCCGAAATTGAAGAAAGGAAAGCTAGGGCTCACATGTTTTGATATTCAGCTACTTCCAAGCTTGATTAAAGGTCCGTTTTTGTTCGGGTTTTAATAACTTCTACGTTTTTGTGATCGTTGCTTTGTGTTCTTTTAAGCCCATTTTTAATTTTTGAAATTTATGAAGATTTCAAGTTATGCCATTGATGATATTGTGAGCTTTGTGTTATTAAATGGTGAAATATGGAAGCTTGATGTTAGATTAATATGTTTTGTCTTTGAATTTTTGGTGAATTTGAGTAATTTGGACTAAATTGTGAAAATGAGAAATTGGAGGACTAAAATGTTAAATAAATGAAATATGTGGGCTTGTAGGAACACAAGGAAAATTTGGCTAGGCATGTGTGAGATGAAACTATTTGAATTTTGTGATTTTATGAAATAGGGACTAAAGTGTCGAAATGTGAAAATGTGAGGACTATTTTGTAAAATGCCCTAAATATGTGTTTTTGGATTAAATTGAATGATTTGGTGAATAAATGAGTTAGATTTGTATATGTATAGACCAAGAAAATAGAGATTCGGATCGAGATCGAGGCAAAGATAAAGTACTCGATTGATCGACTAGTCTCGGTATTTCGACGTCCGAGGTAAGTTCGTTTATAATACGAATCGATTAATTTATGTTTATACCTTATGTAGTGAGGGACTATGTGGTTAATGAATTACAAGTGTTAAATATGTATTGAAAGATGTGGCACTAAGTGTGCGGAATAGAATTGGTACAATAGAGAATGACACTGTGTGTGCGAAATAAGGAAAGTATCGACTACTTTTATTGGCACTGTGTGTGCGATACCGAGTTAAATTTGGTTTAAAATAAATGCACTAAGTGTGCTATGATATTTAAGCTTCGGCTAAAAAAACTTAGCACTAAGTGTGCGATTAAATCAAATGAGTAATGAAGAGTGATCGAAGTGTGGTATCGAGCATTGATTAGCAAGAATGTTTATTAACTAAGTGTTGGCAAAGGTATGTTCATAACCTATGTGGTTGATGATGTTTTTCATTGATAATTTGGATGGTTGTGTGAGCATATGGTTAAGGATGATATTATGTATATTTATGAATTGATCTATGTGATGGTTTAGTTTGTATATTGTAATTCAATTATTGAGTTAATAGTATTATATGACGAACTTACTAAGCTTTACAGCTTACTGTGTGAAGTGTTTCTCTGTTTTATAGTATCTTTAAAGCTAGCTCGGACCCGGGGATCGTCAGCGACTCAATCACACTATCGACTATCTATTTTTGGTACTTTTGGAAGATGCATATATATATGGTATATGGCATGTATAGGCTAGTGTTTATGGCGTGTTTTGAGATATTTGGATCTAGCCATGTGATATGGCTAGACAAGTTAATGAATTTGGTATATGTTTTGGGTTTGAGTAAATGTTGGCCAAGATGTGTAAGTAAATTCTAAGTGAATGACCTTATGATATGTTTTGGTAGAATGGAGATGGTATGTTCATGCTATGATATGGTTGAGAGTAATTGATGCATGAATTACATGTTTTTGATATGTAATTTATATTTTTGGATATTTGTGCTTAGATGGATTTGTAGAGGATGATGATTGATGCTATTAAGAGATTCAATTTGAGTATGTTTTGGTATGTTTGGATGCCAATTAGGATATGAAATGTTATTGATTATTGCATGTAGGTGTGACCCATGTGTGGGTGGCAAATTTGGCCCTGCAAATAGCCTATAATTGCCCATACGGTTGAGCACACGGGTGTGTGGCTTGACCGTGTCATTCGAGTTTGCAAATTGAAACAAGTCAGGCTCGACCACGGGCTGGACACACGGGCGTGTCCCAGGCCGTGTGATGCAAGTCAGGCTCGACCACGGGTGAGGCACACGGGCGTGTCTCAGGCCGTGTGGTCAAGTTAGTATGTATGCCATGTTTTGCCATGGCTTGGACATATGGGCGTGTCTGAGGCCGTGTGAGGCACACGGCCTGCCCACACGGGCGTGTGACCTCTGTAGCTTGGAAAAATGTTTGATTTTTGGAAAATTTTTGTATGATCTCGGTTTAGTCCCGACCCCTTTCTAGTGCATGTCTAAGGTCTCGTAGACCTCGTTAAGTGACTATATGTATATATATTGATATGTTTGAATTGTGTTATACTATGTGTTGAGAAATGATTGTAAATGTTCCGATTGTTCGGTAATGCCTCTTAACCCTATTCCGGCGACGGTTTCAGGTTAGGGGTGTTACAAATTAACTAACTGCTCTAAGTATATGCCAAAGGTGTCAATTGGGCAGATGGGACTGCGCCACTCAGATTCCTTCAGCTACTTGCCCAACGTAGGACCCGTCCATTCTGGGTATTACAGGGCTAGGCTGAACTGGTGCTAAGTAGAATACCAATTCGGTCTCATCTACCTAAATTACTTCCTAGAGTCATCAATTCTAGGGTTTAATCATATTCAACCTAATCCAGCTAACCAATTTAGAAACCCTAAATCCAATCAAACCACTTCCACTTTAGTTAATCAACCAACCTAGGGTTTAGTTACTGACCATTCTAGATGCAAACATTCCTACCCAGTTATCGAACATTCAATTAAATGCAAAATAAAAGAGAAAGGAAAGATTTACCTAGAAAACCAAAAATATTGATTAGGTGATCAATTGTTTGAACGCATGAACAATTAATTGATTGTTGCATTGGAGAAAATTATAACAGAAAATAAAAGAAACAAAAAAACGGAAAAGAATCTTTAATTGAAAATATCAAAGTATTGCAATAACTAAAAAGAAGCTAAATCTATTCTAAAACCCTTATGAATCTATGTAAATAACTAAGAATAAAACTAAAAACTCCTCTTAAATTTGTTCTCATGAGCTAATAATTATAGTGTTATTGTATTATGACCTATTTAGGTCAATTACAAGTTGCTTAATAGGTTAAGTGAGATTGTGCAGACAAAAACACCCTTTTAGAATTACTAGCCTCATCGATCTGTGTCACAAATTTGTTGGCAAAATACTTAGCCTTTGGGACTTAGGTGGAATGTTGCGACTTTGCCTTCTTGATGTCGCGACATTGTCCCCAGTAGCTTGGCTCATGGATTTGAGTTGGAAAATCAGCTAAGTGTTGAGGCTTACTTCAATGTTGCGACTTTCTCCTTGAATGTTGCGACATCGATGGTAGTCCACTGACTCATTGGTTTAAGTTGTTGTCCTACATGCTCAATCAACTTGTTAGTTCTTCTTTAGACCCGTATCGACCTAAAAGGTCATAAAACAACACAAAAGCTCAATTTATTCAATTTAAACTTAAAAATTAGATAATATTAAAAATTAACATAAAAATATAAAATTACTTGTAACACCCCAAACCCGGCCCAAACATTACGACCGAATTTGGTTTGCTACAGAGAAAAGATTTTGAAAACCATTTTAAAACCGATTTCCAAATTAGTCGAAATGCCTTTCAATTTAAAGTTTCTTTGTTAAAATCCAACTTAATATATTGGCAGAGTCGAGTTGTTCACAAATTTCGAATGTACCCGACGGTACTTTAAAAACTTTTTGCGTTTAATTTGAGAAAAACATGTGCATCCGTTTTAACATCATCAAATAGTTTAAACAAAACATGCAGCAATAATAAAATAATCCTAGGAGGCCTTATTTCAATTAAGCAACATAAACCCAACAGAAAAATAGATAAAATCCAAAATTTATTTATTAAAAATCTCTACTGCATGGCCACCTCGAGTTCATCCGGCTCCTCATCTGCGGTCTACGAATCACTGAAAAATTAAAGGAGAAGGTGAGTCACCAAGACTCAATGTGTAACCCTTCCCCAATTTAATGCAATCACATACACAAATTATAACCAATTATCATGCATAAGTTTAAATGCACCCAACCTAACCATCCATACGCCTTTTTCTACCCCTTGTGGTACCAAACCACCGTGGTGCCAAACCACTGGTGACGTATAGTCACAAATGTGATACCAAATCACCGGAGATACCAAATCTCACGGTGTCCAAGACACAATTGTGTTACCAAAACACTGTGACCGAAGTCACAAATAGATGATGGGGCCAACCCATCGTGTGATACCAAATCAGCGCGGACAATCCCATATCTCAAAGTGGGGCCAACCCACGGTGGAATTAACCACGAGGACAAGTCGCTATGAGGTGCCAAACCTCTGGAGGTACCAAACCTCTCGTGACCGTAGTCACGATGTGTTACCAAAACACTAGTGTCCGTCGACACGAATATCACTTTGCCCCCTCCTCTCATCAACCCATAACAATCATTTATATGCATGTACCACAAATCATGTTGATAGATTTATTTAACAACATCCAATCGATTTATCATAAGCCATACATCAAATAATACACATACCAAATGTGTCATGCTTCCCAAAAGCATCAAATAATAATCACATAGTAATAAGAACTTACCCAAATCCTTGTTAATACCATGAAGGTATTTCATCCATGTCTACACAAAACGTTTAGGCATAAAATAACACTTAGCATATTAAAAAGTTATAAGATGTGTATGTATACACACCTTGCACCAAAAAGAGTTCTAAATCCCGAATAGACAAATCGGCCACACAAGTATTCTTGCCCCTATATTCGGCCAAAAATGAATATTAGAACCATGGCCTATTCGGCCAAACCAAAATAATTGAGAAAGGTTCCTTGTGAACCTAAAATCTTACCCAAAGCCTTCGAACACTTATCCAACACACTCCTAAAAGAATCGGCCTCACTTCCCTACAATCAACCATCATCAATAAGGTTTATTAGCCTTCGGCTTAAACGAAACTTAAAATAATAATCCTTCAAAATAGACCTTACCACCTTACCAAAACCGATTTCTAGAGAAGTCCCGATGATAACTATCTTACCTTCAATATTCGGCCTAAGTTGATCAAGATAGGAGAAGAAAATTCGGTATACCCAAGAGAGTGGATTCGGCTATGATTTGCTCAACACAATCAACCAAAGTTCAACTTGTATGGAAAAAGATGAAGTATGATAGTGAACTAATAGTTTCGGCTAAGTGCTTTTGAGAAGAGAAAAGAAAGAAATAGATAGAGTATTATGGTATAGGAGATTCGGCTAAGAAAGAAAGAAGAAAATGGACAAAAGAGATGAGTGTTTCGGTTTTGAGAGAATGAAAAGGAGAAATAGAAAATGAGCCAAAAATGACCAAATGGTCAAAAAGTATTAGGCTTATCAAAAGGTGAAATTCGGCTAACAAGAAAAGAGTTTGAGAGAAAAATTGTTTTGCACCTTTTGCATCAAATGAAAGAAATGACCAAAAATTCTTCCCAAGCCTTACCAACACTAGCATATTCGGCCAAATCCCCCCCCTTAGCCACATTGCCGTCCAAGTTCATGGCATAAAGGCCATGATTATGTTTCCAAAACATAATCCTTGATACTAGCCCCATGTCTCCATATTTTCCTTAATTACTTGATTCCCTTCCATATGATAACACTTGCCTTAAACCTATAGTCTACTAACCAAGAATAACATGGTCAACCCTTATCTTAATCATCCTTGGCCGACACTCACCATACCAAAGCAAAAATAAAAGTTGTCCAATGCTATTTAAGGGATTCGAACCTCTCCCCTCAAGCTAAACTCCATGCGCCATTACCAACTTGCCATGCACTCATCTTGTGTCACTTATTGCTACTTAAATTAACTTAAGTGCTAAGCTCATTTAATCCTCTTCTTTAAATAAGCCTTACTAAGAATTATTCTACTAAACCGAGCTTACTCAAGACTCCTAATTAAGCCTTATATCATCACGAATAATATCACAGAAATTCAAATACAAGAAAAAAAATAATTCAATCACAAATAACCCCTATTTTGGGATGTTACATTACTTGAGTATAAACTCCTTAAGTAGTGAAAAGAGCTTAATTTGCCACAATAAATTGTGGCAGGTCATTCACATTTACCAAATCATATTAATAACAATTCCATGGCAATTAAATAATTCATAGTGCATTATGGTCAAGACTAATTAAGCCAACATTTTTTAACCACTTAGTTTCAACATTTTAACCTATGGTATTTACACACATTCAGTACACTACTATTCTCATATTTATTACACAATATCATCGATTTCCTAAGTATGTTAGTATAGGAAAAGTAAAAGTATCCAAGGGTACTTACCTTTTAGATGCACACATACTAAAAATCAAATCTTTCAATCACTTGAATCCATCCTCACCTTGCTTGAGATTCTATTCCACATTATTTCCTCATTTTCTCATACACAAAATTATATCCATTATTAGCATATAACTTTCCAAGTTTTCTCTTAGCAACCAAACTCAAATATCAAGCTAGGAGAGATGGAAAATACCATTACCTACCTTATTGAATTTTTCTCTCTCTAGCTTCAACTTTCTCTCTCAAGAGCATACAAACCTTATCTAAAAGTGGAGGATTTAAATCTAGAAATCTAGAAAGGAATATGTTTTCTAGGTGATTTTAACAAGAACTCAAATTTAGGGTTGAGATGTTAAGAAATTTTGAAAAGAAAGACAAGAAAAATTCAAAATAGAAGAACCCATGAAGGAAGAGGGAGCCATATCTGGAATAAGAAACTAATACTAGTTTTTTTTTTTTTTTTTTTTTTTTTTTTTTTATAATATCAAATAAGACCAAGCCACACTTGGTCAAAATCTAAGTCAAATTTGTGATACTTCATCTCACTATTTCATTCACATTCAATGCTCAAAATTCATTTCATATATCAATTATCTTATCAAGATAATATTTCTATTATAAAATACTTAAGAAATAAGCAAAATGCCCTTATGTGGTAAAATTATCATTTTGCCCATTTTGCCTCTTAACAAAATTTTTCACAAAAAATAGGCACGTATCAAATTCAAATATCATTAGTCACATTTAACTCATAATAATAATCCTTGGATGGTGAAAAGTATACTTTTACCCTTCTTTCGGTAAAATGGGAAATTTACAATTTAGTCTTTAGACTATTCAAATCTTTTCCAATTTGGTACAGAAGTGATTTCTATAACACCAATACATTCCAAATTATCATCATACCAAATAATCAACAACAATTCACATTTTCTCTTTTTGGTCAAATTTTCATTTTATTCTAACTTTTTATAATTTACAATTTAATTTTTTACCATATTTTTTACATACAAAATTATTTTCATTGATTTTCCAACTCCAATAACAAGTTTACTTTCATAGGAATTCTCTATTTGACTCGTTTCACAATTTTCTTAAAATTTCACTGTGTCTAGTCCCAGAATATTTCCAAATGTCTTAATGGAATTTTTGGGAAAAGCTAATTTTGTTTTGGGTATTCGAATCCTAAGGGATTGAAAGAACAAAGTGATAGCATTATCCCAAGCTTCATACATAGACAAGATATTGAAACGTTATGCAATGACAGATTCAAATAAGGGAAACCAACCTTTTGTATCAAGATTTCATCTTTCTTTAAAGGGTTGTCATAAGATAGTGGAAGAAAGAGAAAACATGAGAAATGTTCATTATGCTTCGGTAGTAGGAAGTCTCATGTATGATATGTTATGCACACGTTTAGATATCTATTTCGTAGTGGAGTTGGTGAGTTGATATCAGTCGAATCTAGGACCAAGACACTGGCAAGAAGTTAAGCATATACTTAAGTATTTACAAAGAACGAGAGATTATATGCTTGTTTAATCCAGAGGAGATCTTACTCCTATCTGATATACTGATTCTAACTTCCAAACGTGTTGGGATTCAAGGAAATTGACATCGGGTTGTGTTTTTGTCCTAAGCGGTAGGTCCATTGTGTGGAGAACTATAGAGTTGTACTGTTGAATCCACTATGGAGGTTGAATATGTGGCTATTTTTTAGGGTACAAAAGAAGTAATATGGCTTCAAAAGTTCCTTACAAATCTTGAATTTGTTCTTCGTATGAAAAATGCTATCACACTGTATTGTGACAACAGTGCGAAATTAGCTAATACCAAGGAAACGAGAAACCACAAGAAGATGAAACATATTAGAAAGTATCACATCATAAGGGAGGTAGATGCAGACGAAATCATGGATATATTCAAGATTGCATCTGAGGACAACCTTGCAGACCCGTTTACCAAGACTCTACTAGCTAGGAGTTTTGAGAAACACATTAAGAGCATGAGAATACAAAATATGACTCATCTACTTCACTAGGTCAATGGGAGACTATTGGATCTTGTAACCTAAATGTAGTATATTAGTTTGTAAACTTGTAAATTTTTTGAATAGATTGGTTAATAAAACTATTCATGGATTACATTAATATACTTTGTATAATGTACTAATGTGGTTTTTGCATACAAAGCAAATGTGAAGAAAATATTGGCTCACTGGTTGTCTAATATTTAAACAAATACTAAGTGTTATTATGTGGTTGGATCGTAATATAGAAAGACAACTTATATTAGTAAACGAACCTAAACATTTCCTTAGTCTAATCGAAAATGAGAAAACTAATTGAAAGACTAATATGTCGTTTATCAAGTCCAATTGAAGAGATGCCTTATCTTGGAAATCAGAGCGGATGACTCCTAGTAGATAGAAACATAGATGTGATTGATTGGGCTGATAGTACATCAGAATAGATGATCGCTGTGAAATCAGAGTTTTAAAATTTATAAAGAGAATGATCGAACCTGGAAACTAACTATGATAACGATTGAGGCAAGTGCACCTATCGAACAAAAGTATAGCTTAGGCAAGACCGGATTGTCGAACCCAAAGGAACTAAAAGTACTAATACTATCTTTCTTTCTATTATTTAGCCTAAAATAAGTGAAGTTGTTTATTAATCTAAATTAACTAATTACTAAGCTAAAGATGCAAAGACAAAAAGAATGAATTGGGGAAATACTTGGAAAAAACTCAGTTGATTAAGACAATACCCTTAGGAAGAATCCACCTAGACTCCACTTGTTATCTAACACTGAACCAGACGATTTATTCACTTGACTTGATCCGTAGGACTCCCTAACGTATATTAAACCCTCTCTCTCGAGGCGAATAATGTCTAACCCTAGGTTAATTAATTGAAATCTCTTTCCCATTAATAACCCTCTAGAATAGTAGTAAATTGATCTATGGACTTCCCATATTAGGTTTCACCCTAATCCGGCAAAATCTCGTCACCCTATCTCTAGGTGCGCGATCAACTCCGCTTAATTATGCTAGATCTACTCTTAAGCAGGGACTTTTGCTCCACCACCTAAGCACATTCAACTTGAATTAATATCCGCGAAATATCAACACAAGAATTAAGCAAACATAATTAAGAACAAATCAAGTGTAACATCCTAGATTAGGGGTTATGCGATCGTGTGTAATTCATGAGATAGTGGGCTCAGTGGGTGTGTTGGATGTGTTCTGAGGAGTTCTAGGAACCCTAAGGTGCATGGAAATGTATGGAAATGTAAGGCAATGTATGGAAATGTAAGGAAATGTCAAGTCTCAAGTACTATGAATAAATTTTTGAATATTTTGGAAACCTAGAAATGCATGGAAATGGAAATGAACATTTTTGGAAACCTGAACATTTCTGGAAACCTGGAAATGTAAGAAAATGGTCAGCAAACAGAGCCGATCGAAAATTTTAGGAAACTTAGAAATGATGCCGAAATGTCAAATTTTAAAGTTCAAAATAGGAAATAAGGGCTAGAGGGCCTTAAAATAAAAAGTTGGAGAAGTTTGACACACAAACAGGCTTGGAAAAGTGGCACGAAAGATGCCACTTAGGGCCTAAGGAAGTGGCGTCACATGCGGAAATAGGCTGAGTTCGAGTCACATGGGAAGCAAATAAAAGAAATTTTATTTTGCTTCCAGGAAGAAAATAATGGACGGCACATGGCTATAAATTAGGAGCTTTTATTCTTTTATTTTTAAGAGATAAAGGGTGGATAAATAAGGGATAAATAATGGATTTATTTTAGATTATTTTCAAGAGTTAAATGTGGATATTATTTCTTTTATTTTGATAGATAAGGAAGAGATAAAAGAGGATTATTATTAGTATTATTTTTATTAAGAGATAAGAGATAATTATTGGATTAAGTTTTATTAAAGTGATAAATTAAGGGATAAAGCTATCAAAATAGAAGAGTGGTGGCCAAGTAAAGGACTCTAGCTAGTAATTTTGGCTATAAAAGGAAGAGTAAGGCTATTCTTCATTCATTCTTTTCTTTTCAAGAAAACCTCTGCGAAATTCTCTAAAGTTTCTCCTCTTCTCTCTGCCGAATTTTCTCTGCCATTATTCTCTTTTTCTCTTTTCTTTTCTTCTTCTATTACAAACACAATCAAAAGCCGAAGATACCAATAGCCCTAGTCGATTCCTCACTAAGCCTCAAGAGCCGAAATTATTATCCACATCAAAGCCATAGCCGAATCTTCGCTAAGGGTTCAAGCAAGAGTTCCATCAAATTCTTGATGAGGGTAAGATTAGGTTAGATTCTCATTCTATTTCTTTTAAAAATTGTCGAAATTAAGATTCTAATACCCTTAATATCTGTTGTCAAAGAGATCTTTCGGGATTTACTAAGTGTCGACTACAAGGAAGGAGAAGTTCTTTTCCGAAGGTACACCATAAGCGCGTGTTCCTAGTTATTCGGTGAATTTGGGTTTTAGAATCTAAGGTAAGTCATATTTAACATACGGCTAAGGATTATTTGTTGTGAATAAATGTTAGAAATTGATCTAACATGTAGTTATAGGGATTTCGATGAGAGGATACAAGGATTTTGGGATTTGAGAATTTCAAGGTAAGTTTTAAGAATACTAATCCTACTAGGATTTGGATTTATGGCCGAATGGCTTTTATTAAATTAGTAAGTGATTAATCAAATGTAGGAATTTGAGATCTAAGGCGATAGATCAGATTTTGGGATTTCAAGGAATTCGTTAAGCAAATCAGTGTGTACCCTACCCTAAGTTTTGATAGGTTCATGGCTATGTTTAAATTAAATGTATTATTAAGAATGTGCGTACTCACACTAACTTTCAATATATCATATGGCAATTATTTTAATATATGAATATGCATAAGAATGTGAATGTGGCTAAGTACCACAAATGTGGTAAGAGTACCAGTGCGTTTCCTACTTTCGATAGGATTACGAATATGTTATATTGTTAACATGTGAATAATGAGAAATTAAGTATGTTATGCATTTATGGGGCATTCGGGATATATGAGAAAGGGAAGAAGGTGTTGACTTGGTCTCACCAACGGAATATGGTGACTACGGTCACAAAATTTGAATATGGTAACCGGTTACATTATCTCGAATTTGGTAATTTCGGTTACATTATTTGAATATGGTGTCTAATGACACAAATTATATGGGCGATGAGCACGTCGATCGCAGCGATCGCCTTCGATGGTGTGTAGCGGATGGAGGGTTGACTTAGTAGTCCCCTACGGTGTGACCGGCGAGTGCGGGTGGTGTGTAGCGGATGGTTAATTAGGTTTGGGTTTGGGAATGCATCATTAATTGTATTCTATGATTTGAATGTGTATCATTTGCATGCCTGATTCTATTATGACTTAGTTTTGTGTACACATTGAGTCTCATGACTCACCCGTTTGGGGATTATTTTTCGTGTGATGAGCGATAATGGACCGGGTGGCGGGGAGCTTAAAGGTGGCCATGCATAGCAAGAAATTTATGATTTGGACTTTCAATTTATTTTAAGTATTTTAAGTTTTACTTTGGGATCATTGATATAATAAGGCCATTGTGGTTTGCTTTATTTTTCTTTTATTTATTATGTTTATGGATTTTTATCAATTAAAGTTTAAGTAAATTCCTTTTTAAAATTAACTCTAAATGTTTTGTCACCTTATATAAATGGGTTTTAACATAAGATAAATTTGTTTTCAACTCAAGCCCAACCCAAACAATATTTTTTTAAAAATCATACAAGTTTTTCCTAAGTAACAAAAGAATTTTGAACCGGTTTACTTGAGGAACATACCAAATCTGGTCAAAGCTCGTGGGCCGGGTTTGGGGTGTTTCATCAAGTATTTATCATATAGTTCAGAAAACAATAACAAGATTCATCTAGGTTTCATCCCCCTTCAGGTATCTGAAGGGTTTAGTTCATAATAATAAAGGAAAACATCTCAGAAGAAAAGATAAAACAAAACATAAGAAATCCCTAAAACCCCCTGAAGGAATTGAAGAGGAGATCCTCCGTCTTGAGTAGAATTCCGACTTCTTGAGATGGATCAACTGGCTATCCCTTAAGAGTTTCCCACAAATCTGACCTTTTCGGCTCGGCTCCTTGGCCTAGCTGACCGCCCGTCGACTCCCCTTTTTAGGTTATACTCAGGGTGTATTTATAGGCTTTTGGAATGTGTTTCTTTGCCCCTAAGTATCCTTTTTCGAGTGAAATTACTCTCCTCCACGGCAGGGGCACGCCCATGGCACACGCCCGTGTGAATCGTGGCCAAACCGTGTTGGACTCCGTTAATGAGGCACGGTTGTGTAGATCGACATCAGGCCGTGTTCTAGTATATTTGAGGAGGCATGGCCGTGTGGGCTTTAGTCCAGGCCGTGTCGATTTCTTCTTTGGCCCATTTTGGTCCGTTTTGAGCCTGTTTCTCGTTCTTTTTATTCTTGGGTGCTTTCCTGAGTATAAGACATGAAAAGAAAGGTTTAAGAGCACCTTTTTACATAAATCAAGGGATAAATCATCCAAAAGTATGCGAAATACGGGATTAAAATATGTTACTATTTCGGTTTATCAAATACCCCCACACTTAAGCTTTTGCTTGTCCTCAAGCAAAATTCTCAACTTACAATTAAAACGAACTTTTAATAATTCATTATTTTCATTAATAGTGTTTCATCATAATTCAAGGATAATTTATACATAGATAATTCAATTCAAAGAGTCCTAAGGATTCAAACAATCTAAGTCATAGATTTCTAGCTTGAAAATATAGGCGTCTCCCCTTATCTAAATAATTACCTTTAATTCAAAACTGACAAGGATTGACATCCTCACTAGAGATTCACTCAAATCACTCAAAGTGTTTAAGGTTCAATAAAAAGCGCTCAAAAGTCGAACATGAAAATTTAATCCCATAGGCTTGCCTGAAAATCAAATCTCCACCACTATAATATGAGATGATGCACAAATCAAAAGGTCTTTGTCAGGGTTGTAACAGGGCTAGGGTTAAGGTGTGGATAGAGGTTGAATTAGAAGGTTAGAATCGAGATTGAATTGATAAAATACCAAACTAGAAACAACAAACTGAATAATTACATAATGGATTGAAACTTTAAACTCATAATACGAGCTTCTTCTTCAATATTTGGAATTCAAACGTATAAGCTCACTTAATCACATAACTAATAATGAATAATGAATATACTTTTGATTGATTTTTTTTAAGAACAAATCATAAATACATAACAAAGGATAAATTACTAAAATAAAAACATAGTTAGGCTATTAATCAAATCAAATCTCGATATATGGGTAGTCAAAAGGAATGGGGATAACAAAAACAAAGGGTTTCTGGGTTAATATTAGCGGTTAAGTCAATAAAAAAGGTTGTTAGGATCAAAGGGGTTCACTAGGGGTTAATTGTGAAGGTAGGCTTTTAATGGAGTTAGTGGGTTAAAACCTAGGTGCCTGTATCATCTCTGTATATCAAATCATAGGTGTGGTCTCGATATGTATAAACGAGGCAAGTTCTAGAATAACAAATCAATGTTGACACACTCATAATCAATAAAGTGAGCATGAAAAAGAATATATGCTCTATAAGGCTCAAAATCTCACAAATATTATGGGTATTTTGATATCAACCTCGTAAATTTCAAACTTCAAAGTAATATTTAAACTCAGTTCGACAACCTAGAAAATTTTTAATTTCTGGAAAATAGACTTATCATGCTTGATTCTCTAGTATTCTTAGAATTTAATTATCAATGCACAATTATCAATGACTTAATCTAAAACATATCAATAAAAATCATAAATCATCAGAAATTTCATCCTAATTAGTAATATGAGGAATTCACTTAAAAAAAAAACAAGACTAAATTCAGGATTTTGAGAACAATGCAAAAAGTTTGGCACCTAATTTCAGAAATTTGAGAATAATGAAAAAACTTAGGCACCTTTTGAGGATGTTCACCCCCCACACTTAAGATGTACATTGCCCTCAATGTACAAAGTTAGATATATCGACAATAATACTAAAATCATAAGATATGGGGAGAATTGAAACATCTTGAATTTTGGATGGATTCCTTGAGTCGGAGGTAAAAGATAAGTTGGAGGGGCCGGTCTGGATGACGATCCTACGCTAGATGAAGAAATTAGGTAGCTCGTGGAGGATTAGCCAGGATATAATAATAATTAAAACTATACTAATTAAATAATTAAAGAAAAACAAGCTAGAGTGAAGAAAAATAATGATGAAACTAAAATTAAAAGAAAAGATGGATGGACCGTAGAGTCCTTATTGTTGGGTGTGCTTTCTAAGTCTGAGGATATGGTGGTGGTCGTGGCGTGATTCCCTAGCAGCCTTTAGAACCCAAAATCAAGAAACTAAGATAAAATAAACTAGATTAAGCATAAGATTGTTAAAGAGAAGGAAAATAAAGGAGAAGATAAAAATAAAAGAACAGATAATTGGTCTCAAAGACCCTTGGCTTGGCGAGTGATTAAAGCGGCCGGCATGAACTTATATGTATCGGTCTCCATGAGGGAGACTGTGCTTGGCTTCTTCCGCTTCTTTGGCATTATTTTGGTGTAGCTCAAAGGTATAGAGAAAAGGGGTAGGAAAGAAAATAAAAAGTTGAAGGTTGAAAGTTAGTAGGAGAAGAGGGGGAGGGGGGTTTAAATAGATTTTAAAACCTGGTACCATCCCACGCCCGTGCTCCTTAGGCGTGTCGATTCACACGGCCGCCTCGCACGGCCGTGTGTCTAGGTGTTGGTTCACCTACGCCCGTTTTACAGATTGCCACGCCCATTGGTGATAAGTCAGTGTCGTCCACGGCCGCGTCGCACGGCCGTGGCATTCTGTCGGTGCCCGTGGGGCGGTGGTTAGAGTCCGTGACTTCGAAGAATTGATTGACTCGTGCCACCTCTGCGCCATGTCGATCTGGCGATTCGGGGCATCCACACGCCACCACGACCACGGCCGTGTGCTGGGCCGTGTGGCACGGAAATCTGCACTTTTGGTTAGTTTAAAGCTAGATACTATAAAGAAAGGGTAAAATAGAATAAATAAGAAAAATAAAAATGTAAAAGTTAATGGGGTTAGTGCTCGGGTTGCCTCCCGAGAAGCGCTCGTTTATAGTATTAAGCTAGACTTTCCTCTCGTTTGCATCATCAGGGTGGTTTGAGGAGTTGATATTCCTTCCTCATGCTATCAGTTGTATCCTCGTGAAAAAAATTAAGTCGAGATGTGTTTATAGTAAAAGTACCAAAAATAGGATTACTTACCTCGACTGTTCCGTATGGGAAAACACTGGTTACCCTAAAAGGTATTTCTTTGTTTGTGTTAGGGTCCGGAGGAGATATTCGAGGATCTGCCTTATCTAACAATACCTGATCTCCTATTTTGAAGTGATTTGTTGTTCCTATGAGCTCTTCTGGGGGCTCCTTTGGTTT
Source organism: Gossypium sturtianum (assembly GCA_025698515.1). Taxonomy (NCBI): domain Eukaryota; kingdom Viridiplantae; phylum Streptophyta; class Magnoliopsida; order Malvales; family Malvaceae; genus Gossypium; species Gossypium sturtianum. The sequence continues at coordinate 102,491,268 of CM046944.1, forward strand.
TACCTTGTGTGGTTTCGGTTCTTCGTCGTGTAACCCTAATTTTTCCTTGAAGTGCGTCTTCCACTCGTCTAGATCATTGATCTGAATCCTTCGATCTTCATGAACTACTTCCTTGTTGGCATGGGTTTTAGGATCGGGTTCAGTTGTATTCTTTTGTGGTGCTTCCTGAAAATAAGGGTTAACCAAATGGTTATTAGTAGAATTTACGTTCTCACCTTGATTACTCGATGTTCTGGCTAAGTCGAGAGCCTTGAGGGTGACCGTCTCATTACCTACACGAAGTATGAGTTCTCCTACGTCAATATCAATTTTAGTCCTGGCAGTTGCTAAAAAGGGTCTTCTTAAAATTAAGGGAATCGAATTATCCTCATCCATGTCTAAGACAACAAAATCTACTGGGAAAACGAAATTTTCAATTTTTACAAGAACATCTTCGATAATACCTCTAGGAATTCTAACAATTTTATCAGCTAATTGAATGCCCATCCTAGTTTGCTTGGGTTTCCCTAGACCTAATTGTTTAAACAATTTATAAGGCATGACATTTATGCTTGCCCCTAAATTAGCTAACGCATTATCAACAGTTAGTCTACCAATTAAACATGGAATTGTAAAACTCCCTGGATCTTTTAGCTTTTGTGGTAGTCTATTCTATAACATTGCTGAGCATACTGCATTTAATTCCACATGTGGATCCTCGTCTAATTTGCGTTTGTTTGTCAAGAGATGTTTTAAAAATTTCCTCGAATCTGGCATCTGTGAAAGAGCTTCAAGTAGCGGTAAGTTAATATGTAATTTCTTTAAAAGTTTAAGAAACTTACCGAACTGTTCTTCTATGTCATCCCTCGTTAATGCTTTGGGATATGGTATGCGAGTTTGGTACTCCTTGATTACCGGTTTTGGTTTTTCTTGTGTTACCTCAACTTTACCTTCTTCTACCTTATTTCTTTGTATTGGACTGGGTTCGTCTAATCCTTCACTTTCTTGAGCTGTTATGGCTTGGATTTGCTCCTTTGGATTAATCTCAGTGTTGCTTGGTAGACGCCCTTGCGATCGTTCAGACATCAGCTTTGCGAGTTGTCCAACTGACTTAGAAACTTCCTCTACTGACTTAGTGACTTCCCTAACTTGGATCTCGATCCCTTTGATCGATGCATGTTGGGTCTTAAGGGTGGTTTCAGTGTCTTGGAGATGGTTTTCTGTGGATGTCATGAATCTTGTCAGCATCTCTTCAAGATTCGGCTTCTTCTTCTGTGGATAGGGCTGATTTTGGAAATTTTGAAGAGGTTGTTGTCTTTGATTTCGTTGATTTCCTTGACCTCCCCACGAAAAATTTGGGTGGTTCCTCCAACCTGGGTTATAATTATTACTATATGGGTTATTATTAGATCTGAAATTGTTACCTATGTAGTTCATCTGTTCGCTCTCTGTGCCCGGTTGGTAGGGTGAGTACTCAGGATTCGCCACGGTTCCACTTACATCGCACTACATTACTGGATGTACCTGCGAAGAACACAAACTATCAAGCTTTTTATTCATCATCTCTACCTGTGTTGATACCATGGTTACTGAATCTATGTTGAAAACTCCGGCTGATTTTGTTGGTTTGGTCCTTGTAACCTGCCACTGATAGTTATTTAGTGACAACTCTTCAATAAAATCGTAAGCTGCTTCAGGAGTTCTGTTGTTCAAGGTTCCACCGGCGGCTGAATCAATTAATTGCCTCGTTGAGGGGTTTACACCGTTATAGAAAGTTTGGACTTGGAGCCACAAGGGTAAACCATGGTGCAGACACCTTCTCAAGAGATCCTTGTATCTCTCCCATGCATCATATAATGTCTCTAAATCCATCTGCACAAAAGAGGAGATATCATTCCGTAATTTGGCCGTTTTGGCCGGTGGAAAATATTTTAATAAAAAAATTTCGGTCATTTGATCCCATGTAGTGATTGACCCTTGTGGTAACGAGTTTAACCACTGTTTGGCTTTATTCCTTAATGAAAAGGGAATTAACCGAAGCCTTATGGCATCATCGAAAACGCCATTTATTTTGAAGGTATCACGAACTCTAAAAATTAGCTATATGAGTGTTTGGATCTTAAATCCACGCAAACCATCAAATTGAACAAATTGTTGAATCATTTGTATAGTGTTAGGCTTTAATTCAAAATTATTAGCGGCTATAGCGAGCCTAACAATACTAGATTCGGCTCTGTTAAATGAGGTTTAGCATAATCATACATAGTACGCGGAGCATTATTTTCTGCCACATCTTGTGGTGGTGGATTATTTTCGTCCATCCCTTGATGCGATTGGATCTGTCTTCTCGCTCTTCTTCTTGGTAATTTAGGGCTCGCCTAATTTCTCTGCGATTTCTACGAGCAAAGAGCTTCAATATCACTGTCGTAGACTAGTGGTCCTCTCGGGTTCCTTCTAGTCATAAACTAGAGGTACCTGCTAGAAAAAGAAAGGAAAAATTTAGCAAAGTTAAAATTTAAACTTAAGAATAAAAGTAAATTGCAGAAAATAAAAATAATGGCTAAAGTAATAAAAATAGAGCTTTCTTAATATTTTAGTTCCCGGAAAGCATGCGCGCAAAAAACTTGATCATTGTGAATTCGAGTTTTAAAATTTATAAAGAGAATGATCGAACACGAAACTAACTATGACAACGATTGAGGCAAGTGCACCTATCAAACAAAAGAGTATAGCTTAGGCAAGACCGGATTGTCGAACCCAAAGGAACTAAAAGTACTAATACTAACTTTCTTTCTATTATTTAGCCTAAAATAAGTGAAGTTGTTTATTAATCTAAATTAACTAATTACTAAGCTAAAGACGCAAAGACAAAAAGAATGAATTCAGGAAATACTTGGAAAAAAACTCAGTTGATTAAGACGATACCCTTAGGAAGAATCCACCTAGACTCCACTTGTTATCTAACACTGAACTAGATGATTTATTCACTTGACTTGATCCGTAGGACTCCCTAACGTATATTAAACCCTCTCTCGAGGCGAATAATGTCTAACCCTAGGTTAATTAATTGAAATCTCTTTCCCATTAATAACCCCCTAGAATAGCAGTAAATCGATCTATGGACTTCCCATATTAGGTTTCACCCTAATCTGGCAAAATCTCGTCACCATATCTCTAGGCGCGCGACCAACTCCGCTTAATTATGCTAGATCTACTCTTAAGCAGGGACTTTTGCTCCACCACCTAAGCACATTCAACTTGAATTAATATCCACGAAATATCAATACAAGAATTAAGCACACATAATTAAGAACAAATCAAGTATTTATCATATAGTTCAGAAAACAATAACAAGATTCATCTAGGTTTCATCCCTCTTCAGGTATCTGAAGGGTTTAGTTCATAATAATAAAGGAAAACATCTAAGAAGAAAAGATAAAACAAAACATAAGAAATCCCTAAAACCCCCTGAAGGAATTGAAGAGGAGATCCTCCGTATTGAGTAGAATTTCGGCTTCTTGAGATGGATCAACTGGCTATCCCTTGAGAGTTTCCCACAAATCTGACCTTTTCGGCTCGGCTCATTGGCCTAGCTGACCGCCCGTCGACTCCCCTTTTTAGGTTATACTTAGGGTGTATTTATAGGCTTTTGGAATGTGTTTCTTTGCCCCTAAGTATCCTTTTCCGAGTGAAATTACTCTCCTCCAAGGCAGGGGAACGGCCATGGTACACGCCCGTGTGAATCGTGGCCAGGCTGTGTTGGACTCCGTTAGTGAGGCACGGCCGTGTAGATCGACATCAGGCCATGTTCTAGTATATTTTAGGAGGCATGGTCGTGTCGATTTCTTCTTTGGCCCATTTTGGTCTGTTTTGAGCCCGTTTCTCGTTCTTTTTATTCTTGGGTTCTTTCATGAGTATAAGACATGAAAAGAAAGGATTAAGAGCACCTTTTTACATAAATCAAGGGATAAATCATCCAAAAGTATGCTAAATGCGGGATTAAAATATGTTACTATTTCGGTTTATCAATAGACCCAAGAAGAATAGATCCTGAATCCGTTTATTGACTTATTCACTTGTGATGGTCATAGTGTGACATACCTTAATCCTGAGTTGATGATGGACTATGTATGCGTGGCTCTTATACTTTGATGTAAGTATAACCTAGATTGTAACACCCGATGTAACACCCCTTATCCGTATTCAACACCAGAACCGGGTACGAGGCATTACCGGGCTTAACTCACTTGTACTTACAACTTTAGGCTATAAAATTTCATCCCAACTTAAAACTTATCATTTACATTCAAAACATCCTCATAATGGGCCTACGAGGCCTTAAACAAGCAAACAGAGGGTTTTGGAACCCAACCGAGAACTTTTGTACACTTAAATTTTTTTGCCTAAACAGGGGCCACACGCCCATGTGGGCAGGCCGTGTGGTCACACACGCCCATGTGGGCAGGCCGTGTGGTCACACACGCCCGTGTGGGCAGGATGTGTGGTCATACACGCCCATGTCCTTAGCCCGTGTGGATTTATTTTTCATTTCGAACCTACAGGAATTTTCACACGGCCGGACACATGCTCGTGTCAATGGCCCGTGTCCCTCACACGGCCTAGACACGCCCGTGTCCTCACCCGTGTGTGAAAACCTTAGCATTCTGTTTATGATGTCAGTAGTCTCTTAAGGGGCACACGGCCTAGGCACACGCCCGTGTGTCTAGCCCGTGGTCAACACTGACTTGCAACATTAACATGCAGGGGACACATGGCCTGGTCACACGCCCATGGGACTGACCGTGTGTCACACATGGCCTAGACACACCCCGTGTGTCTACCCGTGTTGACCAAATTCAAGGCTATTTTCCAAGCCATTTAGCTACCCTCACTTGCACACATTCACACATCATCACATAACATTCTCAAATCATCAATTATAATTCTTGAATTTTCACATTTGAATCATGAAAATTAAACTATCTTCCCATATACGAGGGAGAACTATTACTAGAATCATTACAATCGACATGAGCCATCATCCATGGCTATACAGATCCAACTCATAACTCTTTTAGGCCAACACATTTGGCTACTGTAACTATGACTTAATTAGACCAAAATAAGATCCCTATACATGCCATAACTCAAGAAGACTTGAAACATTATTCCCAAGGGACTGCTCAATAGTGTTAAAACGTCTCTGGCGGTTTCCAACCCGAGCTAGTTAAGTTAACCTATAAGAGATAGGAAAGGAAGAGGAGTAAGCAATAACGCTTAGTAAGTTCATATGCAAATGATAAGCAACTATTAACATTTATTTATTTTACTCAACCACAAGGTAATATAATGAGATTTTCACTTAAGCTTATGAATACCCATTCAATCATTCATAACGCTTACTCATTCTAAACTTTCACCTGTCACAAACTCATATCATAAAACATGGTTCATATTTACTTGCATTTATACCGTGCATTTATCACCACAAAGCCACATACAAATTTCACTTCGTCAAGTTTCTCGTTATCACCCCAGAATAGCAATAAATACTCGGTGGTTTCGCACACAGCCCACCATTCAATAAACAATAAGGTGGTATCGCACATAGCCCACCATTAATACTAAGCACGATGGTATCGCACACATCCCATTGGTAACAAATAATAAGGTGGTATCGCACACAGCCGACCGTTGATAATATTGGCGATGGTATCGCACACAGCCCATCGCTAACAATAAGTAAGGTGGTATCGCACATAGCCCACCATTATTACACATTCACGGATATTTATCCACATACATTTTCCTATTTCGAATGTTCATCGGGGAACATCCTCACACACTATCATTCCTAATTAGATTTCTACAATAATCATTCGCATTCACGCAATGCCTTAATAAATATAACATATGAAATCAGGGTGCATCGTTTACACATAACTCACCATGGTTTCCTCATATACCGAATTCACCTCAAGTGAGTTCTGGGCACATACCTACACCTCTCATGGTGTACCCACATACTTCCTCATTTTCAACATAGCTGTTGAATCATTCAAGATGCTAAAGAACACTCTTGAGTCTCATACATATAGTATCATATCAACATCATACCCCCTATAGGGTCTTACATGAAATATCATATCGATGCCATGTCCCTGACATGGTATTATATGAAATCTCACACCGAGGCCATATTCCAAATATGGTCTTACACGGGACCTTAATTATTATAGTACCATGATATTTGCATTCCCTCTATTTTTAGATTAAATTGAAGACTTTCAATTCTTGACATCTCGTCAAAACGTATTTAATATATTCATAGAGTCAATATACAATTCATACAACATCGAAATATTAAATACTTCACTTATAGTTGCATTATTAGCACACGAACTTACCTTGATATCAAAAAGGGCAAAAAGGGACCTAATTGTCCATATTTTTCTTTTCTCCCGTTCTAGGTCCGAATCTCGTTTTCTTTGATCTAGAACAATAAAATTTTCTCATTTAATCATTTTATGATCATATTACAACACAATCTCTACTTAGGCAAAAAATGACCATTTTGCCCTTGTACAATGGCAAAATTATGATTTTGCCCCTAGGCTTGTAAATCATTTTTCATCACATTTTCTTATTAAACAAACCTAGCTGAACATTTATTTCTCTTACAACTACTCACAAATCCAACTATTTCATGCATTTATTACCAAATTACAACATTTACAACTTAGTCCCATTTAGGTGTTTTCATGATAACACCTTTCACAAAAGTTGTTTCTCATCTCCCTAACATTCATTTTATTCCATAAAAACTCAACAAACAACATAAACTCTCTCATGGCAAGTCCCTAGACTTTCAACCATTTAGCAATTTAGTCCCCTCATTAGCTAGCTTAAGCTTTGGGGGTTCCAAAAGTACAAAAATTATCAACTAAAACCATCAAAATCACTTACTTGTAAGGAAGAAAGCTTGGCTGAATTTTTGAGCTCTCAACCCCCATTTTTGCTGCTCATTTTCGGTGGAGAGAAGATGGAGAGAAAAGGTGATATTTTCTTTTCTTTATTTTATGATAAAAATAAATTTTTATCACCAAATTTCCACCTAACCATTGACAAAGTCCTTTCTTTGTCCCCCTATGGCCGGCCATCAGTCCTCCCATGGCCTATTTGCATTTAAGGACCTCCAATTAATATTCTATGGCTATTTGGCACCTCTAGCAAATAAAATAGAACTTTCGCACTTTATGCGATTTAGTCTTTTTTCGCAATTATGTGTTCAATCGTTAAAATTAAGGTACCAAAATTATCATGCATCCTTATAAACATGTTACAACCCATAAGATAATATCAAAATAATTTTCCTCCACCTCGGATTAGTAGTCTCGAAACCACTGTTCTGACTAGCCCCTAATTCCGGCTGTTACAATTCTCCCCCCTGAGGGATTTTTGTCCCCAAAAATCTTACCAGAAGAAGTTGCTTTCAACATTCAAGAAACGTTTCCACCAACCTTTCAAAATCTCAAGTCGATGTACCCTCAAACCTCTTTCTTGCTAGAGACCTTTAAGCCGTAGGATACCAGGTTGAAGCACAACTTTAAAACTTAAATTGCCCTTCCTCTAGGGCACATATACTCAGTAATCTAACAAATGTGAACTCTGCACAAGCTAAAATGATCATTCAGATCTTATTGAATAATTCACTACAATTCGGATGATATCCCTCTCATTGGGAAATCAAGTCAATCCAAATTCGAAATCTATAGTATTTTATGACACTTTCTCCCTAGGATTTTCACCGACTGTAATAGTCCTGACTTTGAACACTCTGAAAATTTAGCTTTTACCGGTCGACTACATCTGAACATAAAATCAATCATATCGTGATGTGTATTCAATTGTCAAAACATTTATGCACATAACCGTACCCTTTTCTTATTCTTAAATGGGTAGACATGTTACTACTGGGCCTTATACCAAAACTTTTGCATAAGTTCTGGATTCATCAACCTGCAAATTCTATCTCAAGGTAACAATAATAACAAAAATCTTATCCGATCTGAATTTTAACATCTGAAACAAACTCATTTGGAACTTATTTAAAACATCATTCACTATCTCACTTCTGAACTCCTTTGTTTAAAAAGTAAAACTCGCTTTAGCCATTAACATCGCTAAAACTAGGATACTACCGGCCAAGGTCAATCGAGTAACTAACTCGTATTGATTAAACAGGGGTTTTCCATCCAGATATTTGTACTATGTCCACTATCCGAGAAGTATTTCAACAACTATACATACTCTTGTAACAGTTCAAGCCATTTTCACTGTCTCACATTCAAATTTTTCTGCAGCATTAGATACTCTAGCTCATCAGGATTCAGAAAGCACATGACGTTTTTCCACAAATCATATTATAACATCAATTTCACAACACAGAAACAAAAGTGATCGTCTTTGGATCACCAATTTAACAATTCTTTTCGACGTAATCTCTAACCACCCAAAGATGTAAACTACCTCTTTACACTCTGGTATTAAAACACCTTTCAATTTATTCATTAGCGCATCATTAAATATCATAAACTCTTTTTCTCGATTCAAACTAAACTCAATACTAGAACTTTCAGTGAATAATACCTTCAATAGCTTTCAACTTTACCATCCTGCAACAAACCATTTAAACTTTCGTAAAGGTGACAACCTTTCAACCAGAACAACTTAAACTTGTAATATTGCATAACCAGTACAATCTTTAAAACATTCAGATATTCTACCCAAAACTGTTCTCACCTTCTAATTACCTTTATCACTATATACATTAATAATTGTTTCCCCACTAAACTCTTTTATTTCATACTCATGAACTCATTCAACTTGACTCTCGTAAAAAAAATCTCATTATAAATCAACAGTGATAAGGGGGTGAGGTCATAAAGCCTCTAACTTTACTATCATGACTACGCACATATGACTTAGCATTCATCATTAATGAAATATCATCATAATTACACAACTCGCTTCAAGCGAGTTTTCACGCTTACTCATGTTACAATTGTTTCTATCACCCATAGGCCCGGGACAGTGATTTTACTAACTCAGACTCCATAATAATATCTATTCAAGTACTCAACATTTAACTCTGATTTGTCTTACCATCACTTATCAAATTAGAGGACGTCTTACGGGTTTGAGGTCTTACTCGTATCACAATATCATAGCCCAGTTATAATATTACATGTCGTCACGATGCCATAGCCTTGCTATGGTCTTACACAAAATCTCATATCGATACCAATGCCATATCCCAGATACGATCTTACATGGAAACACATGTCGATGCCGATTTCATATCCTAGATATGGTCTTGCACGGGATCTTATATCGATGTCGACACCATATCCCAGATATGGTCTTACACGGAATCACGTATCGTTGCCAATGCCATGTCCCAGACATGGTCTTATAGGGGGTCACATGTACTGCCATGGTCTATCCATGGTCTTATTCATCTATTTGTTATTGAACAACCGTACTCATCTCCTGCGTTCTACTTAATTTAACATCCCAGTTTAACTCCCACGCTATCATAATATTTGTGGCTTCATAACAGAGTCATAAAACAAAACATTATATATCCTCTACTTTAACAATCGTACATGAGATTCAACTATGTGGACATACTAATTATACATCATTCAAATAGTTGTACATACACCTATATCCCGTTCACTGGGTAAGTTTACTCACAATATTCACTTAACCAAATAGGTTTAGTATATAACACCGTATGCACATCGAACCAACATGGATAAGCTTATCATCTTATAACTTTCATTTCATTCTTCACCCTAGGATTATCTCATTTCATACCTTATCACACACATGTCATGAACTTCTATTCATACATTCCTAAATTTCATCACATCATGAGCACATTTCAATTATATCATTATCATTTTCACCTTTATCGAAAATGGCTCGGTTGGGAATCATCTTTGTCTTAACAAAATAATCTCGTTAGAGCCGGGAGATACCACACTATCATGAGTAGTAATATGGCATGTATAGCTAAACTCTCACACGCTAGGTAAGTCCGAGAATCGACAAAACCATAGTTCTGATACCATTAAATGTAACACCCCTTACCCGTATTCAACATCGAAACTGGGTACGAGGCATTACCAGACTTAACTCACTTGTACTTACAACTTTAGGCTATAAAATTTCATCCCAACTTAAAACTTCTCATTTACATTCAAAACATCCTCATAACGGGCTTACGAGGCCTTAAACAAGCAAATGGAGGGTTTCAAAACCCAACCGAGAACTTTTGTACACTTAAATTTTTTGCCTAAACATATGCCACACGCCCGTGTGGGTAGGCCGTGTGGTCACACACGCCTATGTCCTTAGCTCGTGTAGGATTTATTTATCATTTCCAACCTACAGGGGTTTTCACACGGCCGGACACACGCCCGTGTCAATGGCCCGTGTCCCTTACACGGCCTAGACATGCTCGTGTCCTAACCTGTGTGTAAAAACCTTAGCATTCTGTTTATGACGTCAGCAATCTCTTAAAGGGCACACGGCCTAGGCACACGCCCGTGTGTCTAGATCGTGGTCGACACTGACTTGTAACATTAACATAAAGGGGACACACGGCCTGGTCACACGCCCATGGGACTGACCGTGTGTCACACACGGCCTAGACACACGCCTGTGTGTCTACCCGTGTGGACCAAATTCAAGGCTATTTTCCAAGCCATTTAGCCACCCTCACTTGCACACATTCACACATCATCACATAACATTCTCAAATCATCAATTATAATTCTTGAATTATCACATTTGAATCATGAAAATCAAACTATCTTCCCATATACGAGGGAGAACCATTACTAGCATCATTACAATCGAAATGAGCCATCATCCATGGCTATACACATCCAACCCATAACTCTTTTAGGCCAGCACATTCGGCTACTGTAACTATGACTTAATTAGACCAAAATAAGATCCCTATACATGCCATAACTCAAGAAGACTTGAAACCTTATTCCCAAGGGACTGCTCGATAGTGTGAAAACATCTCCGGCGGTTTCCAACCCGAGCTAGTTAAGTTAACCTATAAGAGATAGGAAAGGAAGAGGAGTAAGCAATAACACTTAGTAAGTTCATATGCAAATGATAAGCAACTATTGACATTTATTTATTGTACTCAACCACAAGGTAATATAATGAGATTTTCACTTAAGCTTATGAATACCCATTCAATCATTCATAATGCTTACTCATTCTAAACTTTCACCTGTCACAAACTCATATCATAGAACATGGTTCATCTTTACTTGCATTTATACCCTTCATTTATCACTACAAAGCCACATACAAATTTCACTTAGTCAAGTTTCTCGTTATCACCCCGGAATAACAATAAATACTCGGTGGTTTCGCACACAGCCCACCATTCAATAAACAATAAGGTGGTATCACACATAGCCCACCATTAATACTAAGCATGATGGTATCGCACACAGCCCATCAGTAACAAATAATAAGGTGTTATCGCACACAACCCACCGTTGATAATATTTGCGATGGTATCGTACACAGCCCATCGCTAACAATAAGTAAGGTGGTATCGCACATAGTCCACCATTATTACACATTCACGAATATTTATCCACATACATTTTCCTATTTCGAATGTTCATCCGGGAATATCCTCACACACTATCATTCCTAATTAGATTTCTACAATAATCATTCGCATTCACGCAATGCCTTAATAAATATAACATATGAAATCAGGGTGCATCATTTACACATAACTCACCATGGTTTCCTCATATACAGAATTCACCTTAAGTGAGTTCTGGGCACATACCTACACCTCTCATGGTGTAACCACATACTTCCTCATTTTCAACATACCTGTTGAATCATTCAAGATGCTAAAGAACACTCTTGAGTCTCATACATATAGTATAATATCAACATCATACCCCTGATAGGGTCTTACATGAAATATCATATCGATGCCATGTCCTTGACATGGTCTTATACAAAATCTCACATCGAGGCCATATTCCAAATATGGTCTTACACGGGACCTTAATTATCATAGTACCATGATATTTGCATTCCCTCTATTCTTAGATTAAATTGAAGACTTTCAATTCTTGACATCTCGTCAAAACGTATTTAATATATTCATAGAGTCAATATACAATTCATACAGCATCGAAATATTAAATACGTCACTTATAGTTGCATTATTAGCACACGAACTTACCTCGATATCGAAAAGGGCAAAAAGGGACCTAATTGTCCATATTTTTCTTTTCTCCCGTTCTAGGTCCGAATCTCGTTTTCTTTGATCTAGAACAATAATATTTACTCATTTAATCATTTTATGATCATATTACAACATAATCTCTACTTAGGCAAAAATGACCATTTTGCCCTTGTACTATGGCAAAATTACGATTTTTCCCCTAGGCTCGTAAATCATTTTTCATCACATTTTCTTATTTAAAAAGCCTAGCTGAACATTTATTTCTCTTATAACTACTCACAAATCCAACTATTTCATGCATTTATTACCAAATTACAACATTTACAACTTAGTCCCATTTAGGTGTTTTCATGATAACACCTTTCACAAAAGTTGTTTCTCATCTCCCTAACATTCATTTTATTCCATAAAAACTCAGCAAACAACATAAAATCTCTCATGGCAAGTCCCTAGACTTTCAACCATTTAGCAATTTAGTCCCCTCATTAGCTAGCTTAAGCTTTGGGGGTTCCAAAAGTACAAAAATTATCAACTAAAAACATCAAAATCACTTACTTGTAAGGAAGAAAGCTTGGCTGAAATTTTGAGCTCTCAACCCCTATTTTTGCTGCTCATTTTCGGTGGAGAGAAGATGGATAGAAAAGGTGATATTTTCTTTTCTTTATTTTAAGATAAAAATAATTTTTTATCACCAAATTTCCACCTAACCATTGACAAAGTCCTTTCTTTATCCCCCTATGGCCGGCCATCACTCCTCCCATGGCCTATTTGCATTTAAGGACCTCCAATTAATATTCTATGGCTATTTGGCACCTCTAGAAAATAAAATAGAACTTTCGCGCTTTATGCGATTTAGTCCTTTTTCGCAATTATGCGTTCAATCGTTAAAATTAAGGTACCGAAATTCTCATGCATCCTTATAAACATGTTACAACACATAAGATAATATCAAAATAATTTTCCTCCACCTCGAATTAGTGGTCTCGAAACCACTATTCTGACTAGCCCCTAATTCAGGCCGTTAGAATCGATGCCTGATGTAACACCTCTTACTCGTATTTGACGCTGGAACAGGGTACGAGGCGTTACCTAACTCAAACGCATACTAACATACATTTCCAGGTTATAAAATTCCATTCAAATTTAAAACTTTTCAATCTCCTTCTTAAAGTCCTTAATATGAGCCTACGAGGCCCAAAACATACTTTGGGAATGGTTCGGTACTAAACCAGGCACTTTAGGAAACTTTAGAAAATTTCACAGAAAATAGGGGCACACGCCCGTGTGGCAAAGGACACACCCATATCCCTAGCCGTGTGGATTTATTTTTCAAATTTGAACTTACAGAGGTTTTCACACAGCCTGGCACACGCCCGTGTCCCTCACACGGCCATGACACGCCCGTGTCTCCACCCGTTTGTAAAAACCTTGACATTCTGTTTCTGACGTCATCAACTCAATAAGGTCACACGGCCAAGGCACATGCCCATGTTCTTAGGCCGTGTGGCAAATTAAATTCCTAAATTCAAGTGCATACTTCACACGGGCTGGGCACATGCCCATGTCCTATGGCCATGTCTTCTACACGGTTGAGACACACGGTCGTGCCTCAGCCCGTCTGGTTACTACTGGGCATTCTATTTTACCAAATTAAGGTGCAGGGGACACACGGTCGGACTACACGCCCACGGGGCAAACCGTGTTTCACACAGGGCCTAGACACACGCCCGTGTGTCTACCCGTGTGGACAAAAGCAAGGCTATTTACCAAGCCCTTTTTGCCATCCTTACTTATACCAACATAAACCACCATCATGACTTACACACATCAATGCTACTACACTATTTTAACATGCTAAACTTATCACATACTTATCAATCCAATCATGGAATTTGCTCACCCAAGAAAAGCTTCATCATTTTCATATATCAATAATAGGAAATTGCCATCATCCATGGCATTGTACAAAATGAATCAAATATTCAAGTCAAGCCAACACATTTGGCCAAAACAATATGACACTTGACAAAAACTAAGTCCCTATACATGCCATACTCAAAATGATAAATCTAACTATACCAAATGTTCAGATTGATAGTGTGATCGTACCTCCGACGTCCTTTGATCCCTGAGCTAGCTGGGCAACACTATAATAAAATGGAAAGGAAAGGGAGTAAGCATAAAGCTTAGTAAGTCGCATGTAAATAATTAACAATAATTAATAAGCATTACCAAATTCATATAATATTATAAACTTGCATATGATTCTCGAATGATTAAAGGCATAACTTACTCTTTTCCACCCTTACTAATCACACAACATAATTCGAGCTCATTTCTCATGAATCTCATATAGGTACCTGTATCACTTATAACATAGCTGTAACTTTTCTCACTTTTGACACAATATTTAATTTACCCGTTGAACCCATTGGAATACCAAGGGATATCCGATAAGCCTCACATAAGAGTACGATGCCGATGCCATGTCCCAGACATGGTCTTACACTGGCTTATATTTCGAGGCCGATGCCATGTCCCAGACATGGTCTTACACTAGCTCTCATCTCAATGCCGACGGCATGTTCCAAACATGGTCTTACACTGGCTCTCATCTCAATGCTGACGCCATGTTCCAAACATGGTCTTACACTGGCTCTCATAATGTGGCCGATGCCATGTCCCAGACATGGTCTTACACTAGCGCACATATCGCTCAAATGTCATGGCTTGGATATCCAATCTATTCATCAACTTTCGTCATGCATATTCATAGCAATGATCAAACATTTTATGCAATATCAATTGTTTAAAGCATAAACGTAATAACGTTGTATTATTTACGTACAACTTACCTCGGTACACAAAAAGTGGGCAACTAGATTGAGTTAATCTACTAGCTTGGTTTTCCCCCGGTCTAGGTCCGGACTCCATTTTTCTTGATCTATATTGATAAAATTCACTCATTTAATCATCACATTAATCAAGACATTTCAAAATTCCTACTTTAGAAAAATTACCATTTTGCCCCTAGACTTTCACAAAATTTGCCGCTAGGCTCGTAAATCGATTTTCATAAAATTTTCTCATTAACCAAGTCTAACCGAACCTTAATTACTCTTATAGCAACTCACAATTCCAATTATTTCACACATTTACCACCTATTTTACAACCTTTACAAAAAGGTCCCTTTTTTAGGTGTTTTCATGAAAATCACTTAACAAAACTTGTTTATTTAACAACCAAGATTCGTTTCTTCCATAAAATTTCAAAAATCAACATGAATACTCACATGGTAAAACCCTAGACTCTCAACCATTTTGCAAAATAGTCCCCTGATCGTTGTATTTCAGAGTTTTAAATTTATAATGATCGATCCTGGAACTAACTATAACAACGATTGAGGCAAGTGCACCTATCGAACAGTAGTATAGCTTAGGCAAGACCGGATTTTCGAACCCAAAGGAACTAAAAGTACTAATACTAACTTTCTTTCTATTATTTAGCCTAAAATAAGTGAAGTTGTTTATTAATCTAAATTAACTAATTACTAAGCTAAAGACGCAAAGACAAAAAGAATGAATTGGGGAAATACTTGGGAAAAACTCAGTTGATTAAGACGATACCCTTAGGAAGTATCCACCTAGACTTCACTTGTTATCTAACACTGAACCAGATAATTTATTCACTTGACTTGATCCGTAGGACTCCCTAATATATATTAAACCCTCTCTCGAGGCGAATAACGCCGAACCCTAGGTTGATTAATTGAAATATCTTTCTAATTAAAACCCCTAAAATAGCAGCAAATCGATCTATGGACTCCCATATTAGGTTTCACCCTAATCCGGCAAAATCTCATCACCCTATCTCTAGGCGCACGATCAACTCTGCTTAATTATGCTAGATCTACTCTTAAGCAGGGACTTTTGCTCCACCACCTTGAATTAATATCTACGAAATATCAACACAAGAATTAAGCACACATAATCAAGAACAAATCAAGTATTTATCATATAGTTCAGAAAACAATAACAAGATTCATCTAGGTTTCATCCCCCTTCAGGTATCTGAAGGGTTTAGTTCATAATAATAAAGAAAAACATCTTAGAAGAAAAGATAAAACAAAACATAAGAAATCCCTAAAACTCCCTGAAGGAATTGAAGGAGAGATCCTCCGTCTTGAGTATAATTCCGACTTCTGGAGATGGATTAACTGGCTATCCCTTGAGAGTTTCCCACAAATCTGACCTTTTCGGCTCGGCTCCTTGGCCTAGCTAACTGCCCCCTTTTAGGTTATACCTAGGGTCTTTATATAGGCTTTTGAAATAGGTTTCTTTTCCCCTAAGTATCCTTTTCTGAGTGAAATTACTCTCCTCCACGGTAGGGGCACAGCCATGGCGCACGCTCGTGTGAATCGTGGCCAGGCCGTGTTGGACTTCGTTAATGAGGCACGGTCGTGTAGATCGACATCAGGCCGTGTTCTAGTATATTTGAGGGGGAACGGCCGTGTGGGCTTTAGTCCAGGCCGTGTCGATTTCTTCTTTGGCCCATTTTGGTCCGTTTTGAGCCCGTTTCTCGTTCTTTTTATTCTTGGATGCTTTCCTGAGTATTAAACATGAAAAGAAAGGATTAAAAGCACCTTTTTACATAAATAAAGGGATAAATCATCCAAAAGTATGCTAAATGTGGGATTAAAATATGTTACTATTTTAGTTTATCATCCCCTCATTAGCTAGATTAAGCTTTAGGGGTTCCAAAAGTACAAAAATTATAAAAAATGACCATCAAAATCACTTACTTGCAAGGGTTTAAGTTGCTAAAAGTTTTCAAGCTTTCCAAAGCCCCTTCTTGCTGAAAATTTCGGTGGTAGAGGAAAATAAAAAAGGATGATATCATTTTCCCTTTATTTTATTTTATTACATCAATTAAGTCACCCAATTTCCACCAACTTTGACCAATTTGCATTTTCTTGTCCCCTATGGCCGGCCAACACTTTCCTAAGGGCCTAATTGCACATTAAGGACCTCCAATTTAAGGTTCTATAGCTATTGGACACTTTTAGCTTGTAGAACAAAACTTTCGCACTTTATGCGATTTAGTCTTTTTTCAAAATTAAGCATGCAATCACTAAAATTAATTCCCCAAAATTTTCATGTACTTATATAATCATGCTATAACACATAAAATAATATTAAAAATAATCTCTTCGGCCTCGAATTAGTGGTTCCGAAACCTCTGTTCTGACTAGGCCCTAAATCGGGCTGTTACACCTGACCTGTTCGTTGAATCCGGGTATCGAATGCCACAATAACCTGAATTACTTGACGAAATTTCTTTTTTGAATTAAGTTACTTAATCAAATTATATTGTCTAATGATAAAAACTTTAAAGCTTCATTTTCATTGATAAATTACAGAAGTTCTAGAGCAATGCTCGAAAACATAAAATGATAACTAAAACCCTGAGGCAAAGCCTCTACGGGTGCCTCTCTATACACATGTAAGCCTCCGCATTTTGCCTCACTCCGATCAAAGTTTGGCTTGTCCCCCATGATTTTTGAATCTTTAACTATATTGCATTTAAGCAAAAAACTTATAAGTTCAGAAAAACTTAGTGAGATCTGCATACAAAATTTAGTAATAATGCGAGGTGTCCAATTCAAAATTTAAATCCCTATTATTCGCATTTTGTACCTCTGGTGGGCTATGCTTGGAGATTGCCCGAGTGATTTCAAATTTTGCGGGCTTTCCCACATTTAATTACCCTTACTGCTTTAAAGAACTAAGGCTCCCTAATTGTACTGGAATGCTCAGGCTCTATCGATCTATTTCTTATGGAGGCTTCCTAGAACATACAGTTCTGACCTTTGAAAGCTCCTCAAAATCCCGACCATTCCCCATGGCTATATTTTACTTCCACTTTCCACTATTCCTTAGGGGGATTTTCTGGCCGTTTGGCCTTGAACATATGTTTCCTCCTTTGAAAATCATGATAAGGTTATTAAATATTTCGACTAATCTTTTATCATCCTACAAATTATGATTGCATCACACCGTTGACCGATCCGTGCTTGTTTAGATTTTGTGAAAATTCCATAATTTCCTTGGCGGCTGGTATTTATAGGTACCATGTTTACCTCCTTAAGCGAGGAGTTTCCTTTACCTTTTCACAATGTCAGCTGTGGAGACACATCCTTGGTACCCCTCTTAATTCGGTGGTCTATGTTCCTCAGCCACACCAACTCATTTCTTCTCGTGACTTGCCATCCCTTGCACAATGCAGTCTCTACTCTCACCCTTAGCATCCTTCGTAAATTGCAAATTTTTCAAATATGATTCCCATGTCTAACTCTTTAGCGGATTTCCCTTATCTAATGTCCCAAAGGACCATACTGTGATTTTTGTCCTAACAGAGTATCCGGTGTTTAACATCCCATCGAACTATCTTGTGTTTACCGTCTATCGGGCTATACCATGTTTAACGTCCCGTCAGACTATCCTATGTTTAATGTCCCGTCGGACTATCTCATACTTACTATCCCATCGAACTATCCAGTGTTTGATGTTTTGATGGACTGCCTGAATTGCCATAGTCCAAGTATGGTCTTACACCTTATAATCCCCATGTTTAATGTCCTAACGGACTATCAAAGGATGTCATAGCGTCTTTCAGCTATGGTCTTAGTCCTAAATACCATGATGTCATAGCATTTTTCAGCTATGGTCTTACTCATTTTCGTCATGATGTCATAGCATCTTTCAGCTATAGTCTTACTCATTTTAGGTATATAGCCTCTGGTCGGTCTCATGGCCAAACCATGATCCTTTATTCACTCTCCCCATCACATTCAATCTATTCTTCCATTCACCGTCTTATACCTTGATGCTCGAACACTGTAGTGTCCCCTCCACAAGGCCCTGAGCTTCGCACATTATGGTTTGCACTCAACAAGATCATATGGCGGTATCTACAAAACCTTCCCTTTTTCCTGTTCCTAACTTCGCCTAACCCATAGTTAGTCACCCCTTTCATATCATACATGCATTAGTTAAACATATCATGCAGTGTATCATTAAGCAATGTACTATGCCTGTTATTCATTCAACAATCAATCTACGTTTATGATCAGCATTAACACGATATTTTTCACATAACTTCATATAGAAACTAGAAGGCAAGGAGCAGATACTTGCCTTGTTTTCTCATCCTAAACAACTTAATTAATCCAAACGCCAGAGCCTCATTTGTCCTGGTGGCTAAGCGTGACAACCATGTTATGGTTAAACAAATGGTGGTAAATTCTAAGAAACCCAAAATCTTAAATTATACAGAAGCTTTGAGAGTCTTATTCTACTTCTTTCCTCAATTCTTAAACGTAGAAGAAGATAAGGAAACTTACCAATTCTTCAATTTCTCCACCACCAGGCTTAGATTCACACCTTTTTTGCGACATCCAGAACTTCCTTCATCTTCATCTCCATTTCCTTTTTCTTTAGAGTAATTGAAAAAGATGATTCTAGGGGGAGGTGAAGACTTACAAATAGAATTAAGAGAATTATGTCTCCACTCTTGCCCATATATATACTCCTTAGACACAGTCTTCACCGACCCTTTACACCACCCATTCTTAATCATTTTGTCTCCCACTTTTGGGAACCAGCCGGTTCCCGTCTAACTGACTTGGAATTGGAATCTAACTATTCACAATTTAGTTACTAGGATTTCCCTAATTCCCCAATAGAGTTTGACACTTTGCTGGTCTTTTCAATTTAGTCCTAGCTTTCCCAAATTTTTGAGCCATTTAAGGTAACCGAGTGTGACAACTCTCCTACCCTTAAAGAGAATTTCATCCTCAAAATTTTCCCGAGGTAATGTCCACTTTTTTTTCTTGTTTTAGAAAATTCTCTACGTACCTAAGGGTAATCACTTTCATCATTATTGGGGTCAAGTTGTTGCTTTATCACCTGAAATAGACTTCTATAATTCAATAAGGGTATTACTTCTTCTCTCTATAAATAAATGGCACTGGTAGGGCTAAACACACAACTTTGAGATATTGTTATTCTACACGAAAATAGTGAGAATTTATTTTCTAAGTATAAATTCTATTTTTCGGAATAACAATTCTACTAGTTTCTATTAAGATAAATTTGCTTTCCCACTAAATGTAAAGTAAACAATTTCTATTTCTCTATTTGATTTGAGTTCGTTCAAGCCCACATTCGAAGCAATTTGTGGTACAAGAGCAATGGAGAAGGTTATCCGGTTGAAATCTGAGAATGACAAGGATCCATCTAACTAAAAACACAGGTGTGATTTCGGTAAAAGGTTTATTCCTATAAATATCATAAAACGTCTTGGTTTTTAGAATTTTAATTTTCCATTATGCAAGAAAACTATTTCCAAACCAGATTTTTTCTAGCAACTACTAAGAAATACTTCGTAGCAACCCTTAGGCTCTCATAAAGTGCTTGTAATTATTTGGCCAATCTCATTAGTGGCTTCCAACTGCAGCCCCTAGCTTGTAAATGTCAGGCCAAAACATTAATCCAATCCCAAAAATTATCAGCGACAAATGAGGCCACATCATTAGGAATTCTTCCCCTTGAGACAATGAACCCAAAAGGTTCACCTTTAGTAATCTGGCAAAGTTAAAGCATGACCCATGTTTGTAGTGGTGGAACTCGCCATAGTAACCCAATCATCTAAATTGGACCTTCAAGTCAACTTCCTAAGGTCTAGTTCCATACACGAAACTGTAAAAAGGAAGACACCAAAATTACCTTACACGTATATGTATCGACCATTATCAGGGTTCTAGTTGTTTTGTTTATCAACAATGGAATACTTATGTCCTTATGTTGCAGAAAATAGCAATGTCTCTGCTAGCCTTGCCTATGGGAAAATTGGAAGAAGTAGAGGTTGCAAAAGTTGCTAAAGTGTGGCTCTTCTCCCCTTATGCAGTAGTCTAAGAAGTAGGCCACCAATTGGAACCATAAGTCTCTAGTCAGTTATCTCAATGCCACATCGAAAAATTTTAACACCCTCACAAACCAACTATGTAATGGTAAATGAAAACCCAACTAAAATTTGTATAAGGGCGAGAATATGCCCTTCCCATTACCCAAGAAGTTTCTAACCAATAAAATATATTGATAGTGGGTCTAACACCCCTTACCCGTATTCGACACCGGAACCGGGTACGAGGCATTACCGGACTTAACATACCTAATTATATAAAATCAGGCCATAAATTTTCGTTCCAACCTAAAAATTTTCATTCGTGTTCATAATGTCCGTATTATGGGCCTACGAAACCAAAACATACATATAGAGTGGTTCGGGACTGAACTGAAAGCTGACTAACACTTAAAATTTTTTTGCTCAAGATAGGGCCACACGCCCGTGTCTATGGCCTGTGTCTGTCACACGGCCATGACACGCCCGTGCCTTAGCCCGTGTGTGAAAACCTTGACATTCTGTTTATGACATCAGCAAGCATTTAGGGTCACACGGCCGAGTCACACAACCGTGTGCTAAGCCGTGTGCCGAATTTAATTTTTGCAATTAATGTGCAGACTTCACACGGCCTGGACACACGCCCATGTCCTTAGGCCGTGTCCTTCACACGGCTGAGACACACGGTCGTATCTCTGCCCGTGTGCTTTCTACTGGGCATTCTGTTTGCTAAATTTTGATGCAGGGGGACACACGGCCTATCAACACACCCACGGGGCTGACCGTGTGTCACACACGGCCTAGACACATGCATGTGTGTCTACCCGTGTGTACAAATATAAGGCTATTTACCAAGCCATTTGCCACCCTAAAAAGCAACCACACTTATACAATTTCTAGGAACACATAGCATAACAATAATGCACCTCTAATATCCACAATTCAAGACATTCGTACCTTAATTTCATATTGCGTTCTTCTTGCATTTACTTCACATATTACTCATCCAATTTTGGAAGCTTGCACTTCATGAATTTCATCATCATTGAATAGATATAACTTAACTAGTATTGGCCAATTTTATTGACCATTTACAAAATGAAATGAGTAACCTTAATAACCAACTCATTGGTTAACCAATATGACATATAACAAAATGACCAAGTTCCTATACGTGCCATACCCAAAATAATCAAACTTTACTATACCCAAAAGAATAGCTTGATAGTGTGAATCGAGCTCCGATGTCCTACGATCCCCGAGCTAGCTTGGCGATAGTATAAGGGAAGGGAAAGGAGAGGGAGTAAGCATAAAGCTTAGTAAGTTTGCATGTAATAGATAGCAACATAAAATCTTGTGATAACATCCACACATTATAATATGAACTAACACAAAATTTCAAGCACATTGACATAGCTTACTCATGCTCACTCTTACCAACCACATATCACATACCGGGCTCATTTCTCATGAGTTTCGCATATGTACCTGTATCACTCCATCACATAACTTTAGCCCTTTTTCCATCTTTAACATAAACTTTAATACTTTACCCAGTTGAACCACTTGGAATATTGAAGGATACTCGAAAATTTTCATACACGTAATAAGATGCCAATGCCATATCCCAGATATGGTCTTACAGGGGATCACATGTCGATGCTGATGCCATATCCCAGATATGGTCTTATACGAGATCTTATATTGATGTTGACGCCATATCCCAGATATGGTCTGATAAACCGTAATAATAACATATTTTAAACCCACATTTAGCATACTTTTGGATGATTTATCCCTTGAATTATGTAATTTGGTGCTCTTAATACTTTAATTTCATGTTTTATACTCAGGAGAGCACCGGAGGATGAAAATAACGAGAAACGGGCCTAAAACAGAGTAAATAGGCCATATCACGAAATCGACACGGCCTAGGCCTAAGACCACACGGCCGTGCTCCTTCAGCAGGTTCAAACACGGCCTGACCATGATTCACACGGGCGTGTGCCATAGGCGTGTCCCTGACGTGACAAAGAAGAATTCTATCCGGATTAGGGTACTTAGAGGCACAGAAAGCCATTCCAAAAGCCTATATAAACACCCTAGAGGCAAACCTTAAAGGGGGCATCCAGCTAGGCCAAGGAGCCGAGCCAGAGAGGTCAGAATTGTGGGATTCACTCAAAGAAAGCCAGTTGATTCATCTCAAGAAGCCGGAGTTATACTCAAGACGGAGGATCTTCTCTTTAATTCCTTCAGGGGGTTTTAGGGTTTTTCTTATGTTTTGTTTTATGTTTTCTTCTGAGATGTATTCTTTTATAATTATGAACTAAACCCTTAGATACCTGAGGGGGATGAAACCTAAGATGAATCATGTTATCGTTTGCTGAACTATATGATAAATACTTGATTTGTTCTTAATTATGTGTTCTTAATTCTTGCTCTGATATTCCAGGATATTGATTCAAGTACTGATGTGCTTAGGTGGTGGAGCAAAAGTCCCTGCCTAAGAGTAAATCTAGCATAGTTAAGTGGAGTTGCTCGCACGCCTAGAGATAGGGTGACAAAAATCTGTCGAATTAGGGTCAAACCTAATATGGGAGTCCATAGATCGAGTTAATGCAATTCTAGGGGTTTTAATTAGAAAGAGATATCAATTAATCAACCTAGGGTTAGACGTTGGTCGCCTCGAGAGAGGGATTAATATACATTAGGGAATCCTATGGATCAAGTCAAGTGAATAAATCGTCTGGTTCAGAGTTAGATAACAAGTGAAGTCTAGGTGGATTCTTCCTCGGGTATTGTCTTAGTCAATTGGTTTTTCTCACGAGTATTTTCCCAAATCCGTTCTCTTTGTCTTAGCATATTTAGCTCAGTAGTAGTTAATTTTATTTTAAACAACAAATTCCCTTGTTTCTTAGGCTAAATAATAAAAAGAAAGTTAGTATTAGTACTTCTGGTTCCCTTGGGTTCGACAATTCGGTCTTGCCACTAAACTATACTACTGTTCGATAGGTGCATTTGCCTTAATCGTTGTCATAGTTAGTTTCTAGGCTCGATCATTCTTTATTTAAATTTTTAAGACTCTGACATCACACATCAAGTTTTTGGCGCCGTTGCTGGGGAACCAAAATATTAAGAACGCTCAATTTTTATTACTTTAGCCATTTTTTTATTTTTACAATTTAATTTTATTTTGTTTTTAACTTTGCTATTTTTTCTTCTTTTATTTGTTCCTTGCAGGTACCTCTAGTTTATGACTAGAAGGAACCCGACAAGACCTTTAATTTACGACAGTGATATTGAAGGTACCATTCGTAGAAATCATAGAGAGATAAGGCATAGCTTAAATTACATAGAGGAAGAGCAAGAAGACGAAACCAATACCACCGAAGAGATGGCAGAGAATAATCCGCAACCTCCAGAGGTGGCCAAAAATCAGGCTCCTCGAACTATGTATGATTATGCTAAACCTAATTTAATTGGAACTGAATAGAGTATCATGAGACCTACTATTGCTGCAAATAATTTTGAATTGAAACCTAACACTATACAGATGATACAACAGTTTGTTCAGTTTGATGGTTTGCAGAATGAGGATCCTAACACACATTTAGTGAATTTTCTAGAATTCTGTGATACCTTCAAAATAAATGGCGTTACTGATGACGCCATACGTATTCGGTTATTTCCCTTTTCTTTAAGGAATAAAGCTAAACAGTGGTTGCATTCTCTCCCCCGAGGATCAATCACTACATGGGATCAAATGACCAAAAAATTTTTATTAAAATATTTTTCTCCGGCCAAAACGGCCAAGTTGAGGAATGATATCTCTTCTTTTGTGCAGATGGATTTAGAGACACTTTATGATGCATGGGAGAGATACAAAGATCTACTGAGAAGGTGCCCTCACCACGGGCTACCTCTATGGCTACAGGTTCAAACCTTCTATAACGGTGTGAACCCCTCAACTAGGCAGTTGATAGATTCAGCAGCCGGTGGAACCCTGAATAATAAAACACCTGAAGCAACTTACGAATTTATAGAGGAGATGTCACTGAATAACTATCAGTGGCAAGTCATGAGGACAAAGCCCACAAAAGCTGCCAGTGTTTTCAACCTCGACGCAGTAACCATGCTACCAAATAAGGTAGAGATGTTAAATAAGAAGGTTGATGGTCTATGTGGTTCTTTGCAGGTACAACCCGTTATGCTGTGCGAAGCAAGTGGAGGTATGGCGAATCCTGAGTACCCACCCTACGGACATGGCATAGAAGGCGAACAAATGAACTATGTAAGTAATAATTTTAGATCTCAAAATAATCCTTATACCAATACTTACAACCCAGGTTGGAAGAACCACCCCAATTTCTCATGGGGTGGTCAAGGAAATCAAAGGCAACAACCCCTCCAAACTTCCAACAACAGCCCTTCCCACAGGAAAAGAAGCCGAAGCTTGAGGAGATGCTGACAAAATTCATAGTGGTGTCAGAAACTAGTTTCCAGAACACCAAGACAACACTTAAAAATCAACAAGCATCGATTCAAAGGATCAAAAACCAGTTAGGGCAACTTTCTAAGCTGATCTCCAAACGACCGCAAGGAAGCCTACTGAGCAACACAAAAACTAACCCAAAGGAGCAACTTCAAGCCATAACAGCTCAAGAAAGTGTAGGGTTAGATGAGCCTAAGGTAAGCCAAGAGAATGTGGTAGAGGAAGGTAAAAATGAGGTAAGTCATGATAAACCGAAACCGGTAATTAAAGAGTACCAACCTCGTATACAATACCCCGATGCGTTGAAGGTAGACGACACAAAAGAACAATTCGGTAAGTTTCTTAAACTTTTAAAGAAAGTACATATTAACTTACCGTTTCTTGAAGCTCTCTCACAAATACCAGATTCAAGGAAATTTTTAAAAGAGCTTCTGAAAAACAAATGGAGATTAGACGAGTCGTCGCATGTGGAGCTCAACGCAATGTGCTCAGCAATTCTACAAAATAAACTACCACGAAAATTAAAAGATCCAGGGAGTTTTACAATTCCATGTTTAATTGGTAGTTTATCTATTGATAACGCTTTAGCTGACTTAGGGGCAAGCATAAATGTTATGCCTTATAAATTGTTTAAACAACTAGGTCTACGGAAACCCAAACAAACTAGGATGAGCATTCAATTAGCTGATAAAATTATTTGAATTCCTAGGGGTATAATTGAAGATGTACTCGTGAAGATTGATAAATTCGTATTCCTAGTAGACTTTGTTGTTTTAGACATGGATGAGGACAATAGCATCCCCTTAATTTTAGGGAGACCCTTTTAGCAACCGCGTAACTAAAATTGATGTGTGGAGTACAGTGAATTAATACTCCGTGTAGGTGACGAATCAATCAGTCTTCAGCTCTCGACTACATTTAGGACATCGAGCAATCAAGGTGAGAAAATAAATTCTATTAATGACCATTCGGTTAAACCTTCTTTTCAGGAAGCACCACGGAACTACACACCCGAGCCAGATCCTACATCTCATAACAATAAGAAAATAACTCATGAGGATCGAAGGCTTCAAGTTGATGACCTAGACGAGTGGAAGACACATTTCAAGGAGAAGCTAGGAATACACGAAGTAAAACCGAGGGAACCACCAGACGAGCTAATAGGAATGACAAATCACTTCAAAATAGGAGATCAGGTATTGTTAGATAAAATAGACCCTCGAATTGCTCCGCCCGACGCTAATACAAACAAATAAATCTCTTTTAAGGTAATCAATATTTTCCCATACGGAACAGTCGAGGTAAGTAATCCTATCTTCAGCACTTTTAAAGTAAACACTACTCGACTCAAACTTTATCATGATAGTAGAACTGATAGCATGAGAAAGGATGTTCAACTCTTCGAACCACCATGAATATGCGAATGAGAGGTAAGTCTAGCTTAAGACTATAAACGAGCGCTTCTCGAGAGGCAACCCGAGCACCAACTCTATTAATTTTTACATTCTTTTATTTTTATTTTTATTTTTATTTTTATTTTTATTTTTATTTTTACTTCAGCATCTAATTATAAACTAACCAAAGTGCAGATTTCCATACCACACGGCCTTACACACGGCCGTGGCCGTTGCCGTGTGGATACTACAGATGTTTGTACTGACATGGCAGAGATAGTACGAGTCAGGACGAATAATATCTTCGAGTCATAGGCTCCAACTAACTCGCCACGGCCGTGCGATGCGGCCTTGGTCGACAATGTTTGATCCTACACGGGCGTGGTGACCTGAACCTGGGCGTGGGAGAAACGAAAGAAGCATAACACGGCCATGTGACACGGCCGTGTGACTCGACACAGCCATGGTACACGGGCGTGGGGGTGTACCAGACCAGAAAATTCTATTTAAACCCCCTCCTTCTTCTCACCTGCTCCCCACCTCCTTTCTCCCATCCTATTCTTCAGACCCCTCCCCTTCCATACTTTTCTTCTTTAGTCCTTCCCCAAACCCTTGACCTCCACCACATCTATGTCGAAGAAGCGGAAGGATCCAAGCACAGTCTCCCTGTGGGAGATCGATCTACATAAGTTCATGTCGGCTGCTTCAATTATTCGACAAGCCAAGGGTCTTTGAGGCCATTTAACTCTTATTTTTCTTTTCTCTTCTCCTTTATTTTTCTTATCTTAACTTCTCTTCCACTAAATTTAGTGTATCTTATTTTAGTTTCTTATTTTTAGGTTCTTCAGGCTGCTTGGGAATCACACACCACGGCCTTAGAAATCACACCCACATCGCGAACCATCTAACAATAAGGACTTTTCAGTCCATTTATCTATTCTTTTAATTTTATTTTACATTCTATTTTTTTCTTTATCTTTCTTGTCTTTAAATACATAATTAGTTTATTTTAAATATGTCTTACTATTTCCTGGCTATTTCTTCATGGGCTACCCAATTTCTTCATCTAGCGCAATAATAGTGGGCGGCCACCACACCATGACCACTCCCAACTCAAGGAAGCCATCCAGAATTCAGGGAGTTTCACCCCTATCCCTATCTTTTGATTTTCTACTATATTGGTTTTATATATCTTTGTACATTGAGGGCAATGTACATCTTAAGTGTGGGGGGTGAATCTTAAAAGTGCCTAACTTTTTTCATTATTCTCAAATCCTGAATTAGATCTTGTTTCTTAAGTAAAATTTCTCATATTACTATTAGAATGAAATTTCCCCAGATTTATGATTCTTATTGATATGATTTGGATTAAGTCATAGTTAATTGTGCATTGATGATTTAAACTTTAAGATAATAGAGAATCAAGCATGATAAGTCTATTTTTCAGAAATTAAATTTTTTTTTAGGTTGTCTACCTAAATTTGAATATTACTTTGAAGTTTGAAATTTACGAGGTTGACATCAAAAACCCATAACTTTTGTGAGATTTTGAGCCTTATAGAGCATATATTCTTTTTCTTGCTCACTTTTTTTTTATTATGAGTGTGTCAACATTGTTTTGTTATTCTAGAACTTGCATCGATTATACATGTCGAGACCACACCTTTGATTTGATATACTAAGATGATAAAGGCACCTAGGTTTTAACCCACTTGCTCCACTAAAAGCCTACCCTCACAATTAACCCCTAGTGAACCCCTTTAATCCTAACAACCCTTTTTATTGACTCACCCACTAATATTAACCCAAAACCCTTTGTATTCGTTATCACCATTCTTCTTGACTACCCCTATATCGAGATTTGATTTGATCGATTACTTAACTATTTTCTTTATCAGTTGTTAAATTCTATCTTATTATTACTTGATTTGTTCTAAAAAAGAAATGAAGTATATTCATTATTAGTTCTATGTTCTATGAGCTTAAAACAGTTAAATCCACATCTTTAGAAGAAGCTCGTGTTATTATTAGTATTATGAGTTTTCAATTGATGTAATTATTTACTACCAGTTCGTTATTTCTAGTTAGGTAATTTGTCAGGTCAGTCTCGATTCTAACCCTCTAATTCAGCCTTTATCCACACCTTTAACCCAAGCCCCATTACAACCCTGTTAAAGACCTTTTGATTTGTGTATCATCTCATATTATAGTGGTGGAGATTTGATTTTCATGCAAGCCTATGGGATTAACTTTTCATGTTTGACTTATGAGTGCTTTTTCCTGAACCTTAAACACCTCGAGTGATTTGAGTGAATCTTTAGTGAGGATGTCAATCCTTGTCGATTTTGAATCAGAGGTAATTATTTAGAAGAGGGAAAACACCTACGTTTTCATGCTACAAAAATGTATGACTTAGATTGTTTGAATCTTTAGGACTCTTTGAGTTGAATTATCCATGTATAAATTATCTGTGAATTATGACAAAACATTATTGATGAATATTATGAATCGAGGAAGTTTGTTTTAATTGTGAGTTGAGAATTTTGCTTGAGGACAAGCAAAATCTTAAGTGTGGGGGTATTTGATAAATCGTAATAATAACATATTTTAAACCCACATTTAGCATACTTTTGGATGATTTATCCCTTGAATTATCTAATTTGGTGCTCTTAATCCTTTAATTTCATGTTTTATACTCAGGAGAGTACCAGAGGATGAAAAGAACGAGAAACAGGCCTAAAAAAGAGTAAATAGGCAATATCACAAAATCGACACGGCCTGGGCCCAAGACCACACGACCGTGCTCCTTCAGCAAGTTCAAACACGGCCTGACCACGATTTACACGGGCGTGTGCCATGGGCATGTCCCTGACGTGACAAAGAAGAATTCTATTCGGATTAGGGTACTTAGAAGCAAAGAAAGCCATTCCAAAAGCCCATATAAACACCCTAGAGGCTAACCTTCAATGGGGCATCCAGCTAGGCCAAGGAGCCGAGCCAGAGAGGTCAGAATTGTGGGATTCACTCGAAGAAAGCCAGTTGATTCATCTCAAGAACCCGGAGTCATACTCAAGACGGAGGATCTTCTCTTTAATTCCTTCAGGGGGTTTTAGGGTTTTTCTTATGTTTTGTCTTATCTTTTCTTCTGAGATGTATTCTTTTATAATTATGAACTAAACCCTCATATACCTGAGGGGTATGAAACCTAAGATGAATCTTGTTATCATTTGCTGAACTATATGATAAATACTTGATTTGTTCTTAATTATGTGTTCTTAATTCTTGCTTTGATATTCCAGGATATTGATTCAAGTACTGATGTGCTTAGGTGGTGGAGCAAAAGTCCCTGCCTAAGAGTAGATCTAGCATAGTTAAGCGGAGTTGCTCGCACGCCTAGATATAGGGTGACAAAAATCTGCCAGATTAGGGTCAAACCTAATATGGGAGTCCATATATCGAGTTAATGCAATTCTAGGGGTTTTAATTAGTAAGAGATTTCAATTAATCAACCTAGGGTTAGACATTGGTTGCCTCGAGAGAGGGATTAATATACATTAGGGAATCCTACGGATCAAGTCAAGTGAATAAATCGTCTGGTTCAGAGTTAGATAACAAGTGAAGTCTAGGTGGATTCTTCCCCAGGTATTGTCTTAGTCAATTGGTTTTTCTCACGAGTATTTTCCCAAATTTGTTCTCTTTGTCTTAGCGTCTTTAGCTTAGTTGTAGTTAATTTTAGTTTAAACAACAAATTCCCTTGTTTCTTAGGCTAAATAATAAAAAGAAAGTTAGTATTAGTACTCATGGTTCCTTTGGGTTCGACAATCTGGTCTTGCCACTAAGCTGTACTACTGTTCGATAGGTGCACTTGCCTTAATCATTGTCACAGTTAGTTTCTAGGCTCGATCATTCTTTATTTAAATTTTTAAGGCTCTAACATCGCACATCATGGTCTTACACAAGATCGTATGTCGATGCCATGTCCCAGACATGGTCTTACACGATTTTATACCGAAGCCAGGTCCCAGACATGGTCTTACACGGAATCACTATTCGATGCTAATGCCATATCCCAGATATGCTCTTATACGGGATCTCGATTAGGTGCCGAGGCCATATCCCAGATATGGTCTTATATGGGACCTTCTTAATTGAATGTCGTGACAAGGGTATCCTTTCTATTCCTAAGGTTCAACCGGGACTTCGACCTAATAAAACTTCGTCATATTTATCAACGAGACCTTATTAACAAATTCTATAGAAAGAATATACATCTCACACCATATCAAGCATTTAAAAGCATAGTAACATGATGTTGATTTGTTACGCACAAACTTACCTCGGTACCAAAATATAGATAGTTAATCAATTTAGTCCACCACCTTGTTCTTTCCTCGATTTAGGTCTGGACTTCGTGTTTCTTGATCTATAATGATAGATTTCACTTACTAAATTATCACATTGACTAAAACAGCCCATGAATCATACTTTGGCAAAAATTATAATTTTTCCCCTAAACTTTCACATATTTACAAAATGGTCCCTAGGCTCGTATAATGAAATGTGTTCATTTTTCTCACACCCAAGCCTAGCCGAACCTATCTTAAGCGTATAATAGCTCACATTTTTCCTTCAAAACTGATTTTTACTACACATTATATCACTTTTACAAATAGGTCATTTTTATGTATTTCCATGAAAAATCACTTAGAAAAAGATGTTCACTACACATCAAACTTCCATATTCCTCCATTAAACATCAAAATACATGCATGTCATACATGGGTAAATTTTTGAACATGAACTCTAGCTCAAAATATGGCTAGAAATTGCTAAATCGAGCTACGAGGATCTCAAAAATACAAAGAACGTTAAAAACGAGGCTAGGAGGTACTTACAATCAAGCTTGAAAGTGAAACAAAACCCTAGCTATGGCTCCTTGAAATTTTCGGCTATGGAGGATGAAGATGGACACCAATTTTGACATCTTTTCCCCTTTTTATTAATTTATTAACCAAATGACTAAAATGCCCTTAAGGCCCTTCCTTGAGATTTTTCCCTTCCATGTCCATTTTTGTCCATCATGAGATATAATGGTCTAATTACTAAATAAGGACCTCTAATAAATTTTCTAATGCTATCTCATACTTAAAACTTCTAGAATCTCATATTTTTCAATTTTTGCAATTTAGTCCTAAAAGATAAATTGATTAATAAATCATAAAATTATCTTCATGAAATTTTCACACAACCATGCAAACATGTCATAGACCTCATAAAAACCATAAAACATATATTTCTACTTCGGATTTGTTTTCTTGCAACCACTATTTTGACTAGGCCCTAAATTGGGCTATTACAATTCTCCCCCTTAGGGATTTTTGTCCCCAAAAATCTTACCGGTAAAAAGGTTTGGATATTAGTTTCTCATAGCCCCCTCAGGCTCCCATGTAGCCTCTTCTACCCCGTGCCTTTGCCACAATACTTTTACAAGAGCTATACTTCTATTTCTTAACTGTTTGACTTCCCGTGCCAAAATCTTAACCGGCTCTTCCCCATAAGTCATGTTGGGTTGAATTTCAACCTCTGTCGGTACAATTACATGTGAAGGGTCTGATCGCTAACGGCGCAGCATAGACATGTGGAACACATCATGGATCTTTTCCAACTCAGATGGCAAAGCTAACTGATAGGCTATCGGCCTTATCCTCTCGATAATCTCATACGGGCCGATAAAGCGCGGACTCAATTTACCTTTCCGGCCAAATCTGAGAACCTTCTTCCATGGTGATACTTTCAAAAATACCTTATCACCAACTTGAAACTCAATCTCTTTCCGTTTCAAATCCGCGTAGGATTTTTGTCTATCCGAAGTAGCCTTTAAACAATCACGAATCACTTTTACTTTCTATTCGGTTTCTCTGACCAAATCGACCTCGTGAATCTGATTCTCTCTGAGTTCGGTCCAATATAAGGGCGTTCGGCACTTTCTTCCATATAATGCCTCATAAGGCGCCATTCTCAAACTCGACTGAAAACTGTTATTGTAGGAAAATTCCACTAATGGTAAATACTTTTCCCAATTACCTTGAAGTTCCAAAACACAGCATCGGAGCATGTCTTCAAGTATCTGTATTACCCTCTCCGACTGTCCATCGATTTGCAGATGGAAAGCCGTACTAAAATTCAACTTTGTACCCATGGCTTCTTGTAACTTTTTCCAAAATCATGATGTAAATATCGGATGTGTATCCGAAATAATTGACAACGGTACTCCGTGCAATCTCACAATTTCAGAAATATACAATTCGGCTAATTTATCAAGTGAGTAGTTAGTATGTACCAGAATAAAATGAGTCAATTTCGTAAGCCTATCAACCACAACCCAAACGGCATCCTTCTTTTTCGGTGTCAAAGGCAAACCCGTCACAAAGTCCATAGTAATTCTGTCCTATTTCCACTCAGGAACCATTACCGGCTGAGGTAAACCAGAAGGTACTCGGTGTTCAGCTTTCACTTGCTAACAAATCAAGCATCTCGATACAAACTCTGAAATATCTCTCTTCATACTCGGCCACCAATACCATTTTTTCAAGTCATTATACAACTTTGTATTGCCTGGATGTACAAATAAACATCCACTATGTGCTTCATGAAAAATTTTCCGAATAATTTCACCATCTCTCGGTACATAGATTCTGTCTCGAAACGTTAAACATCCTTCGGAACTAATCCAAAAGTCTGACTCAACACTCGACTAACACTGAACTCTCTTGGCCTACAAATCGCTGTTGCCTTTCTGAGCTTCACAAATCTCTTGGAGAAACATTGGTCCAGCTCTCAACTCAGCTAGAATAGAACCATCATCTGATAAAGCCAACCGTGTATTCATAGCTCTCAATGCAAACAAAGATTTCCTACTCACAGCATTGGCGACCACGTTCACCTTTCCTGGGTGGTAGTCAATCACTAGCTCGTAATCCTTTATCAACTCTAACCATCTTCGTTGCTTTAGATTCAATTCCTTTTGAGTCATCAAGTATTTTAGACTATTATGATCATTGAATACCCGACATTTCTCGCCAAACAAATGGTGTCTCAAATTTTTAACGCAAACACAATGGCGCCTAACTCCAAATCATGGGTCGGATAATTCTTTTCGTGCGGCTTTAGCTGTCTAGAGGCATAAGCTATCACCTTGCCCTCTTGCATGAGTACACAACCCAATCCATTCAAGGATGCATCACTATAAACCATAAAATCTTTTCCTGGTTCCAGTTGCACTAAAACTGGAGTCTCAGTCAACAATGCCTTTAGTTTCTCAAAACTCTGTTGGCACTTTTTTGTCCACTCAAACTTCACATCTTTTTGCAATAGCCTTGTCATCGGAGTAGCTATCATGGAAAATCCCTTGACAAACCATCTGTAATAACCAGCTAGGCCTAGAAAACTTCTAACCTCTGATACATTCTTCAGCGGTTTCCATTCAACAATGGCCGAAATCTTTTCCGGGTTAACTCTAATACTATCACCCGAAACAATGTGCCCCAAAAATCTGACTTCTTTAAGCCAAAATTCACTTTTACTAAACTTGGCATATAACTGTTTATCCCGTAAAATTTGTAAGACCGTCCTCAAGTGCTCAGCATGCTCATTCTCATCACGAGAGTAAATCAATATATCATCAATAAAGACTACAACAAATTTATCCAAATATAGCCGAAATATGCGGTTCATTAAATCCATAAACACGGCAGGGGCGTTTGTTAAACCAAAAGGCATAACTAAAAGTTCATAGTGACCATACCTTGTCTGAAATGCAATTTTCGGCATATCTGAGTCTTTGACTCTCAACTGGTAATAACCGGACCTCAAGTCTATCTTGGAAAACACAGTGGCTCCCTTCAATTGGTCAAACAAATCATCGATCCTTGGCAAGGGATACTTGTTCTTTACGGTTACTTTATTAAGTTGTCGGTAATCTATAAATAACCTCATAGAACCATCTTTCTTTTTCACAAATAATACGGAAGCACCCCACGGAGAATAACTCGGTCTAGCAAAACCTTTATCCGTCAAATCTTGTAACTGAGCCTTCAATTCCTTCAACTCGGTCGGAGCCATTCTGTACGGAGCAATCGAAATGGGCGCAGTACCAGGGGCTAACTCAATACCAAATTCAATCTCTCTAACCAGAGGCAACCCGGGCAATTCTTCAGGAAATACATCTGGATACTCACATACTATCGGCACTGATTCAATTCTTAACTCAGTCTCTTTGGCATTCATTACAAAGGCAAGATAAGCTTCATATCCCTTTATTATACATTTCTAAGCATTCATAGAAGAAATCACTACAGGCACTCTATCCGATTCATCTGATTCAATCCGAAGAATATCACCACTTTCAATTTCAACTCAATAATTTTTCTTCCACAATTTACTACCACATCATGAATGGTCAACCAATCCATACCAAGTATTACATCAAATTCATCAAACAGAAAAAGCGTAAGGTTAGCTGGAAAATAGTGACCTCTAATCATCAAAGGACATTTCCTACATACTTTGTCAACTAACACACATTTGCCTTGGGGATTTGATACTTTTATCACAAATTCTGTAGACTCTACAGGCATTTTCATATTAGATACTAATTTCATACAAATATACGAGTGGGTAGATCCCGGATCAATTAAAGTAACAACGTGAGTATCATAGAGAGAAAATGTACCCGTAATCACATCAGGGGATGATGCCTCTTCGCGAGCGCGAATGGCATAAGTCCTTGCAGGCGCTCTACCCTCAGATATTGCAGTCTGCTCTCTAAGTGTATTCTTACTACTTTTTCCATTTCTCGAATTTCTCTGTGGTCTCCCTCTAGTAGTACTTCCCTATCTTGCACTCTGAAATTTCTCTTTTTCAACCATCTCGGGACAATCTCTAATAAAATGATCTTGGGATCCACACTTGAAACAAGCTCTCTCATTTGCTCGGCATTCACCGGGATGATTTCTACCACACTGTGAACATTTCGGTCTACTTGGTCGAGCATTACCAACACTAGCAATAGAAG
The DNA here is from genome assembly GCA_025698515.1 of Gossypium sturtianum. Lineage (NCBI taxonomy): Eukaryota > Viridiplantae > Streptophyta > Magnoliopsida > Malvales > Malvaceae > Gossypium > Gossypium sturtianum. The sequence goes on from CM046944.1 coordinate 102,527,478, forward strand.
TGGTCTGGGCTTTAGAACCCGAGTACTGTTTACCTTTACTTCTGTTTGAGAACCCAACTGAAGTAGCTGATCGAGTAGTAAACTCTCTTGATTTCTTGGATGAGGATTGAAATGACTTACCTAATTCTCTCTTCCTCGAGTCATGGGACTCAATTTCATCCTTTCTTTTCTCTTTGGCAAATTCATCGGCCTTAGAAGCTCTCTCTACTAACACAACAAATTCCTTCAGTTCTAGAATACCAATAAACAATCGGCTGTCCTCATTTAATCTATCCTCGGATCTCTTACACATGATGGATTCAGTGGATACGCACTCCCGAGCGTATTTATTGAGCCTTACAAACTCACGTTCATATTCGATTACAATCATTTGACATTGTTTTAACTCAATGAATTCCTTTCTTTTCTGATCGATAAACCTTTGGCTAATATACTTCTTTCGGAACTCTTCTTGGAAAAATTCCCATTTAACTTTCTCTCTTGGTACCACCGACACAAGGGTGATCCACCACTGGTAAGCCAAATCTCTCAAGAGAGACATAACACATTTCATACACTCTTCGGGTGTGCAAGACAATTCATCAAATACCCTGATGGTATTTTCAAGCTAGGATTCTGCTCTTTTCAGATTGTCATCTTTATTAGCTCGGAATTCCTCAGCTCCTTGTTTTCAGATTCTATCAACCGGGGGCTTTTACCTTCTTACCATTTCTAAAACTTGGGGAGCTACAGGGGTAGGCTGAGGAATAGGTGGGGGTAGAGGGGGTTGAGCGTTCGGGTTTATTCGAACGAACTCCGTATACCAGGCATTCATCATATACAGAAAGGCTTCCCTAGCATCTTCTTCTCCTCTCTGACTCATAGTCACTGGTCTATTTTCATTTTCAGTTGGCACCGTCCCATGGGCGGGGGCCGGTGCGTTACTTTCTACATCATCCACCACTGCTCTGTAAGGATCCATTTGCTATATTAAAACATAATTTAAATTGTCAGGAGTCGTCACACTATCATTATGTAAATACTTATACGTATGGCATGTATAGCTAGACTCGTGCATACGCTATGTTAGTACGAGAATCGACTAAACCGTAGCTCTAATACCACTAAATGTAACACCCCTTACCCGTATTCGATACCAAAACCGGGTACGAGGCATTACCGGACTTAACATACCTAATCATATAAAATTGGGCCATAATTTTTCGTTCCAACCTAAAAGTTTTCATTCGTGTTCATAATGTCCCTATTATGGGCCTATAAGACCAAAACATACATATAGAGTGGTTCGGGACTGGCCATAGTAACCCCATCTTCTAAATTGGACCTTCAAGTCAACTTCCTAAGGTCTAGTTCCATACACATAACTGTAAAAAGGAAGACACCAAATTTACCTTACACGTATATGTATCGACCATTATCAAGGTTCTAGTTGTTTTGTTTATCAATAATGGAATACTAATGTCTTTATGTTGCTGAAAATAGCAAAGTCTCTGCTAGCCTTGCCTATGGGAAAATTGGAAGAAGTAGAGGTTGTAAAAGTTGCTAAAGTGTGGCTCTTCTCCCCTTATGCAGTAGTCTAAGAAGTACGCCACCAATTGGAACCATAAGTCTCTAGTCAGTTACCTCAATGCCACATCGAAAAATTTTAACACCCTTACAAACCAAATATGTAATGGTAAATGAAAACCAAACTAAAAATTGTATAAGGGCAAGAATATGCCCTTTCGATTACCCAAGAAGTTTCTAACCAAGAAAATATATTGATAGTAGGTGTAACACCCCTTACCCGTATTCGACACCGAAACCGGGTACGAGGCATTACCGGACTTAACATACCTAATCATATAAAATCGGGCCATAAATTTTTTTTCCAACCTAAAACTTTTCATTCGTGTTCATAATGTCCCTATTATAGGACTACGAGACCAAAACATACATATAGAGTGGTTCGGGACTGAACCGAAAGTTGTCTAACACTTAGAAAATTTTTGCTCAAGATAGGGCCACACGCCCGTGTCTATGGCCCTTGTCTCTCACACGGCCATGACACGCTCGTGCATTAGCCCGTGTGTGAAAACCTTGACATTCTGTTTATGACATCAGCAAGCATTTAGGGTCACACAGCCGAGTCACACGCCCGTGTGCTAAGCCGTATGGAAAATTTAAGTTTTGCAATTAATGTGCCGACTTCACACGGCTTGGACACACACCCATGTCCTTAGGCCGTGCCCTTCACATGGCTGAGACACACGCTCGTATCTCTGCCCATGTGCTTTCTACTGGGAATTCTGTTTGCTAAATTTGGATGCAGGGGAACACACGGCCTATCAACACACCCACGGGGCTGACCGTGTGTCACACACGGCCTAGACATACGCCCGTGTGTCTACCTGTAATGCCCTTAAAGTTAGGGGTTGTAATTGTTGCTTAATTTCATGTTGGGCTTGCTCTGCTGGTTATTTGAGGGTATTTGAGGGTTCTAGGGAGGCTTGGGTTCGAGTTTGAGCCTTGGAAAAAATTTTGATTTTTGACCCTAAAGTGATGTGAGTTGGCGGTTGTAGGGCTTAAATAAATTTGTGTGCAGTTAGGAGTCACAAGTTGAGCATGTGGCTTAGTGGTGTGGCGTCAAGGGGAGAGCAAGGTAGGGAAGGGTTCGAATCCCAAAGATAGCAATGGGAGGCTTTTATTTTGTGTCAGGTGAGTGGAGGAAGCAGATTTGGGATCAAACTCTTCAAAGGGAGTTGGAGACTTGGTCAAATAATTCAAATGGATGGAGGAGAGCAATAGTAGGAGAATAAAAGAGAGGAAATCAAGGAAGTGATGTGTCTAGAAGTGTTGGCCGAAAGTGGGAGCGTAGCTAAGTGGCAATTTCAGCTGGAGAGGGGTCATTAGGGAGCATTTCAGCAACCTTGAGTGTGAGAATAAACCGAAATTCCTTTGTGTTGTGCTACTTTCTTTGTGTTCATTTCGGGTCTTTTTCTGAAGTGACGTTTTAGGTATTTTTTTCTCTACCATTCGGATTTCTTTCTGGAGTGACATTTCGAGTTCGTTTCATTTGTTTCTTTTCTTTTTCTTGACCTCTGTCGAATTCAGTTCTATTCCTCTTCTCTTCTTCATTCCTTTGTTGTGGCCATTCATTGAACTGTGAAGCCTCTCTTCTTCCAGTTTCTTTTCTCTGTTTCACCATTATCTCGCGGTTGCTGCTCTTTGCTGCCGAACCTCTCTTCTTCATTCGGTTCTTCTCTGGTCGAAGGTAACATTTTCTCTCCCTCTTGTTTCCCCTCTCTTTGCATAGCTAAAGCTGAAACACCTAACCCTGACTCCTTTATGTCTAGGTCAAATCTACTCACCATTTTCCATCTCGACTCCCTTTTGTTCTCTGTTGTGAGGGCCGAAACCTCTTGTTGGACACCTGCAAAATTTTTGTGGTGCTTTGGTAAGGGAGGAGTAATGCTAGTAATTCTTGTAATTCGGTTATAGTTAGATCGAATGTGATTTTTCGAGCAAACTTCGGTTTCTCCTTTTTCCCTGTGGGGGCCGAATGTTGGATGATTGCTAACACTCTTTTGTTCGTCCAATATTTCTAGGGACCCGATTGCATTAGCCAAGGAGCAAGGCCGATTATTGTTACACTGTAGGAGATCGTATCTGGTGGTAAGTGAAATTGCTTGGGTAGTATATTTTAAAATCATGGTTTTTTGAGGGCATTGAGATTAACTAAGGGTCATTGTTATCATAGGTGCATTGAGGAGTGTCTCAATCGGAAATCCAAAGCAGGTGTGTAATCCGATACCCTTGCTTGTTTTGTTATGCGCTGTTCTGTTAATCGGCCAAAAGTTGAAATACCGAAAAGCCAGAGTGTCGGCAACTGAGATCATTCAAGCGTGCGAGCGCTCATAGAGTTAAAGTGAGCCACTAGTGATGGTGATAGACCGTGGGAGTGTCAAACTCTCTCGTGAAACTGAGGCCGTAATGGGCCTTGTTGAGCCGAAGTGGGCTAAGTGGGCCCAGCGGGCAAATGGGCCCACAGAGGCAAAATCAATGGGAAGTGTCGGATGACTGATGCGACTGCGAAGTCTGCAGAACCGAGACCGAAAATGGGATGAATAGGCCACACGAGCTTGTGGGCCCGTTTGGGCTGAAATTGGAAATTAGGCCCAATTACATCGTAATGACCAAAAAGGGAACCTACATCGCTCGAGGCGATAGTGGGCCTCCGAAAAGGCCGTTGGTGATTAATTATCGAAATACCCTTAGTGGGTAAATTACTGAAATACCCTTAGTGGGTAAATTACCGAAATACCCTTAGTGGGTAAATTACCAAAATACCCTTAGTGGATAAGTTACCGAAATACCCTCGATAGGTAAATTACCGAGATACCCCCAAAGGGTGAAATTATCGTTTTACCCCTAAACGACAAAGTGACCGTTATACTTTTAGTGGTAGCATAAATATTGTTTATGTGATTTTATATATCTGTAAATGATCGTAATACACTGCATTCATAACATATTGCATTGGGTTGGGTTGCTGATTGGAGGAAGTACCGGTTAGTGGCATTGCCACATACCGTTCTAGTGGCTTCGCCACATACCGTTATAGTGGCATCACCACATATTCTTATTTTAGTAGCTCAGCCACATATACCGTTATTAGTAGCTTGGCTGCATTATTGGAGAGTTTGGCTGGGTGGGTTGACATGGTCCCCACATGGAGAGATTGGTTGGTACGGGTGGAGAGTTTGGTTGGAATGGGTTTGGTACATGTTCAGTGCATTGATATGTTTATAGGGCTTAGGCCCAGACCGTTACCTAATAGGGCTTAGGCCCAGACTGATACCATATGGGCTCGGGCCCAGACTGTGACTGTAATAAGGGATTGCACACTGAGTTCTCGTAACTCACCCTTTCTTTTAACTGTGCAGGTAATCCTCTTTCGTAGAGGATTTAGAGCTACGAGGGACTCAGAGGTGGCCACACGACTGACATGTTTGAAAATTGAACCTAGTAATTTTATCTTTATATTTATTTTAATTATTGGGTTAAATTTTTTGTAATAAGGCCTTTGGGAATTTCTTTTTAACTTTTATTTGGTATTTCTTTTAATTACGAACCGCTAGTCTATTACACACGCATTTTTAAACAATACCCACTGATTTCAAAACAACACGTTTCCGCAATGGTTTCAAACAAACTTCCGCAATAAACTAGGTTTTAAAAACGATAATATTTTTGTAAAGGAAAAACTTTGAGCAAATTTGTTTTGTCAATAAGCCATGCAATTCGGGATTTTTAAAGAGTAGAAAGTTTTGATCCATAATTTTCGAACATCACTTTGATGTGGCACGTTAGATCCGGTCATAACGTCTAGGCCAGGTTTGGGGTGTTACATTTAATGGTATCAGAGCCAGGTTGCAAAACTCGGCTGTGGAATGGGTTTTTGAAATTTTCCTTAACTGTTAAACTTTTGGTTGGGAAGTGATAGTGTTACTGAAAGTGTGGCACACCGAGTCTCCGGCACCAAATCCGTAAGTTTTTTGACTTTATTCTTTGTTATATGCTGATATAACTATACTAATAAACTACTAGGGATAGTAGTAGTATACTGAAACTCCTTAGTTGTAGAAACTGAGACTATAGGAGACTGAAACCGTAGTAAATGCGATCTGCGAAAATAACCCTAATTATTGCTTTTCATAAAATACTTGTTAATAATTACATGAACTATAAGCTGATTCATAAAACTTTTTAAACAGAAAATATGCTACATCGTTATGAGCACAAGAGGTCGCGAAAGGGGTACACGTGGCCGTGGTAGAGGCCATGTTGTTAGGGCTGGGTCCTCAGCATCAGAACATATGCCTGAAGGGGAAGCACCGGCATCACCAGTGACTGAAACGGGGTCTCATGATCGAGCCAGTGGGGATGATGCTCTGTCCCAAGCGATGTTGCGAGTTCTCGAAAGGGTTGCTGGAGTGAGTACTGGGTCAGTGGCTCGATGGTCAATTTCTGAGCGACTCCGGTCAAACGGGGCAAAAATCTTCAGGGGCATCTCCGATGTAGCCCCGAACATAGCAGAATATTGGTTGGAGGCGGTTGAGCGAATCATGGATGATCTGGACTACACAGTAGAGCAAAAACTGAAAGGAGCAGTGTCTTTACTGCGAGATGAGGCATATCAATGGTGGCTTACCATGAGGGAAGGCACGCAGGCCGACCGCGTGACATGGGATTTCTTTAAGGTGGCCTTCCAAGGGAAATATGTCGGGGCAAGTTATGTTGACACCCGGAGAAATGAATTTCTGAATCTAGTTCAGGGGAATAAGTCTATAGCGGAGTATGAGGCAGAGTTTTTGCGGTTAAGCCGGTATGCTCGGGGCATAGTCGCGACTGAATATGAGCGCTGTGTGCGGTTTAAAGATGGTCTCCAGGATGAGTTATGGGTACTGATAGCCCCGCAGAGGGAAAGGGACTTTGCTGCCCTAATTGAGAAGGCAAAGATTGCCGAGGATGTGAAACGCTCTGAGCGTCAAAACTGTGAGAAGGAAAGGGGCAGAAATAAGAGGGATTTTGGGCCCTCAAGTTCTTCAGGTGGGCTTAACAAGAGGCCTAGGTTTGATGGGCCAGCGCGAGCTAGGGTTCCAGTTGTTGCTAGTCGACCGCAGCCTTGCGTTGAGTGTGGGAGACCTCATCCGGGAGAGTGCTGGAAAAGAACTGGGGGGTGTTTCAGATGTGGGTCCAAGGATCATTAGTTTAGAAACTGTCATCGGGAGCCTGTTCAGAGGCAAGCAGTAGGTCAGGGCTATGTGCAGCCAGGGAGAGGTGGTCAGCAGCCACCGAGAGGTCGTGGTCCACCCAGAGGGGGAAATGGGTTAGGACGGGGTCGTGGAACACCAGGCAGAGGTGCTGGTAATACAGAGGCGAGACAGACTGGAATGGTTTATGCTGCTCGGCGTCGAGAGGATGGCGACACACCTGACGTCATAACTGTTACGTTCCTCATTCATGATGTAGCATTTATAGCTTTAATTGATATTGGGTCTGGGCATTCGTATATTGCATGTACTGTGTCGGGAACTTTGGGTATATAGTTTGAATTTGCTGATAGGGAACTGTCAGTGGTTAGTCCATTGGGACAGTCGGTTAGAGTGAATAAACTATTTAGAGATGTGCCCTTAGAGGTCCAAGAGGTTGTCTTTCCGGCGGATTTTATGGAACTACCGTTTGGCGAGTTCGATCTCATTTTGGGCATGGATTGTTTAGTGAACCACCATGCAAATTTGGATTGCACTGCTAAGCGTATGGTACTAAAGGCTTCGAAGATTGAGGAGGTGGTCATAATAGGGGACCAAAGGGATTATTTATCTAATGTAATCTCCGCATTAAGGGCCGAGAAATTGGTTCACAAGGGGTGCGAGGCGTTCTTAGCTTATGTCAGCATAATGAATGTTAAGGGTTTGTATGTTGGGGATGTCAGGACCGTAAAGGAATTTTTGTATGTATTTCCTGAAGAGCTTTTGGGGTTGCCACCAAATCGTGAGGTCGAATTCGACATTGAGCTCCTACCGGGAACAGCTCTGGTGTCCATCGCCCCATATAGGATGGCACCGAAGGAGATGGTAGAGTTAAAGGCTCAAATCCAAGAGCTGCTAGATCGAGGATTCATCCGACCGATTGTGTCTCCTTGGGGAACACCGGTTTTTTTCGTGAAGAAGAAGGATGGGTCAATGCGCATGTGTATTGATTATCGTCAATTGAATAAACTGACGATTAAGAACAAGTACCCTTTACCAAGAATAGATGATCTATTTGATCAGCTCTGAGGAGCTTCGATTTTCTCTAAGATAGATCTTAGGTCGGGGTACCATCAGCTAAGGGTTAAAAAGGCAGATGTGCACAAGACTGCGTTTCGAACTCGTTATGGACATTACGAGTTTCTGGTCATGCCGTTTGGGTTAACGAATGCGCCAGCTACTTTCATGGATATGATGAACCGGGTCTTCCAACCCTACTTAGACCGGTTCGTGGTGGTATTTAAAGATAATATTCTGGTGTATTCAAGAACCGAGGAGGAGCATGATTCACATCTCCGGGTTGTTCTGCAAATATTGAGAGAAAAGCAGCTTTATGCCAATTTCAGCAAGTACGAGTTTTGGTTGCGAGAGGTGACATTTTTGGGTCATGTCGTGTATGCCGAGGGGATTAGGGTTGATCCTCAGAAAGTTGAGGCCGTATTAGATTAGAAGCCACCGAAGTCGGTATCTGATATCTAAAGTTTTCTGGGTCTGGCCGGGTATTACAGATGGTTTGTTGAAGGGTTTTCACTGATTGCTGCACCCCCAACTAAGTTACTGCGTAAGGGAGTACCGTTTGTTTGGATTGATAAATAGCAGGAGAGTTTTGAGAAACTAAAGAAGATTCTGACTGAAGCCCCGGTATTAATTCAGCCAGAGGCTGGAAAGGAATTCGTTGTCTACTATGATGCATCGCAGATGGGTTTGGGTTGTGTGCTGATGCAAGAGGGTAAGGTGGTGGCTTATGCGTCCCGTCAGCTTAGGCCGCACGAGGTGACTTATCCCACTCATGACTTGGAATTAGCTACGGTGGTATTCGCACTAAAGATTTGGAGACACTACTTGTACGGGAGAAGTCGGTCGTTTATACCGACCATAAAAGTCTCAAGTACCTCCTTACTCAGAAGGAGTTGAATCTTAGGCAACGAAGATGGTTAGAGCTGCTTAAAGATTATGATTGTTCGATCGAGTATCATTCGGGGAAAGCCAACATGGTAGCGAATGCATTGAGCCGTAAGGTCGTATCTGATTTAAGAGCAATGTTCGCTCGTCTCAGCCTGTTTGAGGATGGTAGTCTTTTAGCAGAGCTTCAGGTGAGACCGACTTGGATTAGTCAGATTAAAGAGAAGCAGTTGCAGGATGAATCATTGATTCCTTGTTTTCAACTGGTGAAGAAGGGAGAGACTGCGAATTTTGGGCTGAATATTGAGGGGGTGTTATGCTTCCGTGGGAGAGTCTGTGTACCGAGGGATTCTGAGTTAAGGCAGTCTATTCTGCGGGAGGTGCATAGTAGCCCATACGCTATGCATCCTGGTGGAAATAAGTTATCTTAGAGATTTGCGTGAATCTGCATCGTGGCTGTAAGTGCAGCGTGAGGTTACCAATTTTGTAAGTAAGTGTTTGACATGCCAGCAAGTGAAGGCTGAGCATCAACTGCCTTCTGGATTACTGCAACCTATTAAAGTTCCACTCTGGAAGTGGGAGAGGGTAACCATGGATGTTGTTAGTGGGCTACCCCTGACGCCTACTAAGAAAGATTCGATTTGGGTAATTATTGATCGGCTGACTAAATCGGCCCACTTCTTACCGGTTCGCACTGATTACTCGTTGCAAAAGTTGGCCAAGTTATACGTGGCGGAAGTTGTAAGGTTACATGGGGTACCAGTGTCTATCATTTCGGACAGGGACCCTAGATTCACATCACGATTCTAGAGAGTGTTACACGAAGGTTTGGGTACAAGGTTGGATTTCAGCAAAGCATTTCATCCGCAGACTGATGGTCAGTCGGAGAGGGTAATACAGATTTTGGAAGACATATTGAGGAGCTGTGTAATTGATTTCAAGGGCAGTTGGAAAGACTATCTTCCATTAGCGAAATTTGCTTATAACAACAGCTACCAATCCAGTATTCAGATGGCACCGTACGAGGCGTTATATGGTCATAGGTGTCGTACCCCTACTTGTTAGACAGAATTGGGTGAGCGACGACTGTTGGGTCCAGAGCTAGTTTCTGAAACTGAGGAGAAAGTAAAATTGATCCGTAATCAGTTAAAAGAAGCATCTGATAGGTAGAAGTCATATGCTGATTTGAAGCATAAAGAGATTGAGTTCGCAGTGGGAGATTATGTTTTCTTAAAGGTCTCACCATGGAAGAAGATTCTGAGATTTGGGCGGAAGGGCAAGCTGAGCCCTAGATTTATCGGACCTTATCGGATAGTGAAGCGTGTGGGACCGATCACCTATCAGCTAGAACTGCCTCCTGAGTTAAATCGTATACATAATGTATTCCACGTTTCTATGCTAAGGCGATACCGTTCTGATCCTTCTCATATAGTGCTGATGGAGGAGATCGAGGTAAGACCTGATTTGACTTTTGAGGAAGAACCGGTGCAGATATTGGATCGTGATGTAAAGGTGCTGAGAAGGAAATCTGTTCCATTAGTCAAGGTGCTGTGGCATAATCACGATTTAGAGGAAGCCACGTGGGAGCCCGAGGAAGCGATACAACAGCAGTACCCTCACCTCTTCTGATCAGGTAAATTTTGAGTCTGAAATTTCTTTAAGGGGGGTAGAGTTGTAACGCTCTAAAAGTTAGGGGTTGTAATTGTTGCTTAATTTCATGTTGGGCTTACTCAGCTGGTTATTTGAGGGTATTTGGGGGTTCTAGGGAGGCTTGGGTTCGAGTTTGAGCCTTGGAAAAAAATTTGATTTTTTACCCTAAAGTGCAGAGAGTTGGCGGTTGTAGGGCTTAAATAAATTTGTGTGCAGTTAGGAGTCACAAGTTGAGCATGTGGCTCAATGGTGTGGCGTCAAGGGGAAAGCAAGGAAGGGAAGGGTTCGAATCCCACAGATAGCAATTGGAGGCTTTTATTTTGTGTCAGGTGAGTGGAGGAAGCAGAGTTGGGATCAAACTCTTCAAAGGGAGTTGGAGACTTGGTCAAATAATTCAAATGGATGGAGGAGAGCAATAGGAGGAGATAAAAAGGGAGGAAATCAAGGAAGTGATGTGTGTGGAAGTGTTGGCCGAAAGTGGGAGTGTAGCTAAGTGGGAATTTTAGCTGGAGAGGGGTCATTAGGGAGCATTTCGGCAACCTTGAGTGTGAGAGTAAACCGAAATTCCTTTGTGTTGTGCTACTTTCTTTGTGTTCATTTTGGGTCTTTTTCTGAAGTGATGTTTTAGGTATTTTTTTTCTCTACCATTCGGATTTCTTTCTGGAGTGACATTTCGAGTTTGTTTCATTTGCTTCTTTTCTTTTTCTTGACCTCTGCCGAATTCAGTTCTATTCCTCTTCTCTTCTTCATTCCAATGTTGTAGCCATTCATTGAACTGTGAAGCCTCTCTTCTTCCACTTTCTTTTCTCCATTTCATCATTATCTCGCGGTTGCTGCTCTTTGCTACCGAACCTCTCTTCTCCATTCAGTTCTTCTCTAGTCGAAGGTAACGTTTCTCTCCCTCTTGTTTCCCCTCTCTTTGCATAGCTAAAGCCGAAACACCTAACCCTAACTACTTTTTGTCTAGGCCGAATCTACTCACCCTTTTCCATCTCGAATCCCTTTTGTTCTCTGTTGTGAGGGCCGAAACCTCTTGTTGGACAACTTTCAAATTTTTGTGGTGCTTTGGTAAGGGAGGAGTAATGCTAGTAATTCTTGTAATTCGGTTATAGTTAGATCGATTGTGATTTTTCGAGCAAACTTCGGTTTCTCCTTTTTCCCTGTGGGGGCCGAATGTTGGATGATTGCTAACACTCTTTTGTTCATCCAATATTTCTAGGGACCCGATTGCATTAGCCAAGGAGCAAGGTCGATTACTGTTGCACTGTAGGAGATCGTATCTGGTGGTAAGTGAAATTGCTTGGGTAGTATATTTCGATATCATGGTTTTTTGAGGGCGTTGAGATTAACTGAGGGTCATTGTTATCATAGGTGCATTGAGGAGTGTCTCAATCGGCAATCCAAAGCAGGTGTGTAATCCCACACCCTTGCTTGTTTTGTTATGCGCTGTTCTGTGAATCGGCCAAAAGCTGAAATACCAAAAAGCCGGAGTGTCGGCAACTGAGATCATTCGAGCATGCGAGCGCTCGTAGAGTTAAATCGAGCCACTAGTGATGGTGATAGACCGTGGGAGTGTCACGAACTCTCTCGTGAAATTGAGGCCGTAATGGGCCTTGTTGAGCCGAAGCGGGCTAAGTGGGCCCAGCGGGCAAATGGGCCCATAGAGGCAAAATCGATGGGAAGTGCCGGATGACTGATGCGACTGCGAAGTCCGCAGAATCGAGACCAAAAATGAGATGAATGGGCCACATAAGCGTGTGGGCCCGTTTGGGCTGAAATTGGAAATTAGGCCCAATTACACCGTAATGACTAAAAAGGGAACCTGTGTCGCTCGAGGCGACATTGGGCCTTCAGAAAGGCCGTTGGTGATTAATTACCGAAATACCCTTAGTGGGCAAATTATCGAAATACCCTTAGTGGGTAAATTACCTAAATACCCTTAGTGGGTATATTACCGAAATAGCCTTAGTGGATAAGTTACTGAAATACCCTCGATGGGTAAATTACCGAGATACCCCCAATGGGTGAAATTACCGTTTTACCCCTAAATGACAAAATGACTGTTATACTTTTAGTGGTAGCATAAATATTGTTTATGTGATTTTATATATCTGTATATGATCGTAATACACTACATTCATAACATATTGCATTGGGTTGGGTTGCTGATTGGAGGAAGTACCGTTTTAGTGGCATTGCCACATACCATTCTAGTGGCTTCGCCACATACCGTTATAGTGGCATCACCACATATTCTTATTTTAGTGGCTCAGCCACATATACCGTTATTAGCCTCTTGGCTGCATTATTGGAGAGTTTGGCTGGGTGGGTTGACATTGTCCTCACATGGAGAGATTGGTTGGTACGGGTGGAGAGTTTGGTTGGAATGGGTTTGGTACATGTTCAGTGCATTGATATGTTTATAGGGCTTAGGCCCAGACCGTTACCGAATAGGGCTTAGGCCCAGGCCCGATCTGCGTATGGGCTCGGGCCCGCATCAGACCGTAATAGGGGATTACACACTGAGTTCTCGTAACTCACCCTTTCTTTTAACCGTGCAGGTAATCCCCTGTCATAGAGGATTTGGAGATGCGAGGGACTCAGAGGTGGCCACACGACCGACATGTTTGAAAATTGAACCTAGTAATTTTATCTTTATATTTATTTTAATTATTGGGTTAAAATTTTTGTAATAAGGCCTTTGGAAATTTCTTTTTAACTTTTATTTGGTATTTCTTTTAATTACAAACTGCTAGTCTATTACACACGCATTTTTAAACAATACCCACCGATTTCAAAACAACACGTTTCTGCAACGATTTCAAACAAACTTCCGCAATAAACTAGGTTTTAAAAACGGTAATATTTTTGTAAAGGAAAAGCTTTGAGCAAATTTGTTTTGTCAATAAGCCACACAATTCGGGATTTTTAAAGAGTAGAAAGTTTTGATCCATAGTTTTCGAACATCACTTTGATGTGGCACGTTAGATCCGATTATAACGTCTAGGCCGGGTTTGGGGTGTTACACTACCCGTGTGGACAAATATAAGGCTATTTACCAAGCCATTTGCCACCCTGAACAGCAACCACACTTATACCATTTCCAGCAACACATAGCATATTAATAATGCACCTCTAATATCCATAATTCAAGACATCCGCACCTTAATTTCATATTACGTTCTTCATGCATTTACTTCACATATTACTCATGCAATTTCGCAAGCTTGCACTTCATGAATTTCATCATCATTGAATAGATATAACTTAACTAGTATTGGCCAATTTCAATGACCATTTACAAAATGAAATGAGTAACCTTAATAACCAACTCATTGGTTAACCAATATGACATATAAAAAAATGACCAAGTTCCTATACGTGCCATACCCAAAATAATCAAACTTTACTATACCCAAAAGAATAGCTTGATAGTGTGAATCGAGCTCCGACGTCTTACGATCCCCGAGCTAGCTTGGCGATACTACAAGGGAAGGGAAATGAGAGGGAGTAAGCATAAAGCTTAGTAAGTTTGCATGTAATAGATAGCAACATAAAATCTTGTGATAACATCCACACATTACAATATGAACTAACACAAAATTTCAAGCACATTGACATAGCTTACTCATGCTCACACTTACCAACCACATATCACATACCGGGCTCATTTCTCGTGAGTTTCGCATATGTACCTGTATCACTCCATCACATAACTTTAGCCCTTTTTCCATCTTTAACATAAACTTTAATACTTTACCCCGTTAAACAACTTGGAATATTGAAGGATACTCGGAAATTGTCATACACGTAATAAGATGCCAATGCCATATCCCAGATATGGTCTTACATGGGATCACAAGTCGATGCCGATGCCATATCCCAGATATGGTCTTATACGGGATCTCATATTGATGTCAACGCCATATCCCGGATATGGTCTTACACGAGACCGTATGTCGATTCCATGTCCCAGACATGGTCTTACACGATTTCATACCGAAGCCAGGTCCCAGACGTGGTCTTACACGGAATCACTAGTCGATGCCGATGCCATATCCCAGATATGGACTTCTACAGGATCTCGATTAGGTGCTGAGGCCATATCCCAGATATGGTCTTATATGGGGCCTTCTTAATCGAATGTCGTGACAAGGGTATCCTTTCTATTCCTAAGGTTCAACCGGGACTTCGACCTAATAAAACTTCGTCATATTTATCAACGAGACCTCATTAACAAATTCCATAGAACGAATATACATCTCATGCAATATCAAGCATTTAAAAGCATAGTAACATGATGTTGATTTATTACACACAAACTTACCTCGGTACCAAAATATAGATAGTTGTTCAATTTAGTCCACCACCTTGTTCTTTCCTCGGTTTAGGTCCGGACTTCATGTTTCTTGATCTATAATGACAGATTTCACTTATTAAATTATCACATTGACTAAAATAGCCCATGAATCATACTTTGGCAAAAATTATAATTTTTCCCTAAACATTCACATATTTACAAAATGGTCCCTAGGCTCGTATAATGAAATGTGTTAATTTTTCTCACACCCAAGCCTAGCCAAACCTATCTTAAGCTTATAAAAGCTTACATTTTTCCTTTAAAATTGATTTTTACTACACATTTTATCACTTTTACAAACAGGTCATTTTTATGTATTTCCATGAAAAATCACTTAGAAAAAGATGTTCACTACGCATCAAACTTCCATATTCCTCCATTAAACATCAAAATACATGCATGTCATACATGGGTAAATTTTTTAACATGAACTATAGCTCAAAATATGGCTAGAAATAGCTAAATCGAGCTACGGGGATCTCAAAAATACGAAAAACATCAAAAATGGGGCTAGGAGGTACTTACAGTCAAGCTTGGAAGTGAAACTGTAACACCCCAAACCCGGTCAATACACCACGACCGAATCTGGCATGTTACGGGGAAAATCGCATTTGAAGGATTAGGTTTCTGGTTAAAGATTCGATGAGAAACTCCTTGTCATATTTTATACTTTTCGAAATCTTGGCATGATTGCTTTGTCATATTTTAATGTTTTAGAGTGATACCCGATGGTAAAGTTTAAAACACATTGCGTTATAGTTTTGAAACCGTTGACCTTCCAAGTTTTTAGCAATTTTAACTCAATTAATTTGTTAAAGCATATTAGAAAGCTACTTTAAGCATAAACATAGTAAAACCTAATTTAAAGGCCATTTACAACCCAAAATAAAACCAAATAGTAATAAATAAGCTAAAGTACCAAATTTTGTAAAGTCTGAGCAAATCTTTATTAAAGCATGGCATGAGCACCTCGAGTCCATCCAGGCTCCATGTCCGCGCGTCTAAGTGTCACTGAAATGTCAAAGGAGAGGGTGAGTCGCAAGACTCGAGTGCATAAATCCCACTCCCGATAAAACAACATGCTAACACACATCATATCATAGCAACATTATCAATGCACCCGATCCTAACCATCCATATCACCTTTCTCTACCCGTGTGGTACCAAACCACTGGTGGTGCCAAACCACTGGTGACCCAAAGTCACGATATCCATAATTGTGGTGCCAAACCACTTTGGTGACCCAAAGTCACGAATAATCCAATGATGGGGCCAACCCATCGTGTGATACCAAATCACTAGCGAGGCGATCCCATATCTCAAAGTGGGGCCAACCCACGGTGGTGTTAACCACGGGGGACGAGTCGCAATGAGGTGCCAAACCTCACGGTGTCCCAAAGACACAGTGTGATACCAAATCACTTTGGTGACCGCGATCACAAATCCGATGATGGGGCCAACCCATCGTGTGATACCAAATCACCGGCGTCAATCCCAGTATAATCAATCGTGGGGCCAACCCACTTTGTGGTGCTAAGCCACTGGGACGAGGCGCTATGAGGTGCCAAACCTCTGGTGTCCCAAAGACACAAATGTGATACCAAATCACTTTGGTGACCAAGTCACAAAATCAATCGTGGTACCAAACCCTTTGGAGGTGCCAAACCTCTGGTGTCCCAAAGACACAGATGTCCCAAAGACACGGATATCATTTTCCCCCTCCTCTCATATCACCCACACATGTCATACTAATGCCAATGATATAAAACATGCAATCATGCTATCATGCTCAAATGACATCTCATGGTATTTACATCATAAAACATGTTATCACATATATCACTCTGAGATCTCGTAATGAAACGGACTTACCGTATCCGTGCTTATACCCCCATCGGTACCAAATCCATCAATCATATTGTTTCACTTTAATAAGTAATTAGGTTATCAATCATATTACCAAACAGAAGTGTGTTAGTTTACACACCTGTTAAAACGCAGTCTTTAGTACCAAAAGAATCGATCTAAGGCCCCTTGATTTCTTGCTCCTAATATTTGATTTGGTTTCCTACCAAATCTCGAACCAAGCAGTGGCCAACTCCTATAACAACAACAGTCACACCTTTAATAACTTGGCTTAATAGAACTGAACGAATAAACCATGAACAACCTCTCACCATCACTTACCAATCAATCGAGTTCAGATAACGGCCTTGTTGACTGCTTCGAATCCCGAAGGCCCTAAAAAGAAATTGGTTACACAAGAGATTAGTTCTCTTCTAACAGAAGCCAAAAATCATCCTTTTGCCTTACCAAAATCGTTAGAGAAGTAGGGGGAGAAGAGATAGCCTTTCGGCCAAATACTCACCTTCACTAACCGATTGCCCAACACAGGATGAACACCAACACTACACCAATATTCGGCCCTAGGTGTTTAACACTCCTACTTTCGGCTTTGAATGTAAAAGGAAAGAAGAAATAGAGGTGGAAAGAAATGGAGGAATCGGCAATTGGGTTTAGGGAAAAGAAGGGGAATAAAGATGGAAAAGGTGTTTTGGAGAGGTGGAGTTTAAACACAAGGTTTCAAAGAGAAAAGAAATGGAAGTGGGGTGCTAGGTTCGCTTAACAAGGGATTGTGAGAGAAAACACAAAGCCAAATTCGGCAAGGATGAAGTTGCTTAAAGCTTTCCGGTTTTGAAAAGGAAAAGAGAGACTTACTTGGAGGAAATTCGGCTTAGGCTCTTGACAAAAGAAAGAACTTTGTTTTGAAACAAAGTGACCGAATAAAAATGCCCAAAAATACCAAGATGAATTTCGGCTAACACCTTCTCAAAAGGCAACACAGGTTCGGCAATTGAGAGCTTACACTTTCGGTTTTGGTATGGCAAAAGAAAAATTTGCTTCTAAAGATTTTGATCGAAAAGCACCAAAACTCAAAATGGATTTCGGCACTACCCCACACCCACACTACCAAGCCGTCCACTCCCCACTCCAAACTCCCTCAAATTCGGCCATAATCCCCCAATAGCTCCCAACCACACATTTCAAATGTGTTTACCAAGTCTTACTCCTAAAATCCTCTCCACCCACCATTCAAATGGGTAGACCAAGTCCAAGGCGAGTTTGAACCGCCTACAAACTCTTCCTTCCATGCCACAAAATTGAAGCCAAAATGTGAGGTCTTTGCGGCTTGAACACAAGACCTCCACCTCATGCGATTGACGCCACACCTAGCTCCCAAGTAGCGCATGCCTTGCCACTTTGCCGGCTCCTCACTTGTGCAACAAGCACCAAATAAAATACATATCCTCGGCTCCATCACTCCCTACACCTAAAGCTCAAAAACTAAATTTTTCCCATTCCCTCAGGGCATACCCCTAGCCTACAACTAAGCCCCTAAAACATAGAAATAGCAACATAGCACACCAACACATGCAATATCATGCAACAACAAAATAGCCCCCAACCCGGGATATTACGATTTCTACCCCCTTAAAATAATTTCGGCCTCGAAATTACACGATCAAAAGAGTTGCGAGATGCTTCTGTCTCATCATATCCTCGGGTTCCCACGTGGCTTCTTCCACGCCATGATTCCGCCAAAGAACCTTAACCAAAGGCACAGACTTTCTCACGCGAACCTTCACATCCCGATCAAGAATGCGCACGTTCTTCTTCCAAAGTCAAATCTGGATTTACCTCGATCTCTTCCTTCGCTACCACATGCGACGGATCCGAGCGATAACGTCGAAGCATCGAAAACGCGTGAAAT
Source organism: Gossypium sturtianum (assembly GCA_025698515.1). NCBI lineage: Eukaryota > Viridiplantae > Streptophyta > Magnoliopsida > Malvales > Malvaceae > Gossypium > Gossypium sturtianum. The sequence goes on from CM046944.1 coordinate 102,545,956, forward strand.
ACGTCGTGAATCGACTAAGCTCTACGGCAACTCCGGTTGATACGCCCTTCGTCCCACTCGTCTCAAAACCTTATACGGCCCAATAAACCTCGGACTTAGCTTACCTTTCTTTCCGAACCTCAAAACCTTCTTCCACGGCGAGACCTTGAGAAAAACTTGATCCCCACGAGAAAACTCTATGTCTCTCCGCTTAAGATCGGCATAAGACTTACGCGGTGCGAAGCTTCCTTCAACCGAGCCTCGAATCAACTTAACCTTGTCTTCGGTCTCGAGAACCAACTCGGGTCCCAACAACTCGGGCGTTCACCTAATTCCGTCCAACACGTAGGTGATCGACACTTCCTACCATACAACGCCTCATATGGTGCCATCTTGATGCTCGCTTGGTAGCTCGTTGTTGTAGGCAAACTCATTAATGGTAGAAACTCCTCCCAACTACCTCTGAAATCCAGAACACAACCCCTCAAAGATATCCTCCAAGATCCGAATAACCCTTTACGATTGTCCGTCGATCAGCGGGTGAAAAGTCGAAATCCAACAGCGTACCCGAGCCCGATGCAACGCTTTCGAACCTTGACGTAAATCGGGATCCCTATCCGTGATGATCGATCATCGGCACACCGTGTAACCTCACTATCTCGAAACATACGGCCGCCAACCTCTGAAGTGAGTAGTCAACCCTCACCGGAATGAAATGAGCGGATTTAGTCGATCAATCCACAATTACCCAAATCGAATCCTTCTTGCTTGGCGTAGCGGTAACCTTGTGACGAAATCCATGGTTATCCTTTCCCACTTCCATCGAGGAATCTTCACAGTGAAGCAACCACGACAACAATCGATGTTCAGACCTTGACTGGCGACATGTCGGACACTTCCCAACAAACTCTGTCACTTCTTTCTTGAGACCGTGGCCACCAAAACTCGCTCTCGAGATCCCTATACATCTTACTACCTCCGGATGCATAGCATAAGGGCTTGCTATGTGCGTCTGAAGAATCCTCTGCCTCGGCTCAACATCCTTGGGCATACAAGCTTTACCTTGAAAACACAAAGACCCCATCACTAGACAAGTTGTAACCTTCCGAACCACCACTGCAGTACACGCAACCTCCGCGCACTCGAACCTCATCCTCTAAGCTGCTTTCTCTCACGATCCGCTCAACCCAAGTAGGCTTAATCGCAACTCGCGAGAATATACTCCGTCGTCATACAAACTCAAATGGGCAAACATCGCTCTTAAGTCCGAAACAACCTTGCGGCTCAACGCGTCGCCACCACGTTAGCCTTGCCGGATGATACTCAATCGAGCGATCGTAATCCTTAAGCAACTCAACCCATCTACGCCTCAAATTCAAATCCTTCCGAGTCAAGAGGTACTTCAGACTCTTATGATCGGTGTAGACTATTGATCTCTCTCCGCATAAGTAGTGCCTCCAAATCTTCAACGCAAAGACTACGACCGCTAACTCCGGATCGTGCGTCGGATAGTTGACCTCATGTGGCCTCACCGCCGAGATGCGTAAGCCACAACCTTACCTTCCCGCATCAAAGACACACAACCCAACCCCGTATGTGATGCATCGCGATGAGACCGTGAATTCCTTACCACCTCGAGTTGAGTCAAAACCGGAGCTTCATTAGAATCTTCTTAAGCTTGTTGAAACTCTCCTGCTGTTTCTCGACCCGGACAAACGGAACCTCTTTCCTTAACAACTTGGTCATTGGTGCTTTGCAATCAACGAGAAACCTCTACAAACCTTCGGTAGTATCCCGCCAAACCCAGAAAACTCCGAATCTCGACCATCGACTTAGGCGGTTTCCAATCCAAAATCGCCTCAATTTTCCGAGGATCCACTCTAATCCCCTCACCGACACTACATGTCCCAAGAAAGTCACTTCTCTAAGCGAAACTCGCACTTATCGAACTTAGCGTAAAGTCGCTTCTCCTCAAAATCGCAGCACCACACGCAAATGCGCATCATGCTCTTCTTACGTTCTTGAATACACCAGGGATGTCGTCAATAAAAACTACCACGAAATCGGTCGAGATCTCTGCTGAAACACCCTATTCATCATATCCATGAATGCTTTGCCGCGCGTTAGTCAACCCGAACGGCATTACGAAATTCGTAGTGCCCATACCGAGTCCAAACGCTGTCTTGTGAATATCCGCTTCTTTCACCTTTAATCGGTGATACCTGGACACGAGGTCAATCTTAGAAAATACCATTGCGCCACTTTCAAATGATCAAACAAGTCATCTATCCGTGGCAACGGATACTTGTTTTGATCGTCGACTTATTCAATTGGCGGTAATCTATGCACATCCGCATTGTACCATCTTTCTTCTTAACAAAGAGTATCGGCGCACCCACGGTGAAACACTTGGCCCGATAAAACCTCGGTCCAACAACTCTTGGATCTCGAGCCTTAAGCTCCACCAATTCCTTTGGCGCCATCCTATACGGAGCAATAGACACCGCACGAGTTCGGGTAACAGATCTATCCCAAACTCTACCTCACGATCGTGGCAAACCGGAAGTTCTTCGAAACACATCAACAAATTCCTTAAGCTGTTTGGACTTTTCTACAAAGGACTCTTTAGCCTCCAAGGCATACACATGAACCACATACGCTTCACACGGCCCTTTCTCACCATCTTCTCTGCCTTTAGAGCGGACACCACATTAGATAAGTAATCCCTCCTATTACCTATCATAGCCACTTCATCACCTCGATGCGTCCTTAGAACCATGCGCTTAGCGCGCAATCCAACTTCGCCGGTACTTAACCAACGATCCATCCCAAGAATCAAATCGAACTCCCCAAATGGCGGTTCCATCGGATCAGCGACAAACACTACCCCTTGGAGTTCTAGGGGTACATCTCTAAACACTTAGCTACTACCACAGAGTGACCTAAAGGGCTAATTACGGTCATCCGCCTAGAAGATATCTCGAGTCTAAGTCCATGGTCTCTACTATACTACGGCCACGTAAGAATGCGTCGAACCCACATCAATCAAAGCGATAAAAGGAGAACCAAAGATCAAGAACGTCACGGGTTATGACGTCCGTCGCGTCCGCCTCCTCTCGGCCTTTGCGCACACTAACACTAACCCGGTATCGGCGTCGTAACTACCGCACCGCCGCGGTGCTCCACGGCCCGACCCGATCCATTACTACCTCGCCATTACCACGGCCCCTCTGCGGTGGCGGTACATTATTCCTAAATCGAGTACGACTCGACTCTCGATCGAATCCTAGCCAACTTACGCGGGCGGTCCCTTACGCGATGATCCGAGAACCACACTCAAAATAACCTTTTCCACCGGTCCAAAGCCTTTCTCCCCAATGATATCTCCCACAATGGTTACACCACGGCGGTCCCCGACTAGCAACAACAACCCTACTGCAGGCCCGATTCGGCCCACTCTGTCTAGCCCTTTTCACTACGAGGATTACCCGACGATCCGTAAGACCCAAAGCTCCTCTTATGCCTCGCTCCTGTCCCCATGCCTCGCCTCACGGACTCCTTAACACCCTCGGCTACCTTAGCCTTCTCAACCAGGACAACAAACTCACGCTCTGTTGAGGAGCAATCAGCGACCTCAACTCGTCTCTCGGACCATCCTCGAAACGAACACACCTCTCGTGTTCGTGAGCCACAATACCCTAGCATACCGGCTCGGCTTCAAGAACTCGACCTCATACTCGAAAGCAGACTTACTCCTTGGACTAGCCTCAAAATGCTTTTATTGCTGCGTCGATGTAGCTAGCTCCAATGTACTTTTTCTCAAATGCACTCACGAAATAATCCCATGTCGGATCCTCTGCTGCCACACTGTCCCGAACCGTGAGCCACCACTGGTATGACTGCGTCCCAAGAAGCGATACTATGCCCTTGACTTCTCCTCGGCGATCAAGTCCAGATCATCCATGATCCGCTCCGTTGCCTCCAACCAATACTCAAAGATCTTTGGGAGCAACACCAGAAACACCTCGAAAGAATTCAGCCCCATTTGCCCGAAGTCGATCGAGCACCGATTTCCTAGCTCCGCACCACCACCTACTCCAACTACCCTTTCCAACACTCGCGGCGATCGCTGTGACACTGCGTCATCCCCGGTCCGATCTTGAAACTTACCACCTCCACCGGGTGGCGATGCACGTATCTCATTTTCGACCCACGACCGGACCCTACGGGTTCGAAACCGTCATCCTACCACGACCTGCGTCCACGACCACGTCCACCTCTAGCGCTCATGACTAAATTCTCTACGTGCTCGATTTAGGAGTTTTATGCATCGATATTTATTCCACTGCTTTAAAGCAAAGTCTTATGAATAGTAAAGAAGCTTTGTTTTCGCGAGTTCACGAATCCTATCGATTCGGTTTCTAAAGTAATCCACTCTGCAATCATCCAATCACATCAATAAATCACAAGAAATAGTAAGGGTACTTACCGGCGGATCGTGCCGAGACTCGGTGTCATGCCTTTCAAACCATTTATTTCAACAAAACACTTAAAATGCACTTTTTGAAAACATTTTGGGCCTCGGGCCCACAAATGAACCTTTGAACTTGGCTCACGATACCACAATTGTAACACCCAAACCCGTCAATACACCACGACCGAATCGGCATGTTACGGGAAAATCGCATTTGAAGGATTAGGTTTACGGTTAAAGATTCGATGAGAAACTCCTTGTCATATTTTATACTTTTCGAAATCTTGGCATGATTGCTTTGTCATATTTTAATGTTTTAGAGTGATACCCGATGGTAAAGTTTAAAACACATTGCGTTATAGTTTTGAAACCGTTGACCTTCCAAGTTTTTAGCAATTTTAACTCAATTAATTTGTTAAAGCATATTAGAAAGCTACTTTAAGCATAAACATAGTAAAACCTAATTTAAAGGCCATTTACAACCCAAAATAAAACCAAATAGTAATAAATAAGCTAAAGTACCAAATTTTGTAAAGTCTGAGCAAATCTTTATTAAAGCATGGCATGAGCACCTCGAGTCCATCCCGGCTCCATGTCCGCGTCTAAGTGTCACCTGAAATGTCAAAGGAGAGGGTGAGTCGCAAGACTCAGTGCATAAATCCCACTCCCGATAAAACAACATGCTAACACACATCATATCATAGCAACATTATCAATGCACCCCGATCCTAACCATCCATATCACCTTTCTCTACCCCGTGTGGTACCAAACCACTGGTGGTGCCAAACCACTGGTGACCCAAAGTCACGATATCCATAATTGTGGTGCCAAACCACTGGTGACCCAAAGTCACGAATAATCCAATGATGGGGCCAACCCATCGTGTGATACCAAATCACTAGCAGACGATCCCATATCTCAAAGTGGGGCCAACCCACGGTGGTGTTAACCACAGGGACGAGTCGCAATGAGGTGCCAAACCTCTGGTGTCCCAAAGACACAGTGTGATACCAAATCACCGTGACCGCAAATCACAAAATCCGATGATGGGGCCAACCCATCGTGTGATACCAAATCACCGGCGTCAATCCCGTATAATCAATCGTGGGGCCAACCCACTCGTGGTGCTAAGCCACTGGGACGAGACGCTATGAGGTGCCAAACCTCTGGTGTCCCAAAGACACAAATGTGATACCAAATCACTGGTGACCGAAGTCACAAAATCAACTGTGGTACCAAACCACTGGAGGTGCCAAACCTCTGGTGTCCCAAAGACACAGTGTCCCAAAGACACGGATATCATTTTCCCCCTCCTCTCATATCACCCACACATGTCATACTAATGCCAATGATATAAAACATGCAATCATGCTATCATGCTCAAATGACATCTCATGGTATTTACATCATAAAACATGTTATCACATATATCACTCTGAGATCTCGTAATGAAACGGACTTACCCGTATCCGTGCTTATACCCCATCGGTACCAAATCCATCAATCATATTGTTTCACTTTAATAAGTAATTAGGTTATCAATCATATTACCAAACGAAGTGTGTTAGTTTACACACTGTTAAAACGCAGATCTTTAGTACCAAAAGAATCGATCTAAGGCCCCTTGATTACTTGCTCCTAATATTTGATTTGGTTTCCTACCAAAATCTCGAACCAAGCAATGGCCAACTCCTATAACAACAACAATCACACCTTTAATAACTTGGCTTAATAGAATGAACGAATAAACCATGAACAACCTCTCACCATCACTTACCAATCAATCGAGTTCGGATAACGGCCTTGTTGATCGCTTCAATCCAAAGGCCCTAAAAAGAAATTGGTTACACAAGAGATTAGTTCTCTTCTAACGAAGCTTTAAAATCATCCTTTTGCCTTACCAAAATCGTTAGAGAAGTAGGGGAGAAGAGATAGCCTTTCGGCCAAATACTCACCTTCACTAACCGATTGCCCAACACAGGATGAACACCAACACTACACCAATATTCGGCCCTAGGTGTTTAACACTCCTACTTTACGGCTTTGAATGTAAAAGGAAAGAAGAAATAGAGGTGGAAAGAAATGGAGGAATCGGCAATTGGGTTTAGGGAAAAGAAGGGGAATAAAGATGGAAAAGGTGTTTTGGAGAGGTGGAGTTTAAACCACAAGGTTTCAAAAGAGAAAAGAAATGGAAGTGGGGTGCTAGGTTCGGCTTAACAAGGGATTTTGAGAGAAAACACAAAGCCAAATTCGGCAAGGATGAAGTTGCTTAAAGCTTTCGGTTTTGAAAAGGGAAAAGAGAGACTTACTTGGAGGAAATTCGGCTTAGGCTCTTGACAAAGAAAGAACTTTGTTTTGAAACAAAGTGACCGAATAAAAATGCCCAAAAATACCAAGATGAATTTCGGCTAACACCTTCTCAAAAGGCAACACAGGTTCGGCAATTGAGAGCTTACACTTTCGGTTTTGGTATGGCAAAAAGAGAAAATTTGCTTCTAAAGATTTTGACCGAAAAACACCAAAACTCAAAATGGATTTCGGCACTACCCCACACCCACACTACCAAGCCGTCCACTCCCCCACTCCAAACTCCCTCAAATTCGGCCATAATCCCCCAATAGCTCCCAACCACACATTTCAAATGTGTTTACCAAATCTTACTCCTAAAATCCTCTCCACCCACCATTCAAATGGGTAGACCAAGTCCAAGGCGAGTTTGAACTGCCTACAAACTCTTCCTTCCATGCCACAAAAATGGAAGCCAAAATGTGAGGTCTTTGCGGCTTGAACACAAGACCTCCACCTCATGCAGTTGACGCCACACCTAGCTCCCAAGTAGCGCATGCCTTGCCACTTTGCCAGCTCCTCACTTGTGCAACAAGCACCAAATAAAATACATATCCCTCAGCTCCATCAGCTCCCTACACCTAAAGCTCAAAAACTAAATTTTTCCCATTCCCTCAGGCATACCCCTAGCCTACAACTAAGCCCCTAAAACATAGAAATAGCAACATAGCACACCAACACATGCAATATCATGCAACAATAAAATAGCCCCCCAACCCGGGATATTACAGAAACAAAACCCTAGCTATGGATCCTTGAAATTTTTGGCTATGGAGGATGAAGATGGACACCAATTTTGACTTCTTTTTCCATTTTTATTAATTTATTAACCAAATGACTAAAATGCCCTTAAGGCCCTTCCTTGAGATTTTTCCCTTCCATGTCCATTTTTGTCCATCATGAGATATAATGGTCTAATTAAATAAGGACCTCTAATAAATTTTATAATGCTATCTCATACTTAAAACTTCTAGAATCTCATATTTTTTCAATTTTTGCAATTTAGTCCTAAAAGATAAATTGATCACTAAATCATAAAATTTTCTTCATGAAATTTTCACACAACCATGCAAACATGTCATAGACCTCATAAAAACCATATAACATATATTTATACTTTAGATTTGTGGTCTCGTAACCACTATTCTGACTAGGCCCTGAATCGAGCTGTTACAGTAGGGATCCTTAATTCCCTTAAGTCAAATGACCTATTGTAACGACTTGGTTTCCAATGGTGTCGAAAACTGCAGTTTTAGAATCTTGTTTCTGTAAATGAAGTTCATAAATATTGAATAAAGATATTTTCAGAGTTAATGTATAGATGAATTGAAAATTGGATAAGCAATTTAGTAAAAAATGTGGTTAATTAAAACCCAGGGACTAAATTGTAAAAGTTTAATCACTATGGATTTTTAATTGAGAAACGACTTAAAGAGTCAAATTGTAGTTATCCAAAGTACAAAAACATTCTCTAGTGGATAGTAATGATGAGTGTAGCTTAATTAAGTAAATTAAGATTAATTACAAATTCAAACATGATAAATTAAAGTAAATTAAGCTATAATCTAAGTATAAAAATGAAAATTGGTGCATGAAGAGATAAACTTCCTCTTCGCCAACTGGCCATTAGAGAAAAGAGGAAGCTTTATGCCATTTTTAGGTTTTTAAAGCTTTTGGTCCTTAATTCAAGTAAGTCCTTAGCCACTTTTCTTTTATTTTTATAGATTTTTTTTATCATGAGAGCTTAATTAAGCTAACCCAATGATCAATTTGATCAATTGGTGAAGTTTTGATAAGATGCCATTGTTGAGAGCTGAATGATTTAAGTGTTAAATTGATAGAAATTAAGCTTAGTTTGAGAAAATGACTTAATTGTAAAGCCTAATTATTAGTTTTGTACATTAGGGAACACATTGTATAAAATGCAAAACTGTTATGAAATTTTGATAGGAATGGAAAGTAAAAGGTCCCTAATGAATATATGTGAAATTAGATTTTAATCCAAAGGTCTAGATCGAAAGTTATGCTTGACTCGAGTTTAGAGACTAAACTGAAAAAATTGAAAAATATGTGTGACTTTGTAATTAAATGTGATTTGATATGGAATTTAATATTGTGTATTTTTGGATTATTATTCGTAGCTAAAGACAACGCAAGGCCGTCGAGAGGGAAAGGGAAGGTGAGAACAGACGACAAGTAACTCAAATTTTTGGTTTGTATTTTTATGATTCAGATCAATTTACTTGTTGCATATTCATGATGGTTTGCATGTTATAATACTAAGGTGAGTTAAAATAGTTAATTAAGTTGAATTGATATAATTGGGATTGATCATCGAGGTGTAAGACTAAATTGAATAGAATGAAAAGTAGTATAACTTATGATTTATGATATTATGTATGAAATTGAGGTAAAATATGATATATGAATTGATGAGATATTAGGATTGATAGAATTTGAAGTGAACTTATAATGGAATTGGAAAAATTATTTATTTTATTAACTGTTCGGGCAGAGTCAGATATATTTGGCATGTCATAGGATAGGTAATCGTGTGTCAGAGTTTTAAAAATTTAAATAACGAGAATGATCGAACCTGGAAACTAACTATGACAACGATTGAGGCAAGTGCACCTATCGAATAGTAGTACAGCTTAGGCAAGATCAGATTGTCGAACCCAAAGGAACTAAAAGTACTAATACTAACTTTAAAGTACTAATACTAACTTTCTTTTTATTATTTAGCCTAAAATAAAGGGAATTTGTTGTTTTAAATCTAAATTAATTAACTACTAAATTAAAGACTCTAAGACAAAGAAGAATGAATTTGGGAAAATAACTTGAGGAAAAACCAATTGATTAAGACGACACCCAAGGAAGAATCCACCCAGACTTCACTTGTTATCTAACTCTGAACCAGACGATTTATTCACTTGACTTGATCCGTAAGATTCCCTAATGTATATTAAACCCTCTCTCGAGGCGAATAACGTCTAACCCTAGGTTGATTAATTGAAATCTCTTTCTAATTAAAACCCCTAGAATCGCATTAACTCGATCTATGGAATCCCCTATTAGGTTTCACCCTAATCCGGCAAAATCTCGTCACCCTATCTTTAGGCGCGCGATCAACTCCGCTTAACTATGCTAGATCTACTCTTAGGCAGGGACTTTTGCTCCTCCACCTAAGCACATCAAACTTGAATTAATATCTGCGAAATATCAACACAAGAATTAAGAACACATAATTAAGAACAAGTCAAATATTTATCATATAGTTCAGTAAAGGATAACAAGATTCATCTAAGTTTCATCCCCTCGTATATCGAGGGTTTAGTTCATAACAATAAAAGAAAAAATCTCAGAAGAAAAGATAAAACAAAACATAAGAAATCCCTAAAACTCCCTGAAGGAAATTAAGGAGAAATCCTCCGTCTTGAGTATAATTCCGGGTTCTAGAGATGAATCAACTGGCTATCCTCGAGCGAATCCCCACAAATCTGCCTTCTCTGGCCTAGCAAGACACCCCCTGTCAAAGGTACTGGGCTCCCCCTTTTAGGTCATACTTAGGGTGTATATATAGGCTTTTGGAATGTGTTTCTTTGCCCCTAAGTATCCCAATCCGAATGAAACTTCTCTTTTCCACGGCAGGGGAACGGCCATGGCACACGCCCGTGTGAATCGTGGCTAGGCCGTGTTGGGTCGACTAATGAGGCACGGCCGCGTGGTTTTGGGTCCAGGCCGTGTCGATTTCGTGATGTGGCCCATTTGGCCCGTTTTAAGCCTGTTTCTTGTTCTTTTCATCCTCCGGTGCTTTCCTGAGTATAAAACATGAAAATAAAGGATTTAGAGCACCAAATTACATAAAATAAGGGATAACTCATCCAAAAGCATGCTAAATGTGGGATTAAAATATGTTACTTTTACGGCTTATCAAATACCCCCATACTTAAGCTTTTGCTTATCCTCAAGCAAAATTCTCAACTCATAATTAAAACAAACTTCCCTCAATTCATAATAGTCATTGATAGTGTTTCATCATAATTCAAGGATAATTTATACATGGATAATTCAACTCAAAGAGTCCTAAAGATTCAAACAATCTAAGTTATACATTTGTAGCATAAAACATTGGTGTTTCCCCTCATCTAAATAATTACCTCTGATTCAAAATCGACATGAATTAACATCCTCACTAAAGATTCACTCAAATCACTCAAAGTGTTTAAGGTTCAGAATTAAGCACTCAAAAGTCAAACATGAAGAGTTAATTCATAGGCTTGCATGAAAATCAAATCTCCATCACTATAATATGAGATGATACACAAATCAAAAGGTCTTTAATAGGGTTGTAACGGGGCTTGGGTTAAAGGTGTGGATAAAGGCTGAATTAGAGGGTTAGAATCGAGATTGAATTGACAAATTACCTAACCAAAAAAACGAAATGATAAATAATTACAGTAATTGAAAACTTGTACTAATAATACTCTAATACGAGCTTCTTGTTCAGTAATTGGAATTTAAACGTATAAACTCACTTAATCACAAAACTAATAATCAATACACTTCGATTTTTTTTTCAGAACAAGTCACAAATAATAATAAAGAACTTTAACAACTGAAATATAGAATATAGTTAGGTAACTGCTCAAAATCAAATCTCGACAAAAAGGGTAGTCAAGAGGAATGGTGATAACAAATACAGACTGGGTTTTGGGTTAATATTAGTGGGTGAGTCAATAAATAGGGTTGTTAGGATTAAAAGGGGTTCACTAAGGGTTAATTATGGAGGTAGGTTTTTTTTTAGTGGAGTGAGTGGGTTAAATCCTAGGTGCCTTCATCATCTTTGTATATCAAATCAAAGGTGTGGTCTCGACATGTATAATCAATGCAAGTTCTAGAATAACTAATCAATGTTGACACACTCATAATCAAAAAGTGAGCAAGAAAAATAATATATGCTCTATAAGGCTCAAAATCTTACAAAAATTATGGGTATTTTGATGTCATCCTCGTAAATTTCAAACTTTTGAGTAATATTTAAATTCAAGTAGACAACCTAGAAAATTTTTAATTCTGAAAAATAGACTTATCATGCTTGATTCTCTAATATTCTTAGAATTTAATCATTAATGCACAATTATCAATGACTTAATCTAAAACATATCGATAAAAATCATAAATCATGGAAATTTTCATTTTAATCATAATATGAGAAACTTACTTTAAGACAAGGCATAATTCAGGGATTTGAGAATAATGCAAAAAGTTTAGAATCCTTAAGATTCACCCCCCCACACTTAAGATGTACATTGCCCTCAATGTACAAAGATAGATAATAGCGAAAATAATAATAAAATCATAAGATATGGGGAGAGGTGAAACTTCCTGAATTATGGATGAAAATTTTTGGAGGATGTTCCATGACAAAGACGTTGGAGGGGTTGTAGTTGCTATGGTTGTGGTCGTGGTGGCTACCCACTATTGCTGTGCTAGATGAATAAATTGGGTAGCCTGTGAAGGATTAGCCAAGATATACTAATAATAATTAAAACTATACTAATTAAATAATTAAAGAAAAGCAAGCTAAAGTGAAGAGAAATAATATATGAAGTAAAATTAAAAGAAAAGATAAATGGACCGTAGGGTCCTTTTTGTTGGATGGTTCGCGAGGTGGGTGTTATTTCTAAGGCTGCTGTGGTGCTGGCGGTGGTGGAAGTGGTGTGATTCCCAAGTAGCCTGTAGAACCTAAAATTAAGAAACTAAACTAAAATAAACTAAGTTAATCAGAAGAGAAGTAAAGATAAGGAAATTGAAGCAAAAGAGAAAAACGAAGTAAAAACTAAATGGCCTCAAATATCCTTAGCTCGTCGAATGATTGAAGCGGCCGGCATGAACTTATGTAGATCGGTCTCCCACACGGGTGCTGTGCTTGGATCCTTCTGCTTTTTCGACATAGTTATGGTGTGGCTCGATAGTTAATGAAATATTAGAGAGGAAAAATAGGGAGAGGGTTGAGAAAGAAAAGGAAAACTAAATGGGCTGAATGGGTGAGAAGAGGGAGGGTGGGTGGTTTAAATAGAATTCTCAAGTCAGGTACATTCCCACGCCCGTGTCTCGTGGGTGTGGCATCTCACACGGTCGCATCGCACGGCTGTGGTGGGCTTCATTCGTTTCTCCCACGACTATGCTCAGGTTGCCATGCCCGTGTGTGATATAATAGTGTCGACCACGGTCGCATTGCATGGCCGTGGGGTTTTGTCGGTGCCCGTGGTATGGTGGTTTGAGTCCGTGATTCTGAAAATTGATTTTCTCTGACTCGTACCATCTCTACCGTGTCAGTACGGTGATTTGATGCATCCACACGGCCACGGCCACGGTCGTGTGCAAGGCCGTGTGGCTTGGAATTCTTTACTTTTGGTTAGTTTATAGTTAGGTACTATAAAGAAAAAAATAGAATAATTAAGACAAAATAAAATGTAAAAGTGAGTGGGGTTAGTACTCGGGTTGCCTCCCGAGAAGCGCTCGTTTAAAGTCTTAAGCTAGACTTACCTCTCGTTTGCATCATCATGGTGGTTTGAGGAGTTGAAAGTCCTTCCTCATGCTATCGGTTTCATTATCATGATAGAGTTTAAGTCGAGATGCATTTATATTGAAAGTACCAAAAATGGGATTACTTACCTCGACTGCTCTGTATGGGAAAACACTGGTTACCCTAAAATGGATTTCTTTGTTTGTGTTAGGGTCAGGAGGAGATATTCGCGGGTCTGCTTTATCTAATAATACTTGATCTCCGATTTTGAATTTGTCTGCTTCGTGGAATGGCTCTGGTTCAGCTTTGTGTATCCCTATTTTTTCCTTGAAATGCGTCTTCCACTCGTCTAGATCATCGATCTGAATCCCTCGTTCCTCATGAGTTATTTCTTTGTTGGCACATGGTATAGGATCGGGTTCAGTTGTATTCTTTTATGGTGCTTCCTGAAAAGAAGGGTTAACCAAATGGTAATCATTCGAATTTATTTTCTCACCTTGATTATTCGATGTTCTAGTTGAATCGAGGGCTTGAAGAGTGACTATCTCGTCACCTACACGAAGTATTAGTTCTCCTGCATCAATGTCAATTTTAGTCCTGGCAGTTGCTAAAAATTGTCTTCCTAAGATTAGGGGGATGCTGTTGTCCTCATCCATGTCTAAAACAACAAAGTCTACTGGGAATACGAATTTATCAATCTTTATGAGTACATCTTCGATTATACCCCTAGGAATTCTAGCCGTTTTATCAGCTAATTGAATGCTCATCCTAGTTTGTTTGGGTTTCCCTAGACCTAGTTGTTTAAACAATTTATAAGGCATGACATTTATGCTTGCCCCTAAATCAGCTAACACATTATCAATAGATAAACTACCAATTAAGCATGGAATTGTAAAACTCCCTGGATCGTTTAATTTCCGTGGTAGTTTATTTTGCAAGACTGCCGAGCACATTGCATTTAGTTCCACGTATGATGCCTCGTCTATCCTTCGTTGGTTCGTCAAAAGCTCTTTTAAAAATTTTCTAGAATCTGGCATCTGTGAAAGAGCTTCAAGTAACGGCAAGTTAATATGTAATTTCTTTAAAAGTTTAAGAAACTTACCGAATTGTTCCTCTGTGTCGTCTCTCCTTAATGCTTCGGGATATGGTATGCGAGGTTGGTACTCTTTGATTACCGGTTTTGGCTTATTATTACTTACCTCAACCTTACCTTCTTTGATCACATTCTCTTACCTTGAATTAGGATCGTCTAACCCTTCACTTTCTTGAGCTGTTATGGATTGAATTTGCTCCTTTGGGTTAATCTCAGTATTGCTTGGTAGACGCCCTTGCGGTCGTTCGGAAAGTAACTTTGCAAGTTGTCCAACTGACTTAGTAAGTTCCCCAACTTGATTCTCGATCTCTTTGATCGATACTTGTTGATCATTAAGAGTTGTCTCAGTTTTTTGGAGACAGGTATCTGTGGCTGCCATGAATTTTGTCAGCATCTCTTCAAGGTTCAGCTTCTTCTCCTGTGATAGGGCTGATTTTGGAAATTTTGATGAGGTTGTTGTCTTTGATTTCCTTGATTTCCTTGACCTCCCCATGAAAAATTTGGGTGGTTCCTCCAACCTGGATTATAATTATTACTATAAGGATTATTATTAGGTCTGAAATTGTTACCTATATAGTTCATCTGTTCGCTCTCTGTGCCCGGTTGGTAGGGTGGGTACTCAGGATTCGCCACACTTCCACTTGCGTCGCACTGCATCACTGGATGTACCTGCGAAGAACACAAACTATCAAGCTTTTTATTCATCATCTCTACTTGGTTTGATAGCATGGTTACTGCATCGAGGTTGAAAACTCCGGCTGTTTTTGTTGGCCTTGTCCTTGTAACTTGCCACTGATAGTTATTCAGTGACATCTCCTCTATGAATTCGTAGGCTGCTTCAGGAGTTTTGTTGTTCAGGGTTCCACCGGCGGCTGAATCAATTAGTTGCCTCGTTGAGGGATTCACACCATTGTAGAAAGTTTGGACTTGAAGCCACAAAGGTAATCTGTGGTGCGGGCACCTCCTCAAGAGATCCTTGTATCTCTCCCATGCTTCGTATAAAGTTTCTAAATCCATCGGCACAAAAGAAGAGATATCATTCCTTAATTTGGCCATTTTGGCCGGCGAAAAATATTTTAATAAAAATTTTTCGGTCATTTGATCCCATGTGGTGATTGACCCTCGTGGTAACGAGTTTAACCACTATTTGGCTTTATTCCTTAATGAAAAGGGAAATAATCGAAGCCGTATGGCATCATCAGAAACGCCATTTATTTTGAAAGTATCATAGAACTCTAGAAAATTAGCTATATGAGTATTTGGGTCTTCGTCCTGCAAACCATCAAATTGAACAAATTGTTGAATCATTTGTATAGTGTTAGGCTTTAATTCAAAATTATTAGCAGCTATAGCAGGCCTAACAATACTCGATTCGACTCCTGTTAAATGTGGTTTAGCATAATCAAACATAGTACGAGGAGCATTATGTTCTCCCACATCTTGTGGTGGTGGATTATTCTCATCCATCCCTTCAGTAGGATTGGATTCGTCTTGTTGATCTTCTTCTCAGTAATTTAGGGCTCGCCTGATTTCTCTACGATTTCTGCGAGCGGTAGCTTCAATATCATTGTTGTATACTAAAGCTCCTTTCGGGTTCCTTCTAGTCATAAACTATAGGTACCTGCTAGGAAAAAGAAAGAAAGGAAATTAGAAGAGTTAAAACTAAGGTAAAAATAAAAATAAAAATAAAAGTAAATTGCAAAAAAATAAAAGTAAATTGCAAAAAATTAAAAAATGGCTAAAGTAATAAAAATAGAGCTTTCTTAATATTTTAATTCCCCGACAACGGCGCCAAAAACTTAATGGTGTGTCAGAGTTTTAAAATTTTAAATAACGAGAATGATCAAACCTGGAAACTAACTATGACAACGATTGAGGCAAGTGCACCTGTCGAATAGTAGTATAGCTTAGGCAAGATCGGATTGTCGAACCCGAAGGAACTAAAAGTACTAATACTAACTTTCTTTTTATTATTTAGCCTAAAATAAAGGGAATTTGTTGTTTTAAATCTAAATTAATTAACTACTAAATTAAAGACTCTAAGACAAAGAAGAATGAATTTGGGAAGATAACTTGAGGAAAAACCAATTGATTAAGGCGATACCCAAGGAAGAATCCACCCAGACTTCACTTGTTATCTAACTCTGAACCAGACGATTTATTCACTTGACTTGATCCGTAAGATTCCCTAATGTATATTAAACCCTCTCTCGAGGCAAATAATGTCTAACCCTAGGTTGATTAATTGAAATCTCTTTCTAATTAAAACCCCTAGAATCGCATTAACTCGATCTATGGAATCCCCTTTTAGGTTTCACCCTAATTCGGAAAAATCTCGTCACCCTATCTCTAGGCGCGCGATCAACTCCGCTTAACTATGCTGGATCTACTCTTAGGTAGGGACTTTTGCTCCTCCACCTACGCACATCAAACTTGAATTAATATCCGCGAAATATCAACACAAGAATTAAGAACACATAATTAAGAACAAGTCAAATATTTATCATATAGTTCAGTAAAGGATAACAAGATTCATCTAAGTTTCATCCCCCTTAGGTATCTGAGGGTTTAGTTCATAACAATAAAAGAAAACATCTCAGAAGAAAAGATAAAACAAAACATAAGAAATCCCTAAAACTCCCTGAAGGAAATTAAGGAGAAATCCTCCGTCTTGAGTATAATTCCGGCTTCTAGAGATGAATCAACTGGCTATCCTCGAGCGAATCCCCACAAATCTGCCTTCTCTGGCCTAGCAAGACGCCCCCAGTCAAAGGTACTGGGCTCCCCCTTTTAGGTCATACTTAGGGTGTATATATAGGCTTTTGGAATGTGTTTCTTTGCCCCTAAGTATCCCAATCCGAATGAAACTTCTCTTTGCCACGGCAGGGGCACGGCCATGGCACACGCCCGTGTGAATCGTGGCCAGGCCGTGTTGGGTCGACTAATGAGGCACGGCCGTGTGGTCTTGGGTCCAGGCCGTGTCGATTTCATGATGTGGCCCATTTCGCCCATTTTAAGCCCGTTTCTTGTTCTTTTCATCCTCTGGTACTTTCCTGGGTATAAAACATGAAAATAAAGGATTAAGAGCACCAAATTACATAAAATAAGGGATAATTCATCCAAAAGCATGCTGAATGTGGGATTAAAATATGTTACTTTTACGGTTTATCAATAGGTACAGGTTACTTCGGCTATATCTCGATGACTGCGGGGTGCATTTTTCTTCGGATGTTTCGATGAGTGCATCTCACAACTTTTATTTCGGTTATACCAATGAGCACTAAGTGCATTCTATTTACTTCATACTTTTCGATAAGGCATTGGGTTCCAAATTAGTGTGTTGGTTGGGATCCGTGTATCCATTCGAGTTCAAGTCATGTTAATAGAAAATATAAATTTTGAATTGGTTGATTGATATTTGAAAATGATTAAATGTTATAAAGTTTTACTAAAGGTACTTATATTCGATATTTGATTATCGATAGCATATGATAGGTCATGCGAACCGGTTAACGAGCATGAGGAACAATATGGTAAGATAAGAATGAATATTTTTTATTTAGATGGTATGTTGATATGATTAAATGCTATGAATTGAGTAGAAATGTGACATCAATTATGCTAATATGTTAACATGGTATAATCTTTAGATTGGTTAATTGAAACATGTATAAATTGATTCATATAGTATATTTGGTGCTTGTAGTTGCATATGTAGATTGATATGTTGATTAAAGATTAGTATGATAGCATAATGGTTGGATGGAAATGGAATTTGAATTGAATGAAACTGATTTAACTTATATTATATTTATTTGAATCATGGAAATACCACTAAACTTATTACTCAGAGTACGGTTTGTTTTTCGTGTGGAGGTTTAGTATATCTCGAGGTCCCAGGCATCAACTATAGCATCCAAACAAATATCCTAGACCCAAAAATGTTTGTATATGTTTTTTTTTTTTTTGGCTATACGGCATGTACCTAGGTTGAGCCAGAATTAGTATTTTTGAATTAGCCTTATGTTTATATACATGAAATTGTGAGTTCCACAACTTTTGGTTAGGCATATTTTGTAGTATGTTAATAGGCTAAATGGTAATGTGTTTGTATACATATGTATATATGCCAATTAGTTCAATGAAGAGCATTGATGAATTTATTAGTATACTTGAATGAAATTGTTGAAATGGATTGAAGTATATATGTATAAATGGTACTTTAGTTATATTGGAACTCATTAGCTATATAGATTTGGTTGAAATTATAATTGCAAATGAATTTGAAAAGTTTTAGGTGATTCCAAACAGGTAACAAAACTTGACCATTTGAAAATAGTATGTCACATCGTGACGTCGAACAGTTGTCATTGCGACAAGACCAAGTTGCCATTCCACAGCGCGATGCCAAGTATTGAATGTTGCGATGAGACCTACTCAGTATGTTGCGTCATGACGAGGAGCCCCCTAAAGTCGTAACATTAACTCGGTATTTTGGAATATTTATAATTTGGTCCTAATTCAACCTCGAGCTAGCTTTAGAGGCTTTGTAAACTCGTATAAGACCCAAAAACAACTATATATTGTATTGTATGATTGTATTGGTTGAAATTAATTATTTAATAATATTAATATAATATAGTTTGATCATAGTTGCTCCGAAAATGAATGTGACACCTCGTAACTCAAACATGGTGATCAGGTCGGGTAATGGGGTGTTACATTTAGTGGTATCAGAGTTATAGGTTTAGTTGATTCTTAGACTAAATCAAGCTCAAAATTGAGTCAAGAGGTACATGCCAAAGTGGAGTCGAGTATGAGTCGGGATTTAGATGCTAATTATAAAATTTCTATATTTTATAGCTAAAGATGTCAGAGGAATCAAAAAATGATACTGGTAATGATGTTTATAGCAACGATCATTCCATTGAGAGTGAAAATATAATCGAGATTGAGGTATCTAGCATTGATTCAGCCAGTGCTCATTAGTTTAAAGTTGTTAGACCTCGACCCAAGGGTCAAGGGGAAAAAGATTTACTTTGCATTATAGCGGAAGCTCTCCATCGAGCGGTGGTAGCTACCCCATAGGTTGCACCAGTTCCCATAGTTTGACGAGCTCCGGTAAAATAATTATGAAAGTATGGTGCCACTAAGTGTTAAGGATTGAAAGGGGCTGATCCCTCGACAACTGAGGCTTGGTTGGAATTGACGAACCAGGTACTGCAACAACTTGAGTGTTCTTCGCATGAGTGTGTCACATGCACAGTGTCCCTTCTGAAAGTGGAGTTATATTAGTGGTGGCTGACAATTACCTGACACATATCATTTAACCAAATTAATTGGGATTTCTTTCAATCTGAATTATAGAAAAAGTGTGTTAGCGAGTTATATTTGGAAGATCAGAAGCAAAAATTTATGACGTTGAAATAGGATGAGATGTCAGTAGTAGACTATGAGCGTGAATTCTTATAAGTCAATAAATATACTTTGGAATCAGTACCGACGGAAGAGGAAAGTTGTAAGCAATTCCTTTGAGGATTGCGTGATGAGCTAGAGTTCAGTTTGTCTCCCATAAAATAAAAGAATTTGCTAACCTGACTGAACAAGCCAAGATGGTGGAGCAAGCCATGGGCCTTGACAAGAGAATCGAACCCTCTTGAGCCTTTAGGAAGCAAGTAGGGACTTCTAGTTCGCATCACTTGAATAAGGGGTCTAAGGAGTCTTAAGATCCCTGGAAATCGAACTCAAGGTCTGTTAGATCAAAGAGAGCTCAGGATAGGCAACCATCTATATTAGTGGGCAGTGTTAGAGGTCTTGCTAGAGATATTGATATTCTAAACTGTTAGCATTGCAGGCAAAAGCATCGAAACGAGTGTTGGAAATTAAAAAGAGCTTGTTTCCATTGTGGATCTCAAAAACACTTTTCCCGAGATTGCTCAAAGAATGATAATGATCCATTTGCTACCACTCAGAGGTCCGCTCCTACTATTAGGGATCGGGGAAATCCACGCAGCGGTTCTATATCGAGGGGTGGTCTGAGAAGATGGATCAAGCCATATGTTAAGAAATCCAAGGCTAAAGCTTTAGCTCGAGCCAATGTAGTTTCCACCCGAGAAGAGGGTGATACTACCGATGTCATAGCAAGTATATTTCTTTTATATTCAACAATTGTATATGCTTTACTTGATCCTGGTTCTTCTCATTCTTACATTAATATTAACTTTGTAAAATCAAGGAGTTTAAAATCTAAAATGTCGAAAGTAGCAATGGTTGTATCGAGTATTTTAGGACAAATTGTGCTAATTGACCAAGTGTGTAGGCTATGTCCATTAGAAATCCATAACAGATCCTTCCCTATTTATTTTTTTAATAATGTCATTTGATTAATTTGATGTAATTTTGGGAATGGATTAGTGTGATTTTGGATTTTCGTAAAAAAAAAGTTTTTTGTTCAAAGTCCAGATGGCGAGGTTGTGAAAGTGAAAGGCATTAGATTGAATAGTTCAACTTGTATCATTTCATCATTTCGATCTAATAAGCTCTTGAATCAAGGCTATGAAGCATACCTAACCTATATAATTAACTCAAACTATGATGAAAGTCAGATAAGCAAGGCCAGACAGTATGTGAATTCGTAGATGTTTTTCCTGAAAAGTTGCCAGGATTACCTCCCGATTGTGAGGTTGAGTTTGCGATTGAAGTTTACTTAGGTACAACTCCTGTGTCAATTGCTCCGTACCATATTGCACCAATGGAGTTAAAAGAGCTGAAAATTCAGTTGCAAGATCACCTGGACCATGGCTTTATACGTCCTAGTAAATCATCTTGGGGAGCTCCAATATTGTTCGTTAAGAAGAAAGATGGTTTGATGCAGCTCTGCATAGATTATCGACAGCTGAATAAGCTGAAGATTAAGAACTAATATCCGTTGTCGCATATCAACGATTTGTTTAATCAGTTAAAAGGTACATTAGTCTTTTCTAAGATCAATTTGAGATCGAGATATTATCAACTGAAGGTGAAAGATAGTGATGTACCGAAAAAAACATTCCATACACAATATGGTCACTACGAATTTCTAGTGATGCCATTTGGGCTGAAAAATGCTCGTACGGTATTTATGGATCTCATGAATTGCATTTTCCAGGCCTCTCTAGATCAGTTCTTGGTTGTGTTTATTGATGATATCCTGATACATTTGAAATCAAAGGTTGAGCACAGTAAGCATTTGAGAACTATATTGCAAGTGTTGCGAGAGAAAAAAACTTTTTGGGAAGCTCAGTAAATGTGAATTTTGGTTATCTGAAGTGGTATTTTTGGGGCACGTTATCTCAGCCAAGGAATTCGAATTGACCCTAAAAAGATTAAAGCTATCCTTCAGTAGAAAGCATCGAAAAATATATCAGAGATTCGAAGTTTCATTGGCTTGGTCGGTTATTACAAAAGATTTGTAAATGGGTTTTCTAAAATATCTTTGCCTATGACGAAGCTCCTGCAAAAGAATGTGCCATTTGTATGGGATAGTTAATGTCAAGATAGTTTTGAGAAGTTGAAAGCTATTTTGACAAAAGCACCGATGTTGACTTTGCCTGGGTCGGGGAAAGAATTTTTTGTTTTCAGCAATGCCTCATTGAATGGTTTGGGTTGTGTCCTGATGCAACATGGTAAAGTAATGGTTTATGTGTCCCGTCAGCTAAAAATGCATGAACACAATTACAGGAAGCAAGATTTAGAGCTTGTTGTTGTGGTATTTGCTCTAAAGATCTAGAGGCACTACTTATATGGTAAAAAGTTTCATATTTATACGGATCACAAAATTATCAAATATCTCCTAGAACTAAAGGAGTTGAACCTAAGAAAGCATCGCTAGGTCGAATTGTTGGAAGATTATGACTGTGTAATTAGTACCGTCCAGGGAAAGTGAATGTTGTTACTGATGCTATGAGTCAAAAATTGGTGTTTGAATTAACAGCGATGTTTTCCCAGCTCAATATATATGATGATGATAGCCTATTGGATGAGTTGAAGGTTAAGCCAGTATTTCTTTATCAGATCAGGGAAGCATAGTCTGAAAATGTTAAGTTACCAGAGAAATCGAAACTTGTTCAACAAGTATCGAGAATTCCAGCATTGATGCAAGTGATTGCCTGCAGTTTAACAATTAACTCTGTGCCCCTAATAATGTTGATTTGAAAAGAATGATTTTTCACGAGGCTCACGATGGTCCTTTTACTACACACCTGGTAGTGAGAAAATGTATCGTGACTTGCAAGAATCATACTGGTGGCCCAGAATGAAAAGATAAATTGTGGAGTATGTCACTAAGTGCCTGACCTATCAGTGGGTAAAAGTCGAGCATCAAGTTCCCATTGGTTTTCTTCAACCTATCTCCATTCCAGAATGAAAATGGGAACGAATTACCATGGATTTTGTGGTTGGTTTACCAACACCACTTAGTAAAAAATACAGTCTAGGTGATAATGGATTGACTAATAAAGTCTGCTCATTTTCTAGCTGTGAGAATTGATTGGTCACTTTCGACGCTGACTGAATTATATATTTGCGAGATAGTTAGACTCCATGGTGTGTTTATGTCAATTATCTCATATCATGACCTACATTTTACCTCAAGATTCTGGAAGCAATTACATGAATAACTGGGTATCAGGTTAAATTTTAGCACAGCTTTTCGTGATCGGTTTGATGGCCAATCAGAGTGAGTTACTCAAGTGATGAAAGATATGTTGAGACTACATTATTGATTTCAAATCTAGTTGGGAATGTTATTCACCACTATTTGAATTTGTGTATAATAATAGTTTCCATTCGAGCATTCAGATGGCTCCATATTAAGTATTATAATCCCGGTGATGTAGAACACCCTTAAATTGGCCAGAATTGAGTGAAAAGAAGGTAATTGGGCCAAAGTTGATTCAAGAAGAAGAAGAAGAAATGGTTAAATTGATCAGGAACAGATTAAAAGTAACTTTTGATAGACAGAAATCCTATATTGAACTGAACTAAAAATATATAAAATATGTTGTGGGTGATAAGGTGTTTTTTAAAGTCTCTCTGTGGAAAAAGATTATGGGCTTCAGTCATAAGAGAAAATTGAGTCCTAGATTTATCAGGCCTTATGAGATTATTGAAAGGGTTGGATCGGTTGCTTATCATGAAAGATGAGACTCAACTGATGTATTTCATGTATCTATGCTCCGACAATATCGATTCGATCCATCTCATGTGCTACCGGTAGAGACAATCGAAGTTCAGCTTGATCTGTCATTTGAAGAAGAGTCGATAGAGATATTAGCTCCAGAAGTAAAAGCACTGAGAAACAAGCACATCACTAGTAAAAGTCTTGTGGTGAAGTCATAATGCAGAAGAAGAGACCTTGGAACCAGAAGAAACAATGATATTCCAATATCCTCACCTCTTTCCAAAAAATTTTGGGGACAAGATTTCTTAAGGGGGAGAATTGTAACGACTCGATTTCTAGTGGAGTAGGAAACTACAATTTTGAAACCATATTTTCATAAATCGAGTTCGTTAATATTGAATAAAGGTATTTACAGAGTTAGTGTATAGATGAATTGAAAATTGGATGAGTAATTTAGTCAAAAATATGGTTAATTAATACACAAGGACTAAATTGTAAAAGTTTAATTGCTATGATTTTTTAATTGAGAAATGGCTTGGGGACTCAAATTGCAATTATCGAAAGGTCCAAAATGGTTAATAAACCATTTTGAAACAATAAACCATTTTGAAACATTCTCTAGTGGACGTTAATGATGAGTGTAACTTAATTAAGTAAATTAAGATTAATTAAAGTTAATTAAGTAATAATCTAAGTATAAAATTGAAAATTGGTGGATGGAGAGATAAACTTCATCTTCTCCAACTGGTTATTAGAGAAAACTGGAAGCTTGATTCCATTTTTAGGTTTTTAAAGCTTTTGGTCCTTAATTCAAGTAAGTCCCTAGTCATTTTTCTTTTATTTTTATAGATTTTTTTTTTATCATGAGAGCTTGATTAAGCTAACCCAAGGACCAATTTGATCAAGTGGTGAAGTGTTGATAAGATGTCATTGTTGAGAATTGAATGATTTAGGTGTTAAATTGATAGAAATTAAGCTTAGTTTAAGAAAATGACTTAATTGTAAAGCGTAATTATTAGTTTTGTACATTAGGGACCAAATTGAATAAAATGCAAATTTGTTACAAATTTTCGATAGGATTAGAAAGTATAAGGTCCCTAATGAATATATGTGAAATTAGATTTTAATTTGGAAGTCTAAATTGAATGTAATGTCTGTCCCAAGTTTAGGGACTAAATTGAATAAATTACAAAATATGTGTGGCTTTGTAATTGAATGTGATTTGATATGGAATTTGATATTATGTATTGTTGGATTATTAGTCGTAGCTAAAGACGATGCAAGACCGTCAGGGGGGAAAGGAAAGGCGAGAGCCGATGACAAGTAACTTGAATTTTTTGTTTGTATTTCTATGATTCAGATCAATTTAATTGTTGCATATTCATGATGCGTTGCATGTTATGATACTGAGATGAGTTGAAAATAGTTAATTGAGTTGAATTAATATAATTGAGATTGATCATCAAGGTAAAGGACTAAATTGAATAGAATGAAAAGTAGCATAACTTATGATTTATGATATTATGTATGAAATTGAGTTGAAACATGATATATGAATTGATGATATATTGAGATTGACAAAATGTGAAGTCAACTTATAATGGAATTTGAAAAATTGTTTACCCTATTAACTATTCAAGGAGAGTCGAATGTAGTTCGCATGGTATATGATAACTCTCTATTATATAAGCTTGTTTAGTGGAGGATCCAATAGACCACTGGGTCATTTATTCGGGAGCCACTAATCATTTTTGTGTTTCTTTATAGGGGTTCAAGGAGACAAAAGATCTTAGAGATAAGAGTCTATCGTTTTAGACCGGGAACGAGACAACTATGGCAGCTGAAGCTGTGGGAGATGTACATCTTTATTTTGATAATTTTAGGAAGATTATTTTGAAAGACGTTTTCTATGTATCGAGTTTCAAAAGAAACTTAATTTCATTTTCATTTTTATATAAAGATGGCTTGACTATGACTTTTAATAATGGAATTGCAATATTTAAAAATCACAATCTTATCTGTAATGGATGGATATTACATAATATTTATTTTATCAAACAAAACATGTACACACTAATTGAGACTGAAATATCGAATAAAAGACTTAAAACTTCTCACTCTAATGAGGCGTTGTAACACCCCTTACCCGTATTTAACGTTGGAATAGGGCTCGAGGCATTAATGGACTTATAACACAAACATTCATACAATTTCGAGTCATAAATTTGCGTCCAAATTAAAACAATTCATATTCAATCATAAAGTCCCTAATACGAGCCTACGAGACCTAAAACATGCTTTGGAAGTGGTTCGAGACTAAACCGAGAACTTTAGAAAATTTTACAAAACTTAGAAAAAAAATTATGTTACAGGGGTCACACGCCCGTGTGACCCTAAGACACGCCCGTGCTACAGGCCGTGTTCAATTTAGGGTGCTCTTTGACTTGTGCCACACGGCCGTGCCACACGCCCGTGTGTTAGGCCGTGTGGTTAATTAATTTAATTCGAATTAGGTACAGGTTTCACACTGCCAAGAAACACGCCCGTGTTCTAGGCCGTGTAGCACACACGGCCGAGACACACGCCCGTGTCTCTGCCTATATGCTCAATTCTGGACATTCTGATTCTCAAAATTAAGGTGCAGGGGACACACGGCTGGAACACATGCCCGTGAGGCAGACCGTGTGTCACACACGGCCTAGACACACGGGCGTGTGTCTACCCGTGTGGACAAAATAAAGGCTATTTACCAAGCCATTTTCCACCCTTCCATGCACATACCTACACAACAACATATAACACCAATTCAAGCATATACAAGCAACCAAACATCCACAATCAAAGCATTAACAAGTCATTCACATACCAACTTCATTCATGCTTATAACATCAACTTACCCATTCAACTCATACTATTTTTATAATCATATAAATAACAACATAAGAATGGGACCATTACCAATATTAGCCAACTTCCATGGCTATATACAAAATAAATCATGAACCATTATAAGCCAACAAATTGACACAAATTAACCAATGACACATATAACAAAATGACCAAGTCCCTATACATGCCATAACTCAAAATATTGACATTTCAATGGTACCCAAAATAATGGTTGATAGTGTGAATGGATCTCCGACGATCTCCGATCCCGAGCTAGCTTGGTGACACTATAAGATAAGGGAAAGAAAGGGGAATAAGCTATATAGCTTAGTAAGTTCATATGCAAATAATAAATAACATTAATTATACATTTGACATATGAATAACATAACATATATCAACATAAATGTCATTAAAACTTCATGAACATAACTTACTCAATCACATTCTTATCAATAGTTTATCATATACCGAATTCATTGCCTTTGAGTTTAACGTACATACCTATACCAACTCGTAACATATTCACATACTTTCTCATCTTTTTCATACCCGTTGAACCACTTGGAATACTATCAGATACACGGAATTCTTGCACATAAGTGCCACATATATAGCCAATGCTACCACAAATCTCATAACACATATAGGCTCGCTCTCGAGCTATCCACGGGTCTGCTCACACAAGCTGTCAGTCAAGACGTAGCTACACAGTGCTGCTCACACAAGCTGTCAGGTATTCACAACATATGCCGATATACCCAGCCATCGGTAGGATGTACAGGACCAACACTCGGGTCACATAATCACATAATCACATGGGTTCCTAGTGATATTTCACTTGTATCCTAATCTATTCCTAAGGTTTAACAAGGATTTTCTCGCTTGTGGGAACTTCGTCGAATATGCTCATAGAATCAATCATACAATTCATACAATAACAAAACATTATAAATACAATTATAACATTGCATTTTTAACATACGAACTTAGCTCAGTACAAAAAACAGTGGGAATGGACCTAATCGTCAAACACTTTGTTTTTCCCCCGATCTAGGTCCGAACCTCATTTTTCTTGAACTATAATAGCAAATTTAACTCATTTAATACTCACATTATTCAATTCAGCCCAAATATCACATTATGGCAAAATTATTTTTTTGCCCCTAACTTTTCAACTTTCTATATTTTAGTCCTTAGGCTCGTAAAATGACTCTCATTCAATTTCGTCACATCCAAGACTAGTCAAACATATTTCTTGCTAATAACAGCCCACATTTTTCATTTTTTTCACATTTTTACATACATTTTACAACTTTTACAAATAGGTCCTTTTTAGGCATTTTCAAATTAGTCCTTGAAATAGCTAGATTAGGTTGAGACAACTTCAAAAACATAAAAATCATGAAAATTGGGGCAAGAACGGACTTATAATCGAGCTTGAAAGTTGGCCAAAACCCTAGCTATGGACACCCTTCAATTTTCGGCTCTAAGGGATGAAATTACAAAGATGAACATCTTTTATTTTAGTTATTTTGGCTTTATTTACCAAATGACCAAATGCCCTTAATGCCTAACTTCAAAATTTCACCTAACCATGTCCATTTTTGTCCATACTAAAGTATAATGGTCTAATTACCATCTAAGGACCTCTAATTTAAGATCTCATAGCAATTGGACACCTTTAAGATATAAAACTCAAATTTTGCACTTTTTGTAATTTAGTCCCTTTAACTAAATTGAGTGCCCAAAAGTCAAAATTTTCGAACGAAATTTTCACAAAATCATTCCATAAAATTGTAGACCATAAAAATATAATAAAAATAAATTTTACTGCATCAGATTTGTGGTCCCGAAACCACTGTTTCGACTAGGCCTAAAATCGGGCTATTACAGGCGTACCTTTGGCATTTGAGACTTTGTCATATTAACCAAGAAAGAATCACTAAACTTGTGAAAGAAGACATCTTATGTTCACTTAAAGAAGTTGATCTTCCACAATGTGAATCTTTCTTGGAAGGTAAGATGACCAAACGATCTTTTAATGCAAAAGGAACAAGGGTCGTTAAACCCTTAGAACTTGTGCACAGTAACGTATATGGCCCCATGAGCGTCAGTACAAGAGGTGGTTACGAGTATAATGTAACCTTTATTGATGATTATTCTAGATATGGGTATGTATACCTTCTGCACTGCAAGAGTGAAACCTTTGATAAATTAAAAGAGTTTCATGCGGAAGTGGAGAAACACCTAGGTTTACCCATAAAAACACTTTGATCTGATCGAGGTGAGGAATGTTTATTAGATGAGTTCTTAAGGTACTCATAGAGAATGGAATTCTATACCAGTTAACTATGCTAGGCACTCCACAACAAAACAGCATGGAAAAGAGAAGGAATCGAACATTGTTAAACATGGTACGTTCGATGTTAAGTTATTCGAAGTTGTCAATCTCTTTTTGGGGATATGCGGTACAAACGACTTGTTATATTCTGAATGATGTGGCAAATAATGCAAAATCAAAAACTCTATACGAATTGTGGCATGACAAGAAGCCAAGGCTAAACCATTTAAGTATTTGGGGATGCTCTGCCCACATATTGGATAAAGATGTGAGGAAGTTGGACTCACAAATAGAATTGTGCATGTTTGCAGGATATCCAAAGGGAACAAAGGGTGGTTTGTGCTATAACCCGAAAAAGTAAACTGTTATAATGTCGACTCATGCTACTTTCCTTGAACAAAGCTACATGAATGACTTTAAACCTTGGAGTAAAGAGGTTCTTGAGGAACTTTTAGGAAATATACAAAACCCTACAGAAATGGTTTTGGAACCAACTCTAAATAGTATACTTGCAAATGAATTTTGCAACATTGGGTGCTTTGTCGCAGTGGGAGGGTCTCTCTTAGGCCTAAGTACTTCCAGTCTGGCGGAAGTGTTTTGTAACAACTTGTCCAACGAAGTCTCCGTATTTGGTTATTGTTTGGCATTTAGATGGTAAACTAATGATAGATTTGAGTAAGTAAAGTATTTATCTTGGCTAGGTATAGAATTATGTGTAATTAGCCATTTGGCGAACTCTTAGTTTAGCAAGCTCTATGGTTTGGCAGACTCTTCTGTTAAGTATCCACCCACCCCAAATGCTTTAGGAAAATTCGTTAAGTTCACAGTTGTTTAGATTTGTTTATTATTTTAGTATTTGGTGATTTGGTTAGTTAAGTTGAGATTTAGTTAGAATAGAACTAGACTATCGTAGATGATAATACTTAAATTTTATTAAGTGCACTTAATCAATGGAATCAAAAGAGTTAGTGGAATTATCTGATTTTCCACTATTTGTTGTCTCTATTGTTTGAGTATATAAGGATAACAATTCTGAAACAGCTTTACATTTTCTTCTTCTTTCTTAATTTCCTCTGAAACTCTCTGAAAATCGAAGTTTAGAAAAACTTCATCGAAGTGAAGGTTCACGGTATCTACCTAACTTCTACGTTAGTACCATCTCACTGGTAATTACTGATGAAACCTTAGGTTCTCATTGAAGTCATTTACGTGTTTTTCGTATTGCATACATTGATGTTAGAATGGTGTGTGAGGAAGAAAACTTCTTGATTCTGGATTATGTGTTTTTGATTCTCACATGCATGCCAAGATTTGAGAAATTGAGAATCTGATATGTACAATTATCTTTGTTTTAGCTTAAGAAGCTAACGAGGGTCCAAGCGATAAAGGCAACGGACCTGCTTTGTAGATTTGTGCTAAAATTTCAGGTGAGTTTCTTCTTACTTCTATATGTTGTAAATTATATTGTTTTATAATTCGTTTAAGATAAGTAATCTTTCTTTGCAATGGATGAAAGGTGTATGTATGGATAATGGTTATCTGATGTCATTGGTTTAAGTTCAGTCTATCTGTGATATGAAGTAAACGCCATATTTCATGCATAAGCTAGTATCATTTGCTTCTGATATGTGAGATATGATCTGATCTGTGGTGATGGAGAAGAGGAGATATGTTTGTGTAGCCTCCAGTAGGGCAACTGTATTATAAATTGGACTGGCAGATCAATATAAAACATGCTAATCTGAGTAAAAATGATATGAGGAGTTAAGGGGGATTATGTATGTGAATGAGACTGTATGATATGCTTCTGATTCTGAATTCTGGGTACGTAGCTAGCATGAAGATGGATTGTATTATGCATTAAGTTGGCGTGCTGTATACACCCATATGTTAAGTAAGTTGGCATACTAAGTTTGTCTGTGTTTTGTACACACCATTTGGCGTACTATGATTATTGTGAGTAAGTCACTTCGAAAAGTTCAGTTGTATAGTAAGTAATGATATGTATGATTTTTCTTTGGAACTCACTAAGTTCGTATGAACTTAATCCGTTATATTTTCCTTCTCAGGCTTGCAAATTGAAGGAAGACTTTATTAGAAAGACTACGCCAGAGTGCTGTTGTTGTTGTGAGTTGACTACTTTGTTCTATATCATGCATGAC
The DNA here is from genome assembly GCA_025698515.1 of Gossypium sturtianum. Lineage (NCBI taxonomy): Eukaryota > Viridiplantae > Streptophyta > Magnoliopsida > Malvales > Malvaceae > Gossypium > Gossypium sturtianum. Next base: position 102,576,937 of record CM046944.1, read on the forward strand.
TTGTGGGGGTGGCGTATAAATGTATTTTGGAAATGATCTGTATGAAGAACTACTACTTTGACAAAACTTTATTTTATGAAAACCATATAAAATTACAATGTTTGGTTTTGACTTATTATATTTTGTTTAATGAAGTTATTTATTTGAACTTAGACGCTAAATAGTTTTAGAATTATTTTAAACTGCCAATGATGCAATTCCTACTTTAGTGAATCAACAAACATTATACATTTTATATCAATAACTTTGTTAAAATTTTATAAAGTTTCTGCCATATATATTTTTTTTAAGTTAGTTAACTTTTCATTTGTGACACATCATACTCGAATCCAATTATCGGGTCGGGTTTTGCATGTTACATGTGTTTAACACTGAGTCTACCAAACAGGAAAATAATGACCCACTCACGTATCTAGAACCCGTTTATGGATTTATTCCCTTATGACATTCATAGTGTGGCATACCTAAATCCTAAGTGCATGACGGACTATAATGCATGACTCGTACACTTTTATGCAAGTACAAGCCTAAGTTCGAATAAATAAGGAATCGAAAGTTGGTGCATTGGGTGTACGACTTCTGCAGTATGTATCATCATTTGCAATAATGGAATTCATAGCCTGAAACATGGGTAAATGATATCTTTCATTGGTATTACATGGTTGATGAAAAGTAAACGTGGCCATGGGGCGTTCGTCTTTATGATGGATGACTTGATTACTATTTGATAGTAATTGAATTTTCATGAAGGAAGATATAGTGGTTACCATGAGATAAAATAGAATCATATTGGGAGAACGGATATTACCCAAAGAGATTAAGGGTATCTTATGAGTGTAACACACTTATGGAAAGGTCATTGCATTAACAATAATCAAGTTGCTTTCGTAATGGTATGCAGTTGGGGAGAGCTCAGTCATGATACTATAGTGGAATGACTTCTTGACTAAATGAGTTTATATTTAATAGGTGAAAAGTTGGAAGTTAATTATAAATAATTTGAGCCTCAATTATATATGTTCAACTGGTCCCTCTACTAGCTCGTTGAAACCATAAATGAATTGCATATTGAATCAAATGAACAAAAATTAATATAAATGAGAAACATTTTAAAATAATTATGGTTTTCACCAAAATGAAAATGAAATGGAGAAATGGAATTATTTGGAAATAATGTGGTTTTCTCCAAAGTGAAAATGAAAATGAAGAATGAAGAATGAAATGACCTAAAAAATGAATTTATGTTTTTCGAAGTAAATGAAGTTCAAACATTGAAATAAATCATTTGGCCATAGTGAACCGTTGAATGTAGAAATATTAAATATATTTTCTTATAGATTCTTTTACACTAAAGTCGTCATAATTTTAACGGAATTAGAATTGGGTTGAGAAAATTATTTAATTGGAAATATATTAAATTTTATTTTAGGAGATAGAAAAACAAATATTGGGTTGGATCAATTTATAAATTATTGGGTTAAAAGCCTAGGAAGTACTTGTAATTGGACCTGATATGAAAGAGGCCCAAAAGACCCTTATGTAAAAGGGTGGGATGACAAACCCTAGTGTTATTAACTAGGGTTTCCGTCCCCCATACTCCTAATTGGACTAGGAGTTCATTTTTCTTATTGAAATAAACTTCTCCAATTCAACAAGGGTTCTACCTTCTCTCCCTATAAATAGATGGCACTGGTATTGTAACGCCCTGAATTATTTCATTTCATTTCTGTGAATTTTGTCATAATTGAGTATTTGCTTCAGTGGCTAAGTGTTTTGATTGTGTGTTTGCGGTCTTGGGTTCAAGTCCCACTTTTGGGAAACAAGTTATGTTTTATCCTAGCCTATTCCTTGGCGATTGGGTTTATATTTTATCTTTAGTAAACTCATATCAGAATGAGCCTGCTGGTTCAAGATGTTAACTTGCCCTAAGGTCTCGTGTTCGAATCCCCGTACGAGCGTGAATGTTAATTTTTTGCTTCGGTTGTGTGATAGAGATTTGATGGAGGTGAAACTCTGAGGTTGTTAGATGAGGATCAAGGTGTGGGTTAGTGGGGATGTGGTTGTTAGTGGGGAGTTAGGATATTGACCAAATTTATTTATTTTTTTAAAATTTAAAATTTTCTATCTCTTTCCAAATTCTTTCTGACGTTAGTTTATGCTTTTCTCCTCTTCTTGACGTTTTCTCTGTTTCCTCTTTATCAAAATTTCTTTTTCTTTTCCTCTTAATTTCTACTGAAATTTTCCCTTCAAATCGCGGTACTTTAACTTTTTCGAGTCCTTCATGCTGCTTCGTAGGTAAGGGGTTCGTTGTGTTTTGAGGGAATTTTGAGTAATGCTTTAGTTTCTATTGGTGTATAAAATTGATTCAGTATATCGTTTTGGTAGGTGTTCTTCAGGAAATCCGAGACCTTTCAGTTGTGTAGCGAAGTTTAGAGGCTACCGTTGTAATAGCCCGGTTTATACCCTAGCCAGAATAGTGTTTTTGGGACCACAAATCCGAGTCAGAAAAATATTTTAATATTATTTTCTGTGTTTATAGTATGTGTAACACCCTAAACCCGGCCTAGAAGTTAGGCCCGGATCTGGCGTGTCACATGGAAAAACTTGTTTGAGAATTGCAGCCTCTTTGTTAAAACCCAAAACACTTAAGCAATTGTTAACTACTTGAAAACGTAATTATCTTTTAAAAACCCTTTTTGGTGGCGAAAGCATATTTGAAATAAACATTTTACAAAAATGTGATGTTTAGAAATAGAGTTGCAGAAGCATTTTGAAATCGTTGCGGAAACGTAGATAAAATACAAGTATTTTTGAGAGATTGATTGATGAGTCAACAATCAAGGTAGTGAACTTTGAAACCATGACTTTTGAAAATATCGTTGATAATTTGTAGGAAAAATTCAAGTTAAATTATTTGTACAAGTTTTCTTAAAAATCCATTTGTTGATCAATTTTTTGAAAACCATATTTATGATTTTAGAAAATCCCCGTTAAAACAATTCAAGCAATATAATGAGTACGACTAAACATAAAGCAATTTAAAACATATCCCAGAGGCCTTATTACAACTTAAACCAAAATAGCAAAATAATAAAATAAACAGAAATAGAAATTTAAAATTCAATAACACCATTTTTTTTAATTATGGCCTCCACCGAGTCATCCATGGGACCAAGTCCTCATTACGGAGCATTACCTACAGAGATTAAAAAGGAGGGGTGAGTTACTAGAACTCAGTGTGAAATCCCTTACGTCATCCACTGGGCCTGAACCCATATAGCAACATCTTGGGCCGGAGCCCACTATCATAATAGAACATATATATATATATATGAAGCAAATGTATGCAACCCAACCCATCCAACCGCTCTCCCCGTACCAACCGTCTCTCTGTGGGGATCAAGTCAACCCACCCCGCCGGGCCTCTCTCAATTTGCGGACAACAAGTCATGTCATTTATAATAATTTTGTGGCTTAACCACCAGAGTATCATATACGATAATATAACCGGCACACAGCCTTAATCACAATGGCACAAAGCCATATTTAAATTGGCACATAGCCCATATCAGAATTTGTGGTAATGCCACCGGTCTATACTTCTCTTCATTCAAGTTTCCCATCCCATGCAATATGTGATGATGCAATACACATAATAACATAAAATACCCACATGTATAACAACCATTAGTCTAGTAATTTATACGATGAATCGGCCCATTATTGAGCTTGGTAATTCAGCCCACTAAGGCATTCTATCAATTCGGCCCATAGGGGCATTTCGGTAAATCGGTCCATAAGGAAATTTTGGTAAATCGGTAATTTTACCCACTAAGGGTAATTCAGCAATCTCGCAACCCAGGGGTATTTCGGTAATTTACCCTCCAAGGGTATTTTGGTATCTTCGCAACCCCGGACTTAATTACTAATTGGGGCATTAAAATTTGAAACTGTCCATCTGCGTCATACTGACTAAACTGACTATAACTCGAGTTAGGAAACTCGAAATTTAAATCCGTAAATTTTCCTTGAAACTAGACTCATATATATTCTTACTAAAATGTTTTCCAGAATTTTTGGATTAACCATTTAGTTCAGTTTATTTCTTAAAATTTCCCTTGTTTCACTGACCAACGGTTCTGACCTCTCTTACCCGAAATCCAAATATCTCACCGTACAGTTTTCATATGTTGCTACCACTTGTTTCTATTGAAAATAGGATCACTAAGAAATCTACACATATAAATTATAACTCATAAATCCCTTTGTACAATTTTAAACGATTTTTCCAAAACAGAACAGGGAACCACGAAGTCAATCAGAACCAGTCTCACTAAAATTAAGATATCACAGAATATACAATTCCTCTTCCTCCTCTGTTTCTTTCATATAAAAATAGACATAGTAAGCTTTATTTAGATATCTTTTTCATCTTCTAACTCCCTTTATCCTATTTTTCGTGATTTTTCAAAGTCACATCACTACTGCTGACCAAACTGTTTCATTGCAAAAATATGGTTACCACTACGAATATACGCACGCCCGAGTGGTCACGGATGCCGGTTTTCGGTTTTCCTTCGGTATTTCGACCGAATCACAGAATATTTTATGCAAACTTTCATAGAGGTATGAGATTACACACCATTTCAAACAGGTATTCGGAAGGGTACGGGATTACACACCTTATTCGGAATTCGTATCACGATACTCTCCGCGGTACCTAAAGGTACAATCAGTCAACAATTAGTCCAAAGCCCAAAATACAACTTCAACCAAGTATTGCGATTGATTAACAATCTATATCACTTACCAACAATCCGAGTCTCTTATTACGAGGGATAGGTGATCGAACGATTTGGTCCCTAAAAATAAACGATTAGTCATCACCTCTATACCGTTTAGCAAACTAACCGATCAACGAAAAATATCTAAAAAGAACCATGATAAATCCCTTACCTTAGAGATTATAAAACCAATTCCCAACAATTGTATAATGGCTACGGATGAGTCAAAGTTTCGGCCTTCCATAATTACTCGATTGATCAAAGGAGTGAGTGTCAACACGAATGAGAAGGAATGTTAAAGAAGAGATTGAGGGTTCGGCTATAGAGGAAAAATGGACAAGAAAATTCGGCTATCAAGGGAAGGTGATGCAAGAGATGAATGTTTCGACCAACAAAAGAGAAAGAAAATTGCACAAATGTGCTAGGAGGTTTCGGCCAAGAGAAAAGGAATTGGAAAAAATAAAAATCACCAAAAGGCTAAGAAGAAAAGTAACCTATCAAGCACTAAAACTTACCAAATGCCTAAAGGATTTTCGGCACTCCCTTTACCCCCTCAAAACCGTGTACACCAAACCAAAAGGTCAAACATTTTGGCCATCAAAACATTCCAAAACATTTTCCTCTCTTTGGGCCAACATGTTCCCTATACTTGCCTTTTCTTTTGATTTCTTTCCCTACCTTCATCCTTTCCTAATATCCTTAGCCACCTTGCCAAAATTAAAAGTCCAACTTGCCTTATTTACTAGCTTGGCCGACACTTAGGAAAAAATACAAAAATAATAGTCAAAATTTGCACATTTTGGGATTTGAACCTCTTCCCTCCATACTCTTCACTTAATGCCATAACCTCTTTGCCATATGCTCAATTATGCTAGCACATTACTCATTTAATTCCATAAACATTGAGGTCACTTACTATATCTCCTTAAAGTGCTAAAACATAAAATTTACCTATAGCCTAACTTGAACCAGGAACTTCCTAGAACCCCGTAACTTTCCAAAATCACCTTCTTAATAAGTCTAACTTGAAATAATGCCGCTCTCAAATTTCCATAAATTTTAAAACGCTTCTACGCTCAAGGTCCAATGGGCCTAATAGGTCCAATTCTACTAGGCCCAATTTTGGGATGTTACAATATGTGATTAAGTATGTGTGAAATTTTCGTTAGTTAATATTGTCGTTTGTATGCTTAATTTGAAAAAAGGACTAAATTGTAGAAAATGAAAAAGTAGCCTTCTAATTAGTTATATGCTGAATTGACATGGCTTATTAATGTGAGGTCCTTATGTTGTGAATGGACCATTGGTTTAATGAGTGGACATTTATGGACAACCATTAATTAATTTATAAGTTAAATAACCATGGGTAAAATGGTAAATTATGTATTAATGTTAATAAATTAAAATAAAAAAAAGGTTAGTAGAGTGTTCATCTTTGTTTTGCCGAAATTTGAAGAAGAAAGAAGACAACCATTGCTATTTACGGTTTGGTCATTTGAAGCTTCAATTGGTATGTGATTTTTGTTCGGTTTTTGATGATTTTTACGTTTTTGAGATCGTTGCTTCATATATTAGCTAGCACATGCTTAAATTCATGAAATTGATTATGATTTTGAGTTATGCCATTGTTGATAATGTGAGCTTTGTGAGGTTTGATGATAGAAAATAAGCGTTGGATGATAGATAAATGTATTTTGTATTGGGATTTTTGATGAATTTGATTATTATGGGTTAAATTGTGAAAATGAGAAATTGAGGGGCTAAAATGTGAAATAAATGAAATATGTGGGCTTACATGAGCTAAAGGAATATTCGGCCAAGCTATGATATTATTAAATTATGTGTATTTTGTGATTTTATGAAATAGGGACTAACATGTCAAAATGTGAAAATGTGAGGGCTAATTTGTAAAATGCCCTAAATATCTGCAAATGGATTGAATTGAATGATTTGGTGAATAAAAGAGTTAAATTTGAATGTGTATAGATCAAGAACCAAATAAAACAGAATTAGATCGGGGGAAATCGGAAGTAGTTGAATAGTTATTCGTTTCCGTTCTTTCCCGTACGAGGTAAGTCGATATACAAATAAATGTGTTTGAATTGAATTATTATTGCTTATATGTTATTGAAATGTGATGAATGGCTATTGGAGCTGAATATGTGAAATTCGAGAAAATTTCGATAATGTGATGATGTCTGAAAAGCCCCGTACGAACCATAGGAATAGTTGAGATACATATGTCATAACATAGGATTCTGATATGTGTTATCGTGTAAGACCACGTCTGGGACATTGGCATCGATTTGTGATTTACGTGTAAGACCATGTCTGGGACATCGGCATCGTATTTAATTTCGTGTAAGACCCTGTCTGGGACAGTGGCATCGATATTGATTACATGTAAGACCACGTCTGGGACGTTGGCATTGTACGAGCTTTCTGAGCTATCCGAGTATCCTATTTGATTCCGAACGGTTCAACGGGCATTCCGAGAAATGAATGAGTATACGAGTGTGCATCTGAATTTCAGTACGTAAGTATGTATATGAAATTTGGCAATGAAAGGTATGTATGTATATGATCATTGGATATGTGATTATGAGCAAGTGAACGTGATCAATTGAGATATAAGAGAAATATGACTTGTGATTGTGTTATGCCATGAACCATATGCATGAAATGGTTTATAATTGTTCTGTGTGATAAGTTTATTTGTATATGGCTTACTAATCTTTGGAAAGTTTACTTTGTGTGTGTTTGCATTGTTTTATAGATTATCGAAGCTACTGGAGCTCGGGGATCGTCGAGGATCATCACCACACTATCGAACTCTATTTTGGTACCTTTTGGAGGAGTAAATGTTAAAAGTATGGCATGTATAGGCTAGGACTTGTGTGATATGTTTTGAGATATGTATTTTATAGCCATATGATATGGCTTGATAACGAATGTGATTATGGAGTGAATTTAGTGCATGCTATGTGATGCAAAATTTGGTATGTTTTAATGTGCTTATGAATGGCCAAAAGAAATGATCAATTTTGGTAAGTTTTATTGTTGATTTGGGGAATTGATATGATGAGAAATGCTATGATTTGAAATGGATTAATACGATGTATGAATCACATGTTTTTGATGTGAAGTTGATACTTTGAATTGGTATGTTTGAGTTGGTTTTGTATATGGAAATGAACGATGTTGTTACGGGTCAAATTGTGCATGATTTGGTATGTTTTTGGCTGCCTTTGGGACATGAATTGATGCTTGTTTGATGCTTGTAGGTATGACCTAATTTTGGGTGGCAAATTGGCCTTGCAAATGGCCTATATTTTCCCACACGGTTTAGCACACGGGCGTGTGTCTCGACCGTGTCTCTCAAGGTTGCAATTCGAAATAGGTCAGGATGCCACATGGGCGAGAAGCATGGGTGTGTGCCAGACAGTGTGACCTAAGTCAGTGTTGCACACGGGCTGAGACATGGTCCAAGGCATGGCCGTGTGAGGCACACGGCCTAGCCACACAGGCGTGCGCCCTATTTTGAAAGAAAAATTTTCTAAGTTCCGCGAAGTTTCCGTATGAGATCGATTTAGTCCCTAACCTTCTCTAAAGCATGTTTAAGGTCTTGTAGGACTTCTAAAGGGACTATATGAGTATGAATTATTATGTAATGATGTTGTATGATTGATGTTGTGAAATGAGCGTAAAATGTTCCGATATGTCCGGTAATGCCTCTTAACCCTAGTCCGGCGACGGATACGGGTTAGGGGTGTTAAATTTGTTGGTATCAGAGCTACAGTTTAGTCGATTCTAGGACTGACGTAGCGTGTGAGAGTCTAGCTATACATGCCATATATACGAACAGTGATAGTGTGATGAATCTTGACAGATAAAATGTGTTTTTGGTATAGTAAATGGATCCCGAACGAGTCATAGCTGACGATGTTGAAAGTAACGCTCCCGCTCCCGCTCAAGGGGCAATGCCTCTTGATTTGAGAAATGTATCTAGTGACCACGAGGGAGAGGTAAAGCAAGCCTTCTTCCAAATGATGAATGAGTTGTTCACTCAGTATGTTAGAGCAAATCCGACTGTTCCTCAACCTCCGCCCCCGCAAGTTCCCGTAGCTCCCCATGTTATAGATCCGATTCGTCTGATTAAACTTCCGGTTGATAAGATTAGAAAATATGGGGCTGAAGAATTTCGTGCTACTACTGATGATGATGCTGAGAGAGCCGAGTTCTGGCTTGATAATACGATTTGAGTATTTGATGAGTTGTCATGTACCCCTGATGAATGTGTTAAATGTGTCGTTTCTTTGTTGAGAGATACAGCTTACCAATGGTGGAAAACTCTGACTTCTGTTGTTCCGAGAGAACAAATTTCTGGATTTCTTCCGACCGAATTACAGAAGAAATACATCAGTGAGAGATTTATAGATCAGAAACGTAAAGAGTTTCTTGAATTGAAACAGGGTCGTATGTCTGTTACAGAATACGAGAGAGAATTTGTGAGACTGAGCCAGTATGCACGAGAATGTGTCTCGACTGAGGCAATAATGTGTAAAAGGTTCAAATACGGCTTGAATGAAGATATCCGTTTGTTAGTCGAAATTCTGGAAATAAAAGAATTTGTTGTGCTTGTTGACCGAGTGTGTAAAACTGAAGAACTCGGGAAAGAGAAAAGAAAAGTTGATTCAAAAGCTAGAGAGGTGCAAAAACAAACAACGAGTAAGTCATATCAGTCAGCATCAAAGAAATTCTTAGATGATTATAGCCGTTCAAAGGCTAATGTGGGACATTTGAGTAGAGATCGTGCAAGATCACATTCGAGCTTCCGAGCTCCAGCTACTTCGATTGCAAGTGTTGGAAATGTTAGATCGGAGCAACCCGAGTGTAGACATTATGGTAAAAGACATCCGAGCAATTGTCGATTAAATGATCAAGCTTGTTTTAAATGTGGATCTTTAGATAACTTTATCCAAGACTGTCCCGAGTCTGTTGAGCAAAAGATTGTACAGAATCCGAAGTCGAATAACGCTTCAGCTAGGGGTAGACCTCCTAGAAACACGAGAAATATGCGTGGTAGCCAGAGTGCTACGAAAGATACAGCTACGAGATTTGAGGTGAGAGCACCTGCTAGAGCTTATGCTATTCGCACTCGCGAAGAAGCTTCATCTCCAGACGTCATTACCGGTACTTTTATTCATTATGATACTTTTGTGATTGCATTGATAGACCCAAGATCTACTCATTCATATATATGCATGAACTTAGTATCCAGTAAGACTTTGCCTGTATAGTCTACTGAATTTTTAATTAGAGTATCGAACCGCTTAGGAAAGTGTGTTCTGATTGACAAAGTGTGCAATAATTGTCCGTTGATGTTTTGAGATATCTGTTTCATGGCTGATCTAATGTTATTACCCTTTGATAAGTTTGATATAATTCTGGGTATGGATTGGCTAACATTGCATGATGCTGTTGTGAATTGCAAACGGAAGACTATTGATTTGAGATGTCAGAATGATGAAATAATACGGATTGAGTCCAGTGATTTAAAGGGGTTACTGTAGCATCCTGATTTTGAGCCTAGTCGGAATAGTGGTTGTGGGACCACAAATTTAACATCAAAAAATTTATTTTATTATTATTTTGATGTCTACAGTATGATACTAAAGTTGTGTGAAATTTTCATAAAGAAATTTCCTCGTTTGAGTGCTCAATTTGATAAAAAGGACTAAATCGCGTAAGGTGCAAAACTTGAGGTCTAATTGATAAAGGCACTAAATAGCTATAGAATTGAAAAGTATGAGCACTTGCATGGTAATTATACCAATAGAAAAGTGAGGAGACAAAGATGGACATGTAGTAGGTGGATTTGGTGAAGTTATTAAAAGGTTTAATTTGGTAAATAAGTTAATAGGGTAATAGGACAAAATAGCAAAAGCTACCATCTTTTTTATTTCTCTTTCTTCTCCACTGATTCTTACACAAGGAGATGGCCATAGAAGCTTCAAAATTTCAGCAACTTCTAACTCTCACAAGTAAGTGATTTTGATGGTCATTTTTGATGATTTTTGTATTTTTGGAACCCTTGTAGCTTAATCTAGCTAATGAGGGGACTATTATGCAAAATGGTTGAAAGTCTAGTGTTTTTCCATGAGAATATTCATGTTGTTTGCTGCATTTTTATGGAAGAAAATGAATCTTGGTTGTTAAATAAGCAACTTTTGTTAAGTGATTTTCATGAAAACACCTAAAATAGACCATTTTGTAAAAGTTGTAAAATATGTGGTAAAGGTGTGAAATAATGCAAATTGTGGACTGCTATAGTTATGAAAATGGTTTGGAAAGGCCTAAAATACAAGGAAATTGAATGAAAATCATTTTACGAGCCTAGGGGCAAAAGTGTAAATATGACAAAGTTTAGGGGCAAAAATGTAATTTTGCCATAATATGATTTTTGGACTGAATTGGATAGTATAATAACTAAATAAGTCAAATGTGATATTTTAGATAAAGAAAAATGAGTTTCGGACTTAGAACGGGGGAAAGACGAATATTGGACGACTCGGTCCCTTTCGCCATTTTAAGTCCAGGTAAGTTCGTTTGTAAATAATACAACATTATATTATGCAATTAATATTTTGATATTGCATGAATTATATATATATGTTTCTACGAAATCGATTGATGATGATTTGGCGAAGAATCAAGAATGAGAATCCCGGTTGAACCTTAGGAATAGATAGGATACAAATGCCATGACATTTGGGTGATATGTGTGCTAGTATAAGACCATGTCGGGGACATGGCATCAGCCACATTATGAGAGCCAATGTAAGACCATGTTTGGGACATGGCATCGACATTGAGACGAGAGCTAGTGTAAGACCATGTCTAGGACATGGCATCGACATACGATCTCATGTAAGACCATATCTGGGATATGGCATTGGCATCCTACTACGTGTATGACAATTTCCGAGTATCCTTCGATATTCCAAATGGTTCAACAGGGTGAAGAATTAAAGTTTATGTTAAAGATGGAAAATGACTAAAGTGTAAATGAATGTGATTATCTGACGATTAAGTGTAGGTATATGTATGTATACACTCATGAGCAATGTGCTCGGTATGTAATCGAATTTTGGTAAGAATGTAAACGAGTAAGTTATACCTATGAGAATGACCTTGTGATTATAAGTCCATGCTTATGAGGTATGAATACGTAGTAAATGTGATTGATGATCGTGTGTGAGGCTTTTAGGCTAAATTAAATTGAGAAATGATATGTTTAAGTCTTTGTTGTTGATGAGTAGGTTAAATAGGCCAATGATTGGCTTGTAAATATTTGATAATGACTAGTTATTGGAATGGCTAACCATGGATATACTGTGGTGTTATATGTGTGTAAATGAAAAATTAATATAAAGGAAACTTGAAAGAGTTAAATTGGCAATAGAACAGTTTGGACAGCAGCAGTTGTATCACTTTGAAAACTCACCAAAAATGGTGGAAATTGAATTAGAGGTTGAATGAGATATTCAATTAAATCTTATTGAGTCTATTTCTAAATAAAAGAAATAGGATAACCAAAAGAATTTCATATGGTGAGATATTTGGATTTTAGTAAGACAGGGTTAGAATGATCTCGAAATCCCATGTTCTAAATTTGGAAATTCATTAAAAATTGTAAAAATAATAATCATGGGATAAAATTTATATGATTGAATTTATTAATGATTCTATTTTCAAGAGAAACAAACAAGAACGTCATTAAAGTTCTGTACAATGAGATAGTTAATTTTTAGTGAAGATGGGTCGGAACCGTCAGACAGCAAAATAGTGGAGACTTTAAAGAATAAACTGTACTGATTGGCTAAACCAAAAATTCTGGAAATTTTATGGCAAGAAGATATGTGAGTCTAGTTTCAGGGAAAATTAGCGAATCTTAATTTGGAGTTCCGTAGATCCGGATAAAAATAATTTAGTTACTGTAACTCAAGTAAACAGCTCAAGATGAACATAAATGAATTGTGAAATTTTATGTAATAATGATGGTATTATCTTGAGAGCTTACAATGAGGATTTTTAAAAGCATTGTAACCAATTGTTTATTATTTATATATGTACTTACTAAGCTTTATAGCTTACTCCGTTGTTTTCCGTGTTTATAATGTACTCAGGTTAGCTCGGGTTGGAAGTCACCGGAGAATCTATCACACTATCAAGCTTACAAATTAGGTAACGATGATGTTATACTTAAGGTTATGGAATGTATAGGGAACTTGGTCATGTGTCTATGTTACTATGAGTTGTCCTAGAATAATGAAACTTGATGTTCGGAGTTCATTGTTGTATTAGGTCATTTCATGTGACCAAATAAATTGGTTATGCTATAAACCCATGAGGATGCATTCTAGGATTGAGTAAATTGTATGCTATGACTCGTTACATGTGTGTGGTGTATGTTTTGGTAGCTTTAATATGTCATGATGTAACGCCCCGAATTTGGGCATAGAAAAATTGGGCCTATTGGGCTTTGGGCTTTGGGTCTTAGAAAATTTTTAAGTGAATGAGAAAATGACAATTGGCATGTGGGCTTTGAGGGTTAGTGAATTTGGAGTGTCTAGGGGTGTTGGAGATGTCTTGGGATCAAGTAAGGGTATAGGAAAAATTTTGGTTTTAGCCCCAAGGGAACTGTGACTTCAGTTGGTAGGCCTTTTAAATAAATGAAGAAGAAAAATGACACAAAAGAGCTTGTGGTGTAGTGGCAAAGTGGCGCCACTTAGGGAGCAGGGAGGTGGCGTTATTAGCAGGCAAGGGAGTCCAAGGTTCGAGTAGTGGCATGGTATTTTATTGGGGTATTTATTTTGCTGTCAGGACGGCTAGAGTTTGTGTTGCAGTGAAAGTCTGATGGATGAGAGGTTTGAAATGGTTATGGAGAGATTGTAGGAGCTTATCTTGGAGAAAATTTAGGAGCTGAGAAGTGTGAAGAGTTGGTGCCATTTTGGGAAGTGGAAAGTGTATAAATTCGGCTTAGGAGGGTGAATGAGTGTCGTTTTTGGGTCTTTTAGGGGGTATTACGAATTTTCTTTGTGGCTTTCGGCATTTGGAGAGTTTTGCAAATAAGTCAGTCTTTCTTTTCTTTACCGAATATCCTGTAGTTACCCTCATACAAGCACATTTGATCTTTTCTTTTCTTCTTGTTACCTTTTCCAAACCCTCTAAAGCTGAATAATTCCACCCTCCCTTTGCCGAAATTCTTTTTGTGCCGTCACTATTTCTTCAACCTAGCCAATTCTTGTGTAAGTACTTTACTCTTTCAATTGATCTTGCTAGAACCGACTTCTCCTCTCCCTCACTCTCTCTAAATCGATTTTGGTAGGGGATTGATATCGAATCTTTGTTCTTCAGATTTCTGCCGAATTACTCTTTATACGTTTCGGATTTGGGTAAGTATTGTTCACTGTTGGTTTTGAAGGTTGGCCGAATGGTCGTAAGTAGTGTAAGGGTGACTTAAGATGGATATAAGTCACTTATGGTTCAGTTTTTAATAATTAAGATTGATGCAAATTTAGGAAGTACTCGTGATTAGTGATCAAGGAAAAGCTATTAAGGCTTGGTGTCTCAAGTAAGGTTAAGGTGAGACTTTGACTTTTGGTAAGGTATTCGATAAGTATATGTGATTAATCATTGAGTGACATCGTTTGTAGGATCGTGGCTAAGGAGATCGCAGCGCGTTTTGTTATCAAGTGTGTACATACACTATACACACACAATGGATTGGGAAATCTCGAAATTTCGAAAGTTTGGCTTCGGTAGCCTTGCGACTGTGCGAACACTCGTATGGGGGAAATGGAATCGATAACAGAGACCCCATGAGCGATCTCATGAACTTGGGACGTGTTTTGGCCAATCGGGCTAAGATGGGCAAAATGGGCTCGATGGGCCGTAGGCTCAAAATAGGCGAATTTGATGAGTTGGTAATAAGTGATGAACTTGTCATGCTGGTTACATGGCTTGGAATTGATCTAGGCCAGATGGGCCATACGAATGAGATTTGGGCATAATGGGCCATACGAATGAGATTTGGGGCCTAATGGGCCATACGAATGAGATTGGGCCTAGTGGGCCATATGACCGTATGTAAATTTGTTTGGGCTTTGAAAGGGGTCTTGGGCTTAGTATTTGGTAAGTTGCTTGACCTTGCATAAAACTTAAACTATTAACTAGTTATGACCGTGGACAAGTCATAAGTTTAAGGTGTGGCAATGGGTATATGCATGTCTAGGATTGGATCTAGGGAGAGCTTGGTACTTAAGCGGTCTTAATGACCCACCTCCTCTTCTCTGGAATCCTACCTGGTGCATAGTATCTGTTCACTTTAGCCAATGAGGACTTGATAACGGGCCAAGGTAAGTAATAGACCCATAATAATGAGAAAAGACAGAAATGCCCCTAGGGGCGAAAATGACTAAAATACCCCTATGTGTTGAATGTAAGACTTATGGATGTTACATGTACATTTGTTGCATTCATATGATATTCTGTTTAGGTTGCATATGGGTTGGGAATTATGGAACGGAGGAAGTATATGAGGATCGCATGGTTGCTTGACGACCGTGGATCCACCGATGGCTTTTTAAGCCCATTATATGATAAGCAGCTTTGCTGCAATGTTAGGTCGTACCACAACCGGGCTACCCTTGAAGTGTATCGGATGGGTGGGTCGATTTAGAAATCCCCACAGATGTGTTTCGGTTGGACGGAGACGAAGTGTATCGGATGGATTATTTGGGGAGGGTTTGCACAGCATTGCATGTATGATATTATTATGTTGATAATATGATATGTATGCTATTTGTTTGTCGAGGGTCGTATACACTGAGTTTTCGAAAACTCACTCTCTCTTTTATTTTTCTCAGGTGATCCTCAGTACGCGGTTCGACGGATGGAGGGACTCAGAAGTGGCCAACTGATCGCTGTGAATCAGAGCTTTAAAATTTATAAAAAGAATGATCAAACCTAGAAACTAACTCTGACAACGATTAAAGGCAAGTGTACCTATCGAACAGTAGTATAGCTTAGGCAAGACCGGATTATCGAACCCAAAGGAACTAAAAGTACTAATACTAACTTTCTTTTTATTATTTAACCTACAATAAGTGAAGTTGTTTTTAATCTAAATTTAACGAATTACTAAGCTAAGGACACAAAGACGAAAAAAGACTAAAATTGGGGAGATAACTTTCAGAAAAACTCAGTTGATTTAGACGATACCCTCAGGAAGAATCCACCTAGACTTCACTTGTTATCTATCACTGAACCATATGATTTTATTTACTTAGTTTGATCCGTAAGACTCCCTAACGTATATTAAACCCTCTCTCGAGACGAATAACGTCTAACCCTAGGTTAATTAGTGGAACTCTCGTTCTCTTATAATAACCCCCTAGAATAGCAGTAAATTGATCTATGGGCTCCCATATTAGGTTTCACCCTAATCTGGCAAAATCTCGTCACCCTATCTCTAGGCATGCGATCAACTCCGCTTAATTATGCTAGATCTACTCTTAGGCAGGGTCTATTCCTCCTCCACCTAAGCACATTAAATTTGGATTAAGCTCACATAATTAAGAACAAACTAAGTATTTATCATATAATTTAGAAAATAATAACAAGATTCATCATAGGTTTCATCCCCTTCAGGTATCTGAAGGGTTTAGTTCATAACTAAATAAGAAAACATCTCAAGAGAAAAGATAAAACAAAACATAAGAAATCCCTAAAACCCCCTGAAGGAATTGAAGGAGAGATCCGCCGTCTTGAGTAGAATCCCGGCTTCTTGAGATGGATCAACTGGCTATCTTTGAGTGATTCCCACAAATCTGACCTTTCCGGCTTGGCTTCTTGGCCTCGCTAACCGCCCCCTTTCTAGGTCATACTTAGGGTGTATTTATAGGCTTTTGAAATAGGTTTCTTTGCCCCTAAGTATCCTTTTCCGAGTGAAATTGCTCTTCTCCACGGCAGAGGCACGGCCATGGCACACGCCCGTGTAAATCGTGGTCAGGCCGTGTTTGGACTTCTTTAATGAGGACACGCCCGTGTGAATCGAGGGAAGACCGTGTTCTAGATGATCAGTGAGGCACGGCCGTGTTGTCTAAGGTTCAGGCCGTGTCGATTTCTTCTTTGGCCCATTTTGGTCCGTTTTGAGCCCATTTCTCGTTCTTTTTGTCCTTGGGTGCTTTCTTGAGTATAAGACATGAAAAGAAAGGATTAAGAGCACCTTTTTACATAAAATAAGGGATAAATCATCCAAAAGCATACTAAATGTGGGCCTAAAATATGTTACTATTTCAGTTTATCAAATACCCCCACACTTAAGCTTTTGCTTATCCTCAAGCAAAATTCTCAACGTACAATTAAAACGAACTTTCTATAATTCCTATCAACAATAATTTATACATGGATAATTCAACTTAAAGAGTTCTAAAAATTCAAGCAATCTAAGTCATAGATTTGTAGCTCGAAATATTAGGCGTCTCCCCTTATCTAAATAATTACCTTTAATTCAAAACCGACAAGGATTGTCATCCTCACAAAAGATCCACTCAAATCACTCAAAGTGTTTAAGGTTTAAAATTTAGGCGCTTAAAAGTCGAACATGAAAAGTTAATCCCATAGGCTTGCCTGAAATCAAGTCTCCACCACTTTAATATGAGATGATGCACAAATCAAAAGGTCTTTGACAGGGTTGTAACGGGGCTAGGGTTAAGGTATGGATAAAGGCTGAATTAAAAGGTTAGAATCGAGACTGAATTGACAAATTACCTAACTAGAAAAAATGAACTGATAAATAAATAATTACATGAATTGAAACTTTGAAACTAATAATACAAGCTTCTTCTTCAATATTTGGAATTCAAACGTATAAGCTCACTTAATCACATAACTAATAAAAACTAAAAATTAATATACTTCATTTTTTTTAAGAACAAACTAAGTAATAATAAAGAACTTTAACAACTGAAATATAGAACACAGTTAGGCAACTGCTCAAAATCAAATCTCGACAAAAAGAGAGTCAAGGAATGGTGATACAAATATACAAAGGGTTTTGGGTTAATATTAGTGGGTGAGTCAATAAAAAGGGTTGTTAGGATCAAAGGGGTTCACTAGGGGGTTAATTATGAAGGTGGGTTTTTAGTGGAGTAAGTGGGTTAAATCCTACGTGCCTTAATCATCTCTGCATATCAAATCATAGGTGTGGTCTCGATATGTATAAACGAGGCAAGTTCTAGAATAACAGTTCAATGTTGATACACTCATAATCAATAAAGTGAGCATGAAAAAGAATATATGCTCTATAAGGCTCAAAATCTCACAAAAATTATGGGTATTTTTGACATCAACCTCGTAAATTTCAAACTTCAAGATAATATTCAGATTTAGTTCAACAACCTAGAAAATTTTTAATTTTTGAAAAATAGACTTATCATGCTTGATTCTTTAGTATCTTAAAATTTAATTATCAATGCACAATTATCAATGACTTAATCTAAAACATATCAATAAAAATCATAAATCATGGAAATTTCATCCTAATTAGTAATATGAGGAAATTACTTTCAAACAAGACTAAATTCAGGATTTTGAGAATAATGCAAAAAGTTTGGTACCTAATTTCAAAAATTTGAGAATAATGAAAAAGTTAGGCACCTTTTTAGGTTGTTCACCCCCTACACTTAAGATGTACATTGCCCTCAAAGTACAAAGATATATATATATATATAGATAATTAAGTATAAATTGAAAAGATATGGAGAGAGGTGAAACTCCCTGAATTATGGATGAAATCCTTGAAAAGAAACCGGATAGGATTGGAGGTGAACGTGGGGAAGCGTCTCGAACTGTTTGAAATTGAGTCCTCGAAGCAGCCGTCATGATTTTATTGTATCCTAAGCTAAATCTAAATGGTACGAAGAATAAGAAGAAGATAAAAATAAAAATAAAAATAAAAATAAAAGTAAATAATGGAAAATGAAAGAAGAAAGACAACTGAAAAAGAAAAAGGAAGAAGGGGGTCTAAATGGAGATTATGGATCTGGTGGTTGCCTCCGCCCTTGTACCTTCCTGTGGTGGCCACACGGCCACGGCCACGGCCGTGTATAAGGCCGTGTGGTCTGGAAATCTGCACTTTGGTTAGTTTATGGTTAGGTGCTAAAAGGAAAAAAATAAAAGTAAAAAAAATTTAAAAATATAAAATAAAGTTTAAGTCGAGTAATGTTTACCTCAAAAGTGTTGAATTTAGGATTGCTTACCTCGACTGTGTCGTATAGGAAGACATTAAGTACCTCAAAAGTGATTTCTTCATTTTTCTTAAGTTCTGAATTGGTGATTCGAGGGTCTTCCTTATTCAACAATACCTGATCCCCTATTTTGAAGTGATTTGTTGTTCCTATCACTGTCTGGGTCTCTTCGGTTTCACTTCGTGTATTCCTAGTTTCTCTTTAAAGTGTGTTTTCCACTCGTCTAGTTCATCGACCTGAAGCCTTAGCTTTTCATGAATTATTTCTTTACAGGTACGAGGTCTAAGATCTAGCTCAGTTAGGTGATTTCGTGATGCTTCCTGTAAAGAAGGTTGAACCAGATGGTTATCAATAGAATTAACATTCGTACCTTTATTACTCGATGTACTAGCTGAGTCAAAAGCTTGAAGAGTGATTGTTTCGTCGTCTATACGAAGTGTGAGTTCACTGAATTCTTCCTCTGTGTGGTCTTTCTTTATTGCATCGGGATATGGCACACAAGGTTGGTACTCTGTAATTACCGGTTTTGGTATATCATGGCACACCTCAACCTTACCTTTACTTACCACAGGTTCTTCTCTTAGGTTTGGTTCATCTAACCCTTCACTATCGTAAATGGCTTGATTTTGCTCTCTCGGATTAGTTTCAGTATTGCTTGGCAAGCTTCCTTGTGGTAGTTCTGAGATCAGCTTAGCAAGTTGTCTAACTGACTTAGAAACTTCCTTAACTTGGCTCTCGATCCCTTTAATTGATGCCTGTTGGGTCTTAAGGGTGGTTTCGGTGTCTTGGAGACGGTTATCTGTGGCTGCCATGAATTTTATCAGCATTTCCTCGAGGTTTGACTCCTCTTCCTGTTGGTAAGGTGGTTGTTGAAAATTTGGAGGAAGTTTCGGTCCTTGGCTTATTTGATCATCCCACGAGAAATTAGGATGGTACCTCCAACCTGCATTATAAGTGTCACTATAAAAATTATTTTGAGGTCTAGAGTAGTTACCCATATAGTGAGCTTGCTCGTTTTCCATGCCATATCCGTAGGGTGGGTACTCAGGATTCGCCACGCCTCCGCTTGTTTCGTACTGCATAACTGGATGTATCTGCGAAGAACACAAATTATCAAACTTTTTATCCATCATCTCTAGCTGATTAGATAACCTGGTGACCACATCGAGGTTGAAGGCACTGGCTGCTTTAGTAGGAATTGTCCTCATCGCTTGCCACTGATAATTATTCAGTGCCATCTTCTCTAAAAACTAAAATTATCTGCCAAAAGAAAATGGAGGAATAATTAGCAAAGTAAAAATAAAATAATAATAATAATAATAATAATAACTTGCAATAAAAAAATGGCTAAAGTAATAAAAATAGATCTTTCTTAATATTTTAGTTCCCCGGCAACGGCGCCAAAAACTTGATTGCTGTGAATCAGAGCTTTAAAATTTATAAAAAGAATGATCAAACCTGGAAACTAACTCTGACAACGATTAAAGGCAAGTGTACCTATCGAACAGTAGTATAGCTTAGGCAAGATCGGATTATCGAACCCAAAGGAACTAAAAGTACTAATACTAGCTTTCTTTTTATTAATTAACCTACAATAAGTGAAGTTGTTTTTAATCTAAATTTAACGAATTACTAAGCTAAGGACACAAAGACGAAAAAATACTAAAATTGGGGAGATAACTTTCAGAAAAACTCAGTTGATTTAGACGATACCCTCAGGAAGAATCAACCTAGACTTCACTTGTTATCTATCACTGAACCATATGATTTTATTTACTTAGTTTGATCCGTAAGACTCCCTAACGTATATTAAACCCTCTCTCGAGGCGAATAACATCTAACCCTAGGTTAATTAGTGGAACTCTTGTTCTCTTATAATAACCCCCTAGAATAGCAGTAAATCGATCTATGGACTCCCATATTAGGTTTCACCCAAATCCGGCAAAATCTCGTCACCCTATCTCTAGGCATGCGATCAACTCCGTTTAATTATGCTAGATCTACTCTTAGGCAGGGTCTATTCCTCCTCCACCTAAGAACATTAAATTTGGATTAAGCTCACATAATTAAGAACAAACTAAGTATTTATCATATAATTTAGAAAATAATAACAAGATTCATCATAGGTTTCATCCCCTTCAGGTATCTGAAGGGTTTAGTTAATAACTAAATAAGAAAACATCTCAAGAGAAAAGATAAAACAAAACATAAAAAATCCCTAAAACCCCCTGAAGGAATTGAAGGAGAGATCCGTCGTCTCGAGTAGAATCCCGGCTTCTTTAGATGGATCAACTGGCTATCTTCGAGTGATTCCCACAAATCTGACCTTTCCGGCTTGGCTTCTTGGCCTCGCTAACCGCCCCCTTTCTAGGTCATACTTAGGGTGTATTTACAGGCTTTTGAAATAGGTTTCTTTGCCCCTAAGTATCCTTTTTCGAGTGAAATTGCTCTTCTCCACGGTAGAACCACGGCCATGGCACACGCCCGTGTAAATCGTGGTCAGGCCGTGTTCGGACTTCTTTAATGAGGACATGCCCGTGTGAATCGAGGGAAGACCGAGTTCTAGATGATCAGTGAGGCACGGCCGTGTGGGCTAAGGTTCAGGCCGTGTCGATTTCTTCTTTGGCCCATTTTGGTCCGTTTTGAGCCTGTTTCTCATTCTTTTTGTCCTTGGGTGATTTCCTGAGTATAAGACATGAAAAGAAAGGATTAAGAGCACCTTTTTACATAAAATAAGGGATAAATCATCCAAAAGCATACTAAATGTGGGCCTAAAATATGTTATTATTTCGGTTTATCACCAGCTAGTAAGACGTTTAGACTTGTTTCCTTAATATCTAAATTCTGGATTTTAAGTTATTTATTTTAAGTTAATTTATTTCGGATTGTATAAGGTTTTCCCTCTAGTTATTATTCAATTACTTTCACTATGCATTGAAATTTTGAAACAGAACCTGGATTTATTTCTTTTAAACGTATTTCAAGGTTTTTGAAAATAATTGTGTTTTAAGAACGAGCTTCCGCTGTCAAAGGAAATTTTTACTTAGTAACAAGGAAATGGTTTTTGGCTACACCTCGTTTTGAAAGCAAACTGGATTTTACTTAACTTTTCTCTAGAAGGGCTTTCAATGAAAACAAGGTTTTCGCAAAAACACTTCAATGTGACACACTAGATTCGGGCCTAACTTCTAGGCCTGGTTTGGGGTGTTACATTTAGTGGTATCAAAGCCCGATCGCAAAGCTCGGGCTGTGAAATGGGCCTTATTACTTGGGTTTTAAAAAAAAACTATTTTTGGGTTGGATCGAAATGTTTTGGAAATTCTTGTGATGTGGCACACCGAGTCTCCGACGTCGAATCAAGTAAGTTCTCTTATCATTAAGCTTGGTTAACTTGTTATACTGTAGATAGTTAGTGGGCTACTTTAGATGATTATACTAAAGCTTTTTAGTTAAGAGTGAAACTAAAGCCCGTAGGAACTTGAAACTGTAGAGGATTTACGAAAACACCCTCTTTACTTAATACTATCATAAAACATCGGCTTAATTACTAAAACTAACTAAAATTTCATAAAATTCTTAATTCAGATAATACGAGAATCAGTGATGAGCACTAGAAGAGGTGCAAGGGGTCGCGACAGAGGCCGTGGAAGTGTTAGGGCTGGATCGTCGACATCAGGCCATATGCCCAATGTTGAAGTAGGAGAGGCCCTGGCCTCACTCGAGGTTTAGACTGGACCGTATGATCGGGTCGCGGGGGATGACGCATTATCGCAAGCAATGCTGAGGATTTTGGAAAGGGTCGCTGGGCCCAATAATGGTACGGGTAGTCGTGGGTCAGTTTCGGAGCGACTACGATCTAATGGGGCTGAGGTCTTTCAAGGTATTACTGGTGTGGCTCCTAACGTGGCTAAATACTGGATGGAGGCCACTGAGAGGATAATGGAGGATTTTGACTGCTCATCTGAGCAAAAGTTGAAAGGGGCAATGTCGCTGCTTAGGGAGGAAGCATATCAGTGGTGGTTGACAGTGAAAGAGGGTACCCAACCTGAGCAGATCACTTTGGATTTTTTCAAAACTGCGTTTCAAGGGAAGTACGTGGGTGCAGGCTATGTTGATGCTAGAAGGAAGGAGTTTCTGAACTTGATCTAGGGGAACAAATCTGTGGCGGAGTATGAGGCAGAATTTCTACGCCTTAGTAGGTATGCAAGAGTTATGGTGGCAACGAACTATGAGCGTTGCGTAAGGTTTGAAGATGGGCTTAGGGATAGCCTCAGGGTGTTGATAGCTCTTCAGAGAGAGCGAGTTTTCTCGGAGTTGGTCGAAAAAGAAAAGGCAGCAAAGGAGGTGAAGCGCACCGAGCGCCTGAATCGGGAGAAAGAGAAAGGCAAGAATAAAAGGAAGGCTGAGTCTTCTGGTGTAGGGCAAAGGCCTAGAGCTAAGGCCAGAGTTGATGGGCCAGTTGGAGCGGGGGGGCCCTGCTGCTAATCCAGGGGTGCCACCTTGTGCTGATTGTGGGAAAGGTCATACAGGTGAGTGTTGGAAGAGGATATGAGCTTGTCTAGCTTGCGCATCTATGGAGCATAGGATCAGGAATTGCCCTAGAATATCGGCTCAGGTGCCAGCCGTGGGCCGGGGTAATGTTCAGCTACTAAGGGGTGATCAGCTGCCGACAAGGGGCCGTCAGCAGGCCAAGGGCAATAATGGCAATGGGCGTGGACGTGAAGCACAAGGCAGAGGTGCGGGTCATACTGAGGCGAGGCAGCCAACTTTGGTTTATGATACTCATTGCCGGGAAGACGGGGATGCCCAAATGTGATAACGGGTATGTTTTGTGTGGAGGCGATATTTTGGGTATAGAAACAGTATGCGTGCAATGTTTATCTGCTCCAGTGGGTAGTTTTTTTTTTGGTAAGTGTAAAGGGTTCAATTAGAGTTAAAGTGTGTTAGTGTTATTAAAATCAGAGTGCGCAGCGAAAGCATAGTGGTGTGACTTGAGCAGTGCGATTAATAGTTAGTTGGAAATTTCGAGGATAAAATTTCTTTAAGGGGGTAGAATTGTAACGCCCCAAATTTTGGCCTATTGGGCTTTGGGCTTTGGGCTTTGGGTCTCAAAAAATTTTTAAGTGAACGAGAAAATGACAATTGGCTTGTGGGCTTTGAGGGTTAGTGAATTTGGAGTGTCTAGGGGTGTTGGAGATGTCCTGGGATCAAGTAAGGGTATAGGAAAATTTTTGGTTTTAGCCCCAAGGGAACTGTGACTTCAGTTGGTAGGCCTTTTAAATAAATGAAAAGGAAAATTGACACAAAAGAGCTTGTGGTGTAGTGGCAAAGTGGCGCCACTTAGGGAGCAGGGAGGTGGCGTCATTAGCAGGCAAGGGAGTCCAAGGTTCGAGTAGTGGCATGGTATTTTATTGGGGTATTTATTTTGCTGTCAGGACAGCTAGAGTTTGTGTTGCAGTGAAAGTCTGATGGATGAGAGGTTTGAAATGGTCATGGAGAGATTGTAGGAGCTTATCTTGGAGAAAATTTAGGAGCTGAGAAGTGTGAAGAGTTGGTGCCGTTTTGGGAAGTGAAAAGTGTATAAATTCGGCTTAGGAGGGTGAATGAGTGTCGTTTTTGGGTCTTTTAGGGGGTATTACGAATTTTCTTTATGGCTTTCAGCATTTGGAGAGTTTTGAAAATAAGTCAGTCTTTCTTTTCTTTACCGAATATCCTGTAGTTACCCTCACACAAGCACATTTGATCTTTTTCTTTTCTTCTTGTTACCTTTTCCAAACCCTATAAAGCTGAATAATTCCACCCTCCCTTTGTCGAAATTCTTTTTGTGCCGTCACTATTTCTTCAACCTAGCCAATTCTTGTGTAAGTACTTCACTCTTTCAATTGATCTTGCTAGAATCGACTTCTCCTCTCCCTCACTCTCTCTAAATCGATTTTGGTAGGGGATTGATATCGAATCTCTGTTCTTCAGATCTCTGCCGAATTACTCTTTATACCTTTCGGACTTGGGTAAGTATTCTTCACTGTTGGTTTTGAAGGTTGGTCGAATGGTCGTAAGTAGTGTAAGGGTGACTTAAGATGGATATAAGTCAATTATGGTTTAGTTTTTAATAATTAAGATTGATGCAGACTTAGGAAGTACTCGTGATTAGTGATCGAGGAAAAGCTATAAAGGCTTGGTGTTTCAAGTAAGGTTAAGGTGAGACTTCGGCTTTTGGTAAGGTTAAGGTGTTTCAAATAATTAAGATTGCGCGTTTTGTTATTAGGTGTGTACATACACTATACACACACAATGGATTGGGAAATCCCGAAATTTTGAAAGTCTGGCTTCGGTAGTCTTGCGAGTGTGCGAACACTTGTATAGGGGAAATGGAATCGATAACAGAGACCCCATGAGCGATCTCATGGACTTGGGTCGTGTTTTGGCCAATCGAGCCAGGATGGGCAAAATGGGCTCGATGGGCCGTAGGCTCAAAATAGGCGAATTTGATAAGTTGGTAATAAGTGATGAACTTGTCATGCTGGTTACATGGCTTGGAATTAATTTGGGCCAGATGGGCCATACGAATGAGATTTGGACCTAATGGGCCATACGATGAGATTTGGGGCCTAATGGGCTATACGAATGAGATTGGGCCTGGTGGGCCATATGACCGTATGTGAATTTGTTTGAACTATGAAAGGGGTCTTGGGCTTAGTATTTGGTAAGTTGCTTGACCTTTCATAAAACTTAAACTATTAACTAGTTATGACCATGGACAAGTCATAAGGTTAAAGTGTGGCAATGGGTATATGCATGTCTAGGATTGGATCTAGGGAAAGCTTGGTACTTAAGCGGTCTTAATGACCCACCTCCTCTTCTCTGGAATCCTACCTGGTGCATAGTATTTGTTCACTTTAGCCAACGAGGACTTGATAACGGACCAAGTTAAGTAATAGACTCATAACAATGAGAAAAGACCAAAATGCCCCTAAGGGCAAAAATGACTAAATACCCCTATGTGTTGAATGTAAGACTTATGGATGTTACATGTACATTTGCTGCATTCATATGATATTCTGTTTAGGTTGCATATGGGTTGGGAATTATGGAACGAAGGAAGTATATGAGGATTGCATGGTTGCTTGACGACCGTGGATCCACCGATTGCTTTTTAAGCCCATTATATGATAAGCAGCTTTGCTGCAATATTAGGTAGTACCGCAACCGGGCTACCCTTGAAGTGTATCAGATGGGTGGGTCAATTTAGAAATCCCCACAGATGTGTTTCGGTTGGACGGAGACGAAGTGTATCGGATGGATTATTTGGGAAGGGTTTGCACAGCATTGCATGTATGATATTATTATGTTGATAATATGATATGTATGCTATTTGTTTGTCGAGGGTCGTATACACTGAGTTTTCGAAAACTCACTCCCTCTTTTATTTTTCTCAGGTGATCCTTAGTAGGCGGTTCGACGGATGGAGGGACTCAGAGGTGGCCAACTAGCAAGACGTTTAGACTTGTTTTCTTAATATCTAAATTCTGGATTTTAAGTTATTTATTTTAAGTTAACTTATTTCGGATTGTATAAGGCTTTCCCTCTAGTTATTATTCTATTACTTTCACTATGCATTGAAATTTTGAAATGGAACCTGGATTTATTTCTTTTAAACGTATTTCAAGGTTTTTGAAAATAATTGTGTTTTAAGAATGAGCTTCCGCTGTCAAAGGAAATTTTTACTTAGTAACAAGGAAATGGTTTTTGGCTACACCTCGTTTTGAAAACAAACTGGATTTTACTTAAACTTTCTCTAGAAGGGTTTTCAATGAAAACAAGGTTTTCGCAAAAACACTTCAATGTGACACGCCAGATTCGGGCCTAACTTCTAGGCTGGGTTTGTGGTGTTACACATGAAATGTGTCATTCAAGTGATACTCAAGTATGGGCATGATAGGGTAGAAATTGGCTTGGAAAATAGCCAACTTTTTGACCACACAGGCAGAGACACGGCCGTGTGTCTTAGCTGTGTGGAGGACACGATCTAGCACACGGGTGTGTGACTTGGTCGTGTGATCCAAAACAAATGATGACATCATAAATAGAAAGTTACACGGGTGGAGGACACGGGCGTGTCCTGGGCCACACAAAGTGGTGTAACCACACGACTGGCCGACACGGCAGTGACTCTTCAAAACAAGGAAATTTTCTAAATGTTTCAATAGTTTTAAAAGTTCTCGGTTTAGTCCCGAAGCCTCGTAGGCCCATTTTAGGGACTTGATGATATAAGATAAAAGTTTTAAATTTTAAACGAAAATTTATGCCTTGAAATTGTTCAGTCACAAATGTTATTGTCCGGTAACGCCTTGTACCCTATTCCGGCGTTGAACACGGGTAAGGGGTGTTACAGTTACCAGCCGTAATATCTTCGATGAAAGCTCTAAATTATGTGAAAAAAGGATGTGAAGTTTATATTGCGTAAGTGATTGATACAAAAGTGACAGAAAAGAAAGTTGAATCTGTGCCAGTTGTTTGTGAGTTTCCTGACGTATTTCCTGAAGAATTACCGGGATTACCTTCGATACGAGAAGTTGAGTTTGGCAGTCAGTTAGTGCTGGGGACGACCCCTATCTCAATAGATCCG
Organism: Gossypium sturtianum; assembly: GCA_025698515.1. Classification (NCBI taxonomy): domain Eukaryota; kingdom Viridiplantae; phylum Streptophyta; class Magnoliopsida; order Malvales; family Malvaceae; genus Gossypium; species Gossypium sturtianum. The sequence goes on from CM046944.1 coordinate 102,604,662, forward strand.
TATAGAATGGCTCTGACAGAATTGAAAGAATTGAAGTCTCAGTTGCAAGAATTGACAGACAGAGGTTTCGCACGACCGAGCTTTTCTCCTTGGGGCGCTCCCGTTCTGTTTGTAAAAAATAAAGATGGCACGATGAGAATGTGCATTGATTACCGTCAGTTAAACAAAGTACTATTAAGAACAAATATCCTCTACCCAGAATCGATGATTTGTTCGATCAGCTAAAAGGAGCTACTGTATTTTCAAAGATAGATCTGAGATCGAGATACTATCAGTTGCGAGTAAAAAATTTAGACATTCCAAAAACTGCTTTCAGAATGAGGTACGAGCATTATGAATTTTTGGTTATGCCTTTCAGACTAACAAATGCTCCTGCTATCTTTATGGACTTGATGAACAGAATTTTCACACCGTATTTAGATCGATTTGTTGTTGTATTCATTGACGACATTTTGATTTATTCGCGTGATGAAATTGAGCATGCCGAACATTTGAGAATTGTGCTACAAACTCTGCGTGATAAGCAATTGTATGCAAAGTTTAGTAAATGTGAGTTCTGGTTGCGTGAAGTTGGCTTTTTTGGGGCATATTGTGTCAGCATCCGGTATACGAGTTGATCCGAGCAAGATTTCTGCTATTTTAGAGTGGAAGCCTCTGAAAAATGTGTCTAAAGTCCGCAGTTTTCTAGGACTTGCTGGTTATTACCGACGATTCGTAAAAGGATTTTTGATGATTGCAACTTCGTTGATGAGATTGCTTCAGAAAGATGTGAAAGTCAAATGGTCTGAAAAGTGTCAGAAAAGCTTTGATCAGTTGAAAGCTCTTTTGACTGAAGCTCTAGTTTTGGTACAGTCAGAATCAGGTAACGAGTTCGTGACTTTTAGTGATGCTTCCTTAAACGGTATGAGTTGTGTCTTGATGTAGGAAGGCAAAGTTATAGTTTATGCCTCGAGACAATTGAAACCGCATGAAAAGAATTATCCGACGCATGACCTTGAGTTAGCTGCGATCGTGTTTGCTTTAAAAATTTGGTGCCACTATCTTTTCGGTGAGAAATGTCATGTGTTTTCAGATTATAAAAGTCTGAAATATTTGATGACTCAGAAAGACTTGAATCTGGGACAGATAAGATGGTTAGAACTGTTAAAAGACTACGAGCTTGTGATTGATTATCATCCGAGAAAAGCAAATGTTGTTGCTGATGCTTTGAGTCGGAAATCATTGTTTGCCTTACTTGCGATGAATGCTCATTTAGTTCTATCTAATGATGCTTTTTGCCATTCGGTTTGTTACAATCGATTATGATTCTCGAGTGGAAATGGGATAGAGTAACGATGGATTTTGTTTCAGGTTTGCCTTTAACTCCGAGGAAGAAAGATGCAATCTGGGTTATAGTTGATAGATTGACAAAATCAGCCCATTCCGGTGAGAACGGATTATTCGCTTGATAAGTTAGCTGAGTTATACATTTCTGATATTGTGAGATTGCACGGGGTGCCACTATCTATTTTGTCTGACAGAGATCCGAGGTTTACTTCTCGGTTTTGGAAGAAACTGCAAGAGGCTTTAGGTACGAAATTACACTTCAGTACTGCTTTTCACCCGCAGACGGATGGTTAATCCGAGCAGATTATTCAGATACTCGAGGATATGTTGAGATGTTGCATTCTTGAGTTTGAAGGTACATGGGAACATTATTTGCCATTGATTGAATTCGCGTATAATAATAGTTATCAATCGAGCATTAAAATGGCACCGTACGAAGCCTTATATTGTAGGAAATGTCGAACACCTCTGTACTGGTCTGAACTTAGTGAAAATAAAATTCACAGGGTTGATTTCATTAAAGAGACTGAACAGAAAGTAAAAGTGATACGAAATAGTCTGAAAGCAGCGTCTGATCGACAGAAATCATACGCAGATTTGAAATGAAAAGATATTGAATTTGAGATCAGTGATAAAGTATTTTTGAAAGTGCCTCCGTGGAAGAAAATATTCCGATTCGGCAGAAAAGGCAAATTGAGTCCGAGATTCATCGGGCCGTATGAAATTATCGAGCGTATTAGGCCGGTTGCATATAGACTGTTGCTTCCATCTGAGTTAGAAAAGATCCACAATGTGTTTCATGTATCGATGCTTCGACGATACAGATCAGATCCCTCACATGTAATTTCTCCGTTTGAGATAGAGATTCAGTCCGATATGACTTATGAAGAAGAACCGATCCGTATCTTACCTCGCGAGGTTAAAAAATTGAGAAATAAGAAAATTCCGTTAGTAAAAGTATTATGGCATCGACACGGGGTCGAAGAAGCTACGTGGGAACCCAAAGATGCTATGAGAGAGCAATATCCGAATCTGTTCAATGGTAAGATTTTCGGGGACGAAAATCCCTAAGGGGGGAGAGTTGTAATAGCTCGATTTATACCCTAGTCGAAATAGTGGTTTTGGGACCACAAATCTGAGTCAAAAAATATTTTAATATTATTTTCCGTATTTATAGTATGTGATTAAGTATGTGTGAAATTTTCGTGAGTTAATATTATCGTTTGTGTGCTTAATTTGTAAAAAGGACTAAATTGTAGAAAATGCAAAAGTAGCCTTCTAATTAGTTATATGCCGAATTGACATGGTTTATTAATGTGAGGTCCTTATGTTGTGAATGGACCATTGGTTTAATGAGTGGACATTTATGGACAACCATTAATAAATTTATAAGTTAAATAGCCATGGGTAAAATGGTAAATTATGTATTAATGTTAATAAATTAAAATAAAAAAAAGGTTAGTGGAGTGTTCATCTTTGTTTTGCCAAAATTTGAAGAAGAAAGATGACAACCATGGCTATTTAGGGTTCGGTCATTTGAAGCTTCAATTGGTATGTGATTTGTGTTCGATTTTTGATGATTTTTACGTTTTTGAGATCGTTGCTTCGTATATTAGCTAGCCCATGCTTAAATTCATGAAATTGATTATGATTTTGAGTTATGCCATTGTTGATAATGTGAGCTTGGTGAGGTTTGATAATAGAAAATAAGTGTTGGATGATAGATAAATGTATTTTGTATTGGGATTTTTGATGAATTTGATTATTACGGGTTAAATTGTGAAAATGAGAAATTGAGGGGCTAAAATGTGAAATAAATGAAATATGTGGGCTTATATGAGTTAAAGGAATATTCGGCCAAGCTATGATATTATTAAATTATGTGTATTTTGTGATTTTATGAAATAGGGACTAAAATGTCAAAATGTGAAAATATGAGGGCTAATTTGTAAAATGCCCTAAATATGTGCAAATGGATTGAATTGAATGATTTGGTGAATAAAAGCTTTAAATTTGAATGTGTATAGATCAAGAACCAAAGAAAACGGAATTAGATCGGGGGAAATCGAAAGTAGTTGAATAGTCGTTCGTTTCCATTCTTTCCCGTACGAGGTAAGTCGATATACAAATAAATGTGTTTGAATTGAATTATTATTTCTTATATGTTATTGAAATGTGATGAATGGCTATTGGAGCTGAATATGTGAAATCCGAGAAAATTCTGATAATGTGATGATGTCCAAAAAGCCCCGTACGAACCATAGGAATAGTTGAGATACATATATCATGACATAGGATTCTGATATGTGTTATCGTGTAAGACCATGTCTGGGACATCGGCATCGTATTTTATTTCGTGTAAGACCCTGTCTGGGACAGTGGCATCGATATTGATTACATGTAAGACCACGTCTGGGACATTGGTATTGTACGAGCTTTCCGAGCTATCCGAGTATCCTATTTGATTCTGAATGATTCAACAGGCATTCCGAGAAATGAATGAGTATACAAATGTTCATCCAAATTCTGATACGTATGTATGTATATGAAATTTGGCAATGAAAGGTATGTATGTTTATGATCATTGGATATGTGATTATGAGCAAGTGAACATGATCAATTGAGATATAAGAGAAATATGACTTGTGATTGTGTTATGCCATGAACCATATGTATGAAATGGTTTATAGTTGTTATGTGTGATAATTTTATTTGTATACGGATTACTAAGCTTTTGAAAGCTTACTTTGTGTGTGTTTGCATTGTTTTATAGATTATCGAAGCTACTGGAGCTCGGGGATCGTCGAGGATCATCACCACACTATCGAACTCCATTTTGGTACCTTTTGGAGGAGTAAATGTTAAAAGTATGGCATGTATAGGCTAGGACTTGTGTGATATGTTTTGAGATATGTATTTTATAGCCATATGATATGGCTTGATAATGAATGTGATTATGGAGTGAATTTAGTGCATGCTATGTGATGCAAAATTTGGTATGTTTTAATGTGCTCATGAATGGCCAAAGGAAATGATCAATTTTGGTAAGTTTTATGATTGATTTGGGAAATTGATATGATGATAAATGCTATGATTTGTAATGGATTAATATGATGTATGAATCACATGTTTTTGATGTGAAGTTGATACTTTGAATTGGTATGTTTGAGTTGGATTTGTATATGGAAATGAACGATGTTGTTACGGGTCAAATTATGCATGATTTGGTATGTTTTTGGCTGCCTTTGGGACATGAATTGATGCTTGTAGGTATGACCTAGTTTTGGGTGGCAAATTGGCCTTGCAAATGGCCTATATTTGCCCACACGGTTGAGCACACGGGCGTGTGTCTCGACCGTGTCTCTCAAGGTTGCAATTTGAAACAAGTCAGGATGCCACACGGGCAAGAAGCACGGGCGTGTGCCAGACCGTGTGACCCAAGTCAGTGTTGCACACGGGCTGAGACATGGTCCAAGGCATGGCCGTGTGAGGCACATGGGTGTGTGTCCTATTTTGAAAGAAAAATTTTCTAAGTTCCACAAAGTTTCCGTATGAGATCGGTTTAGTCCCCAACCTTCTCTAAAGCATGTTTAAGGTCTCGTAGACCTTCTAAAGGGACTATATGAGTATGAATTATTATGTAATGATGTTGTATGATTGATGTTGTGAAATGAGCGTAAAATGTTCTGATATGTCCGGTAATGCCTCTTAACCCTAGTCCGGCGATGGATACGAGTTAGGTGTGTTACAGCCGTAGTCAAGGATAAGCTTTTGAAACGTTTGAGTGCAGTTTTTTCTATTGAAATTACACGTTTGATTTCATTGTATACGAGTGGTGACTCGATTGGAATTGAGAAATTGAGTTTGATTGTGGGCATTTTATTGTCGATTTTAGGTACTGTTCACTTCAGTGGTGCACTTGCTTCGGAAACAAACCAGGTGTGTAACGAAAACATGAGAAAGCGAGGTTCGACGAAAGCAAAAAAAATGGCCTGTCGACACCGCACTGCCGTGTATGACACACGGCCATGTGACAGGTGAGTGTGTGGCCGTATGGGTCACACGGCGTAGGCTGATTTGGGCGTGTAGGCCGTGGTCTAGGCCGTGTGCGCCACACGGGCAGGGCCAATTTGGGCGTATGGGCCCAAAGTTCTGAAGTTTTCCCTAGGGTCGCACACGTCGTTCCAATCGACCGTGGGCCTTCTGTAGGGTCGGTAAGGGCAAACCAAACCCTAATGCACGAGATCTACTAATTTAAGTTTATGTGTATGTATGTCTTTGATATGTTACATACTAAGTTTTGAAAACTCGCATCTGTTTGTTTGTTTTGTTCAAGTAATCCTCAAACATAGGCGGGTCGGTACGACAGAGACTCAACGGTGACCACTAGTCTGGAAACTGTCTTTTAATTAACGAATTTATTTAAATTTCTGGTTTTATTGAGAGTTTTGTAATTTTGGGACTCTCCAGGCTTTTTGGGTTTGTTATTGGTTTTGGTTTGGTTAAGTTTTTTTGCGACGCACAACAAACAATTTTACTGAAATAACAGTTTCACGCAAAAAAAATGTTTTGAAAATACAAACTCGGTTTTCAAAAATATAACGACTACTAAATATCCACTGCAAAGTATGTTTTTTTTCTAAAAGAGCAACTATCGATGGCTTCATTATTGATTATAATAATATGTTTTGTAAAAAGTGAACACTCTTTTAGTGATAAACTATACGAGGTATTTTATTTGATAAAGTATATTCGAAACCCTTCTTTGTAACATTCTCAGATTCGGCCATAACGTTTAGGCCGGGTTTGGGATGTTACAGGTAGAGCTATTAACACAACTTTTAGATATTGTTATTCTGTTCGAAAATAGAGAGACTCTTATTATCTAATAATTAAATATATTTTTTAGAAAAACGATTCTGCCGGTTTCTATTTGAGAAGAGAATTTTCATTTTCTCCTAAAAGAAAAGAAAACTATTTCTAGTTTTGTGTTTGATTCGAATTGTTTGAGCCCACACTTGAAGCAATTCGTTGCATGAGAATAGCAGAGAAGATCTTTTGGTCAAAAGCCAAGAACAACAAAGGACCCGTCTATCCGAAAACATAGGTGCGAATTCGGTCTAGGGTTTATTGCTATAAATATCAGAAACCGAATTGGTTTTCAAAATTTTTATTTTTTGCTATGCAAGAAAATCGTTTTCGAACTGGATTTTTTCTAAGAAAATAATCATGATTCATTGTTAACAATAAAGTGATATAATTTTTTGAATTTAAGAGACTTAATTCATCACTATGAAAGTTGATGACTCTTGGTTAATAACCAAGTGATATAACTTTTGGTTACTTATAATTTTTCATTTGCAACTATTGGAACACTATATATATTTTTAAAATTTTCTAAACTATCTCCCCCTATTTTCAAAATATTCTAGATTTTGATAATCTTGGAAATAAATTGCATAAATGAAGGTGTCTTACGATTGAACCTTCACTTAGTGAAAACATGTTAAAATTAATCGAGATTGCATGGTCGATTATGCTTTTAACCAGTTATTCCATTTGATTAACCAAACACATCTCACACAATGATTTCAACACCAGTCAATGCACGGTATCTATGGACACTATTATGGTCATGTGTCTATAACCTCTTTCCATGAGTGCTGTCAGAGTCAAGCCCTTCGGCTCTTAGAAGCGGCCAAACTTCCACTCGCATAGGTAGATCCCATCAAGAGCGTTCCTGTAATTATGAAACTCTAACATATTTATGTTATGGGTCTATTAGTACTATAATACTGTCATCCTTTCCTTATCATTATGGGTACCTAACACTTTTTACCTTGGGATGATATATTATATATTATTTTGTAATGTTAGCAATCACATACTGATTATGTACTTTGTCTCATTGAACTCAAGATTTGACGTTATACCAAGCGTTGATTTGAATTTCCATCATGGTCGACTCAAATATTATAGGCTTATACCTCATCCCTAAATTTTCAACTTTCCAACATAGCTATGTTAATAATTTATACCACATGGTGAAAATTTATATTTATTTGTGTCTTGAAAGTTCACAAGACCAACACCTCCACCATGTTTAATTATTCATTCTTCCATAAAAGAATGCTATTTAAGGTATTCTTTCTAACATCATCAAATTACAATGATTACTTTATATTTTCTTATCATGACAATTTTATATTTGGCTACTTTATTTATTTATTGATATCTAAGAAATTAATTTCACAATCACCAAATATATCAAACCATGCGTAATATATTTTTCACCAAGTTGTTGTAAAGAGGCCTCAAACCCCTTAGTGAAACTAGACAACATGATTGCTATTTGTCATAGCTTCTTTTCAAAGTAAATACATGACTTTAAATTTATTTTTTTTGCATTCATAGTAAAATAACATTGTTTTTTCTTAACACACCATATATATACAATGGTGTAGCATATATAGTCATATTAAAGGACCATCAATTGTCCTATCAAGTGACGATAAAATCACACATTTATTCACCCTTCACCATGGGCATTATCAATTATTTTTTTATTATGATCAAAATCACGTCCATCACCTAAATGGGTCAAATAACATTCATATTACTATTTTCATACTCATGAGATCTTTGATTAATGCTTCCAAAGTAATTTCAAAATTTACTACATGAGATTATATCAAAGCCATATATAAAAAAACCACATGCACCATCGTAAATATACACAATATGATCTCGATTTCAAATTTATAGTTATCATGTTATATATTCTCACTAGAAGATTTCATCCCAGAATAGTGATCTTAATATATAAGCTAATGTTTTCTACATTGACTAGAAAAATTAACCATGCGTATGAATTATTTCATTTCTAGTCAAAACCACTTCTAGTCCAAACTTTATAACATAGAATAAAAAATGTGCAATCATATATAAACACATTTAGTTTATGATTATTTAACAAAAACAACCACAAAAATTATTTATATTATATGATCGTCTACAAACTTTCATTTTTAGTAAATGAAAATGATGTCTCATCAATATCATCTAAATGCTAGTTACTAATATCATGATTTAAATAAACAAATAAATCCATATCTCAAATTAAATATATATTATAAAAAAGGAAAGAATACTTTTGTACTAAAAATTTCACTCACAAATTGGATAAAATGAATTAAATTAATTCAACTCCAACCAAACATCTATTGATCAGTGTCAAAAGTAACATATTTTAGCCTCATTTTTAGTGCATTTTTGGGTGATTATGTGATATTAATTGTGATTTATATACTATTGATCCTTTTATATTCATGTTTTGATGTTTATAGGGCACTTGGGGTTAATATAAGTGAAAACTAGTGAAAATTAGAACATTGGAGCATCCCGGAAGCTAGACACATGCAGCAGACTTTCACACGGGCAATCCATACGGACGTGTGTCCAGGATGTGTCGATATCGGGCACCGTGTGTTCTAACAGCTGAAAGTAGTTATTTCTAGGTTTTTTGGGCACTTTAAGAAGATATAAATAAGGAAATAAATAATGAAAGAAGGACTCATCAAGAGATAGCACGAAAATTACCCAACGAACACCATTGAAGTCGATTTCCAAGTAATTCTCCATAAAGATTCAAGAGTTCAAGTTGATTTCCAAGGGAATTATCATGGATTTCTTTTATTTTAGTGTTTATATTGTATTTTTGTGTTTATTCTTGCAATTATGAACTAATTCTTTTAATACGTAGGGGAGATGAACCCTAGGATGGATTTATTGTTTAATTTTTAGTTTTATGCAATAAAACCTTAGTTTCTTTGTTTTCAATTATGAATGCTTAATTATTCTTAGGTTAATAATTCTAGAGTGTTAATTCATGTTTGTTGTGCATAAGTTAGAGGTTGAATAAACCCTTCTTGTGATTAGATCTTGTATAATTGAATGGAGTTGCATGCAATCCTAGAAATAGGACGACATAAATCTACTGGATTAGAGTCAAATCTAATAGGGGAATCCATATAGTAAATTAATGCAATAATAGGGGTTTTAATTAGAAAGAAATTTAATTAATTAACCTAGATTTAGTTGCTCTTATGCTTGAAAGAGATATTAGCATAAATTAGGGATTTATACGGATCAAAAAGCTAAGAAAAGAAATTGCATAAATTAGATTGAAAATTATAGATGAAATTTAGGTATTGTTTTCTCACTTGGTTGATACTTGATTGTTTTTGTATTTTATTCTTTGGTGCATTCATTAGTTAATTTAGATAGTTTATTTTATTTTTAATCAATCCTTTGAATTATTAGGTTAAATAATAGAAAGGTGGTAATTACTATTAATTGTAGTCCTCGAGGAAACGATATTTGTGCTTGGCGTAGTCAATTTATTAGTTAGTTTAGTAGACATCATCTATATATAATGTACCAATAAGTACATAAGTGCCTTTTTGAAAAGTTATAACTTTTTATGTTTGGAATTTTACCAAATAGACATAGTTATTTGAATTTTAAATCATCAAACAAACATATGTTTTCGGCTTAAGGCACCAACCGAAACATTATTTCCATGCATTACTTAAAAAGTTTATTAACTTCTTTTCTTTCTCCTTTTCATGATTGTAAAAATATATGCATATCATATATATAATATTATGTAATTATGTACCAATCATAATTATGCATGTATATCATGTATATAATAAACTAGCATTTGACTTTATCGAAAACTAATCCATGAGACATTTATACCTTATGCATAATATGATTAATCTCAATAGAGCATAACCATGAAATTCAGTTCATGCAATAATAGTAAACTAAAAATTGGACGTACCTCTTATCGCTACAAAGATTTTTTCTAAATCAATAGCTACATCACTGACCTCAATGTTGTCCCATTACTGATAGTCATCCTCGTAGTACCAAGATTGTAATTGTATACGAATACACGGTGAATAAACACACCTTTAACACCCTGTCTGGTGTAGCTCCAAGTTGGTGGTTTGTGTGGGCAGATTGTTGTCTATAGTATAAGCCAAGGAAGGTTGATTTACGCCCTATCCGCCAGGTTAAGGTAGTGTTGGTTATCGCACCATGATTGGCGGATTGTTTGGTTAATCATGTAAGTCTGTAAAGACTTGGTTGAAGGTTCGTCTTTTGGCGAAGTATAGGTTACTGATCTATATATCTTGGCGTGGTCGTTGTGGAGAACCTGCCAATCAGTGGATTCTCTTGGCAAGCCTTGTGTTGGCGGACCCTTCTATTAGTATCTGTCACTGTCGGATTGTTAGGTCATGGACCCGATAGTTTTCTTTATGAGCATGTAGGTATATTGTTCAATTTTAGTTAGTTTTTTGTTAAGGTCTAGTTGGAAATTAACTAGAGTGTAACAGATGTTTAAGGTAGGATTTGCCTAGAAATAATTATGTCGGCCACAAAAGGGTGCTGAGTCAGTTTTGCATGGTTGGCCACGTGTAAGGCTATTCTGAGAGTTGTGAGGGCTATAAATATCAGTGTGGCTGGTATAGTAAGGGTTTTATTTTTCTTTCTTCTACTTTGTTTTTTTTCTTGTACCCCGATTAAGAAGGAATAATCTCATTACAGAAGAACTTGCAAGTGTCCGAATAACAAGTAAAGGTTGTGGAGTGTAGCAAAAGACTTGTGGTGTAACCAACTAATTTGAGATCTTCTGTGAGTATCCAGTTTGTGTTAGTCTTCTATGAGTTTCCTTCGAGTCTTTGTATATTGTTAGGTTCTAGTTGTCATAGTTACAGTTTATGATTTCAGGTGAAACATCCTCATGGAATTTGGTAAGTTGTTGAATGTAATCATCTGCATTTGCATGTAAGTGACAGGAAACAAACACGACTTCCTTGTTGTACTAATTCAGTACCTGGATAAGATGGGCCACTGGTAGGGCATATTAGTTGCTAATTAGATTGGTAGATGTGACAGACCACTAGTAGGGCATGTTAGTTGGAAACCAAATGGGTGAATAAGGTGGGCCACTGGTAGGGCATGTTAGTTGCTAATCAGAGTGGTGGATGTGATAGATCACTAGTAGGGCATGTTAGTTGCTAACCAGCCTGGCGATATAGGTGCTGCCATCAGTAGGACATGTTAGTTGTTAACAATGGAAAAGAGCCCTAAACGTATGGGAAAACACATGTGTTCAAAATAACATAGAGTATGATATCTGTTCTAATGTGTGAATATGATATCCGAGGTTAGCACAAGGAAGGATGAGAAAAAGAGTAAGAAAATGTGAATCTGGATTTGTTGCATGTTATGTATATCTAAACAGAGGAATGAAACACTGAGTATGTAACACCCCTAACCCATATCCATCGCCGGATTAGGGTTACGAGGCATTAGTTAATTAGAAACACTTTTTCGAACAACAACACATAAATGTAAGTTACATTCAAATAAATAAAGCATAAATTCCATTAAATAATAAACAAGATTCTGATAATCATAATATAATGTACAGATCATATTAAAACATTTTAATATTATCCGTATGCTAAGAAGAAATCAACCAAATTTTAACTCACTTTACATTAGCATATCATTAACACTTAAAAATGTTTGCATAATATTTTATTCAATAGCATATATATACAGTGTTATCAACTTTACTCAATGGTCATATATTTAATAATATAATTAGAAACTCTCACCAATCTCGTACATAAATAACATCTTTTGCACATACTCAAAATAAAACCAATCAAAACTTATTACATAACTTAATAAGCAATTACACATTCAATCTAATATATAATGACATGTTCGAATATGCTATTATAGATTAGATACATATTGCATACTTGCTATAGATTTCAAGGCTACACTTAACAATTGAATTTATACCAATAATAGACTAAAACCATTATGGAACATTTTCCTAACTCATTTCCTTGCATATCCGAATCTCATTAATTAATAAACATACACAGCCAAATTTTATATCATGGAACAAATGCATAATTACAAATTATAATGAAATCAAATATAAATCTTTCATACCACGTTATAAACAAATTAAAACACATTTATATCAAATTCAAATATAACAAAACAACCTTAGATACCAAACCTCTTACAACGCATTGACTAAATATAATCACCTAATATACTTATACTTTTATCCGTACATATCATAACCGAACCAGCCACACAAAATCAACCCAAACATTAACCTTTTTCCAAAACATATAATGCCTATCTCAAACATCATTCACTTTTAGCATATAACATTATAAATAAGCACACATGTAACCGAAACTAAGCATAATTACTAAGCCATTTTCTCATGGCTTTATACAAAGACAAAGTTCATCGATTCAAAACATAATCTAGTCTATACATGCCACAAGTTCAAACATAGACTTTTAAAAGTACCGAAGGTTGACGATAGTGTGGATGACTTCAATGACGATCCCCGAGCTCGTAACTTACAACCAAAATCTATAAAACAGAATAACAAAACACACAGAGTAAGCTAACTTAGCTTAGTAAGTCATAAGCAATTATCAACTCAATAATATTATAAATATATCAACTTCTTAAAAATCCAAATATCATTATAAATTCAAATAAACTTCCACACCTTTATACCAGCTCACAAAACCAAATTTAACTTCATATACCATCATCACACTTACTCATTTGACCAATATGTAAGATCAAATATATTATTACGCATATACACACCTATTTGGCCGAATATTCAAGGTCAATTATAACACCACCTAAATACTTACCTATATAACCGAATATACAAGATACAATATTATCTCATAAATACTTACTTGTATGACCGAATACACAAGGTTCTTTATATCATCACATATGTCCGAATATATACAAGTTCTATATATATCATCACATATGATCGAATATACAAGTTCTATAAAACATTACATGTAGCCGAATATATACAAAGTCATTTATCTCAAATTTAGCTCAATTTCCATATCAACTTGAAATCTTATAAGCATAGACTTGAAAATAAATCACCGGTATAAAACCTGCTAGGCATAAGCTTGAATCACACACCAGCACAAGGCCTGCTATACTCATGGTCTGATTCTTATTCACCTAAATATAAGCTCAAGTAGGCAATAAGCCCGATTACATTCACCAGCATAAAGCTTGCTAGGCTCAAAGCCCGAATATCACTATTATAATGTTGTCTCGTACACAATTCATATAACAAAAATAAACTCCATATATTCCATATAAATCATACGAACTTTTAAACGATATAACCCTATCGAATTAAACTCAAACACAATATTTCTATGCTCAAACACATTTGGCTAGCTCTTTTATGAGTCTATAGATTCCATAACAACATATTAAACTAAGTTACAATCAAGTTAAATGATGTCTAATTGCTTAAAAACTTACCTCGGATATCGACGAACGTTATAAATCGGCTATTCGACTATTTTTGCTTTTCCCCGATCCAAGTCCGATTTCTTTTGTTCTTGATCTATATAATTTCAAATTAACCTCATTGAAATACAATTTCATTCAATTTAATCCAACAACACATAAATGGGTAAATTACCATTTTACCCCTGATATTTCATACCTTTACAAATTAGTTCTAATTGTATAAAACACAAAATACACAAAATCTCCATTAATTATGCTTAGGCCGAATGTTCATCTTACACATATAAATACACACATTTCATTTATTTTGCATTTTAGTCCCTCAATTTGTTATTTTTGCAATTTAGTCCTAATTAACCAAAATCATCAAAAACTCCAATACAAAATTTTTTAATCTAAAACATACCTTTCATATTTCATCATCAAACAACAAAAATCACAAGCTATCAACAATGGCACAACTCAAAATATTCATCAAAATCAAAAATTAAAGCATGGGTCTTGAAGATTACTAAGCAACGATCTCAAAAACGTAGAATTTATCAAAAACCGAACAAAAACGAACCTTGATTGAGCTTGAATAAATGCCGAAACCTAGCTTGGTTTTCTTTCTTTTTCTTTGTTTTAGTTTCGGTTCAAAAAAATAGAATGAACATGGTTTATTATTTTATGATATATGTTATATTATATTAGTTTATTAAATTAACTTAAATGAAATAATATAAAAATCATATAACACATGTCTTTATCTATTACCGTCCACTTTTCTCTTTTTTTTTTTTCTTTTAATGGGCTAATTGCAACATAAAGTCTTCTACTAATAAAGCCAATAGCAATTAGGCCCTTTTTAAAAATAATCACCCAATTTTTATTTTATGCGATTAAGTCCTTTTATTAAATTAAGCACATAAACAATCAAATTTTCATACGAAACTTTCACACATGCTAATTCACATATAATAAACACGGAAAATAATATTTAAATATATTTTTTTGACTCGGATTCGTGGTCCCGAAACCACCGTTCCGATTAGGGTCTAAATCAGACTGTTACAGAGTAGGAACGTTTGATAATGTAATTGCAGTGTATGATAATATTGCATGATAAGTGGTAAATCTTAATCCTATTACTGTGTTATGTAAGTAACGTATCCGTTAAGTTGTTCTTGCGTATAGTATCCGCCCTAGTGAAAGTGAATTCGGTAAGCGTGTAAGTACCAATCAAACAATATGTCTGAGATGATAAGGGTAAGAGTTGGTAGCATTCATGTACCTTAAGGGAAGTATTTGTTTTGTCGATGTTAAGGAAACTATTCTCTGGGAAAGTAAGGGTGAAAGGTATTCGCCCGGTAA
Source organism: Gossypium sturtianum (assembly GCA_025698515.1). NCBI lineage: Eukaryota > Viridiplantae > Streptophyta > Magnoliopsida > Malvales > Malvaceae > Gossypium > Gossypium sturtianum. The sequence goes on from CM046944.1 coordinate 102,619,764, forward strand.
TAGAGTTCGTTTGAGGATACTATCCGCCAAGGATAGGTATCCACCAATTGATCTATGTATGAGAGTATACGCCCAAATGTCTCTGCATGTAGAATGTTGACTTAATAATTTGTATATATGTATATATATACATGATGTGTTATCCCTGCTCCTGTAACTTGATTGGAAAAGGTCGAGCATTTTTAATTTTGGAGCTCACTAAGTTCTTTTGAACATACTCTTTTTCTTTCCCTTTTCTAGGTGGTACCTCAGCATATAGGACTTGTAGAAGGGACTCAGCCAGATAGAGCGACCTCTGTTGTGAGTTTCACCTATGTTTGTTTTGTAACATGCATATACTTTCGTTTTAGGTGGGTGGAGTGTAGCACTATTTTGTAATCAACATTTGTAATAAGTTACATCTTTCGCCAAATCACTGTTTTAAAGAGAATGCTTACGTACTCTTGAAGTATAGGTTAAACCTTTGTAAATTATGGTTTATGAAATCATCTTTAATGGTATACGCCAAACTAATTTAAACAATATTTAACTGTTAGTGATGCACTTTAAACTTTTTTGTGGGAAATAACTCACCTGATGTTTTATATAAATCTGGCAACATTTTTAAAGCTTCTGCGGAAAGTTCGTTTTCAATTATTATTATATTATATGGCGTTTTAATTTGTTTTGTCATTTAAAATCTTAGGTTAACGTCCCAATTCAATGAGTATACGCCGAAACTTCAATAAGAGTATGAACAAAGTTTAAGCCTGTTTTTGTGTAACGCCTCAGCCCACCAGCAAAGGTTGGGGTGTTACAATACCTTATTTAATTTCTCATAAGTTGCAAAAATAGAACCTTAAAATTTTTGGTATGTAGGAATAAAAATGAATTTATGAGAAATTAATGAATGCTTCAAGGTGTGTATCAATGCTATTTTCTTTAAGATTCTATTCGCCCCACCTATATTATGGTGTGGAAAATAGTTACTGGCAAATGAACCTCGAGGATACAGTGAAGTCCAATGACTTTCTACGTTTTGCACTGACTGAAACAATTCATTGAGCACTGAGTAGATCATAGCAAGAATATCAGTTTCTATAAACAATTTCTACAGTAATTCTTTATAGAACAATCAAGAAACATAAAAGTTGGTGGGAGAATAGAAAGAAACTTTTGATGTGTTTTTCTGGTGTGTCAGACAAATAAAATTTGGCTCCTATTTATAGGAGTTCTCATGTCTCTTCATAAGAACACAACTATATAAATGGATAATCACATCTTTTAACAATAAACATAATTATTCAATAGATGTATCCTTGAATAATCATGATTCATTGTTAACAATAAAATGATATAATTTTTTTAATTTAAAAAACATAATTCATCACTATAAAATGCGATGACTCTTAATTAATGACCAAATGATATAACTTATTATTTGTATTAAAACACTATATATATTCTAAAAATAATCCTACATTAATAACCTTCCATTCCCCTCCAAATATATCAAATTCACCCTGGGCAACTGTTGATGTCATTGTGTAAATCACCTTTAACCATATCAACGTATTTAATACAATATGTCATAAAATGATATATAGTGAAGAGACATTGAATATTAAATAAAAACCCACGGTAGAAGACAGAGGTTATTGATTTCATTGGTGGTGATATGCCCTTAGTTTGAGGAAGGATTGACAGTTGACAGCCAGAATGGAGGGATTGGGATTTGTGGAATCAGTTTTAGGTTTGAGTTTTAATGGTTGTGACAGAGGAGTGAAGCTTTTTTATGATTCCCAAGCTTTCAATTGAAACAAACAAATTAAATGATGTAGGATTCTCTCCAATGTAACTCATAACCTTTCATGTGCACACAGAGTTGTATTTACCCACCACTCAAATACTGAAATGCATTCATGCTCCATTTAATTAATCATTTCTGATTCACCGCCCATTATTTATTTTTTTAAGCAAATATGCCAAACCTTTTTTTTATAAATTAGAAATGTGAATTACACAATTCATAATAAAACTATAAATAAACCTCCGGTGATGAGCAGTTTAATCTTTCTTTTATTTGGTTAATATTAATATGAGCCTCAGCCAGGAACTGATCAAGACCGATCTTCTAAAGCTTAACAATAGCATAAACGTTACCCTCAACGATAACATCTGAAAAGCTCCTTAAATTTGACAAATTTAATGTCATTGTAAAAACACTTACCCCTTCAAATTCGGAGCTACCATACCTCGGACGGACTGACCAAACTCCAATGCCATCATCACCCATGAAAGCAGTGGATTTTATAACCTAACAGAGCTTTTGGTTCAAGTAACGTGACATTTCATTTGGTAATATGATTATAAAAAGGTAAGATTATAGCTGAAATGTCTATTATTTTATTTGTTTCTTTTGACTAGAATGTAAGATTATATATTTCTTTAATTGATTGTAAATCACCTAAAAATAGATTTTACTAAATTATTCTCATTATAGAAATTGTTTTTTTAACAAAAGAGTAATTCATTTAATTTTATTAATCTCAATTTTCATAAAATTATGATAGATTATTATAGTTATTACAATTCATATATTAAATATAGGAGGTCGAAATAGATTTATAAACTATAATTAAATAATTAGGAGAAAAAATCTGATTTTTCATTCTCTTATTGGAAAAGGATAGGGATGACGTGGAATTACAGTTTCATACAATCCCTTATCTTATAATCATAATCATAATCATAATTAATTAATGATTAGATTTCATATAATAAATAATAAATAAAGTATTAGAGTACATATAATAATTATAATTTTAATGTATGGCATTTATTGTTTAATTGTTAAGAAAAAAGAGAGATTTTCGTTTTTAATTAGACTTAATTTTTTTAAAAATAACTAAACTGATTAAAAAAAATAAAATAAAAAAGTAAATTGGTTCAAAAATTAATGTTATGGGAATAATTTAATCTTACCTAAGAAATAAGTGATGATGAAATTACATATTATATTACGGTATCTTTATACTATTTGAGCATGCAAAATTATGAAATAATCTAAATCTGTTATAATAAATATCGATAATGGCAGTAAGTCGATCGCAAAGCAATAACAAAAGAAAAATAAAAGCACACAAATTTTACGTGAAAACCCTTTCAAGGAAAAATCACGGGTAGAGGAGAACAAATTCACTAAGGTTGAAAAACGAATAATATAATATGAGTTTCGACTACATCTATTTATGGGTTGAAAAACTTTGTTCTAATCAAAGTCAAATAGTAGAAGTATAGTTCTATACAGACTCAACTTGTGTTGTATGGCCCGTACTACGAGGGCGGAACTACGGTCCTCAGTATCTCACCTCTACATATCTCCTTATTTTGTCACTATATCTATTTCTTCAACAAATGACGGAATTTGAGTCACACAATATCTAACAAAATATAAATAACATGTTGTAATATAACATTCAATCAATTGAATACGACACATGAAATCCATAGTCGTCCACCTATTCAAATAGGTTGACCTCTATTTCCTTGCAACAAGTTGTTTAGTCCACACCAAAATAGTAACCCCTTTCCCAGGACATCATTAATAATATATATATACATATGATTCTTTTCTTTCCCAAAACTATGATGTCTTGCAACAGAAATATCAAATACCATTTTCATTTAAGTTTACAGCTCGTAGTAATAGGGAAAAAAATATAGAAGAGTTTCTTTCCCATGATTTTCTTTTTTTTAAATTAAAATAAACCTTTTCATTAATTAAAATAGAGTGCAATACATATAAGATTTATAAACATTAGATTTCAACAATCTCAATACAATCAGGAATCTCAATAAATGAACAAAATATTTCCATACAAAAAGTACTAGAGTTTTGCTATTAAAACTGCTCTCTAGTCGAGCCATTCTATCTGCACATTGATTCCCCTCTTGATATATGTGCTTGAGTGAGGCCATTTTGAATTTTTGATAGGAGTGAAAGTATTGATAGAAAGACATTGTTAGACTTTGCATTATAAATTATTTTAACCACAATTTTAGCTTCAATCTCTATAAGTGGATGATAAATATTCAATTGGTGGGTTAAAGATATTCCATTTATATGTGCCCAAAGCTCGACTTCAACATTAGTAACCGACCAGCATCGCCTTTTTTCAGGGGAGGATCCATCTGTTTAGTTTTAAGGCGCCAGTTACTGGGATTTGCCATGAAACCTGCAGATGTTGGGAAAGGGGCCAACAGATCAGCCTACTTGCCAAGGTGAAGAACTCGTCTAATTTGCTCACTATTTTCTTTAGCAGATCCAACTACCTTTCGCTATTCCAAATGATAATAGCATTCCTCTGTTATGGGTCAAATTAAGAAACAATTGGGCTAGCCTTAATTGGGTTGAAGGTCAATATCAAGAACGAGTTAGTGAAACGGTGCGCATCAAGTATAAGTGAAACGGAGTGTTTCAAGTGATGACTGTACTGTTTGTTTTTTCTATTATTCCTAACTACCAGACATTTCATTTATCTTCCCTATATATCAGCATGTAATTGACAATATTGGTTATGAATGGAAAATTGTCAACACACTTTTCTCATCTGATTTTCTTCCTCTTCTTTTCTCGATTTCTGCTTCTCCTTTCTATCTTGAATTTTCGGTTCCGATCATAACAAAAGGTATCAGAGCTTCAACGTTCCTATGGTTGGGGATGGTGCTACCATGCGTGGGCAAAAGGATATGACCGTACTGCAGCAAGAGTTGGTAAAAGTTCAGGATGAGTTGTCACAATTGGAAGATAAGTGGGATGCCAAATTGCAGGGATTCAAGAAGGATCTACGATTGGAAAACACTCTTTGTTTGAGCAGTTTTTGGGGAATTCTACATCTTCGAGTGCGATAGTTGCTGCCAAAGGAAAAAGGAGTATTAGGAGGGCCACCTCTAGGGTTCCCACCAAAGGATCCTTTGGATATTCCTCCACCACCTCCAAGTACTCACCTGCCTCAATTTGGATTCAATAAGGAGCATCTCTATAGGCTCAAATGTCCTCATTTCAATGGATCAGACTATAAGGGTTGGTGGTTGAAACTTGAGCAATACTTTGTAGACAACGGAGTGCCTGAATGTGATAAGGTACACACTGTTATATTGCACTTGGAGGGTCGAGCATTGGATTGGCATCATTTTTATGCTTAGAGACATGGGGGACTGCACCTATTAGATTGGCCATGCTATGCTCATAGTCTGAAAGAGCATTTTGGATCAAGCATATTTAAGGATTCATGGCCGAACTGGTAACCTTGAAACAACAAGTCTTAATGGAGCATTTCCATGACCAGTTTGTAAGTCTTTTAACACAATTGCAATTGCCTGAATCTTATGCTCTTAACATTTTTGTTAGTATTTTGAGGTTGGAAATAATTCAATATGTGCAACTTTTTAGACCACGGACATTAGTAGAAGCATTTCATATTGCTAGGCAAGTGGAAGGTATTTTGGGAACTTCTTCCAGGAGAGGATTTCTGACTAGTTCTAATTCACTGTCTCATATTAGTTCCCCTCCACCTTCTTCCATGACCAGGCCATCTGACTATTCACAACCAAGCTCAACTGCTCACTCTGGACACTTAACACCTACAAGGTCCTCTACTTCAAAAGGATTTACTAAAGGCTTAAGTATTGCACTGATGGCTGAAAGAAAGCAAAAAGGGTTTTGTTACTGGTGTGGATCCAAGTATCACACTGGCCACAAGTGTATCAAAAGTCAATTGTACTAGATGTTATTAGAATCACCAGGTGAAGAGGACATAGAAAAGTTTTAAGAGTGTTTGGAACAGTTGAAGGACTCCAATAGTGAGGGAGAGCAACCATAGATGCCTATTTTGTCCCTACATGCTATTAAAGGGTCTCAAGGTCCTCACACTATGAGGTTTGAGGGAAACATGGGCATTATTAAGGCCATTTTCCTAGTAGACTCTAGAAGCACTCATAACTTCTTAGATACTAGGTTAATCACTAGGTTGGCATTACCAGTAGGACAACAACAATTGAGGGTCATAGTAGCTGATGGTAAATAGTTATTTACTCGGGGTATTTGCAGGAATGTGGAATAGGAGGTACAAGTAGCTAGTTTTTTTGCTGATTTCATGATCCTACCATTGAAGGGGTGTGATGTTGTGCTAGGAATACTATGGCTTCTTTCACTAAGTTCAATAACTTAGAACGTTGGATCTATGGTAATGCATTTTTTTCAAAAGGAATTCCATGCACTATCCAATGCATCCTGTCTGGTAACATTGAGTCAAGGACAGGCCACAAGGTGTCTTTCAATGATCCATGGAGAAATAGACTCTTATGCTTTACTCATGACCAACACTAACCAATTGGCCTTATCAGTAGCCTCTTCTAAGGACATACCTGAAGAGTTACAATTGCTCCTGGATGAGTTTAAAGACATTTTTTCAAGTTTTTGCTAGTCTACCTCCACCAAGACTCTAAGACCATAGAATACTCCTTAAGGATGAATGGGTAGTTGTCAAGGTTAGGCCCTACGGTATCCCATAGTTCAAAAGTCTGAGTTGGAAAGGCTAATTAAGGAGATGCTTCAAACTGGCATAATCAGAGATAGTTGCAGCCCTTTTGCTTCTCTAGTGGTGATGGTAAAGAAAACGAATAAAAGCTGGAGACTTTGTGTAGATTATAGGCAGCTCAACTAGTTAACTATGAAGGATCGATTCCCAATACCAATTATTGAGGAGCTCCTAGATGAGTTAGGGCAGTCCAATACTTTCTCCAAATTGGACTTGATGGCTAGATACCACTAGATCAGAATAATTGAGCCTGACATTCCAAAAACAACCTTCAAAACTCATGAAGGTCACTATGAGTTTTTGGAGATGCCTTTTGGCCTCACCAATTCTCCCTCTACCTTCTAAGGACTGATGAACTCCATTTTTTAAGTACCTACTGAGGAACACATTCCTAGTGTTTTTTTATGATATCCTGGTATTTTCTTGTAACACCCCTAACTCATCTCCGTTGTTGGATTAGAGTTACGGAGCATTGTTGTACAAATCAGAACAATTAACTTCAAAATAGAACAATAATGTCATTTAATATTAATTACCTAAAACTGATTACAAACCAAGCAAAAAAAATACATTTGGGCCTTAAATTGAGCCTTTGAGGCCCTAAAAATAGTTCGAAAACAATTTGGGGCAAATTTAAAATAATTCAGTAATTTTGGGAAAAAGTTGAAAATTTTGAAAACAGGGGTCACACAGCCGTGTTGCCAAGCCGTGTGACATAGCCCATACTGTGTAGTGTTCTAACCAAGAGACACGACCATGTCTCAGCCCGTGTCTTAAACCGTGTAACTCACTAACTTGGGTCACACAGCCATTTCGTAGGATGTGTGCCAGACCGTGTAACTCTCTAACTTGTGTCACACGGCCATGTCCCAGGCCGTGTGCTAGACCATGTAACTCACTGACTTGATTCACACGGTCGTGTCTTAGGTCGTGTGATATGCACACATGAAATAATAAATGACACATGGCCATGTAGCCAGGCCGTGTGATAGCCCGTGTCCCAGACCGTGTGCTCCATAATTTGACCTATAAACAAGCCATTTTAAGTCCAAAACTTGCCCAAGCATCCACTCCATTTGTGCATACATTCAATATACCTAAACACCTTTCAAACATATATAAAAATACAAATTCAATCAACAGATTTCTCCTAACCAATATGCCATTCCAAGGCACCTTATTTATACCAAAACAACTTCAACCAAAACAAAGCTATATTGTCACATCTCAAGCATCAAAACCTAATCAATTTAGTTACCTAATGACACAAATCATAACCATTCACTTTTCATAATAAACATACCAAAAGGACCATATATTACAAAGTACTTACAAGTGACCAAAGGGCATAAACATACCAAGTTGTTCATTAGCATATTCAAAAACTTCTATTAGAAAAAGTCCTATACATGCGATTTATAACCTTGGCCAAAAAAGCTCAAAAAAAAACTACCGAAGTGATTGTTGGATAGTGTAATAGAACTCCGACAAGCTTCCAACTGATTGAGATTTTGATGATATACGAAACAAAGGAAATTAACAACGTAAGTAACTAGTGCTTAGTAAGGTCGTATTAACTCAAACATAAACTTACCCTTCTTAAACTCAAATTATAAATTATGCATAACATCATTACCATGCTCATAAGCTTAATGAAATCCTATATACAGAACCAAACTCACAATTTAGTAAGTTCATACATAATACATATAAGTTCAACCATATCATAGTGAATTTCCTTGTGCATATCATTCATCACATACTTAATTAGTCCCATTTCAATTCATTTGCATTCATCAACTTCACCTTTTTATAAGGTTATGAACAACTATCAATTGGTGTACATGTATATCCATTAACATTAGCTTACCCATTGAACAGTTTAGAATTACATTGGATACTCGGGAATGCTCACACATAGTGTGCCTTTCCATATAACCCTAATTTTTCCTTTTCAATAGTGCTCACATGAGCTGTGAAATGGGTGTGCTCACACGAGCTGTGGGTCGGAATGTTAGCTACACGATGCTGCTCAAACTAAACATGAAATCCCTAATGACATGTCATTATTTAACCGTCAATTATTCAAAACATCGATATATATATATATTCAAGTCATTTTATAACTAACATAATATAACAGATAATCAATTAAACTATCATTAATAAGATTATAATTCATACGAACTTACCTCGATAACTATAACAGCCCGATTTTGGGTCTAGTCAGAACAGTGGTTTCGGGACCACAAATCTGACGCAGTAAAATTTATTTTTATTATATTTTTATGGTCTATAATTTTATGGAATGATTTTGTGAAAATCTCGTTCAAAAATTTTGACGTTTGGGCACTCAATTTAGAAAAAGGGACTAAATTGTAAAAAAAAATGTATAATTTGAGTTCTATGTGTTTAGGGTGTCCAATTGCTATGATATTTTAAATTCAAGGTCCTTAGATGGTAATTAGAACATTTGTTAAGTTAGTGGACAAAAATGGACTTGGAGTAAGAGAAATTTTATGTTTTAAGTTAGGGGCATTTTGGTCATTTAGTTAATAAAAGAATTAATAATCAAATTAAAAGCCAATTTTTACTCATCTTCTACCCCTTGGCCGAAATTTACAATAGGGATACATAGATAGGGTTTATCAAGCTTCCAAGCTCGATTGTAAGTCCGTTCTAGCCCCGTTTTTAATGATTTTCATGTTTTTGAGATCCTTGTAACTTTATCTATCTATTTCTACCACTAATTTAAGAAATAATCAAGGTCTAGGGTTTGACTCATGTTAGATAATTATGTATTTTGATGTTTAATGGTAGATTATACAAATTTGAGGTTGGATAAACAACCTTTGCTAAGTGATTTTCGGTAAAAACATAAAAAATGACCTATTTGTAAGAGTTATAAAATATGTAGTAAAAGTGTGTTTTAATGGGAATTGTGGGCTGTTATGAGCATGAACAAGGTTTGGCTAGGCTTGGGGTTTGAAGAAATTAACTATATTACATTTTACGAGCCTAGGGACTAAAATGTAAAATGTCAAAAGTTTAGGGGCAAAAATGTAATTTTGCTATAATATGATTTTTGGGCTGAATTGAATAATGTGATGATTGAATGAGTTAAATTTTTTATTATAGATCAAGAAAAATGAGGTACGGACCTAGACCGGGGGAAAAACAAAGTATTTGACGATTAGGTCAAATTCTACTATTTTTGTACCGAGGTAAGTTCGTATGTAAATAATGCATTGTTATATTAATGTTTTAAATACCTTAATGTTGTATAAATTGTGATTGACTCTATGGACGTGTTCTTCAAAGTTTCAACAAGCGAGAAATCCCGGTTGAACATTAGGAATAGATAGGATACAAATGTCATGACATTAGGGTCACTGAGATTACGTGTAAGACCATATCTGGGATATGGCATCAATATGAGACTTAGTGTAAGGCCATAGCTTGTCTATTGGCATCGATACGAGATTACATGTAAGACCATATCTGGGATATGGCATTGGTATGGTACTATATATACGAGATTCCCGAGTATCCTTTAGTATTCCAAATGGTTCAACGGGAAATTCAACGGAAATGTCAAAATTGTGTAAGGATATGGTTATGTTGCGAGTTGGTACAGGTATGTACGTAAAAATCATAAATAATGAGCTCGATATGTGATGAACCCCTTGGTAAGATTATGATTGAGTAAGATATGATTATAAAATTTTAATAACATTCATGCCAATTTTCATCATGATAATTTGTATGTTAAATGTGTGGTTATGATGCTTATTATTTAAATAGGAACTTACTAAGCTATGTAGCTTACTCCCCTTTCTTTCCCTTGTCTTATAGTGTCACCAAGCTAGCTCGGGGTTCAGAGATCGTCGGAGATCCACTCACACTATCAACAAATATTTTGGTACCAATGAATTCAACATTTTGAATTATGTCATGTATAGGGGACTTGGTCATTTTGTTATGTGTCATAATTGATTTGGCCAAATGTGTTGGCTTATATTGGTTGAAAGTTCATTTTGTAAATGGCCATTGAAATTGGTTAATGTTGGTTTAAGCAATTTATACGATGCTGCCTCTCATGGATGTGGGAATTTACATGATATGAGTTGTTAAGTATGTAATGTTTGTGTATAATAGATGGTGGCATGTGAATGATGTGTTGATGTCTTGGTTGTGGATGATTTGATTGCATGTATATGCTTGAATTGCTGCTATGTTGTATGGTGTAGGTGTGTGCATTAAAGGGTGGCAAAATGGCTTGGTAAATAGCCTTATTTTTGTCCACACGGGTAGACACATGTGTTCCGGCCGTGTGTCCCTTGCACCTTAATTGTTGCAAAACAGAATGTCCAGAATATGGCACATGGGCAGAGACACGGGCGTGTGTCTCGGCCGTGTGTACTACACGGTCTTGGACACGAGCATGTGTCTCGGCCGTGTGAAGTCTGCACCTATTGTAACACCCCAAACCCGGCCCAAACACCACGACCGGATCTGGCATGTCACTAAGACGAATCTATAAACCCATTACGTACTTAAGAGGGAATTCAGATAACTTCTTCGGTTGTGTTTACGAGTTTAGTGATTATTTAGAAAACTTAGTGATCGTATGTTAACCTAGTTTAGTTTGCCAACTTTTCAAAATCAAGTGACTTTCTAACCCATGTTATCCGTTTAAGTTATAAAGGTTTTGTCATAAAAGATAATAATTTAATTAATGATTTCATCGTATGAAAACTTCATTTCCTTTGTGTTATCTTTTTAAAACATGTTGTTACTTCAATTGCTCGTTTAACTTGAGTGCCTGAAACGTAAAGTAAAAGAACCCAAAATTTAAAACCCAAATAACAGTGGCCTTATTACAGTGTGAAAACCAAACCAGTTATTAAAAGTAAGTAAAGTTCTTTACTGAAACGAGATAAAATCATGCATGGCCACCTCGTGCTCCTCTCCAGCCCGGTCCGTTGCACTATGCACTACCTGAAAAGATGTTAAACAACGGGGTGAGTCATAAGACTCAGTGTGCAACACTCATGCACCATCAAACCCAGGCCCTAGCCCCACGCAAGCAGTATCGAGAATATTGCATACACGTAAAATGATGATGCGAACCCAACCCAACCTAGATTTCCATCCGCTACACACCTCCCTTACCTGCCAATCACACCAACGTGGATTTCTACAATCAACCCTCACCGCTACACACCATCGATGGCAGTCATGCTGCAGTTAGCTGCTCATCGTCAGAATCGTGACATAGCCACCAGAACAGATCGTGGCAGAGCCTCTACAATAGATCGTGGCAGAGCCACCAGAACGCTTCCTCTTTCATTTAATAACATCATCCCGACCCCATGCAGCCATAATAATTTTAATGCACAGATGCAACAGGTTTTGGCATGCATGTATAGGATGTTCATAACGAATATCATATCATCTCATCATAACCATTTATTTAATATAACAGAAATCACTAACCTGACGCCTCGCCTTTACCCTCCAAGGGTATCTTAATAGCCACTGAGTTTTCGGCATTTAACAGAGTATATTAACATATTAACACAAAGATTATAGACAAGGTGTGAGGAGTTACACACACGATTACGCACAACACTATACTATCGGGTCAACGCTCTCCCTAGTTGAAATCACGACTATCGGACCACTATTCAGCTCGAGCGCCCACAACCTGGTGGCCAATCACGAACAGCCGACACCGCTCGTTTCTTGAACTTAGGGATCGAACCCGAAGGTTTGCTTCCCCCAATCTGTGTATTTCTTGCATCCATCAAAAGCCTCGGTCAAAAACTCACTACGAGAGATATGATTTGAGTAACCACCCAACAAGGTTAAACAGCGGATAGAAGATAAATCGAATTAATAGAACGACTTCGGATGAATCTTCTTACCTTAGTCGATTGAATCCCGAGATTAGCAGACTTGGATTTAAAACGTTGATTGAACACCTACACAAATACCAAATAAGATTCGGCTAAAAGAGAATGGGTTAAAGGAGGTGGCCTTTCGGCCAAACAGGAATATGAGCCCTCCTTTCACCATTCAACAAACTACCAACATCATCTACTCACCTCCGATTATCCCCAAGTTTCGGCTGCGATTAAAGCGCAGAAGATTCTGCTACAAGGGAAGAAAAATAAGAAACAAGTCCAAAGAGAGATTTAGAACCAGATTCGGCCTAGAGGAAAAGAAAAGAATAGAGAAAAGAGAGAAAGAAATTAACGAAGAACTTACTGACTACTGAGATGAGAATTCGGCTATGGTGAATAATTCGGAAAAGAACACAAAAGAAGTGATCTTTGAGGCTTAGAGGTTTTTGGCCAAGAGGGAAAATGAAGGTGTGGGTTTGGCTTTTAGTGAGTGGAAGAAGAATCAAGAACAAGATGATGAAAGTCAAAAGAATTCGGCAAGAGGGGAGTTCATGCAAGGAGAAAGAAGAAATAGGAAGGGGAAGAGAAGAACAAAGTTTCGGTTTTTGAGAATGAATGGAAAAGAGAATGAAAGAATTATGCCCCAATGGTCTCCCTAATTTCGGCTAAAGGTCATAAAGGAAGAAAAGAGTGGGAATTGACTAGGTGATTTTCGGAAAAAGAGAGAATAAGAGTAGCTACCACCAAGTTTCGACACCTCCCCCCTTATGCCCAAAACCGAATGCTCCCCTCCTCTCACACTCCACAAGATTTTGGCTAGCACTCCCCCACTATGCCGTCCCTTCAATCCCTCCTTACTTCCCTCTCTTCCACTCATTCAAACCAATTTGAATGATTCAAACTCCTTAAATTTCTCTCCACCAATCGTTTGAAACACTTGACCAAGTCTTACCTCACTCCTCCAGAGTTTGATTGTCATCCAACCACCTCGCTAGCCTGAGCCCAAAAATAATATTCCCTTGCCGCTTAGTGATTCGAACCTTCTCCCTCTCAACTCTTTGTGACGCCATTTCCTTGCATGCTAAGTGGCGTCCCCTTGCCACTCTTCCACTGCATTACCTTGTGATACAAAACGCAACTAAAACCCCTAATGCCCTGCTCCTAATTGGCTATCCTCTAAAAAGTGCCAAACTAAAATTTCACCAAGGCTTCGGCTTAACCCCGAGCCTCCCCGAGGCCTCCAAACACAACCAAACAACAAGCATAACACATCAATATGCAGAAAACATAAAAGATGCAAAGTCCCTAAATCCCGGATGTTACAGTTCTACCCCCTTAAAGAAATTTCAGTCGCGAAATTTACCTGATCAAAAGAGATGCGGGTACTGCTGTCGCATAACATCCTCTGGCTCCCATGTCGCTTCCTCTGCACCGTGGTTTTCCCACAAAACTTTTACCAAAGGAACTGACTTCCTTCTCAACACCTTTACGTCTCGATCCAAGATTTGCACTGGCTCTTCCTCAAAGGACAAGTCTGATCTTACCTCAATCTCTTCCACTGGCACAATGTGCGATGGATCAGAACGATAACGTCTTAGCATCGAAATATGGAACACGTCATGTATCTATTTCAACTCAGGAGGTAACTCTAGTTGATACGCCACCGGTCCAACTCGTCTCAAAACCCGATAAGCCCCGATAAACCTAGGACTTAATTTTCCTTTACGACCAAACCTCATCACCTTTTTCCACGTGAAACTTTCAGAAAGACTTGATCACCTACTGCAAATTCTAACTCCTTTCGCTTCAGATCCGCATAAGACTTCTGCCGGTCGGACGCTTCTTTTAACCGAGCCCAAATTAACTTAACTTTCTCCTCTGTCTCTGAAACCAGTTCTGGACCCAACATCTGACGCTCACCCAACTCTGTCCAACAAGTAGGAGTACGACACCTTCGTCCATACAGTGCTTCATATGGCACCATCTGAATATTAGATTGGTAGCTATTGTTGTAGGCAAATTTTGCCAAAGGTAAATACTCCTCCCAACTACCCCTGAAATCAATGACACAACCTCTTAACATATCCTCCAAGATCTGAATTACTCTCTCGATCGACCATCATCTGCAGATGATGGCAGCGGTCTTTGAAGTCTAGCCTTGTCCCCAATGCTTGATGCAATGCCCTCCAAAAACGTGACGTAAACCTAGGGTCTCTATCCGATATGATCGACACTGGTAGCCCATGCAATCTCACTACCTCTGCCACATAGAGCTTAGCCAACCTTTGCAGAGAATAGTTGACACGAACAGGTATGAAATGGGCAGACTTCGTCAGCCGATCAATAATCACCCAAATCGAATATTTCTTAGTGGGCGTAAGAGGTAGCCCACTAACAAAATCCATCCTGATTCTTTCCCACTTCCACTGCGAAATCTTCACCGGCTGCAACAATCCCGAACGCAACTGATGTTCTGCTTTTACCTGCTGACACGTCAAACATTTACTCACGAATTCGGTTACCTCTCGCTTCAAACCTGGCCACCAGAACTGCTCTCGTAAATCCCGATACATTTTACTCCCTCCAGGATGCATAGTGTATGGGCTACTATGCGCCTCCTGAAGAATCATCCATCTTAACTCTTCATCCCTCGGTATAAAAACTCTCTTACCGAAACACAGAACCCCATCACAGTTTAAACTATAATCCTCTCCTTCACCATTCTGCACTTGCCGGAGTCGAGCACTCAGAACATCGTCTAACAACTGTTTCTCTTTAATCTGGCTTGTCCACATCGGTTTCACTTGGAGTTCCACTAACAAGCTGCCATCCTCATACAGGCTGAGATGAGCGAACATTGCTCTCAAATCCGTTATCACCTTCCGACTCAGCTCATCTGCCACCACATTAGCCTTACCCGGATGATATTTGATCGAACAGTCATAGTACTTCAATAGTTCAATCCACCTACGTTGTCTTAGATTCAACTCCTTTTGGGTAAGGAGGTACTTCAGATTCTTATGATCGGTGTAAATAACAGACTTCTCTCCATACAGGTAGTGTCTCCAGATCTTCAGAGCGAACACTACTACAGCCAATTCTAGATCATGCGTAGGATAGTTCAACTCATGTGGTCTTAACTGTCGGGACGCATACGCAACAACCTTTCCAACTTGCATCAACACACATCCTAAACCCGTGTGTGTGACGATCACGATGAGACAGTAAACTCTTTCCCGCCTCTCGGTTGAATTAACACCTGGTGCTTACACAAAATCCTCTTCAACTTCTCAAAACTTTCTTGGTGTTCAACTACCCAAACGAATAGTACTCCTTTCCGTAATAACTTTGTTAATGGTGCCACAATCAAAGAGAATCCTTCCACAAACCTTCTGTAATACCCGGCTAAACCCAAGAAACTTCGAACCTCCACCACAGACTTTGGCGGTTTCCAGTCCAACACAGCTTCTATCTTCCGGGGGTCAACCCTAATTCCTTCTGCAGAGACCACATGCCCTAAGAAAGTTACTTCCCTTAACCAAAACTCACACTTGCCAAATTTGGCATACAACAGTCTTTCCCTCAAAATCTGCAAGACCACTCGAAGATGCGCATCATGCTCCTCTTCTGATTTCGAATAAACTAGGATATCGCCTATGAAAACCACAACGAACCGATCTAGGTAGGGTTGGAACACTCGGTTCATCATGTCCATAAATGCAGCTGGTGCATTCGTCAACCCGAATGGCATCACCAAGAACTCATAATGACCGTAGCGGGTTCGAAATGTCGTTTTATGAATGTCCACTTCCTTGACCTTTAACTGATGATACCCAGACCTTAAATCTATCTTTGAAAAGACTGTAGCCCCCTTGAGCTGATCGAATAGATCATCGATTCTCGGCAGCGGGTACTTGTTCTTTATTGTCAACTTATTCAGCTGGCGGTAGTCAATGCACATCCGCATGGACCCGTCCTTCTTCTTCACAAACAGGACCGACGCTCCCCACGGAGACACACTCGGTCGGATGAAACCACGGTCTAATAGTTCCTAGATCTGAGCTTTGAGTTCTACCAGCTCCTTCGGCGCCATTCTATAAGGGGCGATGGATACCGGAGCCGTGCCTGGAAGTAGCTCAATTCTAAACTCCACTTCACGATCCGGAGGTAACCCTTGCAGCTCCTCAGGAAAGACGTCCACGAAATCCTTTACTATTCTAATCTCATTAACAGTAACCTCCTTTGCGTCCAATGCACTAATAAAAGCTAGGAATGCATTGCATCCTTTCTGAATCATCTTAACAGCCTTCAACGCAGAAACCACGTTGGACAAATAATTCCTTCTTTCCCCTATCACAACCACTTCTTCGCTTCCCGGGGTACTCAACACCATGCGCTTAGTCTCGCAATCCAGCTTAGCACGATGTTTAACCAACCAATCCATCCCCAGGATGAGATCAAACTCTCCAAATGGTAATTCCATTAAGTCTGCCGGAAACACTACTCCTTGAGTCTCTAAAGGCACATTCCTAAATAGTTTGTCCACTATCATGAATTGTCCTAGCGGGCTAACCACAGTCATCTTCCTAGCAGTTATTTCAGATTCTATACATAAATTCTTAGATACTGAGCATGCAACATAAGAGTGGGTTGATCCAATATCAATCAAAGCAAGAAATGGATTATCAGCGATAAGAAATGTACCGGTTATAACATTCGGTGCATCACTATCCTCCCGCCGACGAGCTGCATAAACTAGGCCCGGCTGTCTTGCGTCTACATTACCAAAGACCCCTACCATGTGCTCCACGACCCCAGACCAACCCATTTCCTCCTCTGGTGAGGCCACGACCCTCGGTAATGACCGAGCACCCCTCCTAAACCGATCAAAACCCCATCCAATCGATCAGCACTGATCCACTGTGGGGCGGTCTTTTACCATATGATCCATAGATCCACACTGAAACATCCACCGCTTCTCATACGCACTCCCGAAATGTACCTTCCCACACAAAGGGCATGATCGATTCGACCCCTATAGCAGTGTGTGAACACGAGCGCCCATCAAACCTAGGCCTTTTTGAAAACCCCTGGATGATCCCGACGGCCCAAAACTTCTCTTATTCTTACTCCAATCCTTATCTTTATTCTGCTTCTCGGTCTGCTTCACCTCTTCGGCTATTTTAACTTTCTCAACCAGAACGGTAAAGTCCCTTTCTCGCTGCGGTGCTATCAATACTCTTAACTCATCCCACAGTCCATCTTCGAACCGTACGCAGTGCTCATAGTCAGTCGCCACAATACCTCGAGCGTAACGGCTCAAGCGCAGAAATTCCGCCTCATATTCAGACACAGATTTGCTCCCCTGAACCAAATTCAAAAATGCCTTCCTCTGGGCATCCACATAGCTGGCCCTGACGTACTTTCCCTGAAATGCCACCTTAAAGAAATCCCAGTCAATCCGGTCTGCCGGAGTACCTTCTTTTACCGTGAGCCACCACTGATAGGCCTCATCTCGAAGAAGAGACACCACCCCTTTCAACTTCTCCTCTACCGAGAAGTCAAGATCATTCATTATGCACTCACTTGCCTCTAACCAATACTCAGCTGTATTAGGGGCTACACCAGAAATGCCCCTACACATTTCCGCTCCATTGGCTCGAAGTCGTTCAGACACAGATTTCCGAGCTCCTGTGCCCGTACCTGCCCTAGGAACTCGCTCAAGAACCCGCAACATTGCCTGAGACACTGCATCGTCTCCACCCGTTTGGCCCTGAAACTCTGCTTCTGCAGCTGGCAGCAATGGTACCTCATTTCCTGATCCATGACCAGACTCTGCTGGTTCCGATACAGCAATCCTGCCTCTACCACGACCACGCACATTACGCCCGCGTCCCTTACTACTCATCTCTATAATATCGTCTTAATCTGATTTAAAGGAATTTTATGCATTAGCACTTCTTTTCACTGTTTATCAACGAGTAGTTTTATGAAGATATAATCTCAAGTAGTTTTCTGCGAATCACATGCATACCTAAAGGGTTTTTACTTCTAGAGTATAGTTTCTTATTCCTAACATCTACCGCAACATATTCACATAACATATGCAATTTATACAAATCCCTTACTAATCAAAGAACTTACCTTGCGGACTTGGGCCAGAGACGCAGGAGCCATGCTAGAAGAAATATTTATTATTATCTATTACTTTTAAAACCATCCTTAGAAAATGTTTTGACCCCAAAACTCAAAGTCGAGTTTTTAAACTTGGCTCTGATAAAAATTTGTAACACCCCAAACCCGACCCAAACACCACGACCGGATCTGGCATGTCACTAAGACGAATCTATAAACCCATTACGTACTTAAGAGGGAATTCAGATAACTTCTTCGGTTGTGCTTACGAGTTTAGTGATTATTTAGAAAACTTAGTGATCGTATGTCAACCTAGTTTAGTTTGCCAACTTTTCAAAATCAAGTGACTTTCTAACCCATGTTATCCGTTTAAGTTATAAAGGTTTTGCCACAAAAGATAATAATTTAATTAATGATTTCGTCGTATGAAAACTTCATTTCCTTTGTGTTATCTTTTTAAAACATGTTGTTACTTCAATTGCTCGTTTAACTTGAGTGCCTAAAACGTAAAATAAAAGAACCCGAAATTTAAAACCCAAATAACAAAGTGGCCTTATTACAGTGAAAAAAACCAAACCAGTTATTAAAAGTAAGTAAAGTTCTTTACTGAAACGAGATAAAATCATGCATGGCCACCACGTGCTCCTCTCCAGCCCGGTCCGTTGAACTATGTGCTACCTGAAAAGATGTTAAACAACGGGGTGAGTCATAAGACTTCGATGTGCAATACTCATGCACCATCAAACCCGTGCCCTAGCCCCACGTAAGCAGTATCGAATATCGCATACACAAAAAATGATGCGTAACCCAACCCAACCTAGATTTCCATCCGCTACACACCTCCCTTACCTGCCAATCACACCAATGGGGATTTCTACAATCAACCCACACGCTACACACCATCGATGGCGGTCATGCTGCGATTAGTCGCTCATCGTCGAAATCGTGACATAGCCACTGAAGCGGATCATGGCGAGCCACTACAACGAGATCGTGGCGAGCCACCGAAACGCTTCCTCTTTCTTTTAATAACATCAGCCCGACCCCATGCAACCATAATAATTTTAATGCACAGATGCAACAGGTTTTGGCATGCATGTATAGGATGCTCATAACGAATATCATATCATCTCATCATAACCATTTATTTAATATAACGAAAATCACTAACTTTGACGTCTCGCCTTTACCCTCCAAGGGTATCTCAATAGCCACCGAGTTTTGGCATTTAACAGTATATTAACATATTAACACAGAATTATAGACGGTGTGAGGAGTTACACACTGATTATGCACAACACTATACTATCGAAGTCAACGCTCTCCTAGTGAAATCACGACTATCGGACCACTATTATTTCGAGATCTTTGCCCACAACTTTGGTGGCCAATCACGAACAACCAACACTTTGCTTTCGTTTCTTAAACTTAGGGATCGAACCCGAAGGTTTGCTTTCCTCCCAATCTGCGTATTTCTTGCATCCATCAAAAGCCTCGGTCAAAAACTCACTACGAGAGATATGATTTGAGTAACCACCCAACAAGGTTAAACGACAGATAGAAGATAAATCGAATTAATAGAACGACTCGGATGAATCTTCTTACCTAAGTCGATTGAATCCCGAGATTAGCAGACTTGGATTTAAAACGTTGATTGCACACCTACACAAATACCAAATAAGATTCGGCTAAAGGAGAATGGGTTAAAGGAGGTGGCCTTTCGGCCAAACAGGGAATATGAGCCCTCCTTTCACCATTTGGCCAAACTACCAACATCATCTACTCACCTCCGATTATCCCCAAGTTTCGGCACAAGCAGTCAAAGCAGAGAAGATTCGGCTACAAGGGAAGAAAAAATAAGAAACAAGTCCAAAGAGAGATTTAGAACCCGATTTGGCCTAGAGGGAAAAGAAAAGAATAGAGAAAAGAGAGAAAGAAATTAACGAAGAACTTACCAGACTCTGAGATGAGAATTTGGCTATGGTGAATAATTCAGGAAAAGAACATAAAAGAAGTGATGCTGAGGCTTAGAGGTTTCGGCCAAGAGGGAAAATGAAGGTGTGGGTTTGGCTTTTAGTGAGTGGAAGAAGAATCAAGAACTAGATGATGAAAGTCAAAAGAATTCGGCAAGAGGGGAGTTCATGCAAGGAGAAAGAAGAAATAAGAAGGGGAAGAGAAGAACAAAGTTTCAGTTTTTTAGAATGAATGGAAAAGACAATGAAAGAATTATGCCCCAATGGTCTCCCTAATTTCGGCTAAAGGTCATAAAGGAAGAAAAGAGCGGGAATTGACTAGGTGATTTTCAGAAAAAGAGAGAATAAGAGTAGCTACCACCAAGTTTCGGCACCTCCCCCCTTTTGCCCAAAACCGAATGCTCCCCTCCTCTCACACTCCACAAGATTTCGGCTAGCACTCCCCCACTATGCCGTCCCTTTAATCCCTCCTTACTTCCCTCTCTTCCACTCATTCAAACCAATTTGAATGATTCAAACTCCTTAAATTTCTCTCCACCAATCGTTTGAAACACTTGACCAAGTCTTACCTCACTCCTCCAGAGTTTGATTGTCATCCAACCACCTCCCTAGCCTGAGCCCAAAAATAATATTCCCTTGCCGCTTGAGTGATTCGAACCTTCTCCCTCTCAACTCTTTGTGACGCCATTTCCTTGCATGCTAAGTGGCGTCCCCTTGCCACTCTTCCACTGCATTACCTTGTGATACAAAACGCAACTAAAACCCCTAATGCCCTGCTCCTAATTGGCTATCCTCTAAAAAGTGCCAAACTAAAATTTCACCAAGGCTTCGGCTTAACCCCGAGCCTCCCCGAGGCCACCAAACACAACCAAACAACAAGCATAACACATCGATACGCAGAAAACATAAAAGATGCAAAGCCCCTAAATCTCGGATGTTACACCTATTTTATGAAAAATTATTAAAATTAAATCGACTACACGGCCTAGCACACGGGCATGTGGCACGACCGTGTGGCACAAGTCAGAGAGCTCCCTAATTTGAACACGGCCTGTAGCACGGGCGTGTCCCAAACCCATATGGGCGTGTGACCCCTGTAACATGAAAAAGTTTTCTAGGTTTTGTAAAATTTTCTAAAGTTCTCAGTTTAGTCCCGAATCACTTCCAATGCATGTTTTGGGCCTCGTAGGCTCGTTTTAGGGACGATAGGAATGTATGTGAAAAGTTTTAATTTGGATGGAAAATTTACGACTCAGAAATGTATGTTTGCTTGTGTTTATGTCCGGTAATGCCTCGTGCCCTGTTCCGGCGTCGAATACGGGTAAGGGGTGTTACAATAACTATAGTCGCAAAAGTAGAGTTGGAGACTAATCCAAAGCTTTTGTTTTTCCCCGATTTAAGTTCGGTTGTTGCTTATTTTGATCTAAATAAATAATTTCATTCAATTAAGTACTTCAAATAACCTCAAGTTTTCAATTCAATCTATAATTCCTATTATCATGAAATTACAAAATTACCCCTCCTATTTTAACTTGTTCACAATTTAGTCATTAAACTCGTAACTTGAAATTTAACCATTTTAACTTAAACCCATGATAACTGATTCTTTCCTAAGCTTAAATAATCTACATTTTTCCATTATTCCATTCAATAAACATGGAATTTGCCACTTAAAAAAATTAGTCATTAAACCTTAAATTTACTATAATTCACTTAACAAAACATGTCCATATAACAACTAACTTTAATTATCTATCAATTAACTTCACTAAAACATCAAATTCATTCGTGGCACATCCCTCAACCTTTAACAATTAAGCAAATTAACCCCTGGGCTAAGTAGTTTAAGCTAAAACGAGTTCAAAAACATAAAAATCACTAAAAATGAGACAAAAATACATACCATGCAAAAACAATGAGCTTGGCCAAATGTTCTCCCTTCAACAATGGAGATTTCGGTTTTGGGAAAAGAAAAACAAAGAATATGATACTTCATTCATCTTTTAATTACTTTGTTTAATTTATTTACTAATTTACCTTTTTACCCTTATTATAATTAAAAATTTTCAACTAACCTATGTACATAACTATCCACTAACATGATTTATGGCATATCTACTCACTAAGTCCATTAGTTCATCTTACTAAGGCTATTTAATCCACTTAACTAATAGAACTCAATTTTTACACCTTTTTCAATTTAGTCTCTTTTTCCTAATTAACCATTTAAACTTCAAAATTTCTTAATGAAAATTTAACACTACCTTAAATTAACCCTATAGACATTAAATAAATATTGAAATAATAACTCACTTATCAAAATTGTGGCGCGAAACTACCGTTTACGACACCACTAAAATTAGGCTATTACAACTTTCCCCCTAAAGGAATTTCGTCCCCGAAAATCTTACCAGAAAATAGGTTCGGGTATTGCACTTTCATAGCTTCTTATGGTTCCCAGGTAGCTTTCTCAACCCCATGGGAATGCCAAAGAACTTTTACCAAAGCTATATGTTTATTCCTTAATTCTTTAACTTCCCGAGCTACAATTTTTATTGATTCTTCACTGTATAACATATCTGGCTGAATTTCTACATAAATAGGCAAAATCACGTGTTAAGGGTCAGATCGATACCTCCGTACAATCGATACATTAAAAACATTGTGAATTTTCTCTAATTCAGATGGTAAAGCTAAACGGTAAGCTACTGGCCCAATTCTCTCAATGATCTCATACGGCCCGATGAATTGTGGACTTAGCTTCCCTTTTCGGCCAAAACAGAGAACTTTTCTCCAAGGCGATACTTTTAAGAACACTCTGTCTCCAATTTGAAATTCAATATCTTTTCTTTTCAAATCCGCATAAGATTTTTGACGATCATAAGTATCTTTCAAACAATCACGAATTACTTTGACTTTTTCTTTAGTTTCTCAGATCAAATCAACACCAAAAAGCTTTTTCTCACTCAATTCAGTCAAATATAATGGAGTTCT
Organism: Gossypium sturtianum; assembly: GCA_025698515.1. Taxonomy (NCBI): domain Eukaryota; kingdom Viridiplantae; phylum Streptophyta; class Magnoliopsida; order Malvales; family Malvaceae; genus Gossypium; species Gossypium sturtianum. Next base: position 102,643,356 of record CM046944.1, read on the forward strand.
ACATTTTCGACCATACAAGGCATCATATGGCACCATTTTAATATTCACTTAATGACTATTATTATAAGCAAACTCAACCAACGAAAGAAATGTTTCCCAGTTGCCCTCAAACTCTAAAATGCAACAATAGAGCATCTCCTCGAGTATTTGTATCACTTACTCAGACTGACCATCGGTCTATGGATGAAATGTTGTACTAAAATGTAGTCTAGTACCCAAAGCTTTGTGTAATTTACTCCAAAATCTAGAAGCAAACCGTGGATCTCTATTAGAAATAATAAGCACTATCACACCATGCAGTCTAACAATCTCAGAAACATATAATTCTGCCAGCTTCTCAAGTGAATAATCCGTACGTACTGGAATGAAATGTGTGGATTTAGCCAAACGATCAACAATAACCCAAATCGCATCCTTCTTTCGCGGAGACAAAGGTAACCCTGATACAAAATCCATTGTAACCCATTCCCATTTCCATTCAAAAATCATAACAGACTGTAGCAGTCTAGAAGGTACTTGATGCTCAGCTTTGACTTACTGACAAATCAAACATTTAGATACAAATTTTGAAATTTCATGGTTCATACCTGGCCACTAATACATTTGTTTCAAATCACCATACATTTTGCTACTACCAGGGTGAATTGAATAATTACTACTGTGAGCTTCCTATAAAATCTTCTTTATAATATTAGAATTTCTCAAGACACAAATTCTGTTTCAGAAATATAAATTACCATCAGAACTAACATGAAATTTTGAATCATAAGTATTTTAAATCTGTTCTCGTTTAGCAATCAACTCAAAATCACTTTTCTGAGCTTCAAAAATTTATTACAGAAATATCGGTTTAACTTTTAATTCAGCTAAAATAGAACCATCATCAATCAACATCAATCGAGTATTCAAAGCTCGCAAAGCAAATAAAGATTTTCTACTTAAAGCATCAACAACAACATTAGCTTTTCCTGGATGATAATCGATGATCAAATCGTAATCTTTTAGCAGTTCCAACCATCTATGCTATCTCAAATTTAGTTCTTTTTGTGACATCAAATACTTCAAGCTTTTGTGATCCGTGAAGATGTGACATTTTTCTTCGTACAAATAGTGTCGCCAGATCTTTAATGTAAACACAATAGTTTCAAGTCCAAATCATGAGTCAGGTAATTTCTCTCATGCGGTTTCAATTGACGAAAAGCATAAGCTACCACTTTGCCTTCTTGCATCAAGACACAACCTAAACCATTAAGTTAAGCACCGCTATAGATTAGAAATTCCTTGTCGGACTCTAGCTGAATCAACACAGGGGCTTTGATCAACAATACTTTCAATTGATCAAAACTTTGTTGACATTTTTCAGACCATTCAAACTTAACATCTTTCTAGAGTAGCTTTGTCAACGGTGTAGAAATCATCGAAAACCCTTTAACAAATCTCCGATAATATCTGGCTAAACCCAAGAAACTTCTGATCTCTGAAACATTTCTCGGAGGCTTCCAATCTATAATTGTTGATATTTTACCCGAATCCACTCTAATACCATCCGTCGATACAACATGTCCCAAAAATCCAACTTCTCGCAGCCATAACTCACATTTGCTAAATTTAGCGAATAACTGTTTCTCGCGCAAAGTTTGCAATATTACCCTCAAATGTTGTGCATGCTCGATTTCATCTCGAGAATAAATCAAAATATGATCAATGAATACAACCACAAATCTGTCTAAATACGGTCAAGATATTTTGTTCTTCAAATCCATAAACACAGCAGGTGCATTTGTTAAACCAAATGGCATAATTAAAAATTCATAATGTCCGTACTTGGTCCTAAAAGCAGTTTTTATCACATCAGAATCTTTAACCCATAGTTGATAATATCGAGAATGGAGATCAATCTTTGAAAACACTATTGCACCTTTCAATTGATCAAACAAATCATCGATACACGACAATGGATATTTATTTTTTATTATTAATTTATTAAGTTGTCTATAGTCAATACACAATCGCATTGATTCGTCCTTTATCTTAACAAACAGTACAGGAGCACCCCAGGGAGAAAACCTAAGCCGAACAGATCCTCTATCTGACAATTCTTGCAACTGTGCTTTTAACTCTTTCAATTCTACAGATGCCACTCTATACGGGGCTATCGATATCAAAGAAGTTCCCAATACTAATTCAATACGCCTCACAACATTTCCTGACATATTTCTGAGCTAACATAGTTGAAATGATATTAGTTGTATTGTCACCTCTATTTGGTTCAACCCAGACTATTTAACCATTTTAACATTTCAATAAAATTTGCTTTCGTCTACAATTCACAACAGCATCATGTAAAGTCAACTAATCCATGCCAAGAATCACATCAAACTCATCAAATGGTAATAACATCAAATCAGTCGAAAAGTTGCAATCCCAAATCTCCAAGGGACAATTTCTACAAACTTTATCAACTAACACATACTGGCCTAATGGATTAGTTACTTTGATCACAAATTCAGTTAACTCAAAAAGTATTTTCTTATTTGACACTAAGGTTGTGCATATATATATGAATGCGTTGACCCCAGGTCAATCAAACCATTAACATTAGTATCAAAGATAGAAAATGTACCCGTAATCATATCAGGGGCCGAAGCTTCTTCACGAGCTAAAATTGCATAAGCCCTAGCTCGTGCCCGAGCCTCAGATCTAACTATAGAATCTTACGTTCCACTTTGACTATTTCCCGCATTACCGTTGTGTCTAGGGGCCTCCCTCTCGTAGCCGTGTTACTCGAACATGTGTTCTGAGCTTTCTCTCTATTAGGCCTTTTAGGATAGTCTCGAAGAAAATGATCATATGAACTGCATTTAAAGCACGATCCATCCCTCAATCTACACTCTCCGAAACGTCGTCTATTGCATTAATGACATTCAAGCTTACTATTGCGAACACTCCCCACATTTGCTATAGAGGTAGCCTGGGGTCTTGAACTCAATTGTTGTTTCCCTTTATCTCTTCCCAAAAATTTGGTTGAAGCTAATGTACGACTGTGAAATTCTTTTGATTTCTTCGATGGAGATGAAAATGATTTTCCCATCGGTCGTTTACCTGTGCCACGAGCCTCAAAATCTGCCTTTCTTTTAACTTTACTAAGTTCTTCAGCCTTATGCGCTCGATCCACCAATACCACAAATTCTTTCAGTTTTAAAATTCCCACTAACAATTTGATATCTTCATTTAAACCATCTTCAAACCAAGCACACATAACCGCTTCCGTTGGGATACATTCCCGAGCATACTTGCTAAGTTACACGAATTCTCTTTTATATTCCGCTACAGATCTACGACCATGCTTAAGCTCTAAGAACTCTTTCCTTTTCTTCTCAAGATATCTCTGACTGATGTATTTCTTTTTTAAATTTAGTTTGAAAGAAATCCCAATTCATGCGATCTTTTCGTACCACCTCTATTAAAGTATTCCACCACTAATACGCTGAGTCTTTTAGCAACGATATCGCACACTTCAAACTATTAGTAGGAGAGCAGGACAGTTCATCGAAAACTCTACTAATATTCTCTAACCAGAACTTATCTTTTTTTTGGATTATCTTCTGCAGTACCACGAAACTCTTCTACCCCATACTTACGAATTTTATCAACTAGATGTCTATTCACTCGTATCTGTTCTAAACCTTGAGGAATAGAGGGGATAGGTTGGCATACGAGAGGGGGTGGAGGTCGTTGAGCCATAGGGTTCGTTCTAACAAATTCAGAAAACCACTCAAACATCATATAGAAGAAGGGTTCTTTCGCCTCACTTCCGCAACCCTCAGATACGGGCCAACTACTAGCTGCTCCTTATACGGAGGCTTGCACATTACTTTCAACCTCATCATAATCAGCTCAGTTGGATGACATCTTTTATCTATATGAAAACATAATTCAATTCGAGTCAGGAGATATCACACTATCATAGGTTATAAAATGGAATGTATTCTATACTCTATACCAGCTACGTTCAGCCCGAGAACTGACTAAACTGTAGCTCTGATTCAACAAAATGTAACACCCCTAACCCATCTTTGTTGTCAGATTATGGTTACGGAGCAATACCATACAAATAAAAACAATTAACTTCAAATCAAAACAATAATATCATTTAATATTAATTACCTAAAACTCATTACAAACCTACAAAATATATACATTTGGGCCCTAAATCGAGCCTTCGAGGTCTTAAAAATAGTTCAAAAATAATTTAGGGCTAATTTAAAACAATTCAATAAATTTGGGAAAAAGTTGAAAATTTTGAAAACAGGGGTCACACGGCCATGTGGCCAAGCCGTGTGTAACACCCCTAACCCGTATCCGTCACTGGGACAGGGTTTTGGAGCATTACCAGACAAACAAAATAGTAAACCATTCAAATCATACATTAATACAAACACAATCAAATTTCATTCAATTACATTCATAGTGTCCCTTAATCGAGCCCTCGAGGCCCTAAAAATACTATAGAAACAATCTAGGACTAAAGTGAAAACATTTGAAAATTTTAGGAAAAAGTTGAAAATTTTGGACTACAAGGGTCACACGACCTTGTGGCCAGGCCGTGTGGACATTTGAAATAGGGACACACGGCTGTGTCCTAGCCCGTGTCCATGTCCGTGTAACTCACTGACTTGGGTCACACGGCCAAGACATACGCCCATGTGCCATGCCATGTACCCCTCGAAATGACCTCACACATCCGTGTGCCAAGCCGTGTGCTAGGCCGTGTAACTACCTGACTTGTATGCATTGAACCTGCAGGGGACACACGGCCGTGTCGCATGGTCGTCTGTCACAAACGGCTGAGACACACGCCCATGTCTCAGCCGTGTGGCCCCAAAATGAACCTTAAGTCACAAGTTTACCATTTCAAGTTGCTTGGACTTTAAGAAACTCAAATACTAACAAAAATACCAATTCAAAATGACATTAATCGAGCCAAAAACACATCAAAATCCAACCTAATAAGTGTCTAGCCAATGTACCCTCATTGGTACCACAAGTATATACAATTTTACAACAAAATAAACATTGATTCAATTCATCAATTCACTCAAGCAATTCCTAATCAATATACCTATCAAAGGTACCACAATCACAACAATTCAATTATATATACAACATACATACAAGCATAACAACTATACCTTATTCTCATTTAATATGTAAGTTGGTTATTTGCACAAAATATCATTCATAATATTTACATAAGCCAAACATTAACCAAAATAGCACAAGAGCCTATACATGCCATATAATCTGAATTAAATGTTTCAAAAACTACCGAGATAAGCTGGATGTGTGACTTGAGTGCGGGTCCAATCGTCCAACCTCCTGAGAATCTACAATGACATTACACAACACAAGTAAGCTTAATGAAGCTTAGTAAGTTCGATGAGTTAAATGATAAATCTTACCGAACTAACTATAATAAATCAAACAATAATAATCATCCAAGAGAACTCTCTGTCATTCACAACTTCAATTGATAAATACATCTGTATTCAAATCAATACAAAATAAAAAACATATCTTTCAATTTCATTAAAAAAATACCTTACCAAGATTTTCCATTCGAAGAACGACTTACAGGTAAGAGTACATCGTCAATAGAAGCTCATAAGAGCTAGTCCTCCCGAATACGCCAACAGAAGCTCGTAAGAGCTGATCCACCCGAATCATGCGAAACAGAAAGTATAACGCGAGAGTTCGCAACAAATGTCGAACCTTGGTTTGCTTATGTAACGCCCCGAAATTTTGGCCTAGAAGTGTTTTGAGGTATTTTTTTGAAAAGTGTGGCACACCGAGTCTCCGGCACCAAATCTGTAAGTTCCCTGACTCTGTTTACTGTTATAGACTGAAATGTTATACTGAGAAACTACTATAGATAGTAGCACTACACTGAAACTCCATAGATAGATATTAGACTGTATTGCTACACTTAAAGTTGGAGTTTGTATTTATTCTGTCTGTATTCTGGAAATGATATGCATGTGATATCCATCCGCTCCGATGGATAGATGGTGTGGTGCGTGTAAGAGTATGCCCAAAGATCAATCATGAGATGGTTGTAATAACATACTTGATTTACCATGTTTATTAATATAAGGCGTTGTCATTATTATTTCAATTTTTTTTCTGTGTGTACAAATAAACTGTTTTATAATAATGTCCTGAGAATAATATGATTATTCTTAAAAGATCCTTATTCAAGTATTATTGTTGACTAGGACAACAATAATGCATTAAGACTAACATGTAGTTGATTGATGATAAAGAGTTGTCATTGATATGGAGTGTCAAAATCAATGCATGAATATGTGTGTTAGAGAACAACATATTGGACCGACCCGCTATGAGTATGTTTCTTGGATTATTATGTAATTGTCACAACATTACTCATAGTGATTAATATGTATATGATCCTCAGACTTGAGATCATCATTATCCCAACATTGTGAGTTGTATATTTTGATACAGAAAAATGTACACCGTAACTGGTTGTTCTATAAAGGCTGATGTTGGATATACCACAATCTATGTAGAGGGATATGGTTGATCAATATAGGATAAGTCTCTCCTACATAATGGGAGTAATATCTTAGGCCACTTGATTGAGTGAGACTAGAAATGCATGGCCATGCTCAAATAAGTTGATATGAGATGTCATACTTATTTGTATATCATAGTCTACTCAAGATATCAAGAAACATGGGATGGACTATGCAAGTGTGACTATTCCATGACTTGTGTCCATTCCAGAGATAAAGGACTTAAGGATTAATACATGAAAGGTTAATCACAAAAGGTTATGTCGAATCATGACTTCTTGTAACTTAGGTAGCAATGATGCATTGCTAGATGCCACTCATTGTTTGTAACATTAGAATCGTTCTAGTATTACTACTAATGTTACAAGAACATACAGGGTCACACCCTATGGTTGAAATGAACGGAATATAACATAGTTGGTATTGTGTTTGGTTGTCACATGAATTAAATTAATTATAGAATTAATTTAATTGGGCAATCAAATATTGAACATATTATATGTACAACGATGTTGTACACATAATGAGAACATAGTTCTATTAATATATGAATTTGGTTCGTATATAAATTTAAATAAATATAGTTTATCGAAATCCTTGTTATAATTAATGTAATTATAATTTTCGGTTAAAGCATTATTATATTTATTTATTTTAAATATGATTATTATGTTCGGATAAAAAAATTTATGAATTATGATTCATTATATATATACCAATTATAAAAGGTGAGACTATGAGAGTTTTTTTTAGAAACCCTAAAAATAAAAAAAAATAAAAAACCAAAACTTTGCTTGTGAGGTCTAGCAGCCGTCAAGCAAAGAAACCTCCAAAACAGTTTTGGAGATTTCTTCCGTTCATCGTCAAACCGGGTGGATTACGTAGAGGCCGAAATCATAAAAGGTTGCGGCTTGGTTCGATAGTAGATCAGAATTCTTGTTGCCGAGGCATCGCTGTCTACTCAGATTGAAGTTTCGGTAATTTTGAAACCATTATTTCACCCCGATTCGTTCCTCACACATGGATTCATGGTTTGGATCGGCGAAATTTTTTTTTTTGCTGCGCCATGGGGGTACCGGCATTCCAACAGTGCGTGTATTATTTGGAACTAGAGTGTGCAGGGAGAGCGTAGTAGTGTAGATTGAGCTAAGCGGTTGTTCAGATAGTTGGAAATTTCGAGGAAAAAATTTCTTTAAGGGGGTAGAATTGTAACGCCCTGAAATTTGGGCCTAGAAGTATTGGGCCTTGAGCAAGGGAACGGTTAGGAAATTGTGCATAAAAGTTTTTGTGAGCTAGGAAATGACACAATTAAATGTCTGCTCAAGTGGTTAAGGGTCCTGAGAGGAGTTGGAAAAGTCCTGGGTTCAAATCTAGGCTTTAGCAAAAATTTTGGTTTTAAGTGGATAAAGCCCTGAATGCTTGGATGTAGGCCTTTTAAATTATTGTGTTAAAAAAATGACACAAGGAAGCTTGTGGTCTAGTGGTTGTGGCGTCATTAAGGTTGCAAGGGAGCCTGGGTTCAAGACTTGGCTCTTGCAATTTATTTTGGTTTTTCTTTTAAAGGAACCTGGACTCTGGCCTTTAGACCTTTTAATTAATTGAAGATAAAATGTGTCACAAAAGAGCTTGTGGCAAGGAGGCAAGTGGCGTGTTGAGCTATTGAGGGGGGGCTTGGGTTCGAATCCCATTGCAACCAAAAAGGATATTTATTTTGCTAGCATGAGGCGGCAGGAGTTTGAGGTGGTTTCGAACTCTGTTGGGTGAGAGTTTGAATTGGTCATAGAGAGATTGTAGGAGCAAATCATGGAGAGAATCAAGGAAATTCAAAGGTTGGTGTGTTGTAGCCAAACAAGGAGTCTTGAGCATGCAAATTCGGCTAGGAGGGGTTTCTGAGTGTTTTCTCTGCTCTTGTTCAGTTTTGGGCACTTTTTGAGTGTGCCGAATTTCTTTGCTGAAGAGTTTTCCCCATTTTGGTCAGTTTTTGTCATCGATTTTTGGGACTTTCTTCCTTTTTCTCTCTAGTGCCGAAACTTCAACTTACCACTCGTGCATTTTTATTTTCTCTTGCAATTGACCATTTCCTTCTTCCTCTTTTGCACCAGCATCTGTCGAACCCTGCCTCTCTTCTCTACTCTTCTCAAGTTTCGGCCAACTGCCTAATCATCCCTTCTTGATTATTGAATCTTCCGGCCGAACCTACCACCCTAGTCTTGGGATTCTTTCTCTTCTTCGGTTTGTGACCGAAAGCTCTCCCCTCTCTGTTCCGATTCTGCAACAGCTCTGACAATCGGTAAGTGATCAAGGGCTACTCTCTGCTTTTCTTTTAAAACCGAATGCACCTGTGTTCTTCTATTTTTTTTACAAACCGAATAACCTTACTGACCGATGGTTATTTCATTATTTTCGTACTGCACTCATTGTGATTCAAGGGGTTCCTCAAGAGTGCAGAGGCATTCAAGATTATTCTTTCGTCTTTCAATTGAATGTTTGAGGGGAGTAAGTTGGCTTGTTGGCCGATTGTGCTATGTTTTTAATATTGGGGTCTTAAGTCTTATTCTTGTAAACAACCCAGTCTTATAGGTTTCATTGCTTGAGCAGATAATCAGCGAGGTCGTGAGATCGATTCCTAATTGGCGATCTAAGGGCATTAAGCTATTCTAGTTCGTTCAAGGTGAGTAGTGAGTGACGATTTGGGTTTAAGTATTGTGAACGCTAATGATTGGAAAACTGACGGTATACCTTGAATGAATGTAGGCCTTGGTGTGGTGAACTGTTCATTCGACTTCGCAGACAGGTGTGTATCTGTACACCGTAAATCATTACTGTCGTAAAGCTGAATGAGTGTGTGTAATCACACTATCGTCTCTATGAGTCGGCAAAAGCCGAAAAGCCAGAACTTCGGCATTTGAGGCCTCACGAGCGTGCCATCGCTCGTGTGGTAAAACCAAGCCCACAACTATGGGCGGTAGACTGAAGAGGCCACCATGAGTGTTCTCGTGCACTTGGGTCGTTATGGGACTCGTTGGGTTGAAATGGGTCGTGTGGGCCCAATGGGCTCGTGGGCCCTACACAGATAAAATTTATGAAAAGTGGCAGAAACTGGATCTAGCTATGTAGATCACATAGCCGTGATTGAATTTGGGCCAAATAGGCCACACGAGCGTGTGGGCCCATTTGGGCCGAATATTGGGCTTTGAGCCCATTTGCACCGTTTTGACCATATATGTTAATTGTGTCGCTCGAGGCGACTGTAGGCCTTCTTAAAGGTCGTTAACTGTACCGAGGCCCCAAGGTAGGTAAAATGACCCAAAGTACCCCTATAAGGTAGAATTACCGAAATACCCCTATAGGGTAGAATCATCGAAATACCCTTGTAGGGTAGAATTACCGAAATACCCCTGTAGGGTAGAATTACCAAAAAACCCTTGTAGGGTAGAATTACTGAAATATCCCTGTAGGGTAGAATTACCGTAATACCCCTGTAGGGTAAAATGACCGTAATACCCCTGTAGGGTAAAATGACCATAATACCCCCATAGGGTAAATGACCGTAATACCCCTGTAGGGTAAAATGACCGTAATACCCCTGTAGAGTGAAATGACCGTAATACCCCTGTAGGGTAAATTGACCGTAATACCCCTGTAGAGTAAAAAGACCGTAATACCCCTGTAGGGTAGAATGACCGTGATGCCCCTGTAGGTAAAATGACTGTAATACCTCTGTTAGGTGAAGTGACCGATATACCCCCAAAGGGGTAAATTGACTATTTTGCCCCTCGAGGGTAAGTGATTGATTTGTCTGCGATGTAAATGATTGATTTGTCTGTGATTTGTATGACTGATTCTGAACATGGCATTTTCCATACACGACATACTGCTTGGGGTTGGGATATTGTTATGGAGGAAGTACTGTACTGGTGGCTTTGCCACAATCATCATTCTTCGCGGCTTTGCCACATATCTTTATTCTTCGCGCCTTTGTTGCGATCTCATTCTTCGCGCCTTTGTTTGCGATATCGCTGTCGGGCGACTTTGCTGCGATGCTACTGATGGCTGTGTGCTGGTCATACTACTAGTACTGATGGCTTTGTGCCGATCATATTATCGTTACTGATGGCTATGTACCGATCATATCACTGCTACTGATGGCTCTTTGCCGATCATATTACCGTTACTGATGGCTGTGTGCCGATCATATTACTGTACTCATGGCATTGTGCCATTCTGTCTATGGCTTGTAGCCATTCTGTTTATTACTGGCAGCTTTGCTGCGATACTGATTAGTGCCGCAACCGGTGCTAATATTGGTGTGATGGCTGGGTGGGTCAATTTTATCCCCACATGGTGTGTTGGTTGGTACGGGTGGTGTGTTGGCTGGATTGGGATGAATTGCATTATTGCATTGTTGCATTTACATTCGATATCATCATCATTTGTATTGGGCTTAGGCCCACATGTATTCTGTTTCTGATTCTTATGCTGTAATGGGCTAAGGCCCACACTACTCTGCTACTGAATAGGGCTTAGGCCCAAACTGTTCTGCATGCACTATTTACTGTTCGACTGATAGAGGATTACACACTGAGTTTTCGTAAACTCACCCCATTTTTAACCTTTCAGGTAATCCCCAGCGTTAAACGATTTGGAGCCGCGAAGGACTCAAAGGTGGCCACACGATCGAGGCTGTTTGATTTAATGGAGTTATTTAAATATTTTACATTGGGTTGATATTTTTGTAATAAGGCCTCTAGTGATTTCTAATTTTTTTAAATTGGGTTTTTAACTTCTTATTTTGAATTGCTAAACGGATACCAACAAGTTTTCACAACTAATAACTGTTTTACAAGGCAAACACATATTTTTAACTTCAAGATAACCGTAAATAGAGTAGCTTCCGCGAATTTAAACCAACAGAAACAAACATGGTAATCGTTTTTCTAAGTGTTGGTTTTTATAATTTGTCAATTGTTTCCCAAGAAATAAAAACTAAATGGATTTTTACCCAAATGATTTCTCCCAACAAACCTTGATTTCGAAAAACACTTTGATGTGACACGCCAGATTCGACCGTAACACCTAGGTCGGGTTTGGGGGTGTTACAACTTAGGTAATATGCTGATATCTCTTTCCAAAACCATCTCCACTCCAAACCCTCGTCATACACCAAAACACGAATGTACTCAAATCTTGCATTCAATTTAAACTGAATATCAAATTCAATATTATAATTCAAACAATAATTCGTTTCCAACAATAGAATTTATATATATAATAACAATCACCAATTAATTCAAATGTTAAATTTAATCATATTTAACTTACTCCGAATTGAATTGCAGTAATTGCAGAAGTTTAGGGACTATTCCACTATTTTTCCTTTTCCACGAGTATCTACGGGATCTTAATCTAAAATATAAAATTACTCATTTATTAGCATATATTTCATTTCCAATCCATTTTACAATTAATACCCTTTTATTTTTTGAATTCACACAATTTCCCCAAACTTTTACAATTTTTGCAATTTAGTCCCTTAACAAGAAATTCATCAAATTAACCAATTTTCTCAAGTCAATATCTTATCCAAATATACTAGGCCCTCAAATAGCCTCTAAAAAACATCAAATTCACTATCAAACCCTAATATTTTGACATTTTCACAATTTAATCCTAAAATTAAATTTTAACAAAAATCTCTTTTCAAAATCATCAAACAGCAAAATCAAAGCTCCAAATACATTATATTCATCAAAAAAATCCAATATTCAACAATGGCAACTTCCAAAATTTTTAACAGAATCAGAAACGAAGGTACGAGCTAGCTGGACCTATTTGCAATAATCTCAAAAACATAAAAATTACAAGAAATGGGTAGGAAATTCACTCACATGCATTACAATTTGTTTGGCCAATTCTCCTAGCTTGAAAAACCATGAATTTCGGCTATGGCAATGTAAAATGAAGAAGAAACCTATTTCTTTTATTTAATTTTGTTTTAATTTCATTTAATTTACAATTTTGCCATCCATTTCACATTGTTTTATTATTATCACTTATTTAATCGCCCAACACTATACATTAGGGACTAATTACTATCTTGGTCCCTCCTCAAGTAGTTATTAAGCTATCTAGTAATTTAATTAAATTAATCACTAACTTTTGCACATTTTTCAATTTAGTCCTTTTTCTTTAATTAACTATCTAAACGTTAATATTCCTAAACCAAATTTTAATACGACCTTAATGACTATAAATATTCTAAAAATAATATTTACGAGTTGATATGATAGAAATTTGTGGTCCCTAAACCACTGTTCCGTCTCCACTAAAAATCGGGTTGATACAACTCTCACCCCCTAGGAAATTTCATCCTCAAAATTGTTACCTGAAAATAGATTTGGATATTGCAGTCTCATTGATTCATCGGTTTCCCAGGGAGCTTCTTCTGAACCGTGTCTATGCCACAAGACTTTTACTAACAGTACTTGTTTATTCCGCAGTTCTTTAACTTCTTGAGCTAAAATTCTCACTGTTTCCTCCGAATACGTCAAATCTGACTGTAGCTCAATCTCACAATGAGGAATCACATGTGAAGGATCAGATATGTACCGTCTTAGCATCGATACATGGAACACATTATCGATTTTCTCAAGTTCAGAAAGCAAAGCTAATGTATAAGCTACAGGGTCAATTCTTTCAACAATTTCATACGGCCCGATAAATCTCAGACTCAGTTTTCCTTTCCTACCAAAACGTAATACTTTCTTCCACGAAGAGACTTTTAAGAATACCCGATCACCAACAGAAAATTTTATATATTTTCTTTTCAGATTCGCGTACGATTTTTGACGATCGGATGCAGCTTTCAAACTATCCCGAATAATTCGAACTTTGTCTTTTGTTTCTTGAATCAAATCAAGTCCCACCATTTTAGATTCACTCAATTTTGACCAAAATAATGGTGTTTTACACTTTCTCCCGTAAAGAGCTTCAGAAAGTCCCATTTTTATACTGGATTGATAACTATTATTATATGCGAATTTAGCTAATGGTAGGCACTTTTCCCAGTTACCTTCATATTCGAGTATACAACATCTCAACATATCTTCCAGAATCTAAATCACTCTTTCTGATTGCTCGTCAGTCTAAGGATGAAATGCTGTGCTAAAATTAAGCTTAGTGCCTAGAGCCTCGTGAAGTTTGCTCTAAAATCTCGATTTAAATCTCGGATCTCGATCTGAAATAATAGATTTTGGAACTCCGTGTAATCTTACAATCTCATATACATATAGTTCCGTTAATCTCTCAAGTATAAAGTCTGTTCTGACTGGATTAAAATGTGCCGATTTAGTTAATATGTCAACAATCACCCAGATTGAATCTTTCTTTCTCAGAGTTATAGGTAAACCAGATACGAAATCCATCGTGACTCGCTCCCACTTCCATTCAGGAATTATAACAGGTTGTAGTAAACCCGATGGTACCTGATGTTTTGCTTTCACCTACTGACAAATCAAAATTTTAGCTACAAATTCATAAATTTCTCGTTTCATACTCGGCCATCAATACATCTGTTTCAAATCACAATACATCTTCATGCTACTTGGATGAATAGAGTACGTACTACTATGAGCTTCAGGAAGAATATCATGTTTCAATTCAAAATTATTCGGAACACAAATTCTATCACGATAACGTAATGTACCATTATCATCAACACTGTATTTTGTACTCAAATTATCCTAAACCAACAGTCATTTCATCATGAACCTCGAATATTTGTTTTACAATTCCTGAATTCGTTGTAGAAATAGGGGTTTCGTTCTCAACTCCGCTAATATAGAACCATCTTCATTAAGAGCTAAATGAGAGTTCAACGCTCGAAGTGCAAACAATAAAGACTTTTGACTAAGTGCATCCGCAACTACATTAGCCTTTCCTAGATGATAATCAATAACCAGATCGTAATCTTTCAGTAGCTCTAACCATCGTCTCTGTCTCAAATTCAGTTCTTTCTGAGTCATCAAATACTTTAAACTTTTGTGATCTGTAAGCACGTGACATTTCTCTCCGTATAAGTAATGTCTCCAAATCTTCAAAGTGAATACAATCACGGCCAACTCGAGATCATGACTAGGATAATTCTTTTCATGAGAATTTAACTGTCGAGAAGCATAAGCTACTACTTTCCCTGCCTTCATAACCACACAACCTAAACCATTGAGAGATGCATCACTATACACAACATACGCTAATCCAGATTCAGATTGAGTCAACACTGGAGCTTCCGTCAACATGTTCTTCAGCTGATCAAAACTCTGTTGGCACTTATCGGACTAAATAAACTCAATATTTTTTTGTAATAATCTAGTCATTGGTGAAGCAATAATCGAAAAGTTTTTAACAAAACGTCGATAGTAACCTGCTAAACCCAGAAAACTTCACACTTTTAAAACATTTTTCGGAGTCTGCCAATTCATCATAGCAGAAACTTTACTCAGATCAACTCGAATCCCGTCAGCTGATACTATGTGACCCAAAAATCTAACCTCGCAAAGCCAGAATTCACATTTACTAAATTTTGTGTACAACTATTTTTCTCTCAAAGTCTGTAGTACGATTCTCAGATGTTGAGCGTGCTCGAATTCTTTCTTGGAATAGATCAAATATCATTAATAAACACTAAAACGAATCTATCCAAATGAGGTTGAAAAACTCAATTCATTAAATCCATAAAAGCAGTAGGGGCATTCGTCAAACCAAATGGCATTACTAGAAACTTATAATGACCGTAACGAGTTCTGAAAGCAGTCTTTGACACATCACAGTCTTTAACCTTCAATTGATAATACCCGAATCTGATATCTATCTTCGAGAACACTGTGGCACCTTTCAATTGATCAAACAAATAGTTCATACGTGGCAAAAGGTATTTATTTCTTATCGTGACTCTATTCAACTGTCTGTAGTCTATACACAATCTCAAAGAACCGTCTTTCTTTTTCACAAACAATACAGGTACACCCTAGGGAGACACGCTCGGTCGAATAAACCCTCGGTCTAATAACTCTTGCAACCGTGCTTTTAATTCTTTTAGTTTAGCTGGTGCCATACGGTACAGTGATATTGATATCGGTGCAGTTCCAGGAATCAAATCAATCACAAACTCAACTTTACGATCAGGCGGTATACCCGACAACTCTTCAGGAAATACATCAGTGAACTCACTAACAACTGGTAACTGATCTAACTTCAATTCTGAATATCTAGTATCAAGAATATATGATAGAAATGTTTCGCTACCTTTTCGTATCAATCTCTGAGCAGAAAAAGCTGAAATAATTCTAACAACATCTTTCGGACTCTTAGACTCAACTAAAATCATCTCTCCTGTCTGACATTTCAAATCAATATGTTTCTGTCTACAGTTTACCACAGCATCATGCAATGATAACCAATCCATACCCAAAATAACATCAAATTCCCGAAAGGGTAACAACATAAAATCAGCAAGGAATTCACAGCCCCTAACTTTCAGTGGACAATTACGACAAACTAAGTTAACTATCACACTCTAACCTAGTGGATTAGTAACTTGAATATCATAATCAGTAGATTCAATAGGTAACTTCTTTTCCGTTACTAATGCAGTGCAAATATAAGAATGAGTTGACCCAAGGTCAATCAATGCATACACAATAACATCAAATAGATAGAATATACCAGCAATCACATCTGGAGTAGTAGCTTCCTCCCTGGCTCGAATGGCGTAGGTGCGAGCAGGTGCTCTAGCCTCTAACCGTATGATAGTGTCTTTCATTCCCGTACGAGTAGTCCCAGTAGCACTATTCTGGCCCGGACATCTACTTTTCTAAGAGGTAGACATTTGTTTTTCTTTCTGATCTTCATCCTCTTTTGGCGATTTAGGACAATTTCGAATAAAATGTTTAGTAAATCCACATCTATAACAGGCTCCCGATTTACCTCTACACTCACCAAGATGATATTTCCCGCAATATCTACGATTGGGCTTCGAGCATTTCGTACACTTCCCACACTATCAGCTGGTTAGTAGGTACTCTAAAATCATGTTGAATCGTCTTATTTTTGTTTGGAGGCTCAGACACTGAGGTAGCTCGGCTAAAATTAACTTTAGTCTTCTTCGCCGGTGATGCAAAAAACGACTTGGAAGAACCTCTCTTGTGAAATTCTCGAATCTGTCTATCCCGTTGTATCTTGCAGTTGAACACTTCTTCCATTTTCTATGCACGACCAGACAAGACAAAAATTCTCGTATTTCATTATCTCTGATCATCATTCAGATTTCATGATTCAGGTCATCTTCAAACCTAATACAAATTTCTTCTTCATTAGGCACAATTTTGTCAGGCATATTTACTGAGATACACAAATTATCTCTCGTATTCAGCTATCGATCTATTTCCCTGACGTAACTCAAGAAATTCTCTCTTTTTCTTATTTAGATACCTTTTCCTGACATATTTCTTTTTAAACTCGGTCTGAAAGAATTCCCAGGAAATTTTCTCCCTTGGTACCACAGCTACAATTGTAGACCACCAACTATGCGCTTCCTCTTTTAATAACGAAACAGCTCATCTAAGAAAGTCACTAAGAGAGCAAGCCATTTCTTTGTAAACCTGTAAAATATTTTGAAGCCAGTACTCAGCTTTAATCGGATCATCCTCTGATCTGCCCCAAAATTCTTCAGCATCACACTTTCTAAGGTTCTCAATTGGAATACGTCTATTAGTTTCAATCACAGGATGAGGTGGAGGTGCAACCAAAGATACAACAGGTGGTACAATAGGGGATGGAGGTCATTGACCCAAATTTTTCTTTTGCATAAATTCACTAAACCACTGGTTCATATACCCAAAGAACATATTTTTAAGCTCATGTTCTTGAGCCGGAGGAATCGAAACATTACTACTCATCCCATGATCAGAAGTCGGTACGTTACTCTTAACCTCATCATTGTCAGCACGATCAAATCTGTCTGACATCTTTACAATCTATAAGAAAACGAAGGTTAGATCGGATCAAACACATCACACTATCGCAGATTTATATGGCATGTAAATCTAGACATTTCACACGCTACGTTCAGTCCGAGAATCAACTAAATCGTAGCTCTGATACCACTAAATGTAACACTCCTAACTCGTATCCGTCACCAGGACAGGGTTACAGAGCATTACCAGACAAACAGAATAGTAAACCATTCAAATCATACATTAATACAAAAATAATCAAATTTCATTCAATTACATTCATAATGTCCCTTAATCGAGCCCTCGAGGCCCTGAAAATACTATAAAAACAATTCGAGAATAAATCGGAAACGTTTGGAAATTTTAGGTAAAAATTAAAAATTTTAAATTGCAGGGGTCACACGACCGTGTGGCCAAGCCGTATGGACATCCGAAATAGGGACACACAGCCGTATCCATGCCCGTGTAACTCACTGACTTGGGTCACACGGCCAAGCCACACGCCCATGTGCCAGGCCGTGTACCCCTCGAAATGACCTCACACGCCCGTGTGCCAAGCCATGTGCTAGGCCGTGTAACTACCTAACTTGTATGCATTGAACATACAAGGGACATACGGCGGTGTGTCACACATGGTTGAGACACACGCCCGTGTCTCAGGCCGTGTGGCCCCAAAATAAACCTTAAGTCACAAGTTTACCATTTCAAGTTGCTTAGACTTTAAGAAACTCAAATACTAACCAAAATACCAATTCAAAATGACATTAATCGAGCCAAAAACACATCAAAATCGAACCTAATAAGTGCCTAACCAATGTACCCTCATTGGTACCACAAGTATATACAATTTTACAACAAAATAAACATTGAATCAATTCATCAATTCACTCAAGCAATACCTAATCAATATACCTATAAAAGGTACCACAATCACAACAATTCAATTATATATACAACATACATACTAGCATAACAACTATACCTCATTCTCATATAATATGTAAGTTGGTTATTTGCACAAAATATCATTCATAATATTTACATAAGCCAAACATTAACCAAAACAGCACAAGAGCCTATACATGCCATATAATCTGAATTAAACGTTTCAAAAACTATCGAGATAAGCTGGATAGTGTGACTTAAGTGCCGATCCGATCGTCCAACCTCCTGAGAATCTACAATGACATTAAACAACACCAGTAAGCTTAATAAAGCTTAGTAAGTTCGACGAGTTAAACTATAAATCTTACCGAACTAACTATAATAATTCAAATAATAATAATCATCCAAGAGAACTCCCTATCATTCACAACTTCAATCGATAAATACATCCGTATTCAGATCAATATAAAATAAATAACATATCTTTCAATTTCATTAAACAAATTACCTTACCAAGATTTTCCATTCGAAGAACGACTTACAGGTAAGAGTACATCGTCAACAGAAGCTCATAAGGGCTGGTCCTCTTGAATATGCCAACAGAAGCTCGTAAGAGCTGAGCGAGCTTCGTCGGTAGCTGAGCGAGCTTCGTCGGTGAGCGAGCTTCGTCGAGCCGAACGAAGCTCGTCAGAGCTGATCCACCCGAATCACGCGAAACAGAAAGTATAACGCGAGAGTTCACAACAAATGCTGAACCTCGGTTTACTTGGGTAATATTTCGATATCTCCTCCAATACCATCTCCACTCCAAACCCCCGCCATACACCAAAACACGAATGTACTCAACTCTCGCATTCAATTCAAACCGAATATCAAATTCAATATTATAATTCAAACAATAATTCGTTTCCAACAATAGAATTTATATATATAATAAAAATAACCAATTAATTCAAATGATAAATTTTAACCATACGAACTTACCTGGACTGAATTGCAGTAATTGCAGCAGTTTAGAGACTATTCCGCTATTTTTCCTTTTCCACGAGTATCTACGGGATCTTGATCTAAAATATAACATTACTCATTTATTAGCATATATTTCATTTCCAATTTATTTTACAATTAATACCCTTTTATTTTTTTAATTTACACAATTTCCCCGAACTTTTATAATTTTTTGCAATTTAGTCCCTTAACTCGAAATTCATCAAATTAACCAATTTTCTCAAGTCAATATTTTACCAAAATATATTAGGCCTTCAAACAGCCCCTAAAAAACATCAAATTCACTATCAAACCTTAATATTTTGACATTTTCACAATTTAATCCTAAAATTAAAATTTAACAAAAATCTCTTTACAAAATCATCAAACAACAAAATTAAAGCTCTAAATACATGATATTCATCAAAAACATCCAATATTCAACAATGGAAACTTCCAAATTTTTTAACAGAATCAGAAACGAAGGTACGGGCTAGCAGGATCTAGTTGCAACGATCTCAAAAACAAAAAAATGACAAGAAACGGATAGGAAATTCACTCACATGCATTACAATTTGCTTGGTCGATTCTCCTAGCTTGAAAAACCATGAATTTTGGCTATGGCAATGTAAAATGAAGAAGAAACCTATTTCTTTTTCTTAATTTTGTTTTAATTTCATTTAATTTATAATTTTGCCATCCGTTTCACATTATTTTATTATTATCTCTTATTTAACCGTCCAACACTATACATTAGGGAATAATTACTATATTGGTCCCTCCTCAAGTAGTTATTAAGCTATCTTGTCATTTAATTAAATTAATCGCTAACTTTTGCACATTTTTCAATTTAGTCATTTTTCTTTAATTAACTATCTAAACGTTAATATTTCTAAACCAAATTTTAATAAGACCTTAATGACTATATAAATATTCTAAAAATAATATTTACGAGTCGATATGACGAAAATTTGTGGTCCTGAAACCACTATTCCGTCTCCACTAAAAATCGAGTTGTTACACCATGTGACATAACCCAGACCGTGTACTATTTTAACCAAGAAACACACGGCCATGTCCCATCCCATGTCTTAAATCATGTAACTCACTGACTTGGGTCACACGGCCGTGTGGTAGGCTGTGTGCCAAATCGTGTAACTCTCTGACTTGTGTCATACGACCGTGTCGCAGGCCGTGTGCTAGACCGTGTAACTCACTGACTTGATTCACGCAGTCGTGACTTAGGCTGTGTGATACCCACACCTGAAATAATAATTGACACACGACCGTGTAGTCAGGCTATGTGTGTCACACGACCGTGTGACAGCCCGTGTCGCAGGTCGTGTGCTCCATAATTTGACCCTATAAACAAGTCATTTTAAGTCCAAAACTTGCCCAACCATCCACTCCATTTGTGCATACATTCAATAGACCTAAACACCTTTCAAAAACATATAAGCATACCAATTCGATCAACCTATTTCTCCTAACCAATATGTCATTTAAAGGCACCTCATTTATACCAAAACAACTTCAACCAAAACAAAGCTATATTGCCACATCTCAAGCACCAAAACCTAATCAATTTAGTTACCTAATGACACCAATTATAACCATTCACTTTTCATAATAAACATACCAAAAGGACCATATATTACAAAGTACTTACAAGTGACCAAAGGACATAAACATACGAAGTTGTTCATTAGCATATTCAAAAACTTCCATTATAAAAATCATATACATGCCATTTATAACCTTGGTTAAAATAACTCAAAAAAAAACTACCGAAGTGATTGCTGGATAGTGTGATAGAACTCTGACAAGATTCCAATCGATTGAGCTTCCGATAATCTACGAAACAAAGGAAAATAGCTACGTGAGCAAATAGTGCTTAGTAAGTTCGTATTAACTCAAACATATAATTACCCTTCTTAAACTCAAATTATAAATTATGCATAACATCGTTACCATGCTCATAAGCTTAATGAAATCCTATATACATCACCAAACTCACAAGTTAGTAAGTTCATACATAATACATATAAGTTCAACCATATCATAGTGAATTTCCATGTGTATATCATTCATCACATACTTAATTAGTCCCATTTCAATTCATTTGCGTTCATCAACTTCACATTTTTATAAGGTTATGAACAACTATCAATTGGTATACATGTCTATCCATTAACATTAGCTTACCTATTGAACCGTTTAAAATTACATTGGATACTCAGGAATGCTCACACATAGTGTGCCTTTCCATATAACCCTAGTCTTTCCTTTTCAATAGTGCTCACAGAAATGGGTGTGCTCACACGAGCTATGGGTCGGGCTACACGATGCTACTCACACTAGCTGTGGAGAATCTGCAACAAATGTAAGACCTCAACCATCAATAAGACATTCAGGACCAGCACCCGAAACATGAAATCCCTAATGACATGTCATTCGTATCCTAAAAATTCTTAAGGTTCAAACGGGATTATTTAACCGTCAATTATTCAAAACATCGATATATATATATTCAAGTCATTTTATAACTAACATAATATAATAGATAATCAATTAAACTATCATTAATAAGATTATAATTCATACGAACTTACCTCGATAACTATTGTCGCAAAAGTAGAGTTGGAGACTAATCCAAAGCTTTTGTTTTTCCCCGATTTAAGTCCGATTGTTGCTTATCTTGATCTAAATAAATAATTTCATTCAATTAAGTACTTCAAATAACCTCAAGTATTCAATTCAATTTAAAATTCATATCATCATGAAATTACAAAATTACCCCTCCTATTTATACTTTTTCATAATTTAATCCTTAAACTCATAACTTGAAATTTTACCATTTGAACTTAAACCCATGATAACTGATTCTTCCCTAAGCTTAAATAATCTACATTTTTCCATTATTTCATACAATATACATGGAATTTTCCCCTTAAACAAATTAGTCCTTAAACCTTAAATTTATTAAAATTCACTTAACATGTCCATATAACAACTAACTTTAATTATCAATCAATTAACTTCACTAAAATATCAAATTCATTCATGGCACATCCTTCAACCTATGACAGTTTTGCAAATTAACCCCTTAGGCTAAGTAATTTAAGCTAAAACGAGTTCAAAAACATAAAAATCACTAAAAACGAGACAAAAATACATACCATGCAAAAACAATGAGCTTGGTCGATTGTTCTCCCTTCAATAATGGAGATTTCGATTTTGGGGAGAGGAAAACAAAGAAGATAATACTTCGTTCATATTTTAATTACTTTGTTTAATTTATTTACTAATTTACCTTTTTACCCTTATTATAATAAAAAAAATTTCAACTAACCTATGTCCATAACTATCCACTAACATGATTTATGGAATATTTATTTACTCACTAAGTCCATTAATTCATCTTACTAAGGCTATTTAATCCACTTAACTAATAGAGCTCAACTTTTACACCTTTTTTTAAATTTAGTCCTTTTTTTCCAAATTAACCATTTAATCTTCAAAATTTCTTAATGAAAATTTAACACTACCTTAAATTAACCCTATAGACATTAAATAAATATTAAAATAATAACTCACTCGTTGAAATTATGGTCCCAAAACCACATTTTCTAACACCACTAAAATCGTGTTGTTACAATTCTAGTACTTAATTTGACCACTTGGCACATCTTAAGGAGGTATCCATGCTTTTGAGGCAGCACCAACTGCTTGTTAAAAGAAGTAAATTTTGTTTTGGGACAGATTGAGTAGAGTACCCGAGGCACATTATCTCTCAGGGAATTGTCTCCATAGATAAATCTATGGTGGATTGTATGGCACATTAGCCCTTGCCTACTTCTATCAAAAAGTAGAGAGGGTTCTTAGTCCTCTCATGGTACTATAGGAGATTCATAAAACATCATGGTATCTTGGCTAGACCTTTGACAAACTTCCTTAAGAAGGATGCTTAGCAATGGAGTGATCAAGCTACTCAAGCTTTTGAGTAATTGAAAGAAGCCCTATGTTCTACACCAATTCTGGTTCTTTCCAACTTCCAGCTGGAATTCTTTATTGATACTAATGCTTATGATTATGGAGTGGGGGCAGTACTTCAGTAACTAGGTAGACCAGTGGCATATTTTAGTAAAGGGTTGGGAATCAAGCACCAAGCCCTGTCAATCTATGAAAAAGAAATGATGGTTGCACTTTTGGATAAGAAAAGGTGGCATTCTTACTTGGTAAGGAGGCATTTTAAAATTTGAACTGACCATCAAATTTGAAAAATTTTAATTGATCAGGTGACAGTCACACCCTTCCAGCAAAGATGGGTTACAAAGATGATAGGATATAATTATGAGGTGGTCTACAAGAAATGATTAGGCAATGCTACTGCAGATACCTTATCCAAGAAGTAATCCTTGAGGGATAGGAAGTTTTTCCAACTCACAAGTAGCACCATCTGTAACAGCCCATTTTTAGTGAAATCGGAACAGTGGTTTCGGGACCACAAATTTGACATGGAAATATTTATTTTATTATTATTTTAATGTCTACGGTGTGTTTGTAATGTCGTGTAAAAATTTTGTTAAGAAATTTTGATGTTTGCATGCTTAATTAAGTGAAAAGGATTAAATGTAAAAGGTGTAAAAGTGGAGTTGTAACGCCCCAAAATATAGGTATTTTTTTTTGTATGTTTGTAAAATAAATAAATGTCTGCTTCAGTGGTTAAGTGATTTGGGTGTGTTTGGGAGTGTCTGAGAAGTCTTGGGTTCAAGCCTAGGCTTGTGCAAAAAGTTTTGTTTTTTAAAGAATAAACCATTGCCTATAGTTAGTAGGCTTTTAAATTATTGTGTGTATAACAAGACATAAAAAGCCTGCTGGTCTAGGGGGTAAGTGGCATGTTACCTATGCCAGTGGACTGAGGTTCGAATCTTGGTGGAGGCAAGGGAGTATTTATTTTGTTGCTGTGCCGGGGGGTGTTGTAGTTTGACTGAAACATTGAAGTGGTTGAGAAGAATTCAAATTGGCAAGTTGAATAGGATTCGAATTGGGGGGATGAGAGATTGGAGGAGGGATTTTAGGAGAAAATCAAGGGATGTGAGGGGAGAGGAAGTGTAGTGCCGAAATAGGACTCTGGGGCACTCAAGAATTCGGCTAGAGGGGTGCTTCTCATTTTCGGTTTTGCTCTGTATGTATTTTTTCTCTCTTTTGCTTGAAGGCCGACTGTGGTAGGAGTTTTCGGGTATTCTTCTATTTCACTTTTGACAACCTTTTCTTTGGCCGAATATACCTTTTCTTTTCTTTTCATCTCCTCTTCTCTTTTTTTTTCTGTTGTTGGCCGAATATATCTTTTTCCCCTCCTTCGTTTTCTCTTCGTCTCCTTTTAATTGTTGCCGATTGCTTGCTGAAAAACTTCCTTCTTCTACTGCTTTGGCTTCTCCATTAATCCATTCCTTCTCTAAACTCTTTTACGTGCCGCAACTTGTCTTCTCTGTTTTACTTTTGTGCATTGGTAAGTAGTGTTTTCACCGCATGTTAATTAATTCTTGGTTGGTGACTAAGGAGATTGTTGTTACTTATGGTAGGCGAAAGGCAGTGACCTGTTTGTGCTGCTGCTGATGTTGGAGCATTAGGGACAGAGTTTTCGTTG
Source organism: Gossypium sturtianum (assembly GCA_025698515.1). Taxonomy (NCBI): domain Eukaryota; kingdom Viridiplantae; phylum Streptophyta; class Magnoliopsida; order Malvales; family Malvaceae; genus Gossypium; species Gossypium sturtianum. The sequence continues at coordinate 102,668,486 of CM046944.1, forward strand.
GTAAGTGGATCATGTTTATTAATTTGCCCTCGGTATTGGGGTCTTGATTAAATCGTTGTTTTGCGAGTAATAAGTGGGTTTTAATATTCGGCTTTTAAGTTGGTAACTGGGGAATCTTTGTTAATTGTGTTGACAGCCGAAAGTCTGGAGCGAAGGGTTATGCTGGTGCCAAATCATTGAAGGAAACATCCGGTGTTCGTAAGGTAAGAGTTCGGTTAAAGTGTTAAGATGATGTCTTTCGATTTTAGTTAATTGGTTATCGATTGAGGTGTGTAATAAAGTGCTATAGTGGTTAATTGATAGGCCTTGGGTGCTCAGGAGTGCTTTTGCAATGAATCGAAACCAGGTGTGTAGCAGTACTCCATAAACAAAATCGGTGAAATACCAAAAAGTGTGTGTAAACACTGCCCAAATCGTAAACCGGTAAAAGCCGAAAAAAATATGACAATTGACGCTACATGAGCGTGCGCTCGCTCGTATGGTAACCCGAATGCATAAAACGTGGGCGTTAGACTATTGAGGCCACCATGAGCAATTTCGTGGTCTTAGGCCATTTTGGGCCACGTTGGGCCAAAATGGGCCGTGTGGGCCCAACGGGCTTGTGGGCCCCACACGGGTGAAACACACGAACGTGTGGGAAATATTGGGCCAAGCTGTGTCATTTACATGGCTGAGACAATTTTGGGCTATGTGGGCCACACGGGCATGGGTCCACATGGGCCCGCGCTATAGGCCTTGGGCCCATTTTCACTGTTTAACTGTTAAGGTTGCATGGGTCGCCCAGACGACTGTGGACCTACTGATGGGTCGGTAAGTATACCTAGACCCCAAAATGATAAAATGACAGTTATGCCCCTAAAGCATAAAATGATTGTTATGCCCCTATGATATTAAATGACTGTATGCTTTATGTTATGTATGACTGTATATGAGCATGCCACGATATATATGTTGCATACACGTGTGATATGTTGCTTGGGGATGGTATTATTATGATTGGAGGAAGTGTACTGTACTGGTAGCTCAGCTGCAAATACTGTTTAGTGCCGCAACCGGTGCTAATTTTTGGAGTGTAGGGATGGGTGGGTGATTTTATCCCCACATGGAGTGTAAAATGGGGACGGAGTGGAGTGTAGAGGCTGGTTGGGTAGGATTTTTGATTGCATGCCCGGAATCATTCATCATCGAAATGGGCTAAGGCTCACACTGCATCGATCATCGCAATAGGCTAAGGCCCAACTGATCTGAACTGTTATTGATTTGGGCTTAGGCCCAGACTGTACTTGCCTATGGCTTGATTGGCCATTTTGCTTATATGGGGTTACACACTGAGTTTTCGTAAACTCACCCCTCTATTTTTCTATACAGGTAATCCCCAGTCTTAGACGGATCGGTGCTGCGAGGGATTCGGAGGTGGCCACACAACCGCACCTGCTTTTACAACTGAGTTTTATTTCTAATAAATTTAATTTGGGTATTTGTTATGTAATAAGGCCTCTTTAAATTTTAACTTTTAATTTGGGGATTTTACTCATTTTAATTCACATCTAAGAGTAGTAGGACGCGGATTTTCAAAAGATAAATGCTTTTCAAAACACCACGTTTTCGTAACATACTATAAGAGCTTCTGTATCAAACACTGTTTTAAAGTATAGTAACAAACCAATATGATTAATATTCTGCTAAAAACAACTTGAGTTTTAAGTGAACCGGATACCCTTAAACTTCCGTTAAGAGCATAAACGAGTTTTAATAATAGAACTGGTTTTTCAATGAAACTATGTTTTCGAAAAACACTTCAATGTGACATCACCAGATTCGGCCATAACGTCTAGGCCGGGTTTGGGGTGTTACAGTAGTCCTAGTAGTCAAAGGAGTCTAATTACTATGAAACTTATATGTGAATGGATTTAAATGGTAATTAGACCATTTTTATAATTAGTGGACAAAGATGGACACTTTATTAAGTAATTTTGTTGTTAAAAGACAAGGTTAATTTTGTAATTAATAAAATTAACTTAAAAAAAACAAAGGTATCATCTTTGTTGCTTAATGTTCCACCGAAGTTAGGGTATGAAAAACTCCATTAAAGAAGTCTAAAGGTTCGGCTAAGTCTTTGCTTGCATGTAAGTGTGTTTTTGTCCCATTTTTAATGATTTTTATGTTTTCGGGATCGTTTTAGCTTAATCTAGCTAGCCTTGGGACTAATTTGCAAAATTGTTAAAGGTTTAAGGTTTTTCCATGAGTATGTTTGCATGATTTTTGAATTTTAATAAAAGATTATGAGTCCTTGTTGTTAAAAAAACAACTTTTGTAAAGTGATTTTTGGTGAAATTATCAATCAGGGACTTATTAGTAAAAGTAGTAAAATGTCATGGTAAAATTGTGAATTGATGATTTGTGTGGGTTGATATGAGTCCCTAAGTAAATCAGCTAGAATGGTATGTGGATGAAATTGCATAAATTTCCATTTACGAGCTTAAGGACTAAATTGTAAAGAAGTTAAAATATTAGGGGAAAAATGTAAATTTTCAAAAGTATGAATTTTGGACTGAATTGAATAGTATAAATAATAAATGAATTGAATTTACTTATTTAGATCAAGATAAACCTCGTACAGATCAAGATCGAGGAAAAGCTAAAGCCTCAGATTAGTGATCTCGTTCTTGCGTCTTTATAATCGAGGTAAGTTCGTATGTTAAATAATGTTGTAATGTTATTTTGATATTTATGTATTGTGCTATATATATCATGTTATGAAATGATGGAAATCCAATGACATTTCGACGACTATCGAGCCCCGTTTGAACCTTAGGAATATATAGTATACAAATGACATGTCATTAGGGTTACCATGTTTCGAGTGTTGGTCTTGAATGTCTTACCGATGGCTGAGTTCCGGCATTTGTTGCGGATACTCGTCAGCTTGTGTGAGCGGCATCGTGTAGCTACATTCCTACCGTCAGCTTGTATGAGCAGACCCATTTATGGCTTGAGTGAGCAATGATGTAAAGGAAAAGGAAAAGGAATGGTTTCGACCATATGTTTAGCACACTTTGTGTGAGCTTCCCGTGTATCCGATATTATTCTAAGTGGTTCAACGGGAATGTAAAAGGAAAGAACGGTAAGTGCTCCGATCGACTATATTATGAGCTTGTGGAAAGGTATGAATTTTTAATTAACAAAGTATGTATAACTATACTTATGGAAAGTATGAATTCAATTGTACAATGTTCATGAAATCTATCTTACCATGTGATGATTTGGTTAAGTTATGTATTAAGCACTAACTTGTGTTGTTGATGATGCTTAGGCTTGTGCCAAGATTATGTTGGATTGAGTCATGTTTAATTTATAAGGTTTTGCATTGAAATGGTAAGCTATGTTCATGATTTATGAACTTACTAAGCATTACATGCTTACGTAGTTTTCTTTCCTATGTTTTTTATATTATCAGAAACTCGATCGGTTTGGAAGCTCGTCGGAGACCTATCACACTATCCAGCGATTATATCGGTAGATTTTGATGTTTTGGTCAATGTTATAATGGCATGTATAGGTGAACTTGTGTTTAATGATCTAGTTGTTTTTGGCATATATAAGTGTTATTATGGTTGATGTACTTATGGTATTTTGATGCCTTTATGGTTGGTGTTGATATGGCTAAGATGATGTATGTTTTGAATGACCAATTTCATATGTGATGATGTAGTTTAGAATGTGGTCAATTGTGGTATGTTTTGGTACAGAAATAAGTAGATGTATATGGTTGACATATGGTCAATTAGGCATATGTTTAGATATGTTTGATGGATTATGATTGAGGTGCCTATATGGCATATTGGTTGTATGGTTTAATGATCTTGTGAATTGGACATTTTTATGCATGTTTTGGGTAGGTTTTGATGCCTTGGTCTTATGTGTAAATGTGTTTAGGTTCATGCTTTGAATGGGTGAAAGAAATGGCTTGATTTTGGCCAATTTATTATCCACACGGCCTAAGACACGGGCGTGTGTCTCAGCCGTGTGTCCCCTGTAGGTTTTAAAGGTTACAAGTCAGGCAGTTACACGGCCTAGCACATGACCTGGCACACGGGTATGTGGCTTGGCCGTGTAACCCAAGTCAGAGAGTTACACGGGTACGGACACGGGCTGGGTCACGGGCGTGTGTCTCAGCCGTGTGACCCCTGCAGTTTGAATTTTTCTAACTTTTTCCTCAATGTTTCAAATGTTCCTGATTTAGTCCGAATCGTTTCTAAAGTGATTCTAAGGCCTCAAGGGCTCAATTAAGGGACAATGTGCATGTGTATGATTGGATTATGCTATGATTATTATAATGTTTGGAAATGATTGTTTTAGGTTACGTTTTTATAGTAATGCTTCGTAACCCTATTCCGGTGACGGATATAGGTTAGGGGTGTTACACCATCAGTTCTCAACTACTTTCAAGGGTGTAAGCATCTTATCAAGGTAACTCTAAGATTCAGAAGTTCAGCAGCAGAACAATAGACATCCAAAGTATGCTTGGGATCGTAGATTCCTTAAAAGGAAAGGTAAGATAGTGGTAGGTGATGTGGCCAGTCTGAAACATGAGTAATTCCAACTCTTTCATGCCAGTGCTATGGGTGGACACTCAGGACTTCATGCAACCAAAAGGAGGATAAACAGTCTTTTGTATTGGAAGGGACTTTCCAAGGATATTAAAAGGTGGATAAGGGAGTGTTCCATTTGCTAGAAGTGTAAAGCAAAAAATGTGGCTCCTCCAAGATTATTACAACCTCTTCAAATACTAGAGAGAGCTTGGTCATCTATTTCCATGGATTTCATAGAAGGTTTACCATGCTCTAAGGGTAAGAGTGTTATTCTGGTGGTGGTAGATTGCCTTACTAAGTATGGCCATTTTATTGCACTATCCCATCCTTATACTACTATGACTGCAGCTCAACTATTTATGGACCATGTTTACAAGTTACATGGGATGATAGATTCTATTATATCAGAAAGAGACAAGGTGTTTGTCAGCAACTTCTAGCTGGATCTATTCAGAAATATGGGAACCAGGCTCCACCTATCCACTGCTTACCATCTAGAGACTGATGGGCAAATAGAAGTTCTGAAAAGGTGTCTTAAAGGCTATCTGAGGTGCATGTCTAGAGAGAGACCCTAAGATTGGACAAACTGGCTCTCACTGGCTAAGTGGTGGTATAACTCTACATTCCACTCAGCCATTCAAAGCACACCCTACAAGGCACTATATGGCCAGACACCTTCTCATCATATGTCATATTTGGCTAGGGCATCATTGGTGGCCATTGTAGATAGAAGTTTACAGCATCGTGAAGCTGCAAGGCAATTGCTGAGATTCTATCTGAAGAGAGCACAAGATAGAATAAAGCAACAATCAAACAAACACAAGACAGACAGGAAATTTGAAATAGGAGACTAGGTATAGTTGATGCTTCAACCTTATAGACAGCATTTTGTGAGAAGGTTCATCAACTAGAAATTAGCTTCCAAGTATTTTAGCCCCTACAAGGTGGAAGGTAAGGTTGGAAAGGTAGCATATAAACTGCAGGTACCCTAAGGATCTCGAGTACATCCTACTTTTCATGTTTCTCAGCTTAAGAAACATGTTGGAGCTGCTCCTGTCCAAGCCTCTCCGCCAATGGTGAACAACCATGGAACTTGGGCTAAAGAGCCTATCAGAATTTTGGACAGAAGGATGGTGAAGCATGGAAATGTGGCCACAACTGAAGTTTTGGTAGAATTCCTATCCAGAGGATGCAACATGGGAATCCTTACAGTAGCTGAAGACCCTTATATAGATCCTTGAGGACATGGATCTTTTTCGAGGAGGAAGTAATTGTTATGGGTCAAATTAAGAAACAAATGGGCTGATTTTAATTAGGCTAAAGGCCAATATCGAGAACGAGTTAGTGAAACGGTGCACATCAAGTTTAAGTGAAACGGAGTGTTTCAAGGGATGACCGTATTGTTTGTTTTTCTATTATTCCTAACTACCAGATATTTTATTTATTTTCCCTATATATCAACATGTAATTGACAATATTGGTTAGGAATGGAAAACTGTCAGCACACTTTTCTCATTTGATTTTCTTCCTCTTCTTTTCTCGATTTCTGCTTCTCCTTTCTATCTTGGATTTTCAGTTCCGATCATAACATCCTCAAAAGCCAAATTTCCCAGAAAAAAGAAGAAAATATCATATACATAGGTATCCGATGGTTCTTGTGAAAACTTTCACTTCAATATAGCAAAGCCACTTTGAAAGATTTTTGTGACTAAGAACAGTTACTACTACTCAGATTTCCAGCATGTCTTGCTGATTTCACAACGCCGGAATAGGTGTTCCACTGTTTCAGGATGTCTCGCACACAATGAGCAATTGTCACTAACCATGAGACAGGCAATATCTCGTGGGTACATCCCCAAAGAAAAAAACCTCAAATTGGGTGGTAGTAAAGTCCCCATTTTTGGGGAAACACTAACAAAAGGTATCAGTCTCGTCACAATAAATGTAAAGGCATGCACATTTCACCGACTTAGTCAAAATTATTCCAAAGATTGTATCAAAGCAAAAATTGAATTATATAGCTCACGCACTCTTTGAATCGTATCAAACCAAAAGTTCAAGACACTCTTGGTTTTCTAGTCTTTTACAACTGCAATTACAACACAATCAATTGCATTTCCCTTTGTTCGGAACATAACCGTATGTCCTCCATGAATATCTGGAAGGAACACCATCCAACAATTATGAAATAGAACAAAGGGCATGTGATTGACCGAAAACAGCTTTTTATTTTTCTAATATCCAAACATGTATTCCATGATTTTGGTCCCTAATGATTTTGTAGGGTTTGCAATAGCAGCGCTTCCTGACTGTCGTGCATTGGTATTGCCATTTTGAAGATAGTATGGGCGAGATGGCCGGAAATTGCTCAGCTCTGATGTTCTACTTGATGGTGGGGGCAAAGTCATGAAACCCTGATTATTCATTCTTTCATTTAGAGCCTCGCGTTGCATTGGATCTACTGGCTTCACACCGATTATTAGTGCTCCATTAATTTGCATTCCATTCTTGCTGAGAGCTCTCTGAGCATCAGATCGGTTCTGCACCAAAAAACAAAAGCAACTATTAGACTTTATCAAAAAAATGAAAATACATTTTGCTAAAATCTGAACTAAACACATAAATAAGATCAAAAGATCACAGCCCATCTTCGAAAAGCAAAAGTTCTATCAGGTTTGGGTTTCAGCAAAATCCATAGAGATATTTAGCCAATACGATTCCACTTTGATTGAGGAAGGCAATATGTTTAAACCACAGAAAGGTCAGAAATCTAAATTCGAACTTATTTCTCAGTCAACGGCAATCCTCTTTTATATTACTTTTTTTATCATTAGGATTACATACCAATTCCACAAGCATGGATAGCATGCATGCAACAAATAAAGAACACAAAATGAACAAAAGTCTGCGAAAAGGGACCAACAAGATAGATAACCAGAGAACATTAAAACTTGTAATGAAATAGCATTAACAGGTAGTATTTCGGATTGTGAGAAAGAAGATTCACCAGATAGAGAATGTGCATCCAGTTAGCATCCCTTGGACCAGGAACATGCTTCAATATCACACCACACTTTTCAAACTCTCGCAAAACTAAATTTGTATCAGCAGGAGAAAATCTGGAAAGAAAGCGAATATTGAAGTCATAGGTCTTGCATACATATAAGAACATGACTGTACCATGAGTTTAACCCAAATGTTTAGGTTAAGTTTGATCTACTAAAACAGAGAAACATGAAGAGATGGAAGTCACCACCAAGGAAGTTATAAGTTCAAATTGCTGCTGAGTTATACAAGGTTAGAAGTTGCAAATAGCAGTTCAGAGATAGTACCCAAAGAAACCAAGAAAGAAATGTAATATTGTCAATAAAGAAATTAGACAATACCAGTTCCTACAACATTTAAGCAAACAACATCTAAACAATTACAATTTTACCTGACATAAATGGGTAAAATTTTGGCGATGTGAAAAATGATAAAAAGGGATCCAAAATGCAGAGAAGTGGTTGCTTAAATAATACAAGAAATATTTACTCCAGAAATTGCTAGAAGACCACAAGACAAACATGTCAATTATTAAGTAGGACAAGGAAGTAGCAAGGAGCATACCCATAAACTGTAACCCATTCTTCCTCATCCAGATTGCCTGCAGGTACAGAATTTCTTTGTATCTCAGGCCTAGCAACTTCCCTCGGAGGCGGAAGTGTGATTAGAGCACCAGGTTGAACAACACCCTCAACAGGAGAACCCTTACCCTTGTCATCCTGCTCATTACTACTATTCTTTGCTGGTGACCACCAACTCAAACTTGCTGGGCTCTGCTGATTCTGCTGCCCATTAAGTATAGCAAATGAAGTGCTAGCCCCTGACTTGCTCTTTGCTGGAGTTGAGAAGTCACGTCCAGAACTTTGAACCGGGCTTTTTGGGTCTGACTTGATTTCGGGAGACATAGGATAATCCAGTATACCAGATTCAGGAGAAAAATCTGAACGGTCCTCCAAGGTGTACATAGGAGGAGGTGGAAGATCTGAACCTCCAAAATTCTCCTGCCATAAAGCTGAGACAGCAGCCGCTTGACCGGGACTAGAGAATTTCCCTCTCCGGGCAGAGATCGGTGACGCCAAATCTTGGTAAAACAATGACTGTCTCCCCGATTTTGGAGTTCTATGAACTACAGTGCTCATTTCTTTCGTTTATATGAGCACTTAAAAAAGAGTTCAGTATAAATATCATGTCATTACCTTTACCAACTTAACTAGCCTATCTAAGATTCAATTTCAGGAAGCTCAACATCGACCAAATTTATCAACAGAAAATTAAATAACAAATAATACATCTTAATTACTCTCTACGCATTTTTGGTTGCTGAGAATTTTATTTAAAAAAAAAAAAAACATTACTATAAAGCTTGATTGATTTATTTATTCATCAAGAAAAGCTTTATTAATTTAGGCCAAAAGAACCAAAGCTAAAGAAACATCGTTTTTGCTTTTATTCGGATTTATTTCCGTTGTCCTCAAAGAAAAAAAAAGAAGACGAATCAATAGCTTAACGTGCCTTTTTGTTTTTCTTCAATTTCCCTTTCTCGGAAACCAAACTTATGTCCCACATATACCATTTTTGCAGCACAATTCCCTTAACGAAGATTTTCATCGACATTAAACATAAAGTTAAACAGAGAAGAAAAGAGAAAAAGCGGGAGTACCTTGAGTTGAGTTGAGGTCTACTGGGATTTTCCCAAAACTGAAAGGCAGAGGAGCTCTTTTCAAATCAACCGTGAAAGGAATTTTATATTTGAAACCCTAAACCCTATACTATTCAAATTTCAAATTTTGGATTTTCAATACTGTTTGAGTTAGCTACAAATGACGTAAATGTCCTTCAATTTTCCGCTCATTGAGGTTGTTTTCGCACTTTAAGATACTTGTGCCTTTTGCCCTGTTTTTAATTTTTGGCTAAATGATACATGAACACCTGAATTTTGATGAATAAAACCCTTCGTGAAGAAAGCGCTTAATTAATTTTTTAAATTTTTAAAATTTTATTAATTAAGTTATTTGATTAATATTTTTCATTTTTAACTGTTATAATATTTAGTAGTGGAGTCAGAAATTTGTGTTGGGTGGATCGGAATTAAATTGTATATTTTTACTATAATAAAAATGTAATATACAGGAAGTGGCAGCAGTGCATGGCCCACTTCTAAAAGGTAAAATTATTTATTTGCGCTTGAAATTTTTAAAATTTTAAATTAGTAAAATAAAATTACACTTTGCCTCCTCTAAAATTATAAAAATTCGATTTAATCCTTTACAAATTAGAAAGATATAAACTATAAAAAATTAAAATTTCATCCGCCCCCCTTAAAAAATTTTCCTGGCTTCGACCCTAGTAATATCATTATTTTAATAATTTATATATTTATAATTGTTAAATGACTAAATCAAATTTTTATTATTTTTAGGGGGTCAAAGTATAATTTTATTATTACTAATTTAAAATTTTATAAATTATAAAAAGCTTAAATAAAAGAAAATCATTTTAGGGGGTCGAGGCCCTTGTCAGCTCCTGACTCCACTACTGACAATATTAATGTAATCGTTAACAATACTAATATGACACTCCACATTAACATCAGATAAAATAAAAAAAATTTAAATTTTTTTACTAGAATGAGATTTTTGGAATTCTAAAAAAGAAGTTCCCTTTATATAAGTCCAAATTGAATGTAGAAAACCATATCGGTTTTTCTAAATTATATAAAAAAAATTTAAATATAAGATGTGTCCCAATGTTTTAATTTTATTCATATTTTTTACAATAAATAAAAAATAAAAAATATATATTTTAGAAAGTAAATATATATAGATACATTTTAATTTTATTAATTATATGAGTAAAGTTTCTTTTTCAAAATATAAATATATCCTATTAAAAAATGTGTATCAATTATTTTCTTACACGTATAGTCGAAAATGTTCAAGTAATTGAATATATTCACACTTAAAAAAAACTTTACGCTAACGAATAATAAAATTAAAATTTATTTATATATTTATTTCTAATAGAATTAAAACATTGATACAAATCTCATATTTTTAAGGAAAACATGTTGCTTTTCCTGCTTCTTCCTCTCAAGTTGGTCAACCTTCGTCCGATATCAACATTGCCATCCTTGACACTCTACATTCCTTGAGTAACGATGTTCGGGGACTTCGAGATGAGTTTAGATCTCATCGAGATGATGTTAATTCTCGGTTGTCGACATTAGAGACGCAAATGACATATCTCCTTACTCATTTTCCTTCGACACCTCCTTTCTCTCCTCATGATGATGATTAGAGTAGCTTTTTAAGTTTGCATTTTTTATATCATTGTTCATCACATTTGCACTATTACTTTTGCTCATTTCCTATGTCTATGGCTACTCAAGTAATAGTGCAAATATGATGAACAATGATATGAAAAATGAAAACTTAAAAAGCTACTCTAATCATCATCATGAGGAGAGAAAAGAGATGTAACACCCCAAACCCGACCTAGACATTACAGCCAAATCTGGAGATGTTATCATAAATCGAATGAAAATCCCAAATTTGTATGTTTTGTAAAACATTGTAAACTCTATTTACACAAAAACTCGGTTTATTTGAAAGCATATCTTACTTAGTTGTTTTATTGACAACGTTGTTTGTTTAAATTCTTCTAAAAACGTATAACTTTGCAGCGGAAATTCTTAGAAAGTTGAATTTTGGAAAACACAATTTGTTGTTTTGAAATTATTTGTTTTGTAGAAAAATGAACATTGTCGATAAAACATTTAAACAACATCACACGAAAAACAGAAATAAAGTTTAAAACCAAAACAATCCAAAATGTCCAAGCAGTCCAAAATTTACAAAACTCTCAAACTCAAATTTAAATAAATTAAATTTATGAAAATATTATTATAATCAAGCTCCCGTCGCACCGACTCACCTAAGTTTGAAGATTGGCAGACAACAAAAAGTGAGTTTTTAGAACTCAGTGTGTAACAAATTACACAAAATTCAATCAGTTATAAATTTATATATTTTTATCAGAAACAGAGTTTTTCAAAACATAACAGATGTAGAAATATAATCCCAACATACCATATGGGGTATTATATACCCATCCAACCTTACACACCACATAGTGTCGGTATGACACTTCTCAGAATATTTGCAGCTAAGCTGCCAGTTTATTAGGCAGTTTACAGCCATTTACAGAAATATGTATGGCTAAGCCACCAAATACAGTAGGTTATTAAACTGCCCACACTTCCTCTGTATAACAAACCCCATCCCAGATGCAAATGCAGAACTAACAGATATCAAATATGCCTACGACGTACATGCTTATAATGGCAGATATAGAACATATATATATTCAGATAAACATAGCATATTACAGATTTTACCTATCTTATTTCATTTCAAACATGCGTATTTACAACAAATTTTTGCTAAACATACCGACCTTACAGAAGGTCTATGATCGATCCGAACGATGTTCACGGTCCTGGGGAAAATTTTAAAATTTTGGGCCCACACGACCTAAATGGCCAGCTCGTGTGGCCCACAAGGCCCAAATAGCCCAGATTGTGTGTCACACACGCCTACCACATGGCCTAGCATACGGCCGTGTGGCGTCGACTGTGTAGTTTTTCAGCTTTCACCATTTGCTGTTTTTCGTGTTTTTTATTACACACCTAATCCGATTTTAACAAGTAATCAACTACGAGATTTCTAGAACCTACACGCATCAAATAGAGCACCAAATTAGTAACGAAAATGAACGATTAAAGGACAAAGTCATCAATTTTTCACAATAACAGTACCAAATGTAACCCCAATCAAATACCACACAAACACCACAACCTCCAAATCAGTACCAAAACTTACCCTTGCACGAAAACAGCAACACCCCAAGCCTTACTCCTCCGATGGATTGATCGATCCATGACCTTCACCTAAATAATTCAAACGATCAATATCGAAAAACACTAGACTAAAACCCAATTTAGCAAGATAAAAAATAACGAAATGAAAGAATTCACTCGTAGGAAAAATAGATATTGAACAAACTTACGTAAAAACCAAATTATCAAACCCCATCGACGACCACCACCGAAATTGAATAAAACGGTAACCCAAATCAAGAAGAACCAAAAATATCAAAAGTAAAGAAAAAAGAAAGAACAAGCAAAACAAAGAAAAAGAAAGAACAGGGTGCAATAGCAAGAAATGCAAGTAGCGATGTGAAATGAGGGTGATGGAGAATCACGTGATATTCTTATCTCATTATGTAACAGCTCGATTTTGAGGCTAGTCGGAACAGTGGTTTCGAAACCACTAATCCTGTAACACCCCTTACCCGTATTCATCGCCAGAACTGGGTACAAGGCATTACCGGACATAACTCACTCGAACATACAACTTTAGGCTATAAGATTTCATTCCAACTTAAAACTTTCCAAATCACATTCAAAACATCCTCATAATGGGCCTACGAGGCCTTAAACATGCAAGTGGAGGGTTTCGGAACCCAACTGGAACTTTCATGCGCTTAAATTTTTTTACCTAAACAGGGGCTACACGCCCGTGTGAAATGGGACACGCCCGTGTGGGTAGGCCGTGTGGTCACACACGCCCTTGTCCCTAGCCCTGTGGAATTTATTTTTCATTTCAAACCTACAGAGGTTTTCACACGGCTAGACACACGCCCGTGTCCTTCACACGGCCTAGACACACCCGTGTCCTCATCCGTGTGTGAAAACCTTAGCATTCTGTTTATGACGTCAGCAGTCTCTTAAGGGGTACACGGCCTAGGCACACGCCCGTGTGTCTATCCCGTGGTCGACACTGACTTACAATATTAACCTGCAGGGGACACACGGCCTGGTCACACGCCCATGGAACTGATCGTGTGTCACACACTGTAACAGCCCGACTTAGGGCCTAGTCGGAATAGTGGTGCGAGACCACAAATTTGAAGTAAAAATATGAGTTTTATGATTTCTATAAGTTTTATGATGTGATTACATGATTGTGTGAAAATCTCATGAAGAAATTTTATTAATTATTGACTAAATTGTCCTTTAGGACTAAATTGCAAAGATTAGAAAATATGTGATTCTAGAAGATTCAAGTATGAAATAGAATTATAAAAATTACTAGAGGTCCTTATTTAGCAATTAGACCATTATATTTGATGATGGAAAAATAGACATGGGAAGGAAAATTCTCAAGAAAGGATCATTAAGGGCATTTTTGTCATTTGGTTAATAAAAGAATTAAAAGGGAAAATAAGGCCAAAAATCATGTCCATCTTCTTCCTCTTGGTCGAAAATTTCAAGGAGGACATAGCTAGGGTTTCTTCATCTTCCAAGCTTGATAGTAAGTGCATCCTAGCCTCGTTTTTATTGTTCTTCATATTTTTGAGACCCTCGTAGCTCGATTTAGCTATTTCTAGCTATATTTTGAGCTAGGGTTCAAGTTCAAAAATTTACCCATGTATGAAATGCATGTATTTTGATGTTTTATGGAAGATTATGAAAGTTTGATGCAAGATAAACATCTTTTTCTAAGTGATTTTCATGAAAAATGCATGTAAGGACCAAATTGTAAAAGTTGTAAAAATGGTCATACATGAGTGATATAGTGGAAATTGAAGGTTGCTATTGTAACACCCCATACCCGATTCCGAGGCTAAAACTGGATACGAGACATTACTATGCTTAAACTTCCTTAAACATGAACTTACGGGCTATAAAATTTTGTTCCGAATTAAAAACTTCTCTTTCTTAGTCAAATCATTCATATTGTGGGCTTACAAGGCCTTAAACTTGCGTTCGGAAACTTTTACAAGTTAAAAGAAACTTTTATTTAAAATAGGGGCCACACACCCATGTTGGTATAGGGACACGCCCGTGTGCCATTAAGACATGCCCATGCCTTCCACCCGTGGTCGACACTGACTAAATCCACACGGCCTGGACACGCCCGTGGCCCTGGCCCGTGTGACAATTAAATTTCTAAGTGTCAAGTGTAGACTTCACATGGCCTTGGTACACACCCATGTGCCAACCGTGTGTATCACGCGGCCTGAACAAATGGCCGTGTGACCAGCCCGTGGTCTATTCTAACTTAATACACTAAGGTGCAGGAGACACACGGCCTAGACACACGCCCGTGTGTCTAATCGTGCAAGCACTTAGAGGCTATCTACCAAGCCCTTTTTCCACCCACATTTGCATACATACATACCTCATCACATAACTACACATAGTATCAACATTACTCTTGAATTAAATACATTTGATTATAAAAGAATAAGGTCTTTATCCCATACACTAGGGAGAACTAATTCCCATATAATTACAAACAACTTAGGCCATCATCTATGGCTATACACAAACAACATAAGTTCTCTTAGGCCAACATAATTTGGCTACATCAACAATGACTCAATCAACCTTAAGTACTAGCCCTATACATGCCATAACTTATAAAAACTTGATACATCATACCAAGTGTCTGCTCGATAGTGTGAAAATATCTCCAGCGATCTCCAATCCGAGCTAGCTAAATTTACCTATAAGAGATGAGAGAAATAAAAGGAGTAAGCAAAATTGCTTAGTAAGTTCATCTGCACACAACTGATAAACACTGATATTCATTGAATATACATGACTGCAATTTATTATGAATAGCTTTTCTCATGAACTCATGGTTACTTACTCAATCATCCTTAAAGCTTACTCATTCTATCTCTTACCATATTCTTACCATACCATAAACCAAATGCTCGTCTAATTAGCATACATTCCTGCACTGATCATCACAAGATCATATAAATCAACACATCACACATTCTCAATAAGCCACTCATACTACTAATCTCTCGGTGGTTACGCACCTAGCCCACCATTGAATCTCTTATAGGGTGGTATCGCACACAACCCACCAATCATTTATACCTATGGTGATTTCGCACTTAGCTCACCAATCATTTATAAGCGATGGTATCGCACACAGCCCACCGATTACTAATTTATCAGGTGGTAACGCATACAGCCCACCGATAATAATATAGTTGATGGTATCGCACACAGCCCATCAATTAATAATATATCAGGTGGTAACGCACACAACCCGCCGATAGTAATATAGTTGATGGTATCGCACACACCCCATCAATTAATAATATATCGTGTGTAACGCATTACAAATTTACCGATAGTAATATATTCACAAATACTTATTCACATACATTTTCTCTAATTCAAACGTTCATCCGTAAACATCCTCACTTACTATCATTCTTACTTAACTTTCTACGATTCTCATTCGCGTTCACACAATACATTAACAAATCTCTCTCATACACTAAGGTGTATTGATTACACTCATCCCACTAAAGGTTCATCATGCACTGAATTCATCTCAACTGTTAAATAATACTATTAGGTCACATACACATATTGTCACATTGACATCATACCCCTGATAGGATCATACATGAATTATCATATCGATGCCATGTCCCCGACAAGGCCTTATACAAAATATCGCATCATTGCCATGTCTTTGACATGTTCTTATTTAATATCTCTCACTGAAGCCATATTCCAATATGGTCTTACACGGAACCTTAACTATCATCATTTCATACTATTTACGTTTCTTACCATTCTTAGGTTCAATTCTCTTAACAACCCATCGACAAGTATTTAATACATTCATTGCGTAATTATACACTCCATACAACATTGGAATATTAAAATAACTCATACGTAATTACAACATTTGTGCATGAACTTACCTCGATGCCGAAAGGGCCAAAAAGGGACTTTTGCCCACCTTTCTCTTTTCACTCGTTCTAGGTCCGAAACTTAATTTCTTTAATCTAGAACAATGGAATTTACCGATTTAATCACTTATAAATCATAATATATCATAATCTACACTCTAGGCAAAAATGATTATTTTGCCCCTACACTTTGGCAAAATTACGATTTTGCCCCTAGGCTCGTAAATAAATTTTCATCACATTTTCTTGTTAAACAAGCCTAGCTGAACATTTAATCCTCTTACAACTATCCACAATTCCATCTATTTCAAGCCTTAATGAACAAATTACAACTTTTGCATTTTAGCCACAATTAGGTGTTTTCATGAAACACCTTTCACAAAAGTTGTTTCTCATCATCCTATCATTCATTTTCTTCCATAAAACTCATCAAAAAACATAAAATTTATCATGGTAAGTCCCTATACTTTCCACCATATTGCAAACTAGTCCCCTCTTTAGAAAGCTTAAGCTTTGGGGACCCCAAAAGTACAATTTTTATCAAGGAAAGTCATCAAAATCACTTACTTGAAGAGGAGATGAGCTGCTGAAATTTTCAATCTTTCAAAACCCTCCCTTTGCTGATATTTTCGGTTGGAGAAGAAAAGAAAATGAAAAGATGATAGCTTTTACTGATTTCATCTTATTTTATTCATTTAGTCAACTAATGTCACCAACCCTTGTCAAATTTTTCATTTCTTGTCCCCTTGACCGTCCATCACTTATAGGAAGGCATAATTGCACTTTAAAGACCTCCAATTCACATTCTATAGCTATTTGGCACTTCTAGCAAATAAAATAGAATTTTCGCACTTTATGCAATTTAGTCCTTTTTCGCAATTAAGCCCTCAATCGCTAAAATTAAAGCACCAAAATTCTCATGCCTCTTTATAAACATTTTATAACATGTAAAATAATATCAAAATATTTTTCTTCAACCTCGAATTAGTGGTCCCGAGACCACTGTTCCGACTAGCCCCTAAATCGGGCCGTTACAGCTATAGTAGAGAATATGATTTGGCTAGGCTTGAAATGCAAGAAAATTGAATGAAAATCATTTTACAAGTCTAGGGGCAAAAATGTAATTATGATAAAGTTTTGGGTCAAAATTGTAATTTTTCCAAAATATGAATTACGAGTCGATTTAGTCAATGTGTATACTTAACAAGTGAAATTGTTATTATAGATCAAGAAACACCAAGCCCAGATCGAAACTGAGACAAGAACAAAATCGAGGACTAAATCGAGCATCGAGACACATTTTGAAGAATCGAGGTAAGTTTGTATGAAGTTAGAGATTACTAATGTTTCGATATTTGAAACTGTATGATATTAAGATAATGTATGTTATTCTATGAAATTTGAGTAATGAAGCCTCGATGAGGAAATAGTAAGAATAAGTTATGTTAAAGTCCCGGTTAAAGTTCCGGAATAAGGATGATACCTATGTATTCATATGAGATAAGGAAGGTCCCGTATAAGACTATGTCTGGGACATGGCCTCGGCACCAAAGGAAGATCTCGTATAAGACCATGTCTGGGACATGGCATCAACATTTATGTACGATCTCGTATAAGACCATATCTGGGATATGGCGTCGACATCGTGCTATATGATCCTGTGTAAGACCATATCCGGGATATGACATCGGCATCAAGGGGCGATCCCATGTAAGACCATATCTGGGATATGGCGTTGGCATCAAGATTTATGCATGATGAGTAGAATTTCCTACGATAATTCGATTAGCTCATGGGCAATAGAGCTAAGTATGTAAATTGGTATAGAGCCAAACCATTTATTAATGACGTTGAGTCTCATTCATGTTATGAATGATGAAGATTTGAGTTTAAGCTTATGTTAGTATAAGTGCTAAGTTATGTGACAAGTGATACAGGTACCATGAGAAAATGCAAGTTATGAACCCATAATGAAACATGAGATGGGTAAGAATTATGTATGAGTAAGTATGGATGGGTATGCTTAAGCATCCGAGACTTATATTGCTATTGTATTAATAGATGGATGAATTTAGAGTATGCAATTAAGTTTTCATTTAAGTTTCATGCAAACTTACTAAGCTATATGCTTACCCCTCTCTTTTCCCTTTTTCCTTGTAGTTTTGCCAAGTTAGCTCGGGGATCACAGAACGTCGGAGCTTGGGTCACACTATCAATCGTTCTTTTGGTATAGTAAAGTAAATTCATTTTGAAGTATGGCATGTATAGGAACTTGATCGTTTTGTGTCAAGTCATGTTTGAAGGCCCAAGGGTTGGCTATTAATGTTTCACATATATTCTGTAAATGGTCATGATGAATTGGCCAATATTGCCAAGTACATGTTCTTAGGTTGAAGGGTATAAAGAAATGAATGTCCATGCATGATAATGAGTTAAATGTGGATGGAATGAATGCTAATTTAAGGACTCTTCATAGTTTGTTACTGTTATATTATGTGTTTCTTGTGATGAAATGAATGGGTTTATGTTTCAGGGTGGCAAAAAGGCTTGGAAAATAGCCTCTAACTTTCCACACGGGTAGACACACGGGCATGTTAATAGGCCGTGTGTCCCCTGCACCTAGTTGCAAGAATATAATTTGTCACACGGGCCAGCACACGGGCGTGTGCCCTGGCCGTGTGCTATTTTAAGGTTTGATGACGTCATAGTCAGAGAGCTCCACGGGTAGGAGACACGGCCGTGTCTAGGCCGTGTGAAGGACACGAGTTGTAGACATGGGCATGTGGTTAACCGTGTGAAATAAGTCAGTGTTGACCACGGGTGAAGGACATGGGCATGTCTTAGAGGCACACGGGCGTGTCCCTCAGACAACACGGGCGTGTGGCCCCTGTCGAGGCAAAATTTTTCAAAGAGTGCAAAAGTTTCCAGTCGATCTCCGAATCCTTCCAGATGAATGTTTAAGATCTTGTAGGCCCATGAAATGTAAGTTATGAATAAAAATAAAAGTTTTAAGTTAGACCGAAAGTTTATAGCTCGTAATTATATGATCAAACAAGGTCAAGCATGGTAATACCTCATATCCGGTTTCGGCGTTGGACACGGGTAAGGGGTGTTACACACACGGCCTAGACACACACCCGTGTGCCTACCCGTGTGGACAAGAACAAAGCTATTTGCCAAGATCTTTTATCACCCTAACCCACACAACATAAATCCCATTCAACCATTTACCAAGCAACCCAATCATGCATCTAACACATTCATGAATAACCTCTTCTTTTCATAAATTAGTAGTAATGAGCCATCAACTATGGCAATATACAAAAGAGTTCATCTTTAAAAGAGCCAACACACTTGGTCAAAACAACAAAATGTTTCATTAAGCCTAGCCCCTATACATGCCATACTCAAAATGCTAAGTCTAAATATACCGAGATGAGTTGATAGTGTGGATGATCTTCCGGATTATCTTTGTATCCCGAACTGGCTCTTTGACACTATAAAACAAGGGAAAAGAAGGGGAGTAAGCTTTAAGCTTAGTAAGTTTATATGTAAACAATAAGCATCATAACATATGCTAAACAATCAATAACATCATATATTAAGCAAGAACAATTCACATTTCCACAATCATGCTTACTCATTTCATTTCTTACCACATTCCAACCATATAACAATTATATTGCTCACATTCACTTGTACACATTCCCTACACTCAACACCACAAGGAAACATGAAACATTCACTTATACAAATTCTCGATGAACCTCTCGGAATAATACTAAGTACCCGGTGGTTTCGCCCACAGCCCACCATTAATCAATAATAGGGTGGTATCGCACATAGCCCACCAACAAGAATATTTACGGTGGTTTTGCACATAGCCCACCAACAAGAATACTTACTGTGGTTTCGTACATAGCCCACCAAAAGAATAATTACGGTGGTATCGCACACAACCCACCAAAAGAATAATTACGGTGGTATCGCACACAACCCACCAAAAGATTATTACGGATATTTTTCCGCACATACATATCTATTCCGAGGTTCATACGGGAATTACTCACTATCGATCAATTTTGATTATAATTGATATCATTCATACAATGCACCAATAATTAACAACATATGTATTAAAGACGTATCGTTTACACATAAACTTACCTCGGTGCAAAATGTATAAATCGATGACTTAATCCGTAACCTTGCCTTTTCCCCGGTCAAGGTTGTTTCCGTGCTCTTCTTGATCTATAATAATGAAATTCACTCATTTAATCACTTTACAATTAATGATACATCAAAATTTCTACTTAGAAAAAAATGACCATTTTGCCCTTATACTTTGGCAAAATTACGATTTTACCCCTAGGCTCGTAAATCATTTTTCATCACATATTCTCATTAAAAAAGCCTAGCTGAACATTTATTCCTCTTACAACAACTCACAAAATCAATTATTTCATGCATTTATTACACAATTACTACCTTTACAAATAAGTCCTATTTAGGTGTTTTCATGGTAACACATTTCATAAGAGTTGTTCCCCAACATATTATCATTCATTTCCTTCCATAAAAACTCAGCACACAACATGAACACTCTCATGGAAAGTCCCCAAACTTTCAACCATTTTGTAAAATAGTCCCCTCTTTAGCTAGCTTAAGCTTTGGGGGTTCCAAAAGTACAAAAATTATCAAATAAAACCACCAAAAGCACTTACTTTCAAAGGTGAGAAGTTGCTGAAAATTTTTGGCTTCCAAAACCCTTCCTTAGCTGATATTTTCGGTGGGAAGAAGATGAATAAAATGGGTGATATCATCTTTTCTTATTTTATTTATTTCCTTCAATTTAATCCACCTAACCAACCCAATTTTGACCAATTTGAGTCTATTGTCCCCTATGGCCGGCTAACAACATTAGGAAGGTCTAATTTCACATTCAAGACCTTCAATATTAAGTTCCATAACTATTTAATACTTCTAGCATGTAAAATAGAACTTTCGCACTTTATGCGATTTGGTCCTTTTTCGCAATTAAGCATTCAATCGCTAAAATTAAAGCACCAAAATTCTCATGCATCCTTATAAACATGCTATAACACATAAAATAATATCAAAAATAATTTTCTTCAACCTCAGATTAGTGGTCTCGAAACCAGTGTTCCGACTAGCCCCAAAATCGGGCTGTTACAACTCTTCCCCCTTTAGAGATTTTTGTCCTCGAAAATCTTACCGGTAAAAAGGTTTGGATATTGTTCCCTCATGGCTTCTTCTGGTTCCCACGTAGCTTCTTCCACACCGTGTTTTTTCCATAACACTTTCACTAAGGCTATGTTCTTATTCCTCAACTGTTTAACCTCTCGAGCCATTATCTTAATTGGCTCCTCTTCATAAGTCATGTCCGGTCGTATTTCAATTTCTGTTGGAGGGATAACATGTGAAGGATCGGATCGATATTGCCGCAACATTGACACATGAAACACGTTGTGTATTCTTTCTAACTCTGCCGGCAAAGCCAATCGGTATGCTACAGGCCCAATCCTCTCAATAACCTCATACGGTCCTATGAATCGTGGATTCAATTTGCCCTTTCGACCGAATCTCAATATTTTCTTCCACGGAGATACTTTCAGGAATACTTTGTCACCCACTTGAAACTCGATTTCTTTCCTTTTCAAATCCACGTATGACTTTTGTTGATCCAAAGCAGCTTTCAGACTATCTCGGATTACTTTCACTTTCTCCTCGGTCTCTTTAACTAGATCGACCCCGTGAATTTGCTTCTCACTAAGTTCGGTCCAATACAAGGGAGTCCGACATTTGCGACCATATAATGCTTCGTACGGCGCTATCCGTATGCTTGACTGATAACTGTTGTTGTAGGCAAACTCAACCAAAGGTAGGTATTTTTCCCAACTACCTTCGAACTGTAACACACAGCACCGGAGCATGTCCTCAAGAACTTGAATCACTCCTTCGGATTGGCCATCAGTTTGCGGGTGGAATGCAATACTAAAATTCAATTTCGTACCCAAGGCTTCTTGTAACTTTTTCCAAAACCTCGAGGTAAACCTCGGATCTCTATCCGAGATAATAGATATAGGCACTCCATGTAATCTCACCACCTCAGCAATATATAGCTCGGCTAACTTATCAAGTGAATAATCCACACACACTGGTATAAAGTGAGCCGACTTTGTTAATCTATCAACAATAACCCACACAGCATCCTTCTTTTTTGGAGTCGTAGGTAGCCCCATGACAAAATCCATGGTGATTCGATCCCATTTCCACTCGGGAACCATCACCGGCTAAAGTAATCCCGAAGGTACTTGATGTTCGGCTTTCACTTGTTGACAGACCAAACACTTGGTAACAAACTCGGGGATATCTCTTTTCATACCCGGCCACCAATACAACTTCTTCAAATCATTGTACATTTTTGTGTTGCCCGGGTGTACTAACAAACAACCACTGTGTGCTTCATGTAAAATTTTCCGAATTAACTCGTCATCCTTTGGCACACAAATTCTATCATGAAACATCAAGCAATCCTCTGAGCTAACCCAAAAATCAGAGTCACTTCTCGATTCGCACCGAGCTCTCTTAACTTGTATCTCACTATCTTTCTTTTGAGCTTCACATATCTGCTGAATAAATAATGGTCTAGCCCTCAACTCGGCCAATATAGCACCATCATCAGACAACGCTAAGCTCGTACTCATAGCTCTCGAAGCATACAGAGATTTTCTGCTCAAGGCATCCGTAACCATATTCGCTTTCCCCGGATGGTAATCGATTACTAACTCATAATCCTTCAATAATTCGAGCCACCGCCGTTGTCGCAAATTCAAATCCTTTTGGTCCATCAAGTACTTCAAACTCTTGTGATCGATGAAGATTCAACATTTCTCTCCATATAAATAATGACGCCAAATCTTCAAAGCAAAAACGATCGCACCCAACTCTAAATCATAAGTCAGATAATTCTTTTTGTGCAGTTTTAGCTGTCTCGAGGTGTAAGCTACTACCTTACCCTCTTGCATCAACATACAACTGAGACCATTTAATGACGCATCGCTGTAGACCACAAACTCTTTCCCCGACTCAGGTTGTACTAAAACCGATGCCTCAGTCAATAATGCTTCCAATCTCTCGAAGCTCTGTTGGCATTTCTCAGTCCATTCAAATTTAACATCCTTGTGCAACAGTTTCGTGATTGGGGTAGCAATCATGGAGAACCCCTTTACGAAACATCTGTAGTACCCCGCTAAACCCAAAAATCTTCTAATTTCTGACACATTCCTTGGCGGTTTCCACTCCACAATAGCTGAGATCTTACTCGGATCAACTCTTATGCCATCACCCGACACAATGTGTCCTAAGAATCCGACCTCTCAGAGCAAAAACTCACTCTTGCTGAATTTAGCATACAACTGCTCGTCTCTTAAAGCCTGTAAAACAATTCTCAGGTGCTCTGCATGCTCACTCTCATTCCGGGATAAATTAATATGTCGTCGATAAAAACAACCACAAACTTATCCAAATACGATCGAAAGATGCGGTTCATTAGATCCATAAAAATCACAGGAGCATTCGTTAAGCCAAATGGCATGACAAGAAACTCATAATGGCCATACCTTGTCCGAAATACAGTTTTCGGCACATCTTGCTCCTAACCTCAATCTGTAATAGCTGACCTTAGGTCTATCTTAGAGAACACCGTAGCTCCCTTCAATTGGTCAAATAAATCATCTATCCTTGGCAAAGGATACTTATTCTTCACTATCACCTTGTTGAGTTGTCTGTAGTCTATGCACAATCTCATCGACCCATCTTTCTTCTTTACAAAAAGTACCGGAGCACCCTACGATGAATAGCTCGGTCTTGCAAAACCCTTGTCCGTTAACTCTTGTAATTGAATCTTCAACTCTTTCAGCTTCAATGGTGCCATCCTATACGGAGCAACCGAAATAGGTGCCGTACTCGGAACTAACTCAATCCCAAACTCAACCTCTCTAACTGGAGGCAATCCAGGTAACTCTTCCGGGAACACATCTAGGTACTCGCATACCACTGGCACTGATTCAATCTTTACTTCTGACTCTTGAGTATTTAGCACAAAGGCGAGATAGGACTCATACCCTTTTCTCAAGTATTTCTCAGCTACCATAGATGAAATCATCACAGGAAAACTATCCGATTTACCTGATTCAACCCGAATGACATCTTCATTTACACTTCTTAATTCAATAAACTTATTACCAAAGTTTACTAGAACATTATGAGCAGTCAACCAATCCATACCAAGAATCAAGTCAAATTCATCAAATGGCAACAACATGAGATTTGCCGGAAAACAATGACCTCAATTGTCAAAGGACAATTCCTACACACCTTGTCAACTAGCACATGTTTGCCTAACGGGTTTGACACTTTTACTACAAATTCCGTAGACTCAACAATCATACTCATGCTAGATGCCAATTTCATGCAAATGTAAGAATGACTAGACCCCGGATCAATCAAAGCAACTACAGGTATATCATGAAGAGAAAAAGTACCCGTTATCACATTTGGAGATGATGCCTCTTCGCGAGCGCGAATGGCATAAGTCCTTGCAGGTGCTCGTCCCTTCGACCTCACAGTAGAGTCTCTAGGCGCACCTCTACTACTAGTCCTACCTCCCGGGTTCTTTTGTGATCTACCCCTCGAAGATACATTGCTTAATCTTATTTCTTACTTTCTTTCCTTCTCATCCCTCTTAGGACAGTTTCAAATAAAATGATCGGGTGAACCACACTTGTAACAATTTCAGTTGTTCCCCCAACACTCCCTAGTGTGTTGCCTATCATAATTTGGGCATTCCGGTTTATTTGACTTTTGATTGCCCACGCTTGCCATCGAGGTGGCTTGAACTCTTGAGCCCGAGTATGTAATACCTCTTTCTCGGTGTGAATATCCAATTAACGCAGTCGTCTGAGGGTTCATTTCCTTGGACCTCTTTGATTGAGTTTGATACGATTTACTCATTGGCCTTTTTCTTACATCTCGGGCCTCACTCATGGCTTTCCTCTTTTCCTTATTCAGCTCCTCGGCCTTGCATGCCCTATCAACAAACACCACAAATTCTTTCAATTCTAAGATCCCAACTAAAAGTCTGATATCCTCATTCAGCCCATCTTCAAACCTCTTGCACAAGATAGCTTCTGTGGACACACACTCTTGTGCATACTTGATGAGTCTAACAAACTCGCGCTCATATTCTGCCACTGTCATTTTGCCTTGCTTCAGTTCAAGAAATTATTTCCGTTTCTAATCCATAAATCTCTGACTTTATACTTCTTTCGGAACTCTTCCAAAAAGAAGTCCCATGTCACTCTCTCCCTTGGAACCACCGACGTCAACATTTTCCACCAACGATATGCCGAGTCCTTCAGCAATGACACGGCACATTTCAAGCTCTCTTTAGCTGTGCAGGAGAGTTCATCAAATACCCTCATTGAGTTCTCAAGCTAGAACTCCGCCCTCTCGGGGTCATCATCTATACTAGCTCTGAATTCCTCAGCCCTTTGCTTCCGAATCTTATCTACCGGGGGTTTGGTCATTCTCAACAAATCTATACCTTGCGGAACCATGGGGACTGGCTGAGCTATAGGAGGGGGTGGAGGAGGTTGGGCATTAGGGTTCGCTCGTACATACTCCGTGTACCAATTACTCATCATGTAGAGAAAGGCTTCCCGAGCCTCTTTTCCTTGACCCATAGTCTCGGGTCTACTCTCTACAGGCGCGGTCCCTTGCACAGGAGTCGGCGTGTTACTAGCAGCGTCATCAGCAGCAGTTTGGTCGGGATCCATTTACTATATGGAAACAAAGTTTAAAATTGTCAGAAGTCACCACACTATCAATGTACGCTTATGGCATGTATAGCTAGACTCTTACACACGCTACGGTAGTCCAAGAACTGACTAAACCATAGATCTGATACCACTAAATGTAACACCCCTTACCTGTATTCATCACTGAAACCGGGTAAGAGGCATTACCGGACATAACTCACTCGAACATACAACTTTAGGCTATAAGATTTCATTCCAACTTAAAACTTTCCAATTCACATTCAAAACATCCTCATAATGGGCCTACGAGGCCTTAAACATGCAAGCGGAGGGTTTCGGAACCCAACTGGGAACTTTCATGCACTTAATTTTTTTTTGCCTAAACAGGGGCCACACGCCCGTGTGAAATGGGACAGCCCCGTGTGGGAAGGCCGTGTGGTCACACACGCCCTTGTCCCTAGCCCGTGTGGAATTTATTTTTCATTTCGAACCTACAAGGGTTATCACACGGCTGGACACACACCCGTTTCTTTAGCCCGTGTCCTTCACACGGCCTAGACACGCCCGTGTCCTCACCCGTATGTGAAAACCCTAGCATTTTGTCTATGACGTCAGCAGTCTCTTAAGGGGCACACGGCCTAGGCACACGCCCGTGTGTCTAGCCCGTGGGCGACACTGACTTGCAATATTAACCTGCAGGGGACACACGGCCTGGTCACACTCCGATGGGACTGACCGTGTGTCACACACGGCCTAGACACACGCCCGTGTGCCTACCCGTATGGACAAGAACAAGGCTATTTGGCAAGCTCTTTTATCACCCTAACTCACACAACATAAATCCCATTCAACCATTTACCAAGCAACCCAATCATGCATCTAACACATTCATGAATAATCTCTTCTTTTCATAAATTAGTAGTAATGAGCCATCAACTATGGAAATATACAAAAGAGTTCATCTTTAAAAGAGCCAACACACTTGGCCAAAACAACAAAAATTTTCATTAAGCCTAGCCCCTATACATGCCATACTCAAAATGCTAAGTCTAAATATACCGAGATGAGTTGATAGTGTGGATGATCTTCCGGATTATCTTTGTATCCCGAACTGGCTCTTTGACACTATAAAACAAGGGAAAAGAATGGGAGTAAGCTTTAAGCTTAGTAAGTTTACATGTAAACAGTAAGCATCATAACATATGCTAAACAATCAATAACATCATATACTAAGCACGAACAATTCACATTTCCACAATCATGCTTACTCATTTCATTTCTTACCACATTCCAACCATATAAAAATTATATTGCTCACATTCACTTGTACACATTCCCTGCACTCAACACCACAAGGAAACATGAAACATTCATTTATACAAATTCTCGATAAACCTCTCGGAATAATACTAAGTACCCGGTGGTTTCGCACACAGCCCACCATTAATCAATAATAGGGTGGTATCGCACATAGCCCACCAACAAGAATATTTACGGTGGTTTCGCATATAGCCCACCAACAAGAATATTTACGGTGGTTTCGCACATAGCCCACCAAAAGAATAATTACGGTGGTATTTCACACAGCCCACCAAAAGAATAATTACGGTGGTATCGCACACAACCCACCAAAAGATTATTACGGATATTTTTTCGCACATACATATCTATTCCGAGGTTCATACGGGAATTACTCACTATCTATCAATTTCAATTATAATTGATCTCATTCATACAATGCACCAATAAGTAACAACATATGTATTAAAGACGTAACGTTTACACATAATCTTACCTCGGTGCAAAATGTATAAATCGCCGACTTAATCCGTAACCTTGCCTTTTCTCCGGTCAAGGTTGTTTCCGCGCTCTGCTTGATCTATAATAATGAAATTCACTCATTTAATACTTTACAATTCATGATATATCAAAATTTCTACTTAGGAAAAAATGACCATTTTGCCCTTATGCTTTGGCAAAATTACGATTTTGCCCCTAGGCTCGTAAATCATTTTTCATCACATATTCTCATTAAAAAAGCTTAGATGAACATTTATTCCTCTTACAAAAACTCACAAAATCAATTATTTCATGCATTTATTACACAATTACTACCTTTACAAATAAGTCCTATTTAGGTGTTTTCATGGTAACACCTTTCACAAGAGTTGTTCCCCAACCTACTAACATTCATTTCCTTCCATAAAAACTCAGCACAAAACATGAAAACTCTCATGTCAAGTCCCCAAACTTTCAACCATTTTGTAAAATAGTCCCCTCTTTAGCCAGCTTAAGCTTTGGGGGTTCCAAAAGTACAAAAATTATCAAATAAAACCACCAAAATCACTTACTTTCAAAGGTGAGAAGTTGCTGAAAATATTTGGATTCCAAAACCCTTCCTTAGCTGATATTTTCGGTGGGAAGAAGATGAATAAAATGGGTGATATCATCTTTTCTTATTTTATTTATTTCCTTCAATTTAATCCACCTAACCCACCCAATTTTGACTAATTTGAGTCTATTGTCCCCTATGGCCGGCTAACAACATTAGGAAGGTCTAATTTCACATTCAAGACCTTCAATTTAAAGTTCCATAACTATTTAATACTTCTAGCATGTAAAATAGAACTTTCGCACTTTATGCGATTTAGTCCTTTTTCGCAATTAAGCATTCAATCGCTAAAATTAAAGCACCAAAATTCTCATGCATCCTTATAAACATGCTATAACACATAAAATAATATCAAAAATAATTTTCTTCAACCTCAGATTAGTGGTCCCGAAACCACTATTCTGACTAGCCTCAAAATCGGGCTGTTACAAATCTGAGGTCGGAGAAATTATTTTTAATATCATTTTATGTGTTATAGCATGATTATACGAGTACATGAAAATTTTGGTGAATTAATTTTAGTGATTACTTGCTTAATTTTGAAAAAGGACTAAATCGCATAAAGTGTGAAAGTTTTGTTCTTCAAGCTAAAGGTGTTAAATAGCTATGGAACACTAAAGTAGAGGTCCTTATTGAGTAAATAGACCAATAAAAGTGATGGCTGGACATGAATTTTTAATTCATGAAATTGGTCAAAGGTTAGGTAGATTTTTGGTGACTTAATTGATAAAATAATCATAAAATAAAAAGAAAGCTTCATCCTTTTCATTCTTTCTCTTCACCATCGAAAATTAAAACAAAAATGGGGGTTTTTGCAGCTTAAATTTTCAGCCAAACTTCCCTCTTACAAGTAAGTGTTTTTGATGGTCATTCTTGATGATTTTTGTATTTTTGTGACCCTTGTAGCTTAAGCTAACTAATGGAGGGACTATTTTGCAAAATGGTTGAGAGTCTAGGGTTTTACCATGTGAGTATTCATGTTTTTTGCTGAAATTGTATGAAAAAAATTAAACTTGGTTGTTTAATAAACAAATTTTGTGAAAGGATTTTTCATGAAAACCCCTAAAATGGACATTTTTGTAAAAGTTATAAAATGGGTACTAAATGTGTGAAATAATTGGATTTGTGGGTTTCTATAAGAGTAATAAAGGTTTGGCTAGGCTTGTTAAAGGAGAAAATTTGATTAAAATTGTTTTACGAGCCTAGGGGCAAAATTGTAATTATGTAAAAGTTTAGGGGCAAAATGGTAATTTTGCCCAGGTATGAATTATAGATTGTCTTGATTAATGTAGTGATTAAATAAGTGAATTTTTCATTATAGATCAAGAAAAACGGAGTCCGGACCTAGACCGAGGGAAAACCAAGCTAGTAGACTAATTCAATCTAGTCGCCCACTTTTTGTATACCGAGGTAAGTTGTACGTAAATAATTCAACTTTATTGTTATTATGTATTGAAAAATTAATATGGCATAAATTGTTTGATTATTGTTGTGAATATGTATGATGAGAATTTATGTAGTAAAAACTCCTGATTGAACCTTAGGAATAGATTGGATATCCATGCCATGACATCGGCGTTGATATGTGTGCTAGTGTAAGACCATGTCTGGGACATGGCATCGGCCACATTATGAGAGCTAGTGTAAGACCATGTCTGGGACATGGCATCGGCGTTGATATGTGTGCTAGTGTAAGACCATGTCTGGGACATGGCATCGTCCACATTATGAGAGCCAGTGTAAGACCATGTCTGGGACATGGCATCGACGTTGATATGTGTGCTAGTGTAAGACCATATCTGGGACATGGCATCGGCCACATTATGAGAGCTAGTGTAAGACCATGTCTGGGATATGGCATCGGCATTTTACCCTCTTGTGTGAGGCTTATCTGGTATCCTTTAGTATTCCAAATGGTTCCACTGGTTATCTAAGGCTTATGATAAAGATATGAAAGGATATAATCATGTTGTGAGTGGTACAGGTTCTTACTCAAAACTCATGAGATATGAGCTTAGTTATAATACCTTAATGGTAAGGATGAAATTAAGTTCTATCTATGAGAACGATTTCGGGACGATCTTGTAATCTTTAGCTTATACATGTGATGTGTAAATATGTAGTAAATCTACCCTTGTTAAATTAAGAATGTTGTGCTGGTTTATAATATGCTATGTGTTTAAAGATGCATGGTTGATGTTGTTACTTATTTACATGCAACTTACTAAGCTTTATGCTTACTCCCTCTCTTTTCCATTTTCTTATAGTGCCACCAAGCTAGCTCGGGGATCAACAGACATCGGAGGTATCGATAACACTATCAATCTGAATATTTGGTATAGTTATATTTATCATTTTGAGTATGGCATGTATAAGGACTTGGTTTTTGTCAAGTGTCATATTGTTTTGGCCAAATATGTTAGCTTGTCTTGAAGATTGATTCATTTTGTATAAGGCCATGGATGATGACTAATACTTGTTATTCATATATGTAAATGATGATGTTTTTCATGAATGTGCAATTTGCATGGTGAAATATGTGGATTGGTGTCACTTGATGTGCTTATGTTGGTGTAAGAAAGGGTGGCAAAAGGGCTTGGCAAATAGCCTTGTTTTTGTCCACATGGGTAGACACACGGGCGTGTGTCTAGGCCGTGTGTGACACACGGTCTGCCCTATAGGCATGTAGTCTGGCCGTGTGCCCCCTGCACCTTAATTTGGTAAAACAGAATGCCCAGTAGTAACCACATAGGCTGAGGCACGGTCGTGTGTCTCAACCGTGTGGATGGCACGACCATAATACATGGGCATGTGCCCAGGCCATGTGAAGTCTGCACCATATGTGAAATTAAATTCGCCACGTGACCTAACACTCGGGCGTGTGTCTTGGCCGTGTGACCCTAAAATGTTGCTGACGTCAGAAACAGAATGTCAAGGTTTTAACACATGGGTTGAGACACGGGCGTGTCATGGCCGTGTGAGAGACACGGGCTGTAACAGCCCGATTTAGGGGCTAGTCAGAATAGTGGTCTCGAGATCACTAATCCGAGGTTAGAGAAATTATCTTCATGTTATTTTATGTGTTATAACATGTTTATAAGGATGCATGAGAATTTTGGTGTTTTAATTTTAGTGAAGGAGGGCTTAATTGCGAAAAAGGACTAAATCGCATAAAGTGCGAAAGTTCTATTTTATTTGCTAGGGGTGTCTAATAGCTAAAGACTATAAATTGGAGGTCCTCAAAGGGATATTAGGCCATTGAATTAGTGTTGGCCGGCCATAGGAAGCTAGGGGGACAAAGGCATTAAATGTTGGTCAAAAGTTGGTGATATTAGTTGACAAATGAATAAAATAAGATGAAATAAGCCAAGGCTATCATCTTTTCACATTGCCTCCTTCTCCACCAGAAATATCAGCAAGCTTAAGGGTTTGAAAGCTTGAAAATTTTAGCTACATCTCATCCTTACAAGAAAGTCAATTTGATGTTTATTTCTGATGATTTTTGTATATTTGGAGCCCTCAAAGCT
Organism: Gossypium sturtianum; assembly: GCA_025698515.1. Classification (NCBI taxonomy): domain Eukaryota; kingdom Viridiplantae; phylum Streptophyta; class Magnoliopsida; order Malvales; family Malvaceae; genus Gossypium; species Gossypium sturtianum. Next base: position 102,700,674 of record CM046944.1, read on the forward strand.
TAAGCTAGCTAATGAGAGGACTAGTTTGCAATATGGTTGAAAGCCTAGGGACTTACCATGATAGATTTTATGTTGTTTGAAGAGATTTTATGGAAGAAAATGAATGATAGGAAGATGAGAAACAACTTTTGTGAAAGGTGTTGTTATGAAAACACCTAATTAGGACTAATTTGTAAATGTTGCAAATTGGTAATAAGTGCATGAAATAGTTGAAATTTTGAGTTGCTATAAAAGAGAATATGATTCGGCTAGGCTTGATTAGTAAAGACGATGGATGAAAATTTATTTACGAGCCTAGAGGCAAAATCATAATTTGCCAAAGTATAGGGGCAAAATGGTCATTTTTTCCTAAGTAGAGATTATGTTGTAATATGATCATTAAGTGATTAAATGAGTAAATTTTATTGTTCTAGATCGAAGAAAATGATATTCGGACCTAGAACGGGAGAAAGAGAAATGTGGGCAAATATACTCCCTTTTTACCCTTTTCGGTATCGAGGTAAGTTCATATGCAAATAATGAAATCTTACGTGAGATATTTAATATTCGATGTTGTATAAATTTTATGTTGCCTTCATGTATGCATTAAATACGTTTTGACGAGATGTCAATAAATGAAATTCTTAGATATAATCTAAGAATAGTAAGAAATGCAAATGGTATGAAATGATGATAGTTAAGGTTCCGTGTAAGACCATATTGGAATATGGCCTTGGTGTGAGATATTGAATAAGACCGTGTCAGGGACATGGCATCGATGTGATATTTTGTATAAGACCATGTCGGGGACATGGCATCGATATGTTAGTTCATGTATGACCCTATCGGGGGTATGATGTCAATGTGACATTATGTGTATAAGACTCAAGGGAGTTACTTAACAATTTTAATGACTCAACAAGTATTTTGAAATTGAGAATGAATGTGTTGTACCATGAGAGGTACATGTATGTGTTAGAACTGAATTGACATGAATTTGGTATATGATGAACCCATAGGGGGTTATATGTAAATGATGCACTTTGGTTGCATAAGTTATAATTATTAATGCATTGTGTGAATGCAAACGATTATAGTAGAAAGCTAAGTAAGAATGGTAGTGTGTGAGGATGTTCCTTGTAAACATTTGAAATAGATAAACTCATATGGATAACTATCCATGAATGTAAAATAATGGTGGGCTGTGTGCGTTACCACCTTATTAATTATTAAATGATGGGCTGTGTGCGATACCATCGCTTATTTATTCTAGTTGGTGGGCTAAGTGCGATACCACCAGAATTATAAATGAGTGGTGGGCTAAGTGCGATACCACCCTAAATGCTTAACTACAATGGGTTGTGTGCGATGTTATCGTTAAGCATATTATCTAGTGGGCTATGTGCAATACCACTATAATTACCCTTTTTGGTAGGCTAGGTGCGATACTACCCTACTATTTGATTGTGGTGGGCTAAGTGTGAAACCATCGAGTAATTTAGCATTGTGGATGGATTAGTGAGAATTCATGATGTGTGGTATCATGAGTAATGGGAGGTATGAGTTATGTGGTGACAAGTGCAGGGATGCATACTAATTAATATTGGCATCTGGCTCGTGGCATGGTTAGAAAGTGGTAAAAGACAGAATGAGTAAGCTTCAAGGGTGATTGTGTAGGTAACTATGAGTTTAAGATGTAAAACTCATTATAATACCTTACGGTTGGGTATAACTAATGGTTATCAATATCTGATTATTATATTCATATGAACTTACTAAGCATTATTGCTTACTACTCTTCCTTTCTCAACTCCTATAGGTTAATTTAGCTAGCTCGGGTTGGAGATCGCCGGGGATGTTTTCACACTATCGAGCAGACACTTGGTATGAGGTTTCAAGTCCTTATGAGTCATGGCATGTATAGGGCTAGTATTTAAGGTTTGATTAAGTCATAGTTGAGATCGCCAAATGTGATAATACAATATTTGTAATTGATGATATGTGGAGTTTTTGTAATGGAATTTGTATGTGTGCAATGTAGAGTGGCAAGGGCTTCGTAGGTAGCCTGATAATTGTCCACATGGGTAGACACACGGGCGTGTGTCAAGACCATGTGGGAGGCACGGCTAGCACATGGGCGTGTGCCCAAGCCGTGTGAAGTCTGCACTTTACATTTGGAATTTAATTTGCCCACGGCTGAAGCACACGGACGTGTGTATATGCCGTGTGGATAAGTCAGAATGCTAAGTTTTAGCACACGGGCCATGGCCACAGGCGTGTCAAGGCCGTGTGAAATTAATCATTATCGCCCACGGGCTAGTCACACGGGCGTGTGCCTAGGCCGAGTGACACAAACAAAATACTCATGATTTTATACACGGGGTAGGGACATGGGCATGTGTGACCACACGACCTGCCCACACGGGTGTGTCCCACTTCACATGGGCGTGTGGCCCCATTTTATTGAGAAGTTTCTCGAATTCGTAAAAGTTCCCGGGATAGTTCCGGTTCCTCTCGAAAGTATGTGTAGGGCCTCCTAGGCCGAGTATGTACAAGTGATGAGTTTAAACGAAATTTTATAACCTCGATCAAGATGTTTAAGAAAGATCAGTTAGGTAATGCCTCAAACCCTATTCCGACTTGAATACGGGTAAGGGGTGTTACATTTAGTTGTATCAGAGCTATGGTTTAGTCGGTTCTCGGACTAACCTAGCGTGAGTAAGAGTCTAGCTATACATGCCATAGGTGGACCGTGATAGTGTGGTATCTCCCGGCTCTAACGAAATTGTTTTATTAAGACAAAGATGATTCCCAACCGAGCTAAATCCAATAATGTTATAAAGTGATAAGCTTATCTGTATCGACTTGATATGCATATGGTGTTATATATTCGACCTTTGAGTTAGGTGTATATAGTGAGTAATACATATATCCAGAGAACGGGATATGTGTGTATGTACGACCGATTGAATGATGTATGAACAATATGTCCACATAGTTGAATCTCATGTGTGACCGTTAAAGTAGAGAATGTATGATACTTTGTTTTATGACTCTGTTATGAAGCCACACATATTATAGTGTGGGAGTTAAACTGAGAAGTTGACTAAGTAGGATGCAGGAGATGAGTACAGTTGTTTAATAGTAAATTGATGAATAAGACCATGGTTGGACCATGGCAATACATGTGATCCCATGTAAGACCATGTCTGGGGCATGGCACTGGCAGTGATACGTGATCCCGTGTAAAACCATATCTGGGATATGGTGTCGGCATCGAATAATGATTCCGTGTAAGACCACGTCCGGGACCTGGCTTCGGCATGAAATCGTGTAAGACCATATCTGAGATATGGCGTCGATATTGATATAAGATCTCGTGCAAGACCATATCCAGGATATGGCATCGGTATCAACATGAGTTTCCCATGTAAGACCATATCTAGGATATGGCATTGGTATTGGTATGAGATTTCGTGTAAGACCATAGCGAGGCTATGGCATCGTGATGACATGTAAGGTAATCACTGGACTATGATGTTATGATACGAGTAAGACCATAGTTGGACTATGAAAATTAAGTAAACGACGTACTCAAACCCGTAAGACATTCTTTAATTTAATAAGTGATGGTAAGAGAAATCAGAGTTTGATGTTGAGTACTCGAGTCGACATTAATGTGGAACTTGAGTAAGTGAAGTCACAGTTCGAGATGATAGGTGATAGAAACAATTGTAGTATGAGTAAGTGTGAAAATTCGCCTGGAGCGAGTTATGTGACTACGATGATATTTCATTAATGATGAAAGTTAAATCATATGTATGTAGTCATGGGAGTCATCACCCCCTTATTACTATTGATTTATAATGAAATCCTTACGAGGGTTAAGTTGAATAAGCTCATGAGTACGAAATGAAAGAGTTTAGTGGCAAAACAAGTAGTAACATATATCGAGATAAGGGTAGTTAGAAAGTGAGAACAGCTTTGAGAAGAATATCAGAATGTTTTAAAGATTGCACTGATTATGCAATGTTAAGAGTAAAGAGAAAGTTAGCCTAGGCTATTTGACTCAATTGAGTAGGAAGCCTGAGGTGTACGCTTATCGAGACCTTCCTGATTTGATGTTCACTAATGAAAAGGAATAGTCAAAAAGTTTTGATAACATAAATGGTTGGAGAAACAATATTTGAACTGTGAAAGTGCTTGACCATGACAACCATAGTTGTATGGACCATAATGATCTCTTTGAGTACTTCGTATTAATATCTGCTGCCTTTCAGGGGTGATGTAGTTGTTCTTTCCATGAATCGTGATCGTGTGAGAATGTTAGCTGATTGTAAGATTAGACAAAATAGTTGTTGATTTAATCAATTGAAATCGACATTCCTTTATCTCTTCATAACCTTATTCTGGTACTTTGAGGAGGAAGTTAGTGATAAATCTTTATGTGAGATTTCTCTTATATTTCCGTTGATCATGGTTATCTTTAAAGTGTATGTTCTTTGAGTTGTGGTAGTTATATTTACTATAATTGCGCTTTTGATTTGATCATAGAAAGGTGATAATTCTAGTATAAGAGGTGAAATCACAAGTTTCACATTGTGCGATGGGTTTTCAGGTAAACCGGATAGAGTTAATGCACTTGATTGAGATGTCTCTGCTATCCTGAGATATGACGATTGATAAACCGAAATAGTAACATATTCTAGGCTCACATTTAGTATGCTTTTGGATGAATTATCCTTTGATTTATGTAAAAAGGTGCTCTTAATCCTTTCTTTTCATGTCTTATACTCAGGAAAGCACCCAAGGATAAAAAGAACGAGAAACGGGCTCAAAACGGACCAAAACGGACCAAAGAGGAAATCGACACGGCTTGGACTTGGATCCACACGACCGTGCCAAGTCAATCATCTAGAACACGGTCTAACCCTGACTCACATGGCCGTGTCTCATTAAAGAAATCCGAACACGGCCTGGCCACGATTTACACGGCGTGCGCCATGGCCGTGCCTGCATGTGGAGAAGAGCAATTTCATTCGGGAAAGGATACTTAGGGAGAAAGAAACGTATTTCAAAAGCCTATAAATACACCCTAAGTATGACCTGAAAAGGGGAGCCCAAAGCCATCGTCTAGGGGCGTCGTGCTAGGCCAGAGAAAGCAGATTTGTGGGGATTCACTCAGGGATAGCCAGTTGATTCATCTCAAGAAGCCAGAATTATACTCAAGACGGAGGATCTCCTCTTCAATTCCTTCGAGGGTTTTAGGGATTTCTTATGTTTTGTTTTATCTTTTCTCTTGAGATGTTTTCTTTTATTATTATGAACTAAACCTTTGGATACCCGAAGGAGATGAAACCTATGATGAATCTTGTTATTTGATTTTTGAATTATATGATAATAACTTAGTTTGTTCTTAATTGTGTGAACTTAATCCAAATCTAATGTGCTTAGGTGGAGGAGGAATAGACCCCTGCCAAGAGTAGATCCAACATAATTAAGCGGAGTTGATCGCACGCCTAGAGATAGGGTGACGAGATTTTGCCGGTTTAGGTGAAACCTAATATGGGAGTCCACGGATCGATTTCTTCGCTATTCTAGGGGTTACTATAAGAGAAAGAGATTTCCACTAGTTAACCTAGGGTTAGGCGTTATTCGCTTCGAGAGAGGGTTTAATATACGTTAGGGAGTTTCACGGATCAAACTAAGTAAATAAATCATATGGTTCAAGGTTAGATATCAAGTGAAGTCTAGGTGGATTCTTCCTAAGGGTATTGCTTGAGTCAACTGAGTTTTCCCAAAAGTTATTTCCCGAATTCATTCTTTTTGTCTTTGCGTCTTAGCTTAGTAGGTAGATTAGTTTTAGTTTAAACAACCATCACTTTATATTAAGGCTAAATAATAAAAAGACGGTGAGTATTAGTACTTTTAGTTCCTTTGGGTTCGACAATCCGGTCTTGCCTAAACTATACTACTGTTCGATAGGTGCACTTGCCTTTAATCGTTGTCAGAGTTAGTTTCCAGGTTCGATCATTCTTTTATAAATTTTAAAACTCTGATTTACAGTGATCAAGTTTTTGGCGCCGTTGCCGGGGAACTAAAATATTAAAGAAGGTTTTATTTTTATTACTTTAGCCATTATTTTTTATTTTCCGCACTTTATTTTTGGTTTATAGTTTAGTTTTCAATTTTGCTAATTTTATTTCTTTGTTTTCTTAGTAGGTGCCTCTAGTTTATGACTAGAAGGAACCCAACAGGACCATTAGTATACGACAGTGACATTGAAGCTACCGCTCGAAGAAATCGTAGAGAAATTAGGCGAGCCCTAAACTACACAGAAGAAGAGCGAGAAGACAGATCCAATCCTACTGAAGGGATGGACGAGAATAATCCACCACCACAAAACGATGTGGCAGATCAGAATGCTCCTCGTACTATGTATGATTATGCTAAACCTCATTTAACAGGAGTAGAATCGAGTATTGTTAGGCCTGCTATAGCTGGTAATAATTTTGAATTAAATCCTAACACTATACAAATGATTCAACAGTTTGTTCAATTTGATGGTTTACAGGACGAAGATCCAAACACTCATATAGCTAATTTTTTAGAATTCTGTGATACCTTCAAAATAAATGGCGTTTCTGATGATGCCATACGACTTCGGTTATTTCCCTTTTCATTAAAGAATAAAGCTAAACAGTGGTTAAAATCGTTACCACGAGGGTCAATCACTACATGGGAACAAATGACCGAAAATTTTTATTAAAATATTTCCCATCGGCCAAAATGGCCAAATTACGTAATGATATCTCTTCTTTTGTGCAGATGGATTTAGAGACATTATACGATGCATGGGAGAGATATAAGGATCTCTTGAGAAGGTGTTCGCACCATGGTTTACCTTTGTGGCTCCAAGTCTAGACTTTCTATAACGGTGTAAACCCCTCAACAAGACAACTAATTGATTCATCCACCGGTGGAACCTTGAATAATAGAACTCCTGAGGCAGCCTACGAGTTTATTGAAGAGATGTCACTGAATAACTATCGGTGGCAAGTTACAAGAACAAGGCCAACAAAAAGCCGGAGTTTACAACCTCGACGCAAAGATAACCATGCTATCAAATCGAGATGCGAGTTGATGAATAAGAAGCTTGATAGTTTGCGTTCTTCGCAGTACATCCAATCATACAGATCTGACGCAAGTGGAACTGTGGCGAATCCCAGTACCCACCCTACCAACCGGCACGCGAAAGCGAACAGATGAACTATATAGGTAACAATTTCGAGATCTAATAATAACCCATATAGTAATAATTATAATCCAGTTAGAGGAACCACCCAAATTTTTTGTGGGAGGACAAGGAAATCAAGGAAATCAAAGACAACAACCTTCTCAAAATTTTCAAAATCAGCCCTATCCACGGGAAATAAAGCCGAATCTTGAAGAGACGTTGAACAAATTTATAGCATCCACGAAGCCCGTCTCCAAAAAGCGAGGTAACACTCGACACCCAACAAACATTGATCAAAAGATCGAGAACCAAGTTGGAGGACTTACAAAGGCAATCGGAAATTACCCGGTCGATCGGAGAAATTGCAAAGCTATTATCCGAACGACCGCAAGGGAGCGTCTCTTGAGTAATACTGAAATTAATCCAAAGGAGCAAATCCAAGCCATAACGACTCAAGAAAGCGAAGAAGTAGACGAACCCAGTCCAACACAAGGAAATGAGGTAGAAAAAGGTAAAGTTGAGGTAAAACAAGACAAGCAAAAACTGGTAATCAAGGATTACCAACCTCGCGTACCTTACCCTGATGCATTAAGAAGAGACGACACAGAAGAACAGTTCGGTAAGTTTCTTAAACTTTTAAAGAAATTACATATTAACTTACCATTACTTGAAGCTCTTTCATGATGCGATTCTAGGAAATTTTTAAAAGAGCTTCTGACAAAAAAACGGAAGTTAGACGAGTCGTCACATATGGAACTTAACGCAAAGTGCTCAACAATTCTCCAAAATAGGCTACCACAAAAGCTAAAAGATCCAGGGAGTTTTACAATTCCATGTTTAATTGGTAGACTAACTGTTGATAATGCGTTAGCTGATTTAGGCGCAAGCATAAATGTCATGCCTTATAAATTGTTTAAACAATTAGGTGCTCTTAATCCTTTCTTTTCATGTCTTATACTCAGGAAAGCACCCAAGGATAAAAAGAACGAGAAACGGGCTCAAAACGGACCAAAACGGACCAAAGAGGAAATCGACACGGCCTGGACTTAGATCCACACGACCGTGCCAAGTCAATCATCTAGAAGACGGTCTAACCCCGACTCACACGGCCGTGTCTCATTAAAGAAATCCGAACACGGCCTAGCCATGATTTACACGGGCGTACGCCATGGCCGTGCCTCTGTCGTGGAGAAGAGCAATTTCATTCGGGAAAGGATACTTAGGGAGAAAGAAACGTATTTCAAAAGCCTATAAATACACCCTAAGTATGACCTGAAAAGGGGAGCCCAAAGCCATCGTCTAGGGGCGTCGTGCTAGGCCAGAGAAGGCGGATTTGTGGGGATTCACTCAGGGATAACCAGTTGATTCATCTTAAGAAGCCAAAATTATAGTCAAGACGGAGGATCTCCTCTTCAATTCCTTCAGGAGGTTTTAGGGATTTCTTATGTTTTGTTTTATCTTTTCTCTTGAGATGTTTTCTTTTATTATTATGAACTAAACCTTCGGATACCCGAAGGGGATGAAATCTATGATGAATCTTGTTATTTGATTTTTTGAATTATATGATAATAACTTAGTTTATTCTTAATTGTGTGAACTTAATCCAAATCTAATGTGCTTAGGTGGAGGAGGAATAGACCCTGCCTAAGAGTAGATCCAACATAATTAAGCGGAGTTGATCGCACGCCTAAATATAGGGTGACGAGATTTTGCCGGATTAGGGTGAAACCTAATATGAGAGTCCACAGATCGATTTACTGCTATTCTAGGGGGTTACTATAAGAGAAAGAGATTTCCACTAGTTAACCTAGGGTTAGACGTTATTCGCTTCGAGAGAGGGTTTAATATACGTTAGGGAGTCTCACGGATCAAACTAAGTAAATAAATCATATGGTTCAAGGTTAGATAACAAGTGAAGTCTAGGTGGATTCTTCCTAAGGGTATTGCTTGAGTCAACTGAGTTTTCCCAAAAGTTATTTCCCGAATTCATTCTTTTTGTCTTTGTGTCTTAGCTTAGTAGGTAGATTAGTTTTAGTTTAAACAACCATCACTTTATATTAAGGCTAAATAATAAAAAGACGGTGAGTATTAGTACTTTTAGTTCCTTTGGGTTCGATAATCCGGTCTTGCCTAAACTATACTACTGTTCGATAGGTGCACTTGCCTTTAATCATTGTCAGAGTTAGTTTCCAGGTTCGATCATTCTTTTATAAATTTTAAAACTCTGATTTACAGCGATCAACGATAGTAAAGGTTTTAAATTAGCACATTAAGAGAAACTCAAACGAGAGTATGTTTGAAATATATTCTCAGTGAGGAGAAAAGAATAGATTGATGTATTGAGATATGATTCTAGTTAAGTGTATATTTACGCATGAATCAATAAGGAGAATGAAATTCTATGTGTACATGAGTGAGGAGCATGATACAGAGGTATGCTCATTGAAACATTTTTAACCGTGATGGTTAGGTTAGAAGTCATTAAAGGTACTATTAACTGAAAGTTTTAGTATTGAGTTCAGTGTGAATCGAGAAAAAGAGTTTGTAAGTTTGTATGTGATTATGCAATATTTATACTAGCATGTTAAGAATGCTTGGCATTACATTGATGTATAATGCTTTACTATATTGATTAGTTAATGTTGAATGAGATGTTGAAGTCCTAGCGGACCATATTGAATATGAAAATGCCATCATTGAGATATGAAATAGATAAGGTCCCGTATAAGACCATGTTTGGGACATGGCCTCGGCACCGAGTTGAGATCCCGTATAAGACCATATCCGGGATATGGCTTCGGTAATGAAAATGAGAATCGTATAAGACCATATTCGGGATATGGCATCGATACTTGATGTGGAAGTCCATATAAGACCTTATCCGGGATATGGCATTGGCATTTAGGGGTGCCTCCATGTAAGACCACCTCGGAGATGTGGCATTGGCTTCGTACCTCTGATGTGACGCGAATATGCGTCTTTGACTATCCCTAGTGATTAATGGGATAAGTAGATGAGTTTAGAAGTAGAAATGAGAATTGTACTAAAGTCATGTGAATGAGTGAATACAGGTACTCGTGAATGAGTCACGAAGAAACGAGTATGATGTGTGGCACGGTATGTGCTAAATAAAGGCAATTGTAAGTATGTATGCGGCATGCGACCTATGACTTGTGTATGGTTAGTTAATGCCATGGATGGTATTTTAAATAAGCTCTACGAGTGAGTTTGACTAAGGCGTTAAAATTCGGTCGAATAAGATTTCCATTGTTGATGTTACCTTAAGGTAGGATGTGTATATTGATGAATTCTCGTAACTTATACGAAAGGTTTTGGTATGAGACTTAGTAATAGAAGGTCTACTCATGCAAGACTAAGAAAAGATGCAATTATATGCATAAATGTTTTGAAAACTAAGTACGTTTTACAATATGATTGAGTTTATGGTCAGAAGTAGTCGACCACTAAAAGTGAGTTTTCTAAGCATGCAACTCAGGACTATAACAATCGGTGAATATCCTAGTGATAGAATGAGATAAAATACAATAGATTTAAAATTTGAAGTGACTTGATTTCCAAGGAGGGGGATGTCATCCGAATTTTAGTGAAGTGTGCGATAAAGATCCGAATGATCATTTTAGCATGTGCCGAGTTCACAGTTGTAAGATTTCTGAATATATGTGCCCGGGAGGAAGAGTAATCTAGGTCCCAAGTTGTGCTTCGACTTTGCGTACTACAGCTTAAAGGTTGTTGGCGAGAGAAACCTGAGGATAAACCGATTTGTGATTTTGATGAGTTGGTGGAAACGTATCAGTAATGTCTAGAGCAACTTCTCCTGGTAAGATTTTCGGGGACGAAAATCCCTAAGGGGGTAGAATTGTAACAGCCTGATTTAGGGGCTAGTCAAAACAGTGGTCTCAGGATCACTAATCCGAGGTTAGAGAAATTAGCTTCATGTTATTTTATGTGTTATAACATGTTTATAAGGATGCATGAGAATTTTGGTGTTTTAATTTTAGTGAAGGAGGGCTTAATTGCGAAAAAGGACTAAATCGCATAAAGTGCGAAAGTTTTATTTTATTTGCTAGGGGTGTCTAATAGCTAAAGACTATAAATTTGAGGTCCTTAAAGGGATATTAGGCCATTGAATTAGTGTTGGCCGGCCATAGGAAGCTAGGGGACAAAGGCATTAAATGTTGGTCAAAAGTTGGTGATATTAGTTGACAAATGAATCAAATAAGATGAAATAAGCCAAGGCTATCATCTTTTCACTTTGCCTCCTTCTCCACCAAAAATATCAACAAGCTTAAGGGTTTGAAAGCTTGAAAATTTTAGCTACATCTCATCCTTACAAGTAAGTTAATTTGATGTTTATTTTTGATGATTTTTGTATATTTGGAGCCCTCAAAGCTTAAGCTAGCTAATGACAGGACTAGTTTGCAATATGGTTGAAAGCCTAGGGACTTACCATGATAGATTTTATGTTGTTTGAAGAGTTTTTATGGAAGAAAATGAATGATAGGAAGATGAGAAACAACTTTTGTGAAAGGTGTTGTTATGAAAACACCTAATTAGGACTAATTTGTAAATGTTGCAAATTGGTAATAAGTGCATGAAATAGTTGAAATTTTGAGTTTCTATAGAAGAGAATATGATTCGGCTAGGCTTGATTAGTAAAGAAGATGGATGAAAGTTTATTTATGAGCCTAGGGGCAAAATCGTAATTTTGCCAAAGTATAGGGGCAAAATGGTCATTTTTTCTTAAGTAGAGATTATGTTGTAATATGATCATTAAGTGATTAAATGATTAAATTTTATTTTTCTAGATCAAAGAAAACAATATTCGGTTCTAGAACAGGAGAAAGAGAAATATGGGCAAATATACTCTCTTTTTACCCTTTTCGGTATCGAGGTAAGTTCGTATGCAAATAATGAAATCTTATGTGAGATATTTAATATTCAATGTTGTATAAATTTTATGTTGCCTTCATGTATGCATTAAATACATTTTGACGAGATGTCAATAAATGAAATTCTTAGATATAATCTAAGAATAGTAAGAAATGCAAATGGTATGAAATGATGATAGTTAAGGTTCTGTGTAAGACCATATTGGAATATGGCCTCAGTGTTAGATATTGAATAAGACCGTGTCAGGGGCATGGCATCGATGTGATATTTTGTATAAGACCATGTCGGGGACATGGCATCGATATGTTAGTTCATGTATGACCCTATCGGGGGTATGATGTCAAAGTGACATTATGTGTATAAGACTCAAGGGAGTTACTTAACAATTTTAATGACTCAGCAAGTATTTTGAAATTGAGAATGAATGTGTTGTACCATGAGAGGTACATGTATGTGTTAGAACTGAATTGAGATGAGTTCGGTATATGATGAACCCATAGGGGGTTATGTGTAAATGATGCACTTTGGTTGCATAAGTTATAATTACTAATGCATTGTGTGAATGCAAACGATTATAGTAGAAAGCTAATTAAGAATGGTAGTGTGTGAGGATGTTCCGGGTAAACATTTGAAATAGATAAACTCATTTAGATAACTATCCATGAATGTACAATAACGGTGGGCTGTGTGCGTTACCACCTTATTAATTATTAAACGATGGTCTATGTGCGATACCATCGCTTATTTATTCCAGTTGGTGGGCTAAGTGCGATACCACCGGAATTATAAATGAGTGGTTGGCTAAGTGCGATACCACCCTAAATGCTTAACTACGATGGGCTGTGTGCGATGTTATCGTTAAGCATATTATCTAGTGGGCTATGTGCGATACCACTATAATTACCCTTTTTGGTAGGCTAGGTGCGATACTACCCTACTATCTGATTGTGGTGGGCTAAGTGTGAAACCATCGAGTAATTAGCATTGTAGATGGATTAGTGAGATATCATGATGTGTGGTATCATGAGTAATGGGTGATATGAGTGATTTATTGAAAATGTTTTACATGATTATGTGGTGACAAGTGCAGGGATGCATGCTAATTAATATGGGCATCTGGCTCGTGGCATGGTTAGAAAGTGGTAAGAGACAGAATGAGTAAGCTTCAAGGGTGATTGTGTAGGTAACTATGAGTTTAAGATGTAAATCTCATTATAATACCTTACGGTTTGGTATAACTAATGGTTATCAATATCTGATTATTATATGCATATGAACTAACTAAGCATTATTGCTTACTCCTCTTCCTTTCTCATCTCTTATAGGTTAATTTAGCTAGCTCGGGTTGGAGATCGCGGGGATGTTTTCACACTATCGGCGCGACACTTGGTATGAGGTTTCAAGTCCTTATGAGTCATGGCATGTATAGGGCTAGTATTTAAGGTTGATTAAGTCATAGTTGAGATCGCCAAATGTGATAATACAAGATTTGTAATTGATGATATGTGGAGTTTTTGTAATGGAATTTGTATGTGTGCAATGTAGAGTGGCAAGGGCTTGGTAGATAGCCTGATAATTGTCCACATGGGTAGACACACGGGCGTGTGTCAAGACCATGTGGGAGGCACGGCTAGCACATGGGCGTGTGCCCAAGCCGTGTGAAGTCTGCACTTTACATTTGGAATTTAATTTGCCCACGGCTGAAGCACACGGGCGTGTGTATATGCCGTGTGGATAAGTCAGAATGCTAAGTTTTAGCACATGGGCCATGGCCACAGGCGTGTCAAGGCCGTGTGAAATTAGTCAGTGTCACCCAAGGGCTAGTCACACGGGCATTTGCCTAGGCCGTGTGACACAAACATAATACTCATGATTTTAAACACGGGGTAGGGACATGGGCGTGTGTGACCACACGGCCTGCCCACACGGGCATGTCCCACTTCACATGGGTGTGTGGCCCCTGTTTTATTGAGAAGTTTCTCAAATTCATAAAAGTTCCCGGGATAGTTTCGGTACCTCTCGAAAGTATGTGTAGGGCCTCCTACGCCGAGTATGTACAAGTGATGAGTTTAAACGAAATTTTATAACCCCGATCAAGATGTTTAAGAAAGATCAGTTAGGTAATGCCTCAAACCTTATTCCGGCTTGAATACGGGTAAGGGGTGTTACATGGGCCATGGACACGGGCGTGTGCCAGGCCGTGTGAAAACCCCTATAGGTTCAAATTGAAAAATAAATCCACACGGCTAGGGACATGGGCGTGTGTGATCACACGGGCGTGTCCCTTGCCACACGGGCGTGTCCCTTGCCACACGGGCGTGTGCCCCTATTTTCTGTGAAATTTTCCAAAGTTTTCTAAAGTGCCTGGTTTAGTGCCGAACCATTTCTAAAGTATGTTTTGGGCCTCGTAGGCCCATATTAGGGACTTCAAGATGAAGTTTGGAGAGTTTTAAATTTGAACGAAATTTCATAACCCGGAAATGTTTGTATGCATGTTATTAAGTTAGGTAACGCCTCGTACCTTGTTCCGGCATATGATACGGGTAAGGGGTGTTACACATTACCTAACAAATATTTTTAAAAGAGTTTAAATTAAATCTAAACTCATCTACAAACTTGATAAAAAGAATAAAATATTCCTTACGTACACGAAAACTTGAACACGTAACCTCAAGCAAATACACCAAACACATAACCACCCAACTAGAGCAAATCACATGACAAAAACCAACAAATTAGAACTTAAATTTTTGGGACGTTACAGGAGGTGTCGAAGGAAAATAAGTAATGAAATATGTCATTTGCATCTCTAATGTCGACAACCGAGAGTTAACATCATCTCGATGAGATATAAACTTTGATATTTTTTATTTATGTTAGTTTTATATTTATTCATTTTTCATATATTTTTTGAATAAACCATCTTTTTCTCCTCAAACTTTATTTGTCTTTTTTGGTATAACAAAAAATGGGAGAAGAAAAGGTAAATTGATTGATTAATATTATGCTACCTTATGCAAATTATGTAACCATTTTCTTCAAAGTACAAATGAATCTCAAATTTTGAAAATGTATGTCAATTTTTTATTTAGGCCTTAAATTGAAAATAACTTTTATTAAGGGGTAGCAATATATTCAAAAGCAAATTTACCAAATGTTTGTTATATCAAAAAGGGGGAGATTATTAAACTAAGCTTTATTTGATAGTATGTTTTGGTATAACAAATCGAAGTGTTTTTGAATAAATTGACAAAATGATTTTTCAATTAAATTCTAAGAGACAAAATTTTATATCTTTACTTTGAAGTCTTAGAAAATTTTTAAATCAACTTCAAAATCAAGTTGAAATGATTTTAACAAAGTAAAAATTCTTTTAACTTGTCAAAATATTTTTCAAACAAGTTAGAACAGCTCCAGGCTGAAAAGTATCGATATCTTTTTGGCCAAGTATATCGATACCCCTTGGAAAAATGGTACCAAATTGACATTATGTTTTTCACAAATTCAGCTAAGTATCGATCCGATATCAATACCTTTTATATGGTATCAATAAAATATGTTTGGTATCGATATTTCAGCTTCAACGATTATTGAATTTAGCATTTATTGCAAAAAATATTGATACCTTTTTTATTTGGTATCAATACTTGTTGTTGAAGGTGAATTAAATGCTCTGGGTTTCATATCCCCAACGACCCTATTCATATCTCCAACAACCACAACAGTTGGAATTCAATTTAGGGGTTAAAATACCAGCTTCCAAAGATCCTACAATAACAGAAAGACATACTCAAGCAAAAATCATCAATCAAACAACATTTGTGCCAAATACTTCCATATCTCTCTTTCATGCACTTGTGATTTTTATTTCCATTCTTTTGCTCAAGTGTCTTTTCATTGTAATTATGCTTAATTTGCAAACACTTTGATCTTGTAATGATTATTTCTTTGTTTGTTTCTTTGTATCTCTTTGAGAGGGTTTGTGTCTTAAGATTTGGGTAGAAACCTTAAGGGAGTTGTAAGGCTAAACCTTGTCCTTAAAGGTTGATCAAATTAGTAAATTTGGGAAAATCCTTAGTTGTGGAAAGCTAAGGTAGTGAAGTAGGCAATTGGGGCCGAACCACTCTAAATTGTTGTGTTTAATATTTTATCATTTCTCTCTAGCTTTCCTACATTTTTAAAAGTCAATTCATCCCCCTCTTAACAATTTCGGTTTGTTCATTTGAGCTAACAAAGAGTGATTCTCAGAGTTGAGCAACATTATTTTTCAAGGTCTTAGTGGATTGATTATTTTGTAAAGACTTTTTGGCCTTTTTAGTAGCTTTTGGAATATACCTAGGCCTTTACATAATCTTTATAGATGTTTGTAACGAAACTTATGTTGTTTTGGTTATATGATTTTTTTGGTACATGTTATAGATGTTGAAAAAATTCGGTAAAGAAATCAATTATTTAGTTATAGAAAAAGTTTAATTTTTTGCTTAAAACAAGTCGTTGTGTTATTTATATCAATAAACCTAAACTAGAATTATACTTGTGCTTTTTGCAAGGTGTACTAAAGTCAATCTGGGATTTCAACCAAATGGTCTTCTCCTCTATCCTCGAACCACAAATTGTGTCGAGTGTGAGTTCAAACAATGCGAACCAAGTCACAGAATGAAACTATTTATTTACTTTCAATGGAAAAGTAAATCTCTCTATAAATTGATAGTTATTCACAATTCCCAAAATATATAATTTATTCTTCGTAAATAAATTACCACTACTTTCTGGTAGAATAACAATGTATGGAATGTGTGTAAATAGCTCTACCGATACTCTATTTATATATAGAGTTCTAGTTGAATAAGTATTGAATAAATAATATTATTTTAATTAAAAAACACACTCATACTCTAATATTAGGAGAAAAGGGTGGTGACATACCCTAAGATATACTAGAGTTTGTTCCCCCTTGTCATACACAAAGCCATATTGGGCCTTTCATGTATTGAGTCCAATTATATGTGCTTCATGGGCTTTTAACCCAACATTTTTTAATTTATTCAAACCAATATTTATCTTCTATTACCCAAAATAAATATTATTTAATCAATCAATTTAATTAATTAAATTAACTGAATTAATTTCTCAATTAAATAATTTTCTCAACCTACTTCTAATTCCATTAAAATCATAGCAACTTTAACGTAATAGAATCTATGAGAAAATATATTTAATTTTCTTATTCAATCAAATTCATAATGACTAATTAATTTAACTCCATCTGCTTCAATATTATAATTAAATAATAATTCGAAGAACCTTAAATTAATTCTCAATTCATTTTTGTACTTAGCGAGAAAACATATTCACTGATAATAGTGATATATGTGATCTATTTCTCTTACTTAATTGTTTCCATTCATTTCTATTAATTGGTTCTATATACAATTCATTTATAGTTATCTCGAGCTAGTAGAAGAACCGATTAGACATATATGATTAGGGATGAAATAATTTATAAATTAAGTTCCAGCTTTTCGCCTATTAATTATAACATTATTTAGTCACGAAGTAATTGTACTAAACTATCGTGACTGAGCTCGCTCTTATTATATACCATTACGAAAGCTACTTAATAAGTGATTGTCCAATGGCCTTGTCATAAGTGTATTACCCTCATAGGATATCCTTAATCTTTTTAGGATAAATCTGTTCTCCCAATATAACCTTATTTTATCTCATGGTAATAATTACATCTTTCTTTATAAAAAGTCAATTACTATAAAAATATTAATTAAATCATTTATCACAAAGACAAATGATCCGTGATCACGTTTACTTTTTATCTATAATGTAATGCCGATGAGAGGATATCATTTACCCTTCATTAGGTTATGAATTCGACAGTTGTTGAATGATGCTACATACTGCAAAAGTTGTATACCCAACATACCAGCTTTCGATTCCTTATCTATTTGAACTCAAGCTTTCATTTTCATCAAACTATACAAGTCACGCATACATAGTCAGTCATTCACTCATATTAAGGAATTTTACACTATGAATATCACAAGTGAATAAATCCACAAATAGATCTAGGATCTATTCTACATAGGTTTTGTTTGATATACTACCAGTCTAATCAGTTACATCTATGTCTTTATCTTCTGAGAGTCATCTGCTCCGGTACCCAAGACTAGGTATATCCCCAACTGGACTTGATAGACGACATATAGTCTTTCAATCAATTTGCTCGTTTCAAATTAGACTAAGGACATATGCTATTCATTCAACATTTGTCACATCTTGGAAACTGGGCCGGTAGTATTGGCATTAAATTATAGATTAAAAATAGAGTAAATAGAAAACATGTTAATAATTAGGATTAAAAAGGAATAGTAGCTAAAGTAGAGAACTTAAACATTTAAATTAGGACTAATGGTTGGTGGGGGATTTATTAAAAAAATGGTAAAATTATGAGGGATCTATAGGATAAAAAAACCAATTTTATAAATGAATTTGGCTATAAAAGCCAACACTACTCATTTTCTTCCTCACGTTTTAATTTCTTTCTTTTTTATTATTTTCTTTCTTTTCACACTTTCTTCACTTCAAAAGTTGTTGCATTTGGTAGCTATTTTTCCTTCAAAATTTTCTTGCGCGTTATATTTTCTAAGCAACCAAACACCATTTTTCTTCTTAAACTTTGGTTCGGTTATTGAGCGGACCACTCGGGAGTTTCGAGGGATAGCTAGATAGAAGGTAAACAATCTATTTTCATATCAAATCCGCATGAAATGCTTTTGACTAGAGTATTTACAGTATAGATAGGAATTATAAAAAATCTTTTTTATTTTATAAATTGTTTGGCTTTAAAAAATAACGGATCCACATACCAAACAACTCACTCACTAAACTGTTTATGTGCGAACTTTTATATACGATATGTTTGTAAGTGAGTTGTTTGGTATGTGAATTATTTATGTGTTTTCTTACACATGTGTATTCGCTGAGCTTTCTGGAGCTCATCCCTTTACTTTCTTTTCCCTTTCAGATAAGTAGTGCATGGGATAGTGAGGAGGGTGGCTGAAACACCCCTTACCCGTATCCAACACCGGAACAGGGTACGAGGCATTACCGAACTTAACATACTTAATCATACAATATCGGGCCACAAATTTTCATTCATACTTAAGAATCCTTCATTCGTACTCATAATGTCCCTATTATAGGTCTACTAGACCCGAAACATAAATATAGATTGGTTCGGGACTGAACCGGAAACTTACAGACACTTAGAAAGTTTTTACTTAAAACAGGGCCACACGCCTGTGTGAGAGAAGTGACACGCCCGTGTGACATATCACACGCCCGTGCTTCAGGCCGTGTCTAAAATAAGGGACATTCTGTTTATGACGTCAGCAAACCCTTAGGGGCACACGGCCAAGCCACACGCCCGTGTGCTGAACCGTGTAACGAACTAAATTTTTTGTAAATTAGATACAGGGGACACACGGCCATGCTACACACCCATGATGCAGACCGTGTGTCACACACGGTCTAGACACACGCTCGTGTGTCTACCCGTGTGGACAAATGCAAGGCTATCTACCAAGCCATTTGCCACCCTTAAAAATAGCCACACTTATACTATTTCTAGCAACACATGACATAACAATAATACACCTCAAATATCCACCATCAAGACGTCCACACCTTGAATTCCACTACATTCATCATGCTCATACTTCATACTTTACTCACACAATTGCATACACTTGCACTTTACGAATTTCATCATCATTGAATAAATATAACTTAACTAGTTTTGGTCGATTCCAATGGCCATTTACAAAATGAATAGAGTAACATTAATAGCCAACACCTTGGCTAACCAATATGACATATAACAAAATGACCAAGTTCCTATACATGCCATACACAAAATAATCAACTTTACTATACCAAAAGAATGGCTTGATAGTGTGAGCTGAACTTCGACGTCCTACGATTCCCGAGCTAGCTTGGCGATACTACAAGGAAAGGGAAAATAGAGGGGTAAGCATAAAGCTTAGTAAGTTTGCATGAAATAAATAGCAACATAAGAGCTTATGATAACATTCATACATTACATTGAGTAATAACTCAAATTCTCAAGCACATTGACATAACTTACTCATGCTTACTCTTACCAATCATATAACACATATTGAACTCATTTATCGTAAGGTTCTTATATACTCCTGTATCACTTCATCACATAACTTTAGCACTTTTACATCTTGAACATAAACTTAGCTCTTTACCCCGTTGAACCACTTGGAATATCGAAGGATACTCGAACTCGTCATTCACATAATACGGCACATAATACGATGCCAATGTCATATCCCAGAAATGCTCTTACATGGGATCACTTCTTGATGCCGATGCCATATCCCAGATATGGTCTTATACGGGATCTCTCATCGATGTTGATGCCATATCCCCGATATGGTCTTATACGAGATCGTATATCGATGCCATGTCCCAGACATGGTCTTACACGATTTCATACTGAAGCCAGGTCCCAGACGTGGTCTTACACGGGATTACTACATGATGCCGATGCCATATCCCAGATATGGTCTTATACGGGATCTCCTTTCGGTGCCGAGGCCATGTCCCAGACATGGTCTTATACGGGACCTCCTTAATCTCATGTCGTGACAATGGTATCCTTTCCATTCCTAAGGTTCAACCGGGACTTCAACTTAATAAAATTTCATCATACTTTCATCGGGACTTCATTAACTAATTTCATAAAAATATTATACATTTTTCATGATATCAAGAATTTAAAAGCATAATGACATTATGTCGATTTATTACACACAAACTTACCTCGGTACCAAAATATGTTTAGTTGTTCGATTTAGTCCACCACTTTGTTCTTTCCTTGGTTTCAGTCTGGACTTCGTGTTTCTTGATCTATAATGACAATTTCACTTATTTAATGATCACATTGACTAAAATAAATCGTATATCACACTTTGGAAAAATTATAGTTTTGCCCCTAAACTTTTACATATTTACAAAATGGTCCTTAGGCTCGTATAATGAAATGTACTCATTTCCTTGGTTACCCAAGCCTAGCCGAACATTTATTGAGCTTATAATAGCTCACCCTTTCCTTCAAAACTGATTTTTACTACACATTTTTATCACTTTTACAACTAGGTCCTTTTTATGAATTTTTCATAAAAATCACTTAGAAAAAAGATGTTTATCATACATCAAACTTTCATATTCCTCCATTAAACATCAAAATACATGCATATCATACGTGGGTAAATTTTTGAACATGAACCCTAGCTTAAAATATAGCTAGAAATAGCTAAATCGGGTTACGAGGATATAAAAAATACGAAGAACATCAAAAACGGGGCTAGGAGGTACTTACAATCAAGCTTGAAAGTTGAAGAAACCCTAGCTATGGAGTCCTTGAAATTTTCAGCCAAGCATGGAGAAGATGGACACCATTTTTGTCTTCTTTTTCCCTTTTTATTAACTTATTAACGAAATGACCAAAATGCCCTTAAGGCTCCTTTCTTAAGATTTTTCCTTCCCATGTCTATTTTTGTCCATCATAAGATATAATGGTCTAATTGCTAAATAAGGACCTCTAATAAATTTCCTAATGCTATCTCCTACTTGAATATTCTAGAATCTCATATTTTTCAACCTTTTCAATTTAGTCCTAATGAATAAATTGATCACTAAATAATAAAATTTCTTCATGAAATTTTCACATAAGCATGCAAACATGTCATAGATCACACAAAAGTCATAAAACACATGTCTCTACTTCAGATTTGTGGTCTCGCAACCACTATTCCAACTAGTCCCTAAATTGGGCTGTTACAATTCTCCCCCTTAGGGATTTTCGTCCCTGAAAATCTTACCGGTAAAAAGGTTTGGATATTGGTTTCTCATAGCCTCCTCGGGCTCCCATGTAGCCTCTTCTACCCCATGTCTTTGCCACAATACTTTCACAAGAGCTATACTTTTATTTCTTAACTGTTTGACTTCCCGTGCCAAAATCTTAACTGGTTCTTCACTGTAAGTCATATCGGGTTGAATTTTAATCTCTATCGGTACAATCACATGTGAAGTATCTGATCGGTAACATCGTAACATAGATACGTGGAATACATCATGAATCTTTTCGAACTTCGACGGCAAAGCCAAACGATAGGCTAATGGCCCTATCCTCTCTTTAATCTCATACGGTCCGATAAAGCGCGGACTCAATTTGCCTTTTCAGCCAAATCTGAGAACCTTCCTCCATGGTGATACTTTCAAAAATACTTTATCACCAACTTGAAATTCAATCTCTTTCCGTTTCAAATCCGCGTAGGACTTTTGTCTGTCCGAAGCATCTTTCAAACAATCGTGAATCACTTTTACTTTCTCTTCGGTTTCTCTGACCAAATCGACTCCATGAATCTGATTCTCTTTGATTTCGGTCCAATACAAAGGCGTTCGACACTTACGCCCATATAAGGCCTCATAAGGCGCCATTCTCAAACTCGACTAAAAACTGTTATTGTAGGCAAATTCCACTAACGGTAAGTACTTTTCCCAATTACCTTGGAATTCCAAAACACAGCATCGAAGCATGTCCTCAAGTATCTGTATTACCCTCTCCGACTGTCCGTCGATTTACGGGTGGAAGGCTATACTAAAATTCAACTTTTTGCCCAAGGCTTCTTGCAACTTTTTTCAAAATCGTGACGTAAATCTCGTATCTCTATCCGAAATAATCGACAATTGTACTCCGTGTAATCTCACAATTTCTGACACATACAAATCCGTTAACTTATCAAGCGAATAATCAATGCGTACCGGTATAAAATGGGCCAACTTCGTAAGTCTATCAACCACAACCCACACGGAATCTTTCTTTTCCGATGTCAAAGGTAGACCCGTAAAAAAATCCATAGTAATACGGTCCCATTTCCACTGGAGAACCATAATAGGCTGAAGTAGACCCGAAGGTACTTGGTGTTCAGCTTTCACTTGCTGGCAAATCAAGCATCTCGATACAAACTCAGAAATATCTTTCTTCATACTCGGCCACCAATACCATTTCTTCAGGTCATTATACATTTTTATTCTGCCTGGATGTACAGATAAACAGCCGCTATGTGCTTCATGCAAAATTTTCTGAATAAGTTCATCATTTCTTGGTACACAGACTCTATCTCGGAACATCAAACATCCATCCGAACTAATCTGAAAGTCTGACTCCATACCCGTTTCACATTGAACTCTCTTGGCTTGTAATTCACTATCGCCTTTCTGAGCTTCACAAATCTCTTGGAGAAACATCGGTCTAGCTCTCAACTCAGCTAGAATAGAACCATCATCTGATAAAGCCAACCGTGTATTCATAGCTCTCAATGCGAACAAAAATTTCCTACTCAAGGCATCGACAACCATATTCGCCTTTCCCGGGTGGTAGTCAATCACTAGCTCATAATCCTTTATTAACTCTAACCATCTTCGTTGCCTTAGATTCAATTCTTTTTGAGTCATCAAGTACTTTAGAATTTTGTGATCGGTGAATACTCTACATTTCTCACCATATAAATGGTGTCTCCAAATCTTCAATGCAAACACAATGGCAGCTAACTCCAAATCATGTGTCGGGTAATTCTTCTCGTACGGCTTTAACTATCTAGAGGCATAAGCTATCACCTTGCCTTCTTGCATGAGTACACAACCCAATCCATTCAAAGATGCATCACTATAAACCACAAATTCTTTTCCCGATTCAGGTTGTACTAAAATAGAAGCTTCAGTCAACATTGCCTTTAGTTTCTCAAAACTCTGTTGGCACTTTTCTGTCCATTCAAACTTTACATCTTTTTTGTAATAGCCTCGTCATCGGAGTAGCTATCATAGAAAATCCCTTGACAAACCGCCTGTAATAGCCAGCCAGGCTCAGAAAACTTCTAACCTCTAATACATTCCTCGGCGGTTTCCAATCAATAATAGCTGAAATCTTACTCGGGTCAACTCGAATTCCATCACCCGAAACAGTGTGCCCCAAAAATCTGACTTTTTTAAGCCAAAATTCACTTTTACTAAACTTGGCATATAATTGGTTATCTCGTAAAATTTGTAAGACCGTCCTCAATTGTTCAGCATGCTCGTTCTCATCACGAGAGTAAATCAATATATCATCAATAAAGACTAAACAAATTTGTCCAAATATGGCCGAAAGATGTGATACATTAAGTCCATAAACATGACAGGGGCATTTGTTAAACCAAAAGGCATCACTAAAAATTCATAGTGACCATACCTTGTCTGAGATGCAGTTTTCGGCACATCTGAGTCTTTAACCCTCAACTGGTAAGAACCAGACCTCCAGACTATCTTGGAAAACACAGTGGCTCCTTTCAATTGGTCAAACAAATCATCGATCCTTGGAAAGGGATACTTATTCTTTACGGTTACCTTATTCAGTTGCTGGTAATCTATACATAACCTCATAGAACCATCTTTCTTCTTCACAAATAATATGGGAGCACCCCACGGGGAATAACTTGGTCTTGCGAAACCTTTATCTGTCAACTCTTGTAACTGTGCCTTCAATTCTTTCAACTCGGTTGGAGCCATCCTGTATGGAGCAATAGAAATGGGGGCAATACCAGGGGCTAACTCAATGCCAAATTCAATCTTTCTAACCGGAGGCAACCCTGGCAATTCTTCTAGAAATACATCTGGATACTCACATACTATGGGCGCTAATTCAATTCTTAACTCCGATTCTTTAGAATTCATCACAAAAGCAAGATAAGCTTCATATCCCTTTCTTATGTATCTCTGAGCAGACATGAAAGAAATCATTACAAGCAATCTGTCCTGTTCATCTGATTCAACACGAAGAGTATCCCCATTTTTACATTTCAATTCAATAAATTTCCTTCCACAATTTACTATCACATCATGAGCAGTTAACCAATCCATACCGACGGCAATAACATGAGATTAGCCGGAAAATAATAACATCTAATCATCAAAGGGCAATCTTTACATACTTTGTCAACTAACACACATTTGCCTAGGGGATTTGACACTTTTATCACAAATTCTGTAAACTCTACAGACATGTTCATACTAGATGCTAATTTCATACAAACATATGAGTGGGTAGATCCCGGATCAATTAAAGCAACAACATGAGTATCATAGAGAGAAAATGTACCCATAATCACATCAGGGGATGACGCCTCTTCGCAAGCACGAATAGCATAAGTCCTCGCACGTGCTCTACCCTCAGATCTTGCAGTCTGCTCTCTAGGTGTACTCTTACTACTTGTTCCATTTCCCAGATTTCTCTGTGGTCTCCCTCTAGTAGTACTTCTCGATCTTGCACTCTGAAATTTCTCATTTTCAACCATCTCAGGGCATTCTCTAATAAAATGATCTTGGGATCCACACTTGAAACAAGCTCTCTCATGTGCTCGGCACTCACCGGGGCGACGTCTGCTACACTAGGAACATTCCTGTCTACTTGGTCGAGCATTACCAACACTAGCATTTGAAGTGGTCTGAGCTTTAGAACCCATATACTGTTTAACTTTAGTTCTAGAATGCCCACAAACAATCGAATATCTTCATTTAATCCATCCTCAAACCTTTTACACATAATGGCTTCAGTGGATACACACTCCCGAGCTTATTTACTGAGCCTTACAAACTCACGTTCACATTCAGTTACCGTCATTGTACCTTGTTTTAGCTCATGGAATTCCTTTCTTTTCTGGTCGATGAACCTTTGGCTAATATACTTCTTTCGAAACTCTTCTTGGAAAAATTCCCAATTAATTTTCTCCCTTGGTACGACCGACACAAGGGTATTCCACCACTGGTAAGCCGAATCTCTTGGGAGAGACACGACACACTTCATAAACTCTTCGGGTGTACAAGATAGTTCATCAAACACTCTGCTAGTATTTTCAAGCCAAAATTCTGCTCTTTCCGAATCATCATCCTTATTAGCTCGAAATTCCTCAGCTCCTTGTTTTTGGATTCTATCAACAGGGGGCTTTTCCCTTCTTACCACTTCTACAACTTGAGGAGCTAAAAGGGTAGGCTGAGGAATAGGTGGGGGAGGAGAGGGTTGCGTGTTCGGGTTCGTTCGAACGAACTCCGTATACCAGGCATTCATCATGTGGAGAAAGGCTTCCCTAGCCTCTTCTCCTCTTCTCTAGCTCACAGTCATTGGTCTATTCTCATTTTAAGTTGGCACCGTCCCTTAGGCAGGGGCCGGCGCGTTACTCTCTACACCATCCGCTACAGCTCTGTCAGGATCCATTTACTATATGAAAGCATAATTTAAATCGTCAGGAGTCGTCACACTATCATTATGTAAATACTCATATGTACGACATGTATAGCTAGACTCATGCTTACACTACGTTAGTCCGAGAATCGACTAAACCATAGCTCTGATACCACTAAATGAAACACCCCTTACCCGTATCCAACACCGGAACAGGGTACGAGGCATTACCGAACTTAACATACTTAATCATACAATATCGGGCCATAAAATTTCATTCATACTTAAGAATCCTTCATTCATACTCATAATGTCTCTATTATAGGTCTACTAGACCCGAAACATACATATAGATTGGTTCGGGACTGAACTGGAAACTTACGAACACTTAAAAAGTTTTTACTTAAAACAGGGCCACACGCCCATGTGAGAGAAGTGACATGCCCGTGTGACATATCACACGGCCGTGCTTCAGGCCGTGTCCAAAATAAGAGACATTCTATTTATGACGTCAGCAAACCCTTAGGGGCACACGGGCAAGCCACATGCCCGTGTGCTGAACCGTGTGACGAACTGAATTTTTCGCAAATTAGATGCAGGGACACACGACCATGCTACACACCCATGGGGCAGACCGTGTGTCACACACGGTCTAGACACACGCCTGTGTCTCTACCCGTGTGGACAAATGCAAGGCTATCTACCAAGCCATTTGCCACCCTGAAAAACAACCACACTTATACTATTTCTAGCAACACATGACATAACAATAATACACCTTAAATATCCACCATCAAGACATCCACAACTTGAATTCCACTACATTCATCATGCTTATACTTCATACTTTACTCACACAATTGCAGAAACTTGCACTTTATGAATTTCATCATCATTGAATAAATATAACTTAACTAGTTTTGGCCAATTCCAATGGCCGTTTACAAAATGAATAGAGTAACATTAATAGCCAACACCTTGGCTAACCAATTTGACATATAACAAAATGACCAAGTTCCTATACATGCCATACACAAAATAATCAACTTTACTATACCAAAAGAATGGTTTGATAGTGTGAGCCGAACTTCGACGTCCTACGATTCCTGAGCTAGCTTGGCGATACTACAAGGAAAGGGAAAAGAGAGGGGTAAGCATAAAGCTTAGTAAGTTTGCATGAAATAAATAGCAACATAAGATCTTATGATAACATTCATACATTACATTGAGTAATAACTCAAATTATCAAGCACATTGACATAACTTACTCATGCTTACTCTTACCAATCATATAACACATATCGAACTCATTTCTCGTAAGGTTCTTATATACTCCTGTATCACTTCATCACATAACTTTAGCACTTTTACATCTTGAACATAAACTTAGCTCTTTACCCCGTTGAACCACTTGGAATATCGAAGGATACTCGAACTCGTCATTCACATAATACGATGCCAATGCCATATCTCAGATATAGTCTTACATGGGATCACTTCTTGATACCGATGCCATATCCTAGATATGGTCTTATACGAGATCTCTTATCGATGTCGATGCCATATCCCCGATATGGTCTTATACGAGATCGTATATTGATGCCATGTCCCAGACATGGTCTTACACGATTTCATACCGAAGCCAGGTCCCAGACGTGGTCTTACATGAGATTACTACACGATGTCGATGCCATATCCCAGATATGGTCTTATACGGGATCTTCTTTCGGTGCCGAGGCCATGTCCCAGACATGGTCTTATACGGGACCTCCTTAATCTCATGTCGTGACAATAGTATCCTTTCCCTTCCTAAGGTTCAACCGGAACTTCAACTTAATAAAATTTCATCATACTTTCATCGGGACTTCATTAACAAATTTAATAAAAAATATTATACATTTTTCATGATATCAAGAATTTAAAAGCATAATGACATTATGTCGATTTATTACAAACAAACTTACTTACCTCGGTACCAAAATATGTTTAGTTGTTCGATTTAGTCCACCACTTTGTTCTTTCCTCGGTTTCAATCCGGACTTCGTGTTTCTTGATCTATAATGACAATTTCACTTATTTAATGATCACATTGACTAAAATAACTCGTATATCACACTTTGGAAAAATTATAGTTTTACCCCTAAACTTTCGCATATTTACAAAATGGTCCTTAGGCTCGTATAATGAAATGTACTCATTTCCTTGGTTACCCAAGCCTAGAAGAACATTTATTGAGCTTATAACAGCTCACCCTTTCCTTCAAAACTGATTTTTACTACACATTTTTATCACTTTTACAACTAGGTCCTTTTCATGAATTTTCCATGAAAATCACTTAAAAAAAGATGTTTATCATACATCAAACTTTCATATTCCTCCATTAAAAATCAAAATACATGCATATCATACGTGGGTAAATTTTTGAACATGATCCCTAGCTTAAAATATAGCTAGAAATAGCTAAACTGGGTTACAAGGATCTCAAAAATACGAAAAACATCAAAAACGGGGCTAGGAGGTACTTACAATCAATCTTGAAAGTTGAAGAAACCCTAACTATAGAGTCCTTGAAATTTTCGGCCAAGCATGGAGAAGATGGACACCATTTTTGACTTCTTTTTCCCTTTTTATTAACTTATTAACCAAATGACCAAAATGCCCTTAAGGCCCCTTTCTTAAGATTTTTCCTTCCCATGTCTATTTTTGTCCATCATAAGATATAATGGTCTAATTGCTATATAAGGACCTCTAATAAATTGTCTGATGCTATCTCATACTTGAATCTTCTAGAATCTCATATTTTTCAACCTTTGCAATTTAGTCCTAATGAATAAATTGATCACTAAATAATAAAATTTCTTCATGAAATTTTCACATAAGCATGCAAACTTGTCATAGATCAGACAAAAGTCATAAAACACATGTCTCTACTTTAGATTTATGGTCTCACAACCACTATTCCGATTAGGCCCTAAATCGGGCTGTTATAGTGGCAGTTCAATGATCCATCGCGCGAATTTTATTTCTACAGTATGTGAGCCAAGATTATAAAACCCCAAGAAGGCAATGTGATACATTCCCGAACTAAAGACTTAGAATGGGACCCAGATAATTTGGGACAATTTATAAAACATTTTTCAAGGGTTGTAAATGGACTTTTCAGATTGTTTAATTTTTGGGACTTTTTAATCTTTGTGTTTGCTTGTTTGGTTAAAATTGCTGCTTGAATTATATGATACTGCTTATACAAACTAATGAGACATTGTGCAGCTAGTAGAGCCTGCTGAAATTTGGGTCCACCTTATTCCACTGATTGTATGGCTTATTGTTTGATTTAGAAAAACATGCTCTTAGGACTAAATACTTGTATGAAATATTCTATATATGTATGGTGAGTATGGATGGTTGGTGTGAATTGTAGATGTTTAACGAAGAGTCACCTCGGTGGCTAATGTGTCACTCGAAATTTGGGTCGGACTGTCTTGACTGGGTTTGGGTGTCACATTTAGTGGTATTAGAGCCATGTTTACATATATATAAGATAATAATATAAATAAATGGGTTTTTATAAATAAATAAAAGTTTTAACTTTTTAGGATAAAAATAATCTAGAGTGAAAATTAGTTGTAAATGGGGTAGGAACATGAAAACATTGCCTTCTTGAAAATGTTTTCTTAAAAAAATTACTTTGGATCACTTGCCACTTTTCACTTTCTCATTTTTATTTAAATTAAAGTAAATAATAGTTAATGATGCCTCCTAGACGTGGGCGTCCGGCTGCGAATGCACCAGTAGAACCACCTCCGGGACAAGTTGCACTTGGAAGTGGTTTCGAGCCCTTAGTCCAAGCACTGATTGGGGCATTCCAAACTATAGCTGGTGGAACCCTACCCCAGCTACTAGAGGTTTGCCACTCAAACGACTCTAAGCCTTAGGTGGTAAAGAATTTCAGGGAGCAAAAGGAGCTGATCTGACGATTGCTAAATATTTGTTGGAGAGTGTTTAGAGGATTCTTGAGCATATGGGATGCTCGAGTGAGGATAAATCAGGTTGCACCGTATCCTTACTAAACAGTGAAGCTCATCGCTGGTGAAATACAGTAAAGAGGGGGACCACTACTGATCATTTGACTTGGGAGTTCTTTTTGGAGTCCTTTCGAAAGAAGTACTTGGGAGAGCAGTACCTATATACAAAGAAGAGAGAGTTTTTGGATACGGTTCAGGTAACCATGTCCATGGCTGAGTATGAGTTCGAGTTTGTGCGGCTCAGCTAGTATGCTCCAGATATGGTGTTCTTTGAGAGGGAGAGGTGTAAGAGGTTCTGATTTGGGCTAAATCAGGATATTCGAGTATACCTAGTAGCATAGAGCGTATAGGTCTTCGATGATTTGGTAGAAAGGGCTAAAGATGTGGAGGAGACGCTGGCCAAGCCACCTAGATTGGTTACCACTGAGACTAAGAAGAGGGGTTCCGACAGGTCAGAGTCATCGGGGAGGCCAGACAAGAGAGGTCGAGAGATTCAGAGGTCCAATAGGAATGATCAATGAGATTCTCGTTTGAGTTAGGCCAGACTGCAAAGTACAATAGTAGTTGCTTCGACTGGACAGCTAGGTTTTCAATATGTTAACATTGCGAGCGTAAGCATCCAAGAATGTGCTGGAAGGTGTTTGGGGCATGTCTACACTACAGGTCAAAAAAGCATCGAATTCATAACTTCCCTATGAGAGATGAGATGGCCCAAAATGTAGTATCTACTAGAGGCCAAGGCCGAGGTCGTGGTGGTAATGGGAGACCAATGGGTTAGAGATCAGTCGCCCATACTATAGCTGCATTGACCGAGTCGGGTGGACTTGCTCGTGTTTATGCTGTGAGGGAGCCACAAGAGCGCTCGACGACACTGATAGATCCGGGTTCTACTCATTCATATATTATGAGCGATTTGGTGGGCGAGTTGGGGATTCTGGTAGAAACCATTAATCATGGAATGGTAATGACGAGTTCGCTAGGAGCAAGTTTTTGGTCGACCGGGTGTATCGAAGGTGTCTGTTGGCAGTGCAAGGATACATTTTTCCCATGGATCTGATGGAGCTGTAGTTTCATGAGTTTAACGTAATTCTCGGGATGGATTGGTTGACAGAGCATGGGGCAAGAATTAATTTTGAGACGAAGCGTCTTAGGTTGAGAGTCGAGGGTGGATTGGAGATTGTAGTCATGGGAGAGAGACCCAAATTCTTCTCTATTGTGGTGTCCATGACTAAGGCTGAAAAGCTTATTAGTAATGGTTGTGAAGCTTACTTAGCCTATGTGCTTAATTCTGGGAGTAAAGGTTTGGGTGTTTAGGATATCCGTGCTGTGAAGGATTTTCCTGACATTTTTCTAGAGGAGTTACCTAGTTTACCGCCAGATCGGGAAGTTGAGTTTGGTATTAGAGTTTATCCTGGCACCACACCGGTGTCTATTACACCTTATCGCATGGCACCGAAAGAACTCAATGAGCTGAAGATCCAGTTACAAGAACTATTGGATTGAGGGTTTATCTGACCGAGCGTATCTCCTTGGGGTGCACCAGTGTTATTTGTAAAGAGGAAAGATGGTATCTTGAGATTGTGTATTGATTATCGACAGTTGAACAAGTTAACTATCAAGAATAAGTATCTGTTGCCTCGTATTGATGACCTATTTGGTCAGTTCAGGGGAGCGATGGTGTTTCTGAAGATTGATTTGAGGTCTGGGTATTATCAAACCAAAGTGAAAGAGGCTGATGTCCTAAATACTGTGTTCAGGAATCGATACGGGCATTATGAGTTTCTGGTTATTCCGTTTGGATTGACGGATGCACCTACAACGTTCATGGACCTAATGAACTGAGTTTTTCACTCATATCTGGATCAGTTCATAGTTGTTTTATAGATGATTTTCTCGTGTATTCCCGTACCGAGGATGATCACGATGCACATCTACGGGTTGTTTTTTATATTTTGCAAGAGAAATAGCTGTATATGAAGTTAAGTAAGTGAGAGTTCTAGCTTTGGAAAGTGATGTTTCTCGGGCATGTGGTGTCTTTTGAAGGGATTCGTGTGGATCTGAAGAAGGTTGAGGCTATTCTAGAGTGGAAGCAGATGAAGAGCGTTACTAAGGTCCGTAGTTTTTGTGGATTAGCAGGGTACTATCGTAGATTCGTTGAGGGGTTCTGTATTATAGCTGCACCCTTAATGAAGCTACTTCAGAAGAATGAGTCATTTGAGTGGACTGAGGAAACACAAAGATGTTTTGATAAGCTGAAAATAATATTGACCGAGGCACCAGTATTGGTTTAACCTAAGTCTGGAAAAGAGTATGTTGTCTATAATGATGCGTCGTATATAGGACTCGAATGTTTATTAATGCAGGATGGGAAGGTGGTAGCATATGCTTCGAGACAGTTGAGGCCACATGAGCGTAATTACCCAACCCATGATTTGGAGATAGTTGCTGTAGTCTTTGCACTCAAGGTTTGGCGTTACTATCTTTATGGTGAGAGGTGTGTTATCTACACCTATCACAAGAGTCTTAAGTATCTCTTATCCCAGAATGAGCTGAACTTGAGATAGAGGTGCTGGATTGAGTTGCTAAAGGACTATGATTGTGTGATTGAATATCACCTAGCAAAGCGAATGTGGTTGTTGATGCTTTGATTCGAAAGTCG
This sequence comes from Gossypium sturtianum, assembly GCA_025698515.1. Classification (NCBI taxonomy): domain Eukaryota; kingdom Viridiplantae; phylum Streptophyta; class Magnoliopsida; order Malvales; family Malvaceae; genus Gossypium; species Gossypium sturtianum. Next base: position 102,733,808 of record CM046944.1, read on the forward strand.
ATGGTTGAATTGCGAGTCATGTTTGCACGGTTGAGTTTAACCAGTGATGGTGGGTTGTTGGCCGAGCTTCAGGTGAAGCTAACTTTTTCTAGTCAAATTAAGGAGAGGCAGTTAGTGGATGAGTTCTTAGTGAAAAAGACTCAGTAAGTTGAGGATGGTAGTGGTGGAGAGTTTGAGCTGAACTCCAATGGTATCTTGAGTTTTCGTGGGAGCTTATGCGTTCCTATTGATAAAGAACTTAGGCATTCGATTCTTACTAAGGCGCATAGTAGCCCCTATGCTATGCACCCTGGTAGTATTAAGATGTATCGGGATCTTAAGGAGTTGTATTGGTGGCCTGGATTGAAGCGGGATGTTACCGATGTAACACCCCTTACCCGAGTTCTACGCCGAAACTGGGCCCGAGGTGTTACCGAACTCAAACCACTTGATCGCCACTTAGGCTCGTCGTAACTACTCTCTGAAGTCATCTCAACAACCTCATTCTTGACTTACGAGGCCTCACTCATACACACGAGGGCTCTCGAGACTAAACCGGAACTTTTTCCAATCTTAATTTTTTTTCTCTTTTATACAGGTCTCACACGCCCATGCAAGATTAGACACGCCCGTGCATAGACATACACGCCCATGTCCCCAGACCGTGCCTAAAAACTCAGTATTCTGCCAAATTGCCCACGGCCAAGGCACGCCCGTGCTTCCCAATCGTGGTGAATTCTGACTTCCCACACACGGCCTCAAAGCCTAGTCACACGCCCGTGTGGCTAGCCTGTGGACTATCCTGACTTAAAATGTTAACATGCAGGGGACGCACGGCCACAGGACACGCCCGTGGGCTGACCGTGTGTCACACATGGCCTAGACACACACCCGTGTGTCTAACCACATGGTCAAGAACAAGGCTAAGTGCCAAGTTCTTTTCACCCCTCCAACATACACAACATATATTCAACCAACACAATCATAATCAACTCAATTTGGATTGCAATCTCACATAGACAACTATGACTTTTCATATAATATAATAGCCAACAACCATGGCATTGTACAAAATAAGCTATCCATCTAAAGGCCAACACATCTTAGCCATTAACAACAAAATTTACTAACTTATCTAGCCCCTATACATGCCATATACAAAACATTAAGTTTCATGTACCAAAGTGTGCTGATATGTGGGCTATCTTCTGATGATCCTCGTATCTCGATTCAACGCTTTTAATCTATAAGACAAGGGAAAAGAAAGGGAGTAAGCTTTGAGCTTAATAAGTTTACACATAAACAAATAAGCATCATAGTATAAGCTAAACAACAATTAGCATTATACTACCAAAAGCAATGAACAACTATGCTTACTCTTTCTAACCCTTACCACATTTCCAACACATCATGAGTCACATACTCATAACCATCAAAATGCACCCCTGCATTCTATGTCACATTTACATAATATACAACACATCATTATTTCTCGTAATACATCCACACAGTTTATCGACACAACTTATCCACACAGCCTATCCACACAGCTAGTTCATATAGCTAATCCACACAGCTATTACACACAGCTAATACACACAGTTAATCCACACAACCAATATCTCAGTGGTTTCGCACTTAGCACACCACAATTGATTAATAAGGTGGTATCGCACTTAGCCTACCACAAAGGTATTCATAGTGATTCAATACATAGCTCACCAAACGATATACCTCAAATAGCATCACACATAGCTAGCTCATCGTCAATATGCATTAGGATGGTATCGCACTTAGCCCACCATCTAGCATTATCACAACACATGCACAAGTCTACTTACTTAATCATTCTCGATCATACATTCATTCCATATTTTCTACTACATTCATCCCACATAGGTTCTCAAACATGCTACACACTAGCTAGCATTAACAAATTGTAAGTATGAATGCATTATTTATGCATAGACTTACCTCGATACTCAAAAGTATGGAAATATGCAATTTAGTCCACCACCTTGCTTTTGCCTCAGTTTCGATCCAGGCTTCGTCTTTCTTGATCTATAATGAATAATTCAGCTTATTCAATACACACATTGACTAAATTGACCCACATTTCATACTTTAGCAAAATTACTATTTTGCCCCTAAACTTTCTCATAATTACACTTTAGCCCCAAGGCTCGTAAAGTGATTTTTATTCAACTTTCTATCCTTTCATGCTTAGCCGAACCACTTACTCAACTAAAGGATTCATCAAATCTCACTAAATCACACATGTATGACCAAACTAAAGTTTTTCACAAACTAGTCCCTACATGCATTTTCATGGAAAATCACTTAGCAAAAGATGTTTCTACTACATCAAGCCTTCATATTCTTCCATAAAACATCAAAATACATGCATGTCATACATAGGTACATTTTTGAACATCCATAATAGCTCACCAAATAGCTAAAAATAGCTTACTCATGCTACTAGGACTTCAAAAATACGAAGAATATCAAAACCGGGCTTAGGAGCACTTACTAGCAAGCTTGAAAAGTTGAAAGAGCCCTAACAATGGCTTCTCAAATTTTTGGCAGCTAAAGGGGAAGAAGATGAATGAATTTGTCATCTTTTCACCTATTTTAATCACTTATTTGATAAATGACCAAAATGCCCTTTTTGATAAACTTCAAATTTTAACACATCCATGCCCATTTTTGTCCAAAAATTAGAATTTGGGTAAATTACTATTTAAGGACCTCTAATTAATAATCTAAAGCTATTTCACACAAATAGCTTCTAGAAACACACATTTTGCAACTTTTGCAATTTAGTCCTTTTGGACAATTCAACCACAATTCCACAAAATTACTTCATGAAACTTTCACACTAGCATGCATACATAATATAAACCTCAAAAACTCATTCATAACCCTCGTATTTGTGGTCTCAAACCACTATTCTGACTAGGCCCTAAACCGAGATGTTACAACCGACTTCGTGGGCCGTTGTATGGTTTGTTAGAGGGTGAAAGCAGAACATCAACATCCTTCGGGTTTGTTGCAATTGATACAAATTTTGGAATGGAAGTGGAAGAGGATCACGATGGATTTTTTTTGGGTTTGCCACTGACTTTGGTGAAGAAAGATTCGATTTGGGTAATTATTGATCGATTCTCGAAGAGTGCGTATTTTCTAGCAGTGCGTACTTATTACTCGATGGAGAGATTAGCTGAGTTGTAAGTGGCGAAGATAGTTCAACTTCATGGTGTACCGATTTTGATCATCTCTGATAGAGATCTGTGATTTACCTCTGGATTTTGGAGGAGTTTTTGGGGAGCTTTGGGTTCTAAGCTTAACTTTAGTACGACTTACCATCCCCAGACAGATGGTCAGTCGGAATGGGTAATTCAGATACTTGAGGATATGTTGCGCAGCTGTGTCATCGAGCTTGGTGGTAGTTGGGAGCGATATCTGCCTTTAGGGGAATTTGCTTACAATAATAGTTATCAATCGAGTATTCAGATGGCACCATTCAAGGCAGTATATGGTAGGAGATGTAAAACTCCTCTTTGATTCGGGAGACTGCGGAGAAGGTAAAATTGATTGGTGATAGACTGAAAGCCACTTCTGATAGGAAAAAATTGCAAATCTAAAACGTCGTGACATCGAGTTTCAGGTTGGGGATCCAGTGCTCCTTAAGGTTTCACCTTGGAAGAAAGTTCTAAGATTTGGACGAAAAGGGAAGTTGAGTCCGAGATTTATCGGGCGTTACGAGGTTATTAAGAGGATGGGATCAGTAGCATATCGACTCAAATTACCAGTTGAACTTGAGCGTATTCACGATTTATTTCATGTGTCTCTATTGCGTAAGTATCGATATGATCCGTAGCATGTTGTTTCGAGTAAGGAGATCGAGGTCCGACCTGGTCTTACTTATGAAGAGAAACCAATTGAGATCTTAGCTCATGAGGTTAAGGTGTTGCGTAATAAAATCATACCTTTGGTAAATGTTTTGTAGTGTAACCACAAGACTGAGGAAGCTACTTGAGAATCCGAGGATGTGATGAGACGATAGTATCCTTATCTATTCGGTTCAAGTAATTTCAAGGACAAAATTCTTTTAGAGGGGGAGGGTTGTCAAATCCTGGAAACCGGGTTGATAGTATTGGCATTAAATTATAGATTAAAAATAGAGTAAATAGAAAACACGTTAGTAATTAGGACTAAAAAGGAATAGAAGCTAAAGTAGAGAACTTAAATAGATAAATTAGGACTAATGGTTAGTGGGGGATTTATTAAAACAAAGGTAAAACTAAGAGGGATCTATAGGATAAATAAACCAATTTTATAAATAAATTTGACTATAAAAGCCAACACTGCTCATTTTCTTCCTCATATTTTAATTTTTTTTTATTTATTATTTTCTTTCTTTTCACACTTTCTTCACTTCAAAATTTGTTGCATCTGGTAGTTAATTTTCCTTCAAAATTTTGTTGCGCATTATATTTTCTAAGCAACCGAACACCATTTTTCTTCTTAAACTTTGGTTCGGTTATTGAGCGGACCACTCAGAAGTTCCGAGGGATAGAAAGATCGAAGGTAAACAATCTATTTTCATATCAAATCTTCATGAAATACTTTTGACTAGAGTATTTACGATATAGATAGGAATTATAATTTTTTTTTTTTTTGTAAATGTTTGGCTTAAAGAAAATAGTGGATCGAAGCTGGCAAAGCTATGAAATGTCTTCTAAAATGATTTTCAAAGAGCTTTAATAAAAATAAAGGTTTACGATCCGATTTAGCAAAGTTTTTAAGAAAACTTATAAATCGAAGGATTTTACTCTTGAGGAAGACGATGAACAATGATTATTTTTGAAAGAATAGAGTTTAGCGGGGTTACCTTTAATTAATAGTCTAGATCTGCAAATACATGTAAGTTAGACGGGTTAAAAGTTAGGAAATGAGGTAAGTATTAGAACAATAAAAATTTGTAGGAGATAACGTAAGTAGTGGGCTGTTGTTGAGTAGTGGATGAATTAAATTGTTTTAGACAAAATGTGATGTGTATTTGTTCATGCGAAGCTAAAAATACTGGGGGAGCATCAACTAACAGAGACAATGCAAGGAGAAGGTCACATAATCAACTTTGTGGTGAACCAAGGTTAATACTTTGTGTACTACACTTGAAAACGAGGTCGCGCACAACAGGAAGTCAAGTAAGACGTGCGAACCCTTTTATTTTATGTGTGAACCCTGGCATGTACATACGACCCCTACTAGATTTTCATGCGAACCCTGTGGTAATTTGATGTGAGCTCTGAGTTGTGATCTGTGAACCATGCTTTTAAATTGTGCGAGCCTATATGTGAGTGCGAGCTTAATGTTTAAAGCTTTGTGATATAATTGGTGCGAACTATTATATATTATATATAAATATAGGTGTTGTGGGTTTTAATTTATATAATATATATACATGTTGAAAAAAGGGTTTTGTCATATATTATAAATGCAAGCGGTGGTTTTATTATAAATAATATATATTATTTAGCTAAGTGGGTACGCATACTTATATAATAGATAACCATGATGTAAAAAAAGGGTTTTGTGCAATGAATGCATGCGCAGGATTCTTTATAAACAATATATATATATACATATCTTTGCACTAAATGGGTTCTTGTATTATTTAATATATAAATGTATACAGATGGTGTGTGAACTTTAAATCGATTATGCTGTATGTACCTACAATATTATGAAAACCTATTACATGCGAACATATGTCATATGTAAACCTTGTTATTTTATGCTTGATGTTTTGTATTTGAGAGCTTAATGCTTTGCGAACTATATTATGACGTGTTGTGGTACTACGAGCTCTGTTAAAATTGTGAGCCTAAAATGATGTAATCTGTAAATGTTTATTATTGTGATATGTTAGTATTATGAATTTTTGAAACCATTGGATATAGTTGACATGCTATAAGATTGTGAATGATCGCCCATATTATGTGATAAGGCATTATGGCCCGGTGATTCGATGGAGAAATAAGGGAATGTCGAGCAATGCTCCATTCACCGAGGAAAGTAAGGGTGTTTTTTATGGAGAGTGTGAGCATTCGTGCTACACTTATATGGCGATTTGAGTGACTCTATGAGTCTTAGGGTGTGTTTGGGAGATCCGTTTATCAAATGAGTATATTATTTAATTATGTTTCCTTTCACGGATTTCTAATATATCACTAAACTAAACGGGGTTGATTATATGTGAATTAATGACATACGTATTGTTTGTATGTGAATCACCTACATGTAAAATTGTTTATGTGTGAACTGTTATATGCGATCTGTCTGTAAGTGAGTTGTTTGGTATGTGAATTATTGATGTGTTTTCTTGTGTTGTACGCATGTGTATTCACTAAGCTTTCCCAAGCTCATCCCTTTACTTTATTTTCGCTTTTAGATAAGTAGTGCGTGAGATAGCGAAGAAGGTGGCAATTCAGTGATCCATCGCACAAATTTTCTTTCTACAGTATGTGCGCTGAGCTTATAAAACCTTAAGAAGGCAATGTGGGACATTCTGGGTTAGAGACTTAGAATGGGACCTAGATAATTTGGGACAATTTATAAAACATTTTTCAAAGGTTGTAAATGGACTTTTCGGACTGTTTAATTTTTTATACTTTTTAATATCTGTGTTTGCTTGTTTGGTTAAAACTACTGCTTGAATTATATGATACTGCTGATATGAAATAACGAGACATTTTGCAGCTAGTAGAGCCTGCCAAAATTCAGGTATACCTTATTCCACTGATTGTATGACTTATTGTTTGATTTAGAAAAGCATGCTCTTAGGACTAAGTAATCCCTCAACAAGAACAACATTACTCAACCTTCTCACATATGCAAAACATTCAGTTAACATCAACCACCAACGCCAATTATCATACCATATTGGCATCAAGTAACCCCTCAACAAGAACACTTTAGTCTATACAAATCAACTTACAAATGTACCTCATATATGTACACAAATAACATCTCCATTTATACCTTCTATATCATTGAAATCATGTACACATTTCTTATCCATTCTTTTCTATACTAATCACCTATGCATCTAGTCATTCTCAAGAATAAACAAACCATTGGCTTTCATCACCATACACACAAACATATATATATATATTGAGATACAAAACATGTAAACATAATATGCACCTTCAAGACCATTATCAATCATGTAAAACACTTATACATACCAACCTATGTACATAACATGTAACAATTCAAAATACAAACTACATTCAAGATTGACCAAAAACAAATCACCTATATACATGCCAGAAAATCGAGCTTCAAACGTTAAAAGATTACCAAGTCAACAACATGATAGTGTGAGCTTCTCGATGATCTACCTGACATGTTCTGCAAGTTGGAAATCTACAAGGAAAAGGAAACAAGAGGGTAAGGATTACAAATGCTTAGTAAGTTAATTGATATTTAAACAACATCTTACTTCATTTTACTATTTAACACAACAAGCTATTCAACTGGATAATTTTGCCTAAACATTGCAATCATAAATCAACAAGGTGAGTTCATCATATAATTAAATCCTATAGTAATTCGAACTTTACAAATTTCAATTCGATTTAATACCAATCGCATGAAATCAACAACTTAATATTATTTCCATAATTCAATCAACATTTCAATTTATAAATACTAGTAATAGTATCAATAGTACCACCTAAACCAATGTATACATGATTCAATTAATCAATCTAAAGAATATACCATAGTAACATTTTAGTATCATTGATGTTATAATTCTAATCGTTTCATATTATACGGTATATCAACATGTCATTTTCCAAATTACAATGCCTGATTCATCATAAATTCATAACGGCCCTCCAGCTCATAAATCCAGTTTGCATGATCTTTATATTACAAAATAACATTACCAATCCAATTATATATATCATTTATCATATATCACATTCATATCGCTATTAACCTGACTCAGACTCGAACGGATACACGGATCCAACCAATCACACCAATTTAACATCCAGTGCATATTGGATAAATTTGAAATAGTAAGTTGTGCCCAACGCTGGTCGGTTTAACTAACAATTAGGTGTGCCCAGCACTCATCGACTCATAGTTGTAATAACCCTAAACTCTTCATATCCTATGACATACCAACTATATCTAACTCAATTTCCATTATATGCCAATTTCTCAATTCAATAATATTGTTCAATAGCCAATCAATTTTGCATTTACATCAATAAATAATAATTCTCAAATCAATTCAATTTAGTCATTACCATAAACAATCGATCAATTTCATACTGATATGGTTTGACTAGTTATAACCAACAATCAATTCATTTTTCTCTCAGATTTAAATTCATCATATTAAATTTATCCATCAATTTATCATTTCTCTACGATTTAGTCCATGACTCACCCGTTGTACTACGTTGTGAACAATTCAAACTACTATCAAACAATTACAAATTCACAAATTAAATGTAAAACAATTTAAATACAATCATACTATGTGCACTTACTTGAAAAAAAAAAGCAAACGGTTAACTCTCTAAAGACTAATAAGCAAATTCACCATTTTCCTCGATTAATTCTGATTTGGTCCAATTCCTGTAATTCCAACCTTTTTATTTCATCCTATTATAAACATATATCAACTTTATTTCATCATTCGGATGCCCCTAAAGTTTTGCATTTTATTCAATTTAGTCCCAAAAACTGAAACTATCATAATTTTCATATTTAAGCCCTGCTTTCATTCCAATTTCAATTTCATCCCTGTACAACCCTCTATATTCAATAATTACAGAAATTTCATGTCAATTTCAAAATATTTTCATTTTAGTCCCTAAACTCAAAACTAACAAATTTCACTTTACAAATTAGTCCTATTACATTTCTAAGCTTCAAATCTTAACATTAAATATAAAAAAACCATAAATGAAAATATTTTAAAACTTTAACAGTTTTGAAAATGGAGGTACGATTTAGCTAAATCAAGTTACAACAATATCAAAACCATAAAATTTACAAAAAATGGGTTTAGAAACCACTTACATGCAAAGGGCGAAATGTTTAAAGAATTTGGAACTTTTCTTTCAATGGTGATATTTCGATGGTGAATGGTTGAAAGGAGAAGATGACAACCTTTTCCTTAGTTTATTCTTATTATTTTAACCTTTAATAATATTTTATTTAAATTTTAATCATTTATTTCACCAAAATTACACATCTACCATCCACTATTATGTTAAGGTGCTCAATTTGTCATTTTAACCCTTGAAATATCACCATATAAACCTTTTTAACTAATAAAACCAATAGTGGTTGATTTTTATGGTTTTTACGATTTAGTCCTTATACCTTAATTAGTCACTAATTAGGTAAAATTACTTATCCAAACTTCAATTCACCTATGAAACAACTCCATAAATTTTTAATAAAAATATTTACAAACTCAGTTTACAGAAATGAGGTCACGATACCTCATTTTCCAAAATCACTAACTTTAGGGTTGAACCATTTATACTTTTAATAACTGTTCGATTGATAAAATTCATCATATCAAAATTCAATATAACACTATAATAGACTAATAAATACTAATTAATAATATTTATTGACTCGATCATCGTAATACAAGATTTTGAAACTGCAGTTTTTGGTATCACTGAAAACAGATTGTTACAATATAGACATTTTTTATATGTTAAATTTGTTGCTATAACTTTGGAAATATGTCTAACATGTTTGGTAGTATTTTGAGGCATGTTTGCATTACTCAAGAACTCACTTTTTTGCATTTTCTACAGGTATGTTCAAGATAGGATGAACATGTCTCGAGATAGGACAAACTGATAAACCATAAAAGTAACACATTTTAATCTCATGCTTAGCATGTTTTTGGATGTTTATTTATATAATTTGGTGAACTCGATGCTCCTAATCCTTCAAATTCATGTTTCTATACTTAGGAGAGCATAGGGAAGCGAAAGGAGCAGAAAACGGGCCAAAACCGGACAAAACAGGCCATCTTAAGGATCCACACAGCCAAGCCAGAACCACATGGGCGGGGCACATGCCCGTGTGAACCACACGGGCTGGACACACGCCCGTGTGCCAGCCCGTGTCCATCGAGAGCCATGTAAATTCTCACACGGCCTGGGCCTCCTCACACGGGCTAATCACACGCCCGTGTCCCTGTCGCACCCTACTTCGTTTTCACGCGAAAAAAGCTAATTTTTAGGGTTTTTGAACCTTCTAAAGTCTATAAATACACGCCAGAAGAAGACCTAAAGGGGCACGCAGAGTAGAACGAAGAAATTACTCGAAGGAAGCCATCAGAATCATCTCGGAAGTAGATCCACTCCAAGATTGAAGATCTCCATCAAGTTCCTTAGAAGTTTTTGGGTTCTTTATGTCTTGTTGTTTTCTTGATTCTAAGATGTTTTCCTTTTACGTTATGAAGTAAACTCCCTAAATACCTAGGGAGGATGAAACCTATGATGAATTTTATTATTTAATTATCTGAATTACATGATAAATACTTGTTCTTGTTCTTAATTATGTGTTCTTAACCCTTGCTTTAATATTTTCAGGATATTAATTCAAGTTTAATATGCTTATTCAGTGGAGAAAAAGTCCCTGTTTAAGAGAAGATCTAGCATAATTAAGCAGAGTTGATTGCAACCCTAGAAATAGGACGACATAAATCTGCCGGATTAGAGTCAAATCTAATAAGGGAATCCACAAATCGAGTTAATGCGACGATAGGGGTTTTAATTAGAAAGAGATTTCAATTAATCAACCTAGAGTCAGTTGTTCTTAGTCTCGAAAGAGATATTAACATAATTCAGGGATTTCTACAGATCAAGTCAAGTGAATAAATCGTTTAATTCAGAGTTAGAATAATAAGTGAAGTCTAGGTGGATTCTTCCTTGGGTATTGTCTTTATTCATTGGTTTATTTCGATTACTTTCTTCACTCTCTGCTGCGTTCATAGTTAATTAGTTACTTAGAATTTAGGTTAAAATAAATCCCCTTAATTATTAGGCTAAATAATAGAAAGATAGTTATTACTAGTAATTTTAGTCCTTGTGGATACGATATTCCGGACTCACCATACCTATACATCTGTTCGATAGGTGCACTTGCCTTTGTCAAATTTTTAGTTAGTTTCAAGCCCATCAAGTTTTTGGCGTCGTTGCCGGGGACTAAAATATTAGGAACACTCAATTTTTATTGCTTTAGCCATTTTTTATTTTTATTGAAATTTATTTTTTATTTTAATTCACTAACTTTTCTTTTATTCGCTTCTGGCAGGTATTTTTAGTTTATGACTAGAAGGAACCCGTCAGGACCATTACTTTTTGACAGTGAGATTGAAAATACAGCTCGCATAAATCATAGAGAAATAAGGCGAAGTGTACAGTATATAGAGGAAGAGCAAGAGGACGATACTAATACTACCGAGGAGATGGCTGATAATAATCCGCTACCTCCTGTGGTTGCTGCAAATCCTACTCCTCGTATTATGTACGACTATGCTAAGCCTAATTTGACTGGGGCTGAGTCGAGTATTGTGAGGCCTGCTGTTGCTGCAAAGAACTTCGAGCTGAAGCCAAACACTATATAGATGATCCAACAATGTGTTCAGTTCGATGGTTTACAGGATGAGGATCCTAATACCCATTTAGCCAACTTCCTAGAATTTTGCGATACTTTCAAAATTAATGGCATTTCTGATGATGCCATTCACCTTTGGTTATTCCCTTTTTCGTTAAGAAATAAAGCTAAACAGTGGTTGAACTCGTTACCACGAGGTTCTATCACTACTTGGGAACAAATGACCGAAATTTTTTTATTAAAATATTTTCCGCCCGCTAAAACGGCAAAGTTGAGGAATTTAGATGCCCAACTCAGTTACATATTTTTAAAGGAGCTTCTGGCAAACAAACAGAAGTTAGATGATGCGTCGCATGTGGAGCTAAACACAGTCTGCTCAGCCATTTTACAGAATAAACTACCCAACAAACTAAAGGATCCAGGGAGTTTTACTATTCCTTATTTAATTGGTAGTTTAGATGTTAACAATGCCTTGGCTGATTTAGGGGCGAGTATTAACGTCATGCCCTATAAAATGTTTAAGCAACTAGGTCTTGGGAAACCTAAACAAACTAGGATGAGCATTCAACTAGCATATAAAACTATTAGATTTCCTACGGGTATTGTTGAGGATGTGCTTTTAAAAGTTGATAAATTTATATTCCCAGTTGACTTTGTTGTTCTAGACATGGATGAGGACAGTGATGCACCTTTAATCTTAGGACGACCATTTATAGCAACTGGTAGAACTATCATTGATGTTGGCACAGGTGAGTTGACACTTCGTGTAGGGGATGTCACGATTAAAATCCGATCTCGTGATTCTGTTAAGATATCTAGTGATCGAGATGAGTTTACGAGTTCTGTTAATAACGTTGTAGCTCAAACTTCTTTGCAGGAAATCCCTAGGAAGAAAGTGATGGAGCCGCATTCTATCCTATGTGACAAACACAGAATGACTCATGAGGAGCGAAGGCTTCGAATCGATGAACTAGACGAAGGGAGGACACATGGCAAGGAAAACCTAAGAATACACGAGGAAAAACCGAAGCAACTCCATGACGAGCTTAAAGGTGGAACAAATCACTTCAAGGTTGGGGACCAGGTACTGTTAGATGAAACCGACCCTCGAATAACCACTTCGAAGCTTAATGCCAACGGAGCGTCTCCTTTTACGGTACTCAATGTCTTTCCATATGGAACAGTCGAGGTAACTCATTCTAATTTTGGCACTTTTAAGGTAAATAATACTCGACTCAAACCGTATGTTGTTAGAATTAATAGCGAGAAAGAGGAGTTTTGACTCTGTGAACCACCGTAACTAAGCGAAAATGAGGTAAGTCGAGCTTAGACTCTAAATAAGCGCTTCTCGGGAGGCAACCCGAGTATTAATTTCCTAATTTACTAATTATAATTTATAACATTTTCAAAATATATTAAAAAATTGGTGTTTTAAAACCTACACGGCTTGGACACACGGGCGTGTCCCTGGCCGTGTGGATCTTGGGACTTAGTTTTTAAAATTTAAAGAAACCGACAGAGGGCTCCACGGGCACGACACACGGCCGTGTCAAAATTCTACACGGGCGTATCTTAGGCCGTGTGAAAACTGGAGCTTGATTTTTTTTTCAAATTTTTAAAATTTAAAACAAGTCAGAGGGCTCCACGGGCAACAAACACGGCCATGTGTGCGATCACATGGGCATGTGGACTTCCACACGGGCGTGGGAGAAGCGAATGACTTTGCAAACGGCCATGCGACGCGGCCATGTGGACCACACGGCCTGGACACATGGATGTGTCCAAGGCCATGTGAAAACTAGGCGTTGCAAATCGCGACGAACACGGGCTAGGGGCTCTACCACACGGGCGTGTGATGTAACAGCCCGATTTAGGGGCTAGTCGGAACAGTGATCTCAGAATCACTAATTCGAGGTTAGAGAAAATTATTTTCATGATATGTTATGTATTATAACATGTTTATAAGGATGCATGAAAATTTTGGTGCCTTAATTTTAGCGATTTCTAGCTAAATTGTGAAAAAGGACTAAATCGCATAAAGTGTGAAAGTTCTATTTTAATTGCTAGAGGTACCAAAAAGCTATGGTTTATAAATTGGAGGTCCCAAATGTGCAATTAAGCCATGGGAATTAGCTTGGCCGTTCAAAGAAGACAAAGGGGACAAGGGCATTAAATGTTGTCATGTTTGGTATTTAAAAAGAAATAAAATAAGATGAAATAAGCAAAAAGCTATCATCTTTTTATTTTATTCTCTTCTTCAACCGAAAATATAAGCCATGGGAGGGGTTTGAAAGCTTCAAATTTCAGCAAGCTTTACTCCATTCAAGTAAGTGATTTTGATGCTTATTTTTGATGAAAATTACATTTTTTGAGTCCCCAAAGCTTAAGCTAGCTAATGGGAGGATTTATTTGCAACATGGTTGAAAGTATAGGGACTTGCCATGAGAGTTTTTATTTTGTTTGATGAGTTTTTATTGAAGAAAATGAATGATAGGATGATGAGAAACAATTTTTGTGAAAGGTGTTGTCATAAAAACACCTATTTGGGACTAAAATGCAAAAGTTGTAATTTGTTCATTAAGGCATGAAATAGTTGGAATTGTGGATAGTTGTAAGAGGATTAAATGTTCAGCTAGGCTTGTTTAAAAATAAAATGTGATGAAAATTTATTTACGAGCCTAGGGGCAAAATCGTAATTTTGCCAAAGTGTAGGGGCAAAATAGTCATTTTTGCCTAAAGTGAATATAATGGTGTAATATAATTTATAAGTGATTAAATCAGTAAATTTCATTGTTCTAGATCAAAGAAAATGAGTTTTGGACCTAGAACGGATGAAATGAGAAATGTGGGCAAAAATGTCCCTTTTGGCCCTTTCGGCATCGAGGTAAGTTCATGTGCAAACGTTGTAATTACGTACGAGTTAATTTAACATTCTAATGTGGTATGGAATGTATATTTACCATATGAATGCATGAAATATCTTTTGATGAAATGTCAATAGAATTAAAATGTGTATAGCATGATATGGTGATGGTTAAAGTCTCGACTAAGACCATATTGGAATATGGCCTCGGTGTAAGAGTTCGTATAAGACCATGTCAGGGACATGGCATCGACATGTTAATGTATGTAGGACCTTATTGGGGTATAATGTAAATGAGAAGACTCAAGAGAGTTAGTTAACAATTTGAATGATTCAACGGATATGTTAAATGTATATGGTTGTACCACGAGAAGCACAAGTATGTGTTAGAATTGAATGGAGATGAATTCAATATATGATGAACCCCTAGTGGGATATGTGTTATTAATGCACCTTAGTTGCATGAGATAGATTTATTGATGCACTGTGTGAATGCGAACGAGTATCGTAGAAAGTTAAGTAAGAATAGAAGTATGTGAGGATGTTCTCGGATGAACATTTGAAATAGAGATATACTTGTGGATTACTATCCATGAATGTAAAATAACGGTGAGCTATGTGCGATATCACCATATTGACGGTAGTGATGGGCTGGGTGCGATACAATCAATTATATTAAAATCGGTGGGCTATGTGCGTTACCACCTGATTAATTAGTATCGGTGGGCTATGTGCGTTACCACCTGATTAATTAGTAATCGATGGGCTGTGTGCGATACCATCGCTTATAAATGATTGTTGGGCTAAGTGAGAAACCATCGTAAGTATAAACGATTGGTGTGCTAAGTGCGAAATCACCATAAGTATAAATGATTGGTGGGCTGTGTGCGGTACCACCCTATTAGAGATTCAATGGTGGGCTAAGTGCGAAACCACCGAGATACTAGTAGCATGAGCGGCTTATTGAAAATGCTTGATGTATTATTTTATATGATCATGTGGTGATCAGTGTAGGAATGTATGCTAATTGAACGAGCAATTGGCTTGTGACATGGTTAGAATGTGGTAAGAGATTGAATGAGTAAGTTTCAAGAATATTTGAGCAAGTAACCATAAGTTTATGAGAGACACTCTTCATGATACTTTGTAATTATGTACATTCAATGAATATCAATATTTGACACATTATGCAGATGAGCTTACTAAGCATTATTGCTTACTCCTTTACTTTTCTCATCCCTTATAGGTTATTTTAACTAGCTCGGGTTAGAGGTCACGGGGAGATATTTTCACACTATCGAAAGCGGACCCTTGGTATGAGGTATCAAATCCTTATGAGTCATGGCATGTATAGGGATTCTTTTAAAGTTGATTAAGTTCTAACCAATGTAGCCAAATTGTATTGGCCTAAGAGAATCTAGAGTTGGTTGTGTATGACCATAGATGATGGCTTAAATTGGTTGTATTTGTATTGGGAGTAGTTCTCCCTAGTGTATGGGATAAAGACTTTATCTCTTTAATGATTAAATGTGTTAATTCATGTATTTTAATTGATGATTTGAGAATGTTTTGAAGTAGTATATGAATGTATGCAAACGGGAGTGGTAAAAGGCTTGGTAAGATAGCCTCTAAGTTCCCACACGGATAGACACACGGGCGTGTGTCTAGGCCGTGTGTCTCCTGCACCTTAGTATCTTAAGTCAGAATAGACCACGAGCTGGTCACACGACTGTTTGTTCAGGCCTTGTGATACACACGGTTGGCACATGGGCGTGTGCCAAGGCCGTGTGAAGTCTGCACTTGACACTTAGAAATTCAATTATCACAAGGCTGACGCTCATGGACGTGTGTACAGACCGTGTGAATAAGTTAGAATGCCAAGGTTTGGCACACGGGCCAGGGCCACGGGCGTGTCCAGGCCGTGTGTAAATTGCCAGTATCCTCCACGGGTGAACGACACAGGCATGTTTTAGGGGTGTACGGGCGTGTCCCAAGTCATACGGATGTGTGACCCCTGTTTCGAGAGAAAGTTTCCAGATGAGTTCCGAAAGTTTCGGGATGTAAGTCTGATGCCTCGTAGGCCCATGACATGTCTGATTTGACTAAGAAAGAGAAGTTTTTAATTTGGAACGAAATTTTATAGCCCGTAAGTATATGTTTAAGAAAGTTCAAGCATAGTAATGTCTTGTATCCGGTCTTAGCCTCGGACTCGGGTATGGGGTGTTACATTTAGTGGTATCAGAGCTACGGTTTAGTCGGTTCTAGGACTAACCTAGCACGAGTAAGAGTCTAGCTATACATGCCATATGTGGATAATGATAGTATGGTGTCTCCCGGCTCTAACGAAATTGTTTTGTTAAGACAGAGATGATTCCCCAACCGAGCTAATTTCAGTAAGTTTGTATGATTTCCAAGCTTCATGGATATTTTCATGGAATTGCTTGCTATGTTGTTAAATGCACATTATTTCCATGAAAATGTTTAATGGTTTATTAAACAAAGAAGTTACTAAGAGCATGTATATAAAAGTCCCTATTGAAGATGAATTACTTAGGATACTCAATCTGCCACATGAGACAAAAAAGTCCGTATAAGACCATGTCAAGACATGGCATCGGCAATCAAGCAAGTTATCATGTAAGACCAAGACAAGTTTTGGCATTGAAGAGTTACTATGAGATGAAGACCCATATAAGCCCAAGCCAAGGCATGGCATTGGCGAGTCTCCAAGCAAAGATGTCATGTAAGCCCAAGACAAGTCTTGGCATTGAAAAGCTATCAAGAGATAGAGATCCCATGTAAGTCCAAGCCAAGGCATGGCATTGGTGAGTAACAAGGAAGATTTCATGTAAGTCCAACCCAAGGCTCGGCATTGACAAGTTCATGAGTAAAGTTACCAATAAGACCATGTCAAGACATGGCAATGGTAAGTTCCCAAGGGAACCCACAAGCAAGACTTCGTGTAAGTCCATGTCAAGACATGGCATCGATACCAAGTAAGAGATCCCATGTAAGACTATATCAGGGATATAGGCATCAAGATACATGTAAAATGAGATTCAGTATCCTCAGTCATTCATAGTAATTCATCGGGCAAAAGAGTAAAGCTTAAATGAGATAGCAAGAAAGTAGTAAAGTTGATATTATGTCATGCTAGTGAAGGCTGACTAACAAGTATAATTCATGTTATGAATAATGATGTTGAGATTATGCTTGTTATAGTAAAGTATACTGATCTATGTGATCAAGTGTTACAGGTACCTTGTTTACCTTACAAACATGAGACTAGTAAGTACCATGATGTATGTGAGAAGCAGTAAGAGTAAGTAAGCATTTGAGATTTGTGATGCCATTGTTTATGATAAATATGTCCATATGGTTAAATCTCAAGTGTGACTGTTAAAGTAGAGAAGGTATAATGTTTCATCTTATGACCCTGTTACAAAGTCACACATATTATAGTGTGAGAGTTAAAACTGAAAAGTTTGACTAAGTAGAATGCAGGAAATGGGTACGGTCGTTCAATGATAAAATGATGAATAAGACCATGGTTGGACCATGGCGGTATATGTGATCCCATATAAGACCATGTCTGGGGCATGGCATTGGCATCGATACATGATCCCGTATAAGACCATATCTGGGATATGGCATCGGCATCAAATAGTAATCTCGTGTGAGACCACGTCTGGGACCTGGCTTCTGTATGAGATCATGTAAAACCATATCTGGGAAATGGCGTCGACATCGATATAAGATTTCGTGTAAGACCATATCTGGGATATGGCATCGACATCGATATGAGTTTCCATGTAAGACCGTATCTGGGATATGGCATTGGTGTTGATATGAGATTTCATGTAAGACCATAGCGAGGCTATGGCATCGTGGCGACATGTAAAGCAATAGCTGGGCTATGATGTTGTGATACGAGTAAGACCATAGTTGGACTATGGCCATCAAGTAAACGACGTACTCAAAACCCGTAAGACATTCTCTAGATTAATAAGAAATAGTAAGAGGAATTAGAGCTTAATGTTGAGTACTTGAGTAGACATTAAGGTGGAACTTGAGTAAGTGAAGTCACTGTTCGAAATTATGGGTGATAGAAACCATTGTAACATGAGTAAGTATGAAAACTTGCCTGAGGCGAGTTGTGTGACTATGATGATATTTCATTGACAATGAGTAGTAAATCATATGTATGTAGTCACGAGAGTTAGGCTAAGGGACTTTGCAACCTCACTCCCTTACTACTGTTGAATTATGATGAGATGTTATGAGAGTTAAATTGAGTAAGTTTATATGTGATTAATGCAGTATTTATGTTAGCATTTTGAGAATGCTTTGTATCACATTGGTACATGATACTCTACTAGACAGAGTAATCATTGTTGAACATGAGGTTGAAGTCTTGGGGAACTATAATGAAAAGGCTATCATTGAGATATGAAATTGATAAGGTCCCGTATAAGATCATGTTCGAGGCATGGCCTCGGCACCAAGTTATGATTCCGTATAAGACCATATCCAGAATATGGCATCAGTAATGAATATGAGAATCATGTAAGACCATATTCAGAATATGGCATCGATACTTGATGTGGAAGTCCATATAAGACCTTATCCAGGATATGGCATTGGCATTTAGAGGTGACTCCATATAAGACCACCTCGGGGGTGTGGCATTGGTTTCGTGCCTGCATGAATGACGACGAATTTGCGTCTTTGATTATCCCTAGTGATCAATGGGACAAATAGATGAGTCTAGAAGTATAAATGAGATTAATACTAAAGTCATGTGAATGAGTGAATGCAGATATTCGTGAATGAATCACGAAGAAACTAGTACGATGTGTGGCACGATATGTGTTAAATAAATGGCAAGTATGAGTAAGTTGGCTCGAAGCCTGTAGTTTGTGCATGGTTAGTTGATGCCATGGATGGATTATAATAATAATCCCCTTGAGTATTATGTACAAATATCTGTTGCCTTTCAGGGCTGATGTGGTTGTTCTTTTCATAAACTCAGAATCGTGTGAGAATGTTGGCAGATAGTAAAAATCAGATAAAACGGTTGTCGATTTATTTATTTGAAATCGACATTCCTTTATCTCCTCGTAACCCTATTCGGGTGCTTTGAGGGAGAAGTTGGAAATGATTCTAGTATAAGGAGTGAAATCATGAGTTTCACATGGTGTGATGGATTTTCGGGCAAGCCGAATAGAGTTAATGAATTCGATCAAGATGTCCCACGCTATCGTGAGTTGTAATGATGGTAAAGGTTTTAGATTAGTATAGTAAGAGAAACTCAGATGAGAGTGTGCTTGAATTGTGATTCAAGTTTTGTGTATATTTACACATAAAACAATAAGGAGAATAAAATTCTGTGTATATGTGAGTAGGGAGCATATTATAGAGATATGCTCGTTGAAACGTTTAAACCACGATGGTTGAGTTGAAAGCTATAGAATGAACTATTAATTGAAAGTTCTAGTACCGAGTTCAGTCTGAATTGAGAAAAAGAGTTACCAGATTGGTGATCCAGAGGCAATCACCTTTGTGTCTGTGTAATGAGTTAGATGTTATGAAAAGATCCATGTTAAGCAATGCGAGTTAGTTACTCGGTTGACCCTAGTTGGTAACATCTTAGTTTCAGCAAGGTTAATGACTAGAGCGAGTTTTCTTTTCAGAACAAAAAGGGTTCAGAAGAGATATAGTAAATGGTATTTTAAATAAGCTCCGAATGAGTTTATTTGAGATGGTAAATACAGGTTGTATAAGTTTTCTGTTGTTGATGATTTCTCGAAATAGAATTGGAATGATGATGAATCCAGAACTTATACAGAGTTTTGGTATGAGATTTAGTAGCAGCATATCTAATAAAGCAAGAATAAGGAAGTACAGTTATGTGGATAAATGTTTTGACAGTAGAGTACATTTCACGATATGATGGAGTTATGGTCAGAAGTAGTTAACCACTAAAAGCTAAGTTTTCAAAGCGTACAAGTCAAAACCATTACAGTCGGTGAATGCTTTAATGAGAAAGTGAGATGAAACCTTATAGATTTCAAATTTAGTTTGACAAGATTCCCAAAGAGGGGGATGCCATTTGAATTGTAGTGAATCAATCAGTAAAGATCCGAACGATCATTTGGACATGTACAGAGTTCCAAATTGGTGGATTACTGAATATAGTATATACCTGAGGGAAGAATAACTTAGGTCTCAAGTTACGTTTCGACCTTATGTATCACAGCTTAAGAGTTGTTGGCAAGAGAAACTTGAGGATAAGTGGATTCGTGATTTTGAAGAGTAGATGAAAACGTTTTAAGAATGTTGATAGCAACTCCTCACGATAAAATTTTCGGGACGAAAATTCCTAAGGGGAGAATTATAACAAATTCCGATTTAGGGGCTAGTCGAACATGATCTCGAATCACTAATTCGAGGTTAGAAAAAATTATTTTCATGATATGTTATGTATTATAACATGTTTATAAGGATGCATGAAAATTTTGGTGCCTTAATTTTAGCGATTTCTAGCTAAATTGTGAAAAAGGACTAAATCGCATAAAGTGCGAAAGTTCTATTTTAATTGCTAGAGGTACCAAAAAGCTATGGTTTATAAATTTGAGGTCTCAAATATGCAATTAGGCCATGGGAATTAGCTTGGCCGGTCAAAGAAGACAAAGGGGACAAGGGCATTAAATGTTGTCATGTTTGGTATTTAAAAAGAAATAAAATAAGATGAAATAAGCAAAAAGCTATCATCTTTTTATTTTCTTCTCTTCTTCAACCGAAAATATCAGCCATGGGAGGGGTTTGAAAGCTTCAAATTTCAGCAAGCTTTACTCCATTCAAGTAAGTGATTTTGATGCTTATTTTTGATGAAAATTACATTTTTGGAGTCCCCAAAGCTTAAGCTAGTTAATGGGAGGATTAATTTGCAACATGGTTGAAAGTCTAGGGACTTGCCATGAGAGATTTTATGTTTTTTGATGAGTTTTTATGGAAGAAAATGAATGATAGGATGATGAGAAACAACTTTTGTGAAAGGTGTTGTCATGAAAACACCTATTTGGGACTAAAATGCAAAAGTTGTAGTTTGTTCATTAAGGCATGAAATAGTTGGAATTTTGGATAGTTGTAAGAGGATTAAATGTTCAGCTAGGCTTGTTTAACAAGAAAATGTGATGAAAATTTATTTACGAGCCTAGGGGCAAAATCATAATTTTGCCAAAATGTAAGGGCAAAATAGTCATTTTTGCCTAAAGTGTATATTATGGTGTAATATGATTTATAAGTGATTAAATCAGTAAATTTCATTGTTCTAGATCAAAGAAAATGAGTTTCGGACCTAGAACGGATGAAATGAGAAATGTGGGCAAAAGGTCCCTTTTGGCCCTTTCGGCATCGAGGTAAGTTCATGTGCAAACATTGTAATTACGTACGAGTTAATTTAACGTTCCAATGTGGTATGGAATGTATATTTACCATATGAATGCATGAAATATCTTTTGATGAAATGTCAATAGAATTGAAATGTGTATAGCTTGATATGATGATGGTTAAAGTCTCAAGTAAGACCATATTGGAATATGGCCTCGGTGTAAGAGTTCGTATAAGACCATGTCAGGGACATGGCATCGACATGTTAATGTATGTAGGACCTTATTGGGGTATAATGTAAATGAGAAGACTCAAGAGAGTTAGTTAACAATTTGAATGATTCAACGGATATGTTAAATGTATGTGGTTGTACCACGAGAAGCACAAGTATGTGTTAGAATTGAATGGAGATGAATTCAATATATGATGAACCCCTAGTTGGATATGTGTTATTAATGCACCTTAGTTGCATGAGATAGATTTATTGATGCACTGTGTGAATGCGAACGAGTATCGTAGAAAGTTAAGTAAGAATAGAAGTATGTGAGGATGTTCTCGGATAAACATTTGAAATAGAGATATACTTGTGGATTACTATCCATGAATGTAAAATAACGGTGAGCTATGTGCGATATCACCTTATTGACGGTAGTGATGGGCTGGGTGCGATACCATCAATTATATTAATATCGGTGGGCTTTGTGCATTACCACCTGATTATTTAGTAATCGATGGGCTGTGTGCGATACCATCGCTTATAAATGATTGGTAGGCTAAGTGAGAAACCACCGTAAGTATAAACGATTGGTGTGCTAAGTGCGAAATCACCATAAGTATAAATGATTGGTGGGCTGTGTGCGATACCACCCTATTAGAGATTCAATGGTGGGCTAAGTGCGAAACCACCGAGATACTAGTAGCATGAGCGGTTTATTGAAAATGCTTGATGTATTATTTTATATGATCATGTGGTGATCAGTGCAGGAATGTATGCTAATTGAACGAGAAATTGGCTTGTGACATGGTAAGAATGTGGTAAGAGATTGAATGAGTAAGTTTCAAGAATATTTGAGCAAGTAACCATGAGTTTATGAGAGACACTCTTCATGATACTTTATAATTATGTACATTCAATGATTATCAATATTTGACACATTATGCTGATGAGCTTACTAAGCATTATTGCTTACTCTTTTACTTTTCTCATCCCTTATAGGTTATTTTAACTTGCTCGGGTTGGAGGCCGCCGGAGATATTTTCACACTATCGAGCAGACCCTTGGTATGAGGTATCAAATCCTTATGAGTCATGACATGTATAGGGATTCTTTTAAAGTTGATTAAGTTCTAACCAATGTAGCCAAATTGTATTGGCCTAAGAGAATCTAGAGTTGGTTGTGTATGACCATAGATGATGGCTTAAATTGGTTGTATTTGTATTGGGAGTAGTTCTCCCTAGTGTATGGGATAAAGACTTTATCTCTTTAATGATTAAATGTGTTAATTCATGTGTTTTAATTGATGATTTGAGAATGTTTTGAAGTAGTATATGAATGTATGCAAACGGGAGTGGTAAAAGGCTTGGTAAGATAGCCTCTAAGTGCCCACACGGATAGACACACGGGCGTGTGTCTAGGCCGTGTGTCTCCTGCACCTTAGTATCTTAAGTTAGATTAGACCACGAGCTGGTCACATGGCCGTTTGTTCAGGCCGTGTGATACACACGGTTGGCACATGGCCGTGTGCCAAGGCCGTGTGAAGTCTGCACTTGACAATTAGAAATTCAATTGTCACACGGCTGACGCACACGGGCGTGTGGACAGACCGTGTGAATAAGTCAGAATGCCAAGGTTTGGCACACGGGCCAGGGCCACGGGCGTGTCCAGGCCATGTGTAAATTGCTAGTATCCTCCACGGGTGAAAGACACGGGCATGTTTTAGGGGTGCACGGGCGTGTCCCAAGTCACACGGACGTGTGACCCCTGTTTCGAGAGAATGTTTCCAGATGAGTTCCGAAAGTTTCGGGACGTAAGTCTGAGGCCTCGTAGGCCCATGACATGTCTGATTTGACTAAGAAAGAGAAGTTTTTAATTCGGAACGAAATTTTATAGCCCGTAAGTATATGTTTAAGAATGTTCAAGCATAGTAATGTCTTGTATCCGGTCTTAGCCTCGGACTCGGGTATGGGGTGTTACATGTGACACGGCTGTGTGGCCCAACACGGGCCGTTACATGACCGTGTCCCCTATTTAAAGTTTTTTTTTCTTTTTCTTTTCTTCCACTTTCCCCCTCCAAAACTCCCCCAACCCTAGCCGCCGCAACCTTCCCCCTCCCACTTCCGGCCACCGTCGATCTCCCCCTCCCTTTTGCTTCGCCGTCCCTTCTTCCCCAACCCAAAACCCCCCATTCTCCTTTACTTTTCTTCCATTTTCTCCCTCTCTTCCCCTTTCCTTCCCCTTCTTTCTCCTTTCTCCGGCCACCCGTCCCCCTTGCGCCCTCACCGCCGCCCCTTGTCCCACCCAGCCTACACACACATGCATCACCCAACCTTACACCACCGTGCCACCGCCCGCCGACCTCACTACCGCCGGTCCACCCTTTTCCCCTTTTTGCCCTGTTTTATTTTATTTTATTATTCTAATTAATTCTTATATTATTATTTTTTTCTTTTATTATTATTATTATTATTATTGTTATTATTTTATTTACTTATTTATTTATTTATTTAATTCTTTATTATAACGTTATTTTACTTTATGTTCTTTCTTAGTTTTTGTTTTGATTTAGTATTTATTTTTATCATTGCTTTATTTTGATTGGTTAGATACATTCTTTAATATTAATTCTATTTTTATTCTTCAATTAGTTCAGCCCATTGATAGTATTCCTATAAGTCATTGTCTTATTGATTTTCTTCATAATTTTGCTTACCTATTTATTTTTATATAGCGATCATTTATTTAGTTTTCAATTGAACATTTAATTATTGCTAATTTAGTTAGTTTATTTGATTGAGCTACACTTGGTTGCTTAATTCTCATTTGTATGTTTTTTTATTTTCGTCAAATTGAATTCTATGATCGCTTTCTTGCAGATATCATGACAAATACTCGTGGCAAGACGAAGGTCGCCGTTCCCGCTTCGAAAAAGCGGAAGGGTCCCGGTGCGACCTCCTCGAGTGCCTCCGCTGAAGTGCGCCACCCTTACCTCAGATTTACCACGGACCCACCGGATGACCTATTTCAGCTCCTTCGAGTACGACCCCTAGGTTTGGGCCGCTACATTGATTGGGCCGCGTTGGAGCAGGTCCACCTCACTGACGAGGTTTGTGCCTTCATCATCACAGCATCATGGGATCGCTTCTTCAGTACCGTCGAGCCCACTTATATGGAGATTACTTTGGAGTTCTGCTCGACGTTCCACCTTCAAAGCATCATGTCAGTCCATGACGAGCCAGGCACCATCGTCTTTCGCCTTGGCGATTTAGTGCACCACATGAGCATCCCAGAATTCGGTGCTGCTTTGGGACTTTATACGGAGGAGTTCATGAGTACCGAGGACTTTCTTCAGCTACATCGCCATATTCATTACTCGCCCTTGCGTTGTTGGAACGATATCACGGGTGGCCTGATGACCTACGATGCTAGTCGCTCGAAGGCGACTTCACTCTCTCCTGCCCTAAGGTATATTCACACACTCCTCGCTCACACTTTGACAGGTCGGAGAGAGAGCACCGGCGTAGTGAGCACACACGATGCCTACTACTTATGGAGCATAGCCCACGGCCATATTATCGACTTGGCGTACTTCATCGCTTTATCCTTCCGCCATCAGACGGACCGCCACAGGAGGGGCCTCATCTGCTTAGGCCCTTACGTGACTCGCCTAGCTCGACACTTCGGTCTCCTCGACACACCGGAGCAATCCTCCACGCTCATACTTGTTGGCCAGATGTCCCCTCAGGGCATCTCGAGCATGCTTCACATGGGGATGATCGAGAGGCGTCGTGGATTCGATCTTCCCCAGTACCGATTGTCTCGTCATGATGAGCAGGATGATCCCGAGGACATCACTGATGATGTTCCTCTCCCTCACAAGGATCCACCTCACCCTCTACCTCCGAGTGACCGACCTCCTTCTGCTGCTACATTGAACGACATATCCGAGTGAATCACTCGCTTCGAGCAGCAGTGTTATCAGCAATTTGACAGTCTCGAGGCCACCTTACAGCAGATCTGCCACCATCTCCATATTTCACCTTCAGCACCGCCACCTCGCGACGCGTCTGACGACGAGGACCTTTGAGTCCATTTATTTTATATTTATCTTTATATTTTATTTTTATTTTTCTTTTCTTTTTACTTTTAGTCTATTTTCCTTTATGTTTCGTATCATATCTTCAAAGACTTATCTTTTATATTTTGAACTATATTTTTATAATTATTCCTAATCGAGTAATCCCTTAATCTTCTTCCACAGTTGTGTTTATTTTCTTAATAGTTGCTCAGAATCATGCACTTCACTTTGTTATATCTACAATTCCGCGTTCACTATTCCATGGAGTTCATCCAAAATTTAGGAAGTTTCACTTATCCCTCTCTTATGATATTCTTATTATATTATCATTATCTATTTTGGTACATTGAGGACAATGTACATCTTAAGTGTGGGGAGGTTAATTATATCATTATTAGAAAATCCCTGAATTATATCTTGTTCTTAAGTAAATTTTCTCATACTACTATTAGAATGAAATCTTTATTGATTTATGATTGCTATTGATATGTTTTGGATTAAGTCATAGGTATTTGTGCATTGATTATTTAAACTTTAAGACATTAGAGAATCAAGCATGATAAGTCTATTTTCAGAATAAAAATTGCGAGGTTGTTTCCCTAAATTTAAATATTACCTCGAAGTTTGAGATTTACAAGATTGACATCAAAAACCATAATTTTTGTGAGATTTTAAGCCTTTTAGAGCATATACTTTTCTTACTCACTTTTTTTGGTTATGAGTGTGTCAATATTGATTTGTTATTCTAGAACTTGCTTCGATTATGCATGTCGAGACCACACCCTTGATTTGATATACTGAGATGATAAAGGCAACTAGGTTTTAACCCACCTATTCCATTAAAAGCCTACCTTCATAATTAACCCATTAATATTAACCCAAAACTTAATTTTTTTTGTTATTCTCAATTTATTGACTCCCTTTTTGTCGAGATTTGATTTGGTCAGTTGCCTAACTATGTTCTTTATTTCAGTTGTTAAATTATTTCTTATTATTGTTCTTGTTAAAAAAAAGTGGAAACATATATTCATTTTTACTAGTTCTATGTTATTTGAGCTTAAGCGGTTAAGTTTACATTTTTAGAAGAAGCTCGTGTTATTTCATTTGATGTAATTATTCAGTATTAGTTTATTTTTCTCGTTAGGTAAATTGTCAATTCAATCTCGATTTTATCCCTCTAATTCAGCCTTTATCCACACCTTTAACCCAAGCCTATTACAACCCTTTTTAAAGACCTTTTGATTTGTGTATCATCTCATTTTATAGTGGTGGAGATTTGATTTTCATGCAAGCCTATGGTAATAACTTTTCATTCTTGACTTTTGAGTGCTTAATTTGAACCTTAAACACTTTAAGTGATTTGAGTGAATCTTTAGTGAGGATGTCAATTCTTGTCGGTTTTGAATCAAAGGTAATTATTTAGATAAGGGGAACCACCTATGTTTTCGTGCTATAAAAATTCGTGACTTAGATTATTTGAATCTTTAGGACTCTTTTAGTTAAATTATCAATGTATGAATTATTTGTGAATTATGATATGACATTATTGATAAGAATTGTGAATTAAGGAAGTTTAATTTTAATTGTGAGTTGAGGATTTTGCTTGAGGACAAGCAAACGCTTAAGTGTGGGGATATTTGATAAACCATAAAAGTAACACATTTTAATCCCATGCTTAGCGTGTTTTTTTATGTTTATTTATATAATTTGGTGAATTCGATGCTCCTAATCCTTCAAATTCATGTTTCTATACTTAGGAGAGCATAGGGAAGCGAAAGGAGCAGAAAACGGGCCAAAACCGGACAAAACGGGCCATCTTAAAGATCCACACGGCCAAGCCAGAACCACATGGGCGGAGCACATGCTCGTGTGAACCACACGGGCTGGACACACGCCTGTGTGCCAGCCCGTGTCCATCGAGAGCCATGTAAATTCTCACACGGCCTGGGCCTCCTCACACGGACTGATCACAAGCCCGTGTCCTTGTCGCACCCTGCTTCGTTTTCACACGAAAAAAGCCAATTTTTAGGGTTTCTGAACCTTCTAAAGTCTATAAATACACGCCAGAAGAAGACCTAAAGGGGCACGTAGAGTAGAACGAAGAAATTACTCGAAGGAAGCCGTCAGAATCATCTCGGAAGCAGATCCACTCCAAGATTGAAGATCTCCATCAAGTTCCTTAGAAGTTTTTGGGTTCTTTATGTCTTGTTGTTTTCTTGATTCTAAGATGTTTTCCTTTTACGTTATGAACTAAACTCCCTAAATACCTAGGGAGGATGAAAACTATGATGAATCTTATTATTTAATTATCTGAATTACATGATAAATACTTGTTCTTGTTCTTAATTATGTGTTCTTAACCCATGCTTTAATATTTTCAGGATATTAATTCAAGTTTAATGTGCTTATTCAGTGGAGCAAAAGTCCCTGTTTAAGAGAAGATCTAGCATAATTAAGCGGAGTTGATTGCAACCCTAGAAATAGGACGACATAAATCTACCGGATTAGAGTCAAATCTAATAAGGGAATCCATAGATCGAGTTAATGCGACGATAGGGGTTTTAATTAGAAAGAGATTTCAATTAATCAACCTAGAGTCAGTTGTTCTTAGTCTCGAAAGAGATATTAACATAATTCAGGGATTTCTACGGATCAAATCAAGTGAATAAATCGTTTAATTTAGAGTCAGAATAATAAGTGAAGTCTAGGTGGATTCTTCCTTGGGTATTGTCTTTATTCATTGGTTTATTTCGATTACTTTCTTCACTCTCTGTCGCATTCATAGTTAATTAGTTAGTTAGAGTTTAGGTTAAAATAAATCCCCTTAATTATTAGGCTAAATAATAGAAAGATAGTTATTACTAGTAATTTTAGTCCTTGTGGATACGATATTTCGGACTCACCATACCTATACTACTATTCGATAGGTGCGCTTGCCTTTGTCGAATTTTTAGTTAGTTTCGAGCCCATCACAAACATTTTAGGGTTTGTTTCGAGAAATAGGTCCTATGTATCCACGCATTCAAAGTTAATAGTCAAATTTAACTTTAGGTGAGACAAGTCTCGAAGCATGTTACTATGTACCGATAATTGGCCAAGAATCGAGATTTGACTCCCAAATTTTGAAATGTGGGCCTTATATTAGCGTTTAAGGCCTTTTTAAGGTCGATTTTTGTTTGTATTGATTCATTAATGGTTGACAAGATTATTTGCTTGTTTATAACCGGTGGGTAAAAGGTCCCGAGAGATCCCATTGCTTTTCTAGTATAGTTAGGGGACACTTCATGTTTTCAATTTATGGTTTTGCCATACTCTAGTTTTCCAGGTAACTCCATATATTGGTAATTATAAAGCATCAATGTAGCATTCCACGTACCCACTTTCTCCTATAAACCTAATTTAAAAAATTTTATATTTGGGGTTGTTAGCAAATAAAATTTGAAATTTTTAATATAAATTTTTGAAAGTTTTAGAGTTTTTTTATGTTTTCCTTGAAATTTTACAACCTTTTAGAATTTCTTTAAAAATTTTAAAACATAATTTAAATTTTATTATGAGCAAACTTTTATTAAAAATCCTAAATAATAACATAATTTGTAAAAGAATGATTGTTTGATAAATTTCTCGCCCAAAATATTATAATAGAGATATAAAAATCTATGTTAAGAGTCCAAATATAACAGGCCCGAGACCTGTATTGTTTTATTACTAATTAACCCCAGAATGAGAAACAATAGTAGTACATTTACAAAGGGAATAGAGATAAAAAAAAAAAAAAAGGAGCATTAACAGGCTCCTTCCTTAACACTAAAGTCGGGATCTGGAGATTCAATGTTGTTAATTTTGCATGAACATTGACAAGGTCTTTCCACAATGTTTTGAACTCCAACAACTTTTTCTTCATCATCTGTCAGTGTCAGCTCAGTCACCACTTCCTTTATTTCACCACCTGAAGTCATCAATCCAATTCCCTGCAAAGCCATATATATTAATAATTTCACAAATTAATAACTTGGTTTAGTTCAACAAACGAACCTCAATGAAACTGGCTGAAGCTTCCTTTGGGTCCATCTTCTGAGCTACATCTGCAGCCATTTCCTACACAAGCAAAAATGGGAATTTTATTATTGGGTGTGAGAAAAATGTAAATATATATAGAGAGAGACATACCCTAGCATGGTTGAGTTGGCCTTGATTCAAAGTTCTAGGCTCCATTTCAATGGAACAACAAACATTAGCCATAGAAAACAGTACAGCAACAGCAAACCAATTCTATTGATTTTCAACTCATAAATAGAAGAGCTGCCCATTAATTTCCTACAACTTGCAAACTGGCTACAATTCTTTCACTCCATCTTCATGCCAAAATAGTTTACCTATAAATAGTTACCAAAACTGAATCATCATCACAAATTTTCATTTTTAGTCACGGATATTGTTGAGTAAGATTTTAATGAAAGGAGACTGGAAATTAAAGGGTCATTCAAATCCCGTGGCTCTCTTTTGAGTAAAATTAGTCACGGGGCTAACCCTTTTCCATTACAGGATTTAATTACGACCACTGAAACTAAAAAAGTTAAAATGCTATATCTATACAGCTCTTGACTATTGGTTAGCAATGTAAATAAGATATGACATCAATATTCATTATCATGATTTTATCTTTCACTATGACCTGTAAATGGTTACAACCAACGTCATCAATCGATTTTGTTTTAATATTGGTATCACTTTATCCTTATTTTTATATCTTTTTCATATATTTATACTTTGTTTTATAGTTTCTTATTAATAGCAAATATATGTAAATATATGTAAATATAATTTTTAATTAAGTTCAGTCACTTAATTTAATTACAATTATAAAAGAATAAAAATATTAAACATTAACTTGGAATATCAAAATTTTATATCGTAGATATTCAACAAAACAAACAGCAACATATTGAAATGACAGAAACCCATTAAAAGTTGAGCTGGAACGAAATATAAGGTTTATAATTTTGGTCTATAATCAAATTTGAGTGTATTGATTGGTGCGGTTGATATTGGAATGAAAGTTACAACAAATAATTATAATAATAATAATAATTTATGATTGAGTTTCTCTCCTTATTAGTTGGGTTTCAATTTAGTTGTGAAATTATTAAAAATTTATTCTTTTCATCAAATAAATAACAAGAATCTTATTATAAGTATTGATTATATCTGTTTTTTTTGACACAATGCCTAGAATTACCCATAGCCACTTCCCAACCCATAAATAAGAGGATAATGCGCTTCAGTGCACTTGAACTCACATCCTTCTTCATTGGCAACAATGCTCATACTAATCGAGCTATGACTCAATTGGCATTTTAATAATATTTAAACATTATTATAACAATATTTGTTATGTTCTTAAAAATGATTTTTGAGTAATTTTTCTCCTCAAATTGTGTTAAGTTGACTAATAACACCAAATTTATTAAATAACTTTATTATAATATATATTAAAAATAAATTG
Source organism: Gossypium sturtianum (assembly GCA_025698515.1). Taxonomy (NCBI): domain Eukaryota; kingdom Viridiplantae; phylum Streptophyta; class Magnoliopsida; order Malvales; family Malvaceae; genus Gossypium; species Gossypium sturtianum. Next base: position 102,765,525 of record CM046944.1, read on the forward strand.
AAATTTTCTCTTTTAAAAATACCCTTATTTCACTTACTGTGTTGTTCATGGACGAGATATTTAATAACTTTAAAAAGTTAGATTTTGTCACACACAATGTAAGTAAAATTAGTCAATAACCTTAAAAAGTTAGATTTTGTCACACAAAAATTATATTTATAATAAATATATTTAATAATTGAATCAAAGATAGAGTGATATTTCTTTTGAATTCACGATCAAGTATAATAAAACATAAACATAAAAAAATAAGGGCAAGCTAATATAATTGAAATTTAATACTAATAATAGACCTATAAAACTTCCTAAATTTTCTACGCTTAACGAGATTATCGGTCATTTTCTGTGACACAGGGATCGCATCATAGACTCTTTGTAATATTAAAAACTAAGCCAAATATCTAACCTCTTCAGTCAGGGGCTTCCACTCATAGTGAGGGTTTGAAACTTTAACATCTTAGGTACTTTTTACCTTTTTAATCTTTGCTCCAAACTACCGTTGGAAGTGCATTAAGGCTTTGAATCTTAGTTGAAATGTCTCTTAGCTACGTTAATTTCGCTGTAACACCTTACACTCAACTTGGAAGACTAACGAATGCAAATCACCACATTTGTTGTTGAAGCAATTCAAAATGAGCGCATTCACATTAAAAAATTATGAAATTTTCAAGCTTAAACATAAAAAACGAGGAAACAAATAATTAGAAGCCATTCCAAGTGTTAAACCAACTCAAATGGACCCGCATATGATATTTTCAGGTTAAAGATGATCAAACACATTGCCAGATTACGTTTCTTGGGTCAAACTTTCAAAATACAAGGTTATGTCTAGAGACAATCAGGCCATGTCTCAAAACATGCCTCCTCTGTTTCAGACCTCCACTTTAAATGTTGTATGTCTCGAAACATTACTCCTCACGTCCCAAGGCTCAGCTTTGATATTTTATGTCTCGAGAGAGTGGAACCATGTCTCAAGACACTCACCTGGAGATGCATGTTCAAACAAGAAAACAGTCATAGGGTCTCGAGACATGAACCCAGATTTGCAAAAATTTTACATTTCAAGTCAAGCAATCAAGCTCCAATAATACCCTTAACATGCAACCAATGTTATACAAGCAAAATTGACATACCAAAACAAGTCTAAACTCAGTTTTTGAATTCGAGTGCAAGATGCCACATTCGTTGCCGGAGCAACTCCAATTCATTCATATATTTTATTTCGATACAAGACAAATCCCTAAAATGATTATCAAAACTTGATAAAAATAAAACAAAATTCGAAAGTTTTGAAAATGTTTTTAAAACAAATTCAATTTTAGACATGCTTACAAAAGTAGTCGTGAACCCTCGGATAATGTAAAGGACTTACTCTGAAACATCAAGTTAGGTCATGATATGAAAGTAAGGGACGTCGTGACATCTTTCAATACCAGGCGTGGTCGCGACGAGAAATGGTTAGGTTGCGATGAAGGGTAAGAACGTTATGGCATTGTGAATTTTATGATCAATAAGACACTAAATCAAAATTTAGCTAGTCAAGTAAAATAAATGGCATAACAACAAATAGTGTAACACCCTATACCCGACCTGGTCGCCAAGCCTGAATATAGGATGCCTGTAACGCCTCAAAGTTTTAATTTTTGTTTTGTGTATGTGTGACACAAATAATTGTCTGCTTTAGTGGTTATGGGTATTGGGTGTGTGTGGGAGGTCCCAAGTTCAAGTCATGACTTGGGAAAATTTTAGAATTTTTATAAATAAAGTCTTAACCTAACCTAAACCTAGCCTAAAGGGCTTAAGTTTAAATGTTGGGTAAATTACATCAGAATGGGCTTGCTGGTCTGGTGGTTAAGTGGTGTGTTGTTATGGTGAAGGTCTTGTGTTCGAATCCCTGTGCAGGCAAGGGTATTATTTTTTTTGCTCAGATTTCGGGATAGAGTTGTGTTATAGGGGGATTCTGAGTAGTGGATGTGAAGCGGGAATTAGGGGAGAAGATTAAGGGATTTTGGGGGCTACCGGAATTTAATTTTATTTTTTTCCCATAATCGAATTTTGGCTCCCTTTTCTAAAAAAAATTCTTCCGTCTATTCTTCTCCCTCTCCTCTTGCCGAAATTCTCTGAGTTTTTCCATCTTTCTCTTCTTTTTCTTCTTCTTGATTTTTTCCTAATCCATTTATTTTCCTTCGTTTTCGCATGCGGTTAGTGCTCGCTTAGTTTCGGTAAGTGTTTCTCTTCGTTTCTGTCATGAATCTCTTAGCGACTAAAATGGTAATGTTTTTTCTCTGCGATTTGGGCGTAGGGGGAGGCTCGGACTGGTGAATTCAGTGTTCTCGTCTTAACAATAGTTAAACGGAGGGTTATCGTTTTCGGTAAGTTGGGTTTCTGTCCATTCTTGGTTGTCAATTCGCTTGTAAATCTGTTAAATTGATGTTGAGTATCTTGATTTTAAGCCTTGAAGTGGTCGGGAGTGATTAGGCATCAAAACGATACCAGGTGTGTACACGAAACGCAAAAAATGGGGTTTGGCAAAAAGCTAAAATTGCTTGCTATCGAGAAATAAGAGAAATAAGAGAAAATGATGCGAAAAAATGTATAGAAAGGAAATAAGGGTGTTAAAAACTAGGAAATCAACATTTTGCACTAAAACAGTTTTAGACAGCAGTAATAGTCTAACTTTGAAAAATCATCAAAAATAATGTAAATTGAGTTAGAGGTTACATAAAATATAAAATTAAATTTTATTGAGTCTAGTCTTTCATGGAAGAAACAGTGTAAGCAATGGAATTGTAAATCATGAGTTATAATAAATTTTGTGAGACAAAGTCAGAATGATTTTGGGTTCCCCTGTTCTGACTTTGGAAAATCATCAAAAATTGTAAAAAAATAATTAGGGGCTTAAATTTATATGTTTAAATCCAAACGGAAACATCATCTAAATTCCTTAATAAGAGATAAATAATTTTTAGTAAGGAAAGGTCGAAGTTGTCAAACAACAGAATAGGGATAACTTTAAAGATTTTACTGTACTTATTTGATAAACTATAAATTCTAAAAATTTTATGCTAGAAAGGTATTTGAGTCTAGTTTCAAAAACATCAAACGAATCTTAATTTGGAATTCTGTAGCTCAAGATATAAATAATTTAGTGATAATGACTCAAGTAGATAGCTTTGAATGAACATATAAGCAAATAGTGAAAACATATATGAGTATTGAGCTAGCATGGGTTACTTTAAAAATGGATCACACGGCCAAGGCCAATTTGGGCCGAGTGGGCCACACGGGCTTATGGGCCCACATGGGTAGGTCACATGGGCGTGTGGGCCCATTTTTACCGAACTATTTTTAAGGTTGCACGGGTCGCCCAAGTCGACTGTGAACCTACTGTAGGGTCGGTAAGCGCTACTTAGACCCCTAAATGTGTGAAATTGACTGAATGATATCTGTATTGGGCATGTTAATATCTGAACTGAATATATGTATTGAAATTGCATAATAGCATGTCATCCATTGTATGTTGCATTGCATTGGGTTGGGGGTTGTTATTCGGAGGAAGTGTACTGAAAGGCTTTAAGCCTAATTTCTTGTGACTTCACCAGTAAACTCTTCTGCTTTGTGCCGCATTCGGTACTACTTGGAGTGTAAGGATAAGTGGGTTGGTTATATCCCCACATGGAGTGTAGGGTTGGACGGAGATGGTGTGTAGAGGCTGGTTGGGTAGGATTTTGCTCTTGCATATAATCATTCTCACTCTCGATAATGTGATGGGCTAAGGCCCTCTTGCATTTTTAACATCAGATCTTGAGATGGGCTAAGGCCCAAATCACACTAATCTTGAAAGGGCTTAGGCCCAAGACTGCTCAATCGTGCACCGTGAATACTGATTGTTTGTTTGTTTCTGCGGGATTACACACCGAGTTTACGTAAACTCACCCTTTTTGTTTAATGTGCACAGTAATCCCGGACTTAGACGGATCGGTCGACGGAGGACTCAATGACCATATAGTAATTTTTGGACTTCATGGTTTTCAATTTACGGTTTATTATTTGATTATTATTGATTATTTGGGTTGTAATTTAAGGACCCTCTTGGACTTTAGTTTTAAATTTGGGTTTTTATTTATTTATTTTACTTTTTGATTTATACCTGCTGGTCGTAGGAAATTCGGTTTTCAAAAAGTTAAAGTATTTCCTAAACGCATGATCACCTAGATTGTTTTTATTAAAGCTTCCGCATAACGAGGATGTTTCAAAACAAGTGTTTAAAATGAATAAAGACGACTTCCTAAGTTCTAAAAAAGGTTTACTAAAGATAATAACATGGAATGTTTTCATCGTAACAATGAGGTTTCAAAAACACTACCGTGTGACATTGCCAGATACGGCCATAACGTCTAGGCCGGGTTTGGGGTGTTACAATGCCAGACCACTGTCTCATGTCATATACAACAAGTAAAAGTTCAATCTAAACGAGCATCGTCCATCTTAGTATTCGTATAGGTTTTAAGTCAATTATACTTGTTAGTTATCAATGTTACATGCTAACCATACATCAAATAGTCTTATGAAAATAATTAAACATACATAAGGTCCATTTGAAAAAATCTCAATACTGTCACGTAGGTATCGATACTGACACTAGGGTATCGATATTTTCTTTAAGTGGTATCGATACCACCGGGAAAAATGATACCAAACTTGCATTCTATTTCTCGATTAAAAACCCAAAGTCTTTAAAATTATCAGTATCTGTCATGAAATATCGATATTTTAACCCCGAGTATCAATACTCGAGCAAAGGTATCGATACCAAATCTCTATTCTAACTCTCTACACATTTCAAACCACAGAGGTATCTATTTTAAAACTCGATCATCGATACCTCTGCTCTAGACCTAAAAAATGCAGCATAAATGAACAATTAATCCATTTCAATTTAGTTTCTAAACATCATGCATCAGTTACTTCGACAAATAATCATTAAACGGCCTAGTTAACAGTTCAATATCGCAAAATTGTGTTTGAGCAAGTAACGTCAATCCATCCTCATGTTCATGAACCCAAGCATAATAATAACATGTAATCCTTATAAACCGAACCAAAAACCAACAAAATGTCTTGAAGTTAACATGGCTATAAACAAGTCTACCACATTGCCTTATTCCTCAGAACGTAAATAAATATAGAACACCTACGAAATAACAAATAGACTCGCTTGGATCACCTCTCAAAAACCACACTGCTCACACCGGTAAGCAACTAATCTGCAATGGGTAAAGAAGGGGGTGGGTGAGCTTAACAAGCTCAGTGAATGATCAGAATAACCACATCACAAACATATCATCATGCATCCTCAAGACAACCATTTAGAAGTACAATTACAATAGGCCTATGTCTAGTGTCGTAGAGTACCTATCCATGCATTACCTACTAGTTCACCTACACGACATTTACGTACTCATGCAAACATATATCATGTAACACACATATTTAATCAAGCATGTAACAACCCTATAGTCAGGGGTGTCAAAAAGTGAATTCCCGGGACTCCGTTCCCGTAAATCAAACTCGTAAATATTTATTAAAAATATTTACGAAGTTAGTTGTGTAGTTAATTAGTTTTCGGTTAAGTGAATTTGCATGAATTAAGAGTTATTATAGCTTAAGGACTAAATCGTGTATAGGGTGAAAGTTTAATTATAAATTAAAGATTAATTAAAGGGGCTAAAGAAGTAATTATGTCTTATTCCATTAAGTGGACGACATTAATGTTATATATATAGCATATGTGTAAACTTATTATTATATATATTATAATGGTTAAAAGTTAAAGTATGTATATATGTATTATATAATACAAATGTTATAATAAAAAGAAAAAGAAATAATAAAAGATAGTGGAAAGGAAAGAGAACATGCTAAAACAATTTAGAAAATAAAAGAAAGAAGAAAAGAGTGGGACGACAATCTAAGGGTTTCAAACTTTTCAACTTCAATTGGTTAGTCAATTTATTCCCTTTTCTTGTAATTTTTATATTTTTGGAATCCCGGTGTTTAGTACTAACCGAACCATGTTGAAATTTTAGCAATTATTAAGATTTTAAATGTTGTTAATGTTGAATAGTTTTGCTATTTGGGATTAAATTGATAGATTTTTAAAATAGAAATGAAAAAGGATTAAACTGAAGAGCAAATTGTAAATTTTTTGTCATAAGGATTAAATTGTGAAAATTTTGAAATTTAGGGGTGTTACATATTAGTGGTATCAGAGCTTGTAAGTTTAGCTGATTCTCAGACTAAATCGAGCTCGAAATTGAGTCTAGAGGTACATGCCATAATTGAGTCAAATTGAGTCGGGATTTGGATGCTGATATATTTGTTTTTGTTTTATAGTTGAAAATGTTGGATGATTATAATAACGATGTTGATCAAGAGATGTATACCGAAGATGATGTCTCCAATAAGTTAGATGGAACTGAATCGGTAACACCGAGTGTTAATCCAGTTAGTACTCAACAACCTAACGTTGAGCGAGGTAATACTGAGGGAGGAGATGATTCACAGTTACTTCGAGCTATCGCTGATGCTCTTCAACGTGTGGTGGGAACCACATCCGCTACGGCATCAGCACCTACTGTTTGTCGAGCTCCGATTAAAGAGTTGCATAGATACGATGTGACTGAATTCTTAGGATTGAAAGGAGTTGATCATTCTGTAGCTGAAGTTTGGATTGAATCCACTAAATGCATCTTGCAACAACTTGAATGCAACCCGCGTGAAAATGCAATATGTGTTGTTTCCCTACTGCAAGGAGAAGCATATACCTGGTGGCAGTCAGTGACATGCCATGTATCTGCAGATCAGGCTAATTGAGAATTCTTCCAAAAGGAATTCCAAAAGAAATATGTTGGCGAATTGTATATCGAAGATAGAAGAAAAGAGTTTTTTATGCTGAAACAAGGTGGGATGTCTGTGGTTGATTATGAACGAGAGTTTTCGCGACTTAATAGGTACGCTGTTGAGTTTGTGCCTACTAAAATTGATAGTTGCAAGCAATTTCTGCATGGTTTATGCGATGAATTGCGAGTACATTTAGTATCGCACATAACTACTGAGTTTTCGGAACTAGTTGAACGGGCAAGAATGGTAGAACAAGTTTTGGTTTTTGATAAAAAGACTGAGAATACTCGTACTGTTGGAAAGAATCCTGGAGCTACAAGTTCAAATCTACAACCAAAGAGATCAAAAGAATTTCTTGGTAGCTGGAGATCAAATTTTAAGTCAGATAGAGCTGATAGAAACCGTGATCGACAACCAACTATGTCAACGGGTAGTGTGCGAGGTCCAATCAGAGATACCGATACTCCGAATTGTGAGCACTGCGGGAAAAAGCACCCTGGTGAATGCTAAAAGTTAACTCGAGGCTGTTTTTGCTATGGATCTACGGAACATTTTGCTAGAGAGTGCCCGAAGAATGAGAATGCTACACCTTTTACTTTTTAGAGATCTATGCCTGCTCCTAGGGGTCACGGGTCGAGTTGAGGTGGTTCATTTTTGAGAGGTGGTGCTAGAAAGGGAAATGTTGCTGTTACTCATCAGTCGGATGTCAGAACGCCAGCCCGAGCTTATGTTATGCGGACACGTGAGGATGGTGATGCTAATGACATTGTCATAGGTATCTTTTTATTACATTCAGAACCTGTTTATGCTTTGATAGATCTGGGATCTTCGCATTCGTATGTTAAAACTAAATTGGTTAAGTCGCGAAGTTTAAAATCTGAGACGTCTAGAGTATCAATAGAGGTGTCTAGTCCATTGGGAAAATATGTGTTAGTGGATCAGGTTTGTAGGAGATGTCCGTTAGTGATACAGAATATAACCTTCCTTTTTGATTTATTGATAATACCGTTTGGTGATTTTGATATGATTTTGGGCGTGGATTGGCTTACGGAGCACAGAGTGATTTTGGATTGCCATAAAAAGAAGTTTGTTGTTCAGAGTGAGGAAGGTGATATGATTGAAGTAAATGGTGTTAGAACGAGTGGTTCAACTCGTATCATTTCAACAATTCAATCTGATAAACTTCTCAATCAAGGCTGTGAAACTTTTCTAGCCTATGTTATCAATTCGAATTCTGGTGTTAGTCAGTGCAGTAAAATCTAAGTTGTTTGCAAATTCCCTGATGTGTTTCCCAAGGAATTACCAGGATTACCACCAGATCAGGAGGTTGAGTTCGCAATTGAAGTGTTTCTTGGTACGGCTTCGGTGTCAATGTCCCCCTATCATATGGCACCCACAGAGTTGAAAGAATTAAAAGTACAATTGCAAGACTTGTTGGATCGCGGCATTATACGCCCTAGTATATCGCCTTGTGGAGTTCCAGTGCTTTTTGTTAAAAAGAAAGACCGCTTGATGCGGCTTTGTATTGACTGTCAGCAATTGAATAAGTTGACGATTAAGAATCAATACCCTCTACCCAGTATTGATGACTTATTCGATCAACTAAAAGGAGCTTTTGTCTTTTCAAAGATCGATTTGAGATCGGGTCACTATCAATTGAAAGTGAAAGATAGTGATGTACCGAAGACAACATTTCATACGCATTATGACCATTATGAATTCTTAGTGATGCCTTTTGAGTTGACGAATGCTCCATCGACATTCATGGATCTCATGAATCGTATTTTCCAATCGTTTTTGGATCAATTTGTGGTAGTTTTTATTGATGATATTTTGATCTATTCAAAATCTGAATCCGAGCATGAGCAACACCTCAGAATTGTTTTGCAAGTGTTACAAGAGAAACGGTTATATGGAAAGCTTAGTAAGTGTGAATTCTGGCTATCAGAGGTTGTATTTTTAGGTCATGTTATCTCGGCAGATGAAATTAGAGTTGATTTGAAAAAGATAGAGGCAATTGTTTTGTAACGATCCTATAGTCAGGGGTGTCAGAAAGTGCATTCTCGGGACTCCGTTCCTGTAAATTGGACTCGTAAATATTTTTATTAAATATTTACGAAGTTAGTTGTGTAGTTAATTAGGTTTCGGTTAAGTGAATTTGCATGAATTAAGAGTTATTATAATTTAAGGACTAAATCGCGTATAGGGTGAAAGATGAATTATATATTAAAGATTAATTAAATGGGCTAAATAAACAATTATGTCTTATTCCATTAAGTGGACGGTCTTAATGTTATATATATAGCATATGTGCAAACTTATTATATATATTATAATGGTTAAAAGTTAAAGTATGTATATATGTATTATATAATATATATGTTATAATAAAAAGAAAAGGAAATAATAAAAGATAGTGAAAAGGAAAGAGAACATGCAAAAACAATTTAGAAAATAAAAGAAAGAAGAAAAGAGTGGGACGACAACTTAAGGGTTTCAAACTTTTCAACTTCAATTGGTTAGTCAATTTAGTTTATTTTCTTATAATTTTTATATTTTTGGAATCCCGGTGTTTATTATTAACCGACCCATGTTGAAATTTTAGCAATTATTAAGATTTTAAATGTTGTTAATGTTGAATAGTTTTGGTATTAGGGATTAAATTGATAGATTTTTAAACTAGAAATAAAAAAGGATTAAATTGTAGAGCAAATTGTAAATTTTGTGTAATAATGACTAAATTGTGAGAAATTCAAAATTTAAGGGGTGTTACAAAGCATATATCACATTTCACACAAGTCACATATAACGATAAATTGCATAATGGTCACATACTCATTTAGGCATACATCACATTACACATATATACATTTTAAGATAATTTGGCACTTGCTATGAAACATAAAAGTGAGTTCTATCATCACTCATCGGATACATGGATCTCCAATATACCAAACATAGACTCATAGAGTCAAACATGTCCCAAAAGTGAAGTGTAAAGCTAACACTCTCCTTATTTCCCCTCACATGTCCCATTGAATGAAGCTTAGCTTACATTCTCTTATCCCTCCAACATGTCCCAGGGCCTCAATGTCCAAAATCATTGTACTTATAGGTGAGTACTCACAATCCTATGACATGCTAACTATATCCAATGGTTTCAAGATCACAAGGCCAAAATATCTGAAATCAAACACATATCACTGCATATTTGCATCTTTAGCAAAACACTGTCACTAACATTTAACATATACATATCATGTACACATTTGCACTTTCTCAACGACTAACATAACCACATATCACATGTTATAGCCTCTCATCTCAATTCACACATTTACAAACACATAAGCACATTGTTCACAAGATAGCATAGGTATGAGAAACCTTACACTCAAAATTTAGAGTAGGGGTTTAAGCTACTACCAAATTCCCAAATAATGTATTGAATCATGTCCACAAGCAATTATTCCAAACACTCACAAATTTCGCTTTCGCTGAAAAGCCGAAAGCTCAAACTAGCTTTTCCTTGCCTTTATCTCTACTCGTAGAAGGTCCTATCAAATTTGAAACTTCAACACAACAATTCACACAACAATGCATTCAATAATTAGCTAAGAACTCACCACAAGCAATCAAAATAATAAGCCTAAGCTATGTTCCCATGTAACTGAAACTTATAACATAACAACTTTAAATTCGAATATCTCGATCTATATTTAATCTTTTCACCTAAAACCAATTCTGTTCATCTTATAATTCACCTATGACTAATTCCCAACCTTTAAACTACAATAAAATACTCAATTCATAGTATCAACTTTTTCGACATGTTTTATGGCTATTTTTCGAAAATTCATTAAAACTCAAGAATTCTTTAATAAAACTTCATGGCAAGTTTAGAAACCTTCTAATTACCCCAAAACTAATTGAAAAACACTTTGAAACCATGTTTTTATCCAAAATCCTGAAATCCACCATTAACAACCCAATTTTTTACTTTTATTTAAAACATGCGGTTTAATAGCTAAAAACTAGTTTTAAATACCAAATAACGTTTAAAACTAATTAGAAGTTGAATCATTACCTTTGACGATGAAAATTCAAGCGTTTGATCGAAAACCCAAAAAACTCACAAGGTTGACAATAGAGGGATCTATGGTGTTTTTGGGTGTTTTCTTGAAGTATTATGGAGGTATATAGCTTGGTTGATGGTAGAAATTGAAAGGAATCAAGTTTGTAGAAGAAAATTGAATGAGAGATAGACTTAGGAGAGCAAGGGATGGCAACAAAGCAAAAGGGAGAAAGCTAACGTGAATATATAAGCTGTAGGTGGGGTTATTAGGTTGATTTTTAAAATTTGGTAAAATTGCAACATAAATGCTCACAATTTTGACTCTGTTACAAATCAGTCCTTTGTCTAAAATTAAATGTATTTAAAACTCATTTTCAGAAATTGATTTAATTTTCTAAAATCCATATTTGAAAACATTACCGATATACCATATCACAAAATTCCGAACACTCTAAGGCTAAAATTCCTAAAATAACCCTAAAACTCATAGGCCTTATTTTGGGGTGTTACAAATAGTGCATACCTCAAAATCAATCATAAATTGATAAGAGGCAGTAGGGGACACAGTGGATAGGATCGAGATTCAAGTTGTTTGGGACTAGGGAAAATCGAGTCGAAGCATATTGAACCCTAACATGGTGAGAAAATAACTTTAAGGAATAACTTAGTGATACAGAATTGGAGCGGAGGAAGCGGATTAAGGATCGAATTCAAGTTATTTGACTCAAGAAGGAAAGATTTAGATGTGACCTGAAAGGAAGAAACCAAATAAATTTAGAAAATAACAAAGGAAATAATAAAAATAAGAAAACTTAACAAAAAAAAAGGATAAATATTCAAAATAATAACTAAATAGTGAAAATATATATTAAAGTAAAGTGGAAGATGGAACAATAAACCGATGGATATGATGGATAGAAGGATAAATGTCCAATTGAACCCTTTGAGATATAAATCCCAACAAACTCAATTAATAACTGTAATCAACCATCTAAGAAATAATCCTTGGCAAATTGAAAGGTGAAAAATGAATTCCCATGACTCCTTGAAGAAAATCAAGAAGAAAACTACTTCTAAAAATCACAAGAAAGAAATGTTGCACAAGAAACAAACTCTCAGAGTTGAAAACTTTATTAATGAAAACAATTCTCCCCTTAATAAATAATGAAGAATTCTTTATATAGGCTAGCTAAGTACATCCAAATAAAACTCTAAAGTATACTAAAACTCTAATTAATCTAAATAAGAAGTAGTTTTAAACAAAACTTTCTTATTATCTTAAAACTCCTAAATAACTTAAAATACTTAATAATTATAAAAAAATCATAATAAAATTTTAAAAAATAAGAGATGATAAATACAATATTGGGCTCATATATAAGAAAAATTAAGCCTAAAACCCGAACCCAATATGATTTAAACTCGAATTTAAAGCCCGAAACTCGTAATTCCCATCATAATTCCGTCCAAAAATTCTACTTGCGCAATCTTCACTAAAATGGTCATAACTTGAGCACCCGAACTCAAAATCAAGTGATTCAAAATGAGTTTTGAAGCTAAGAGATAGACATTCGAACACCATGAAGACATCTAAACCTAGAAATGCCTTGATCCTATCCAAAAATTCGTTGAAAGTATACTAATTTCCCAAACTTGAAAATTGACAGCTTCGGTGAATGGAGTTTAATAAATTTCACCCCATCCTTGCATGTATCATTCGTCCTTTCCTCAAAAAGATTTGTCCTCGAATCTTGTCTTTGATCGAATATTTGTTTGATTTGCTTGCCCTTTGACATTGTTGTTGGGACTTGAGGTAGTGTGAGCCCATCACATCCATGGGTCTGAAATTGGGCCTTGAGACACACACCATTCCCCCCTTCCTCACGAAGATTCGTCCCCGAAGCTGCACAAAAATAAAAGGGATTAGAATAAATAACAATAAAAAAAATACTTACATATGCTTTCTTGTGCACCAAAACTATCTCCATGATCAAAGATATTATTTTGATCTTGTAACACCCCTTACCCGTATCCGTCGCTGGAACAGGGTTACAGAGCATTATCGAAGTTTACAGATCAATTACAATTAATTCATGCCTTTTACTATTCATATCTGAAACAAATCACAATTCAATCATGTTGTTCCTTAAATGGACCCTCGAGGTCCTATTTATACATTAAAAACAAGTTGGGACTAAACTGAAAACTCAGAAAATTTTTCACGAAATTTCAAAATTTATCTTAGGTGCAGGGGACACACGCCCGTGTGGCTCACACAGCCAGGTGACACGCTCGTGTCTTAGGGCATGTGGGCATTCGATGTGAGGCACACGGCCATGTCCCAGCCTGTGTTCAAATTAGGGTAGCTACTGACTTGGGTCACCCGACCAGTCACACGCCCGTGTGCTAGGCCGTGTGGACTATTTAATTTTCAAAAATTAGGTGCAGGATTCACACGGCCAAGACACACGCCCGTGTGTTGGGCCGTGTGTTTCACACGGCTGAGACACACGCCCGTATCTCTGCCCGTGTGATCAATTCTGACCATTCTGTTTCCCAATTTTTAAGATGCAGGGGACACACGGCCAAACCACACGCCTGTGCGCATGGCCGTGTGTCACACACGGTTGAGACACACGCCCGTGTGTTTACCCGTGTGGACAAAAATAGGCCAATTTCAAGGCCATTTTTCTCACTCAATTTTGTCTTCAACCTACAACAATCTTTAAACACTTTCACCAACCAATTTAAGACATTATAACCTAGCCCAAATTCAATATTATGCACAATATATCACTTCTTAAATGCATTTATCCAATTTACTTATTTGGCCCTATTAACATATTTATATTTTACCAAATCATGCATTCTTAAACATACTTGTATAACTCCCATCATTAATCCATTATAATACACATATCAAACATGTTAATACCTTATATAATTACATCAAAATATACCAAACACTAGCCATTCCAATGGCTAGTTACAACCAAAACATTAGTGTGTCAACAATGGATAATTTACCTATACATGCCATTATACTCAAAATAAAGTTTACTTTTTATACCAAAATGAGCTGAAGGATAGTGTGATGGTGCTCCGACCGATTCCAACCTTTACGAGCTTCTGAGCACTATAAAACAGAGAAAACAAAATCGAGTAAGCATTTCAAATGCTTAGTAAGTTCGTATAACAGGAATTTAACTTACCAATTATGTTAAATTTAAGTAATCATGTAAATAACATGCATCCCAACAAATTGACCAATTGCCTAATCACATACACTCAATCAAGCAAGTTAGTCATGAATTTCTAAATACTTTTCAACTAATAAAGATGAGATCATCATGTAATAACTTTCATACACATATAATTTTCTTATCATATTTCCATATAACATATACATTTCTATGATAAATCATATCAAGTTCAGATTAGCCATAACAAAACTTTGCCCAATGAATTTAATTGAAATATCGATGGATACATATGTAGTACACTTGAAGTGTACAAAACTGTAATCCGTCAACTCATGTTCAGGGGTACCCATTAGGGTACATAATCAGGAAGCACTCTTTCGAGCCATATAACAGGATGCTCATGTGAGCCATGTAACAAGAAGCTTATCCGGGCTAAATCAGGAAACTCATAAGAGTTTAAAACTGGAAGCTCATTGAGCTTAACAGGTAACTCCGAAGAGCTATTATCAGGGAGCTCCAGATAGCCATATAACAAGATGTTCAAGCGAGCCACATCAGGAAGCTCATAAAGAGCCTATATCAGGACGCTCATAAATAGATGCGTTTGTGTCCGCAATAAATGTAGGATCACAATCGATCAAATAACAGGACGCTCACAAAGAGTTGCGGTAGTCTGCAACACATGCAGAATCACTACCGACCAGGATGCTCGCAGGAACCATGTAACATGAAGCTTAAGAGGGCTTATAACAGGATGCTCTTTCGAGCTAAGGTGTGTTTGCAACATATGCAAGACTATAACCAATCGGGAAATCCTGTATCCATCGAATTCCATCTATTCAAACGGGACTTATCATTTATCGAGCATTATCGGATATGTATTCAATTTTCATACGCATGAAAACTACATAATTCTCATACACAACATTTAATTCAAGCATATAAATGTACAAATTTACTTACACGAACTTACCTCGATAAGCGTTCGTATACAAGGATCTACTAATCCGACACTTTTTCTTTTCCTTGATCTAACTTCGTATTTGAGTTATCCGAATCTATATAAATGAATTTAACATTAATTTGATAAAAGTCACATTCAATTTCATTCAATTCACATATTAGGAAAAATTACTATTTTGCCCTTATACTTTTGATAAATTCCAATTTCGTCCCTAGGCTCGGAAAATAAAATTCATGCAATTTAATCCTTATTCCAAGCCTAATCAATTTGTACATATAACATTTACAGCCCATGTATTTCACAAAAATTAGAAATTTTCCATGAATTTTACATATTTACAATTTAGTCCCTAAATCACAATTCCATGAAAATTTCCTTTACAAAAGTTATTTATCTGTCAATAATCTTTCATTTTCTACCATAAATTTCAAAATTTCAGCATACTCATCCATGGAAAATTTTTAACACTTTGATATCTTTACAAATTGATCCCCAAAATAGCTAGATTAGGTTATTCCGATCTCAAATATATAAAAATTACTAAAAATGGGACAAGATTACTTACCCAATTAAGCTTGCTTGATTTTCTTTCTCTTTCCTAGGGTTTCCATAGAATTTGGGGAAGAAGATGATATAAAATGATGATATTAGTTATTTATTTAATTTATCATCTTTTATTTATTTCAATTTCAAATTTAGTCATTTTCTTTTTCTAATTTTCCGTGGATGAATCATCAAAAATATCTACTAACTTTTCTTAATGGTCTAATTACCATGTAAGGACCTCAAATTTTGAATTCCATAGCTATTTAATCCTTCTAGCTACTATAATTCAACTTTTGCACTTTATGCAATTTGGTCATTTCTTTCTAATTAAACACAAAATCGGTAAAATTTTCTTATCAAAATTTTTATGTCTTTCCTATCATGATGCAGACCATGCAATAATATTAAAATAAATTTTCTTTTTGACTTGGATTTGTGGTCCCGAAACCACTGTTCTGATTTCACTGAAAACGGGCTATTACAACTCTCCCCATTAAAGAATTTTTGTCCTCGAAAATCTTTCCAGTAAAGAGGTTCGGATATTGCTTTCTCATAGTATCCTCTGGTTCCCAGGTAGCTTCTTCAATCCCATGTCGTTGCTAAAGAAGTTTTACTAAAGCTACCTTTTTATTTCTTAATTCTTTTGTTTCTCGTGCCAGGATTTTAATCGATTCTTCTTTGTAAGTCATGTCAGGCTGAATTTCCACTTCTGTCGGAGAGGTAACATGTGAAGGATCTGACTGATACCGTCGTAACATGGACACATGGAAAACATTATGAATTCTGTCAAGCTCCGGCAGTAATGCCAATCTGTATGCAACAGATCCGATTCTTTCAATGATTTCATATAGTCCGATAAATTGTGGGCTCAGTTTTCCTTTACTACCAAATCGAAGAACTTTCTTCCAAGGTGATACTTTCAAGAATACTTTATCACCGACCTGAAATTCTATCTCTTTTCGTTTAAGATCGGCATAAGATTTTTGACGATCGAGGCTACTTTTAAACTATCCCGAATCACTTTCACCTTTTTTTCAGTTTCGCGAATCAAATCAACTCCGTGTATCTTTTTCTCACTTAGCTTTGTCCAGTATAACGGAGTTCTACATTTATGACCAAACAAAGCCTCGTATGGTGCCATTTTAATGCTGGACGGATAGCTATTATTATATGCAAATTCAACATAAGGCAGATACTTTTCCTAGTTACCTTCGAATTCCAAAATACAACACCGAAGCATATCTTCCAAAATCTGTATAACACGTTTGGACTATCCATCTGTCTGAGGATGGAATGCGGTACTAAAATGCAATTGAGTACCTAGAGCTTCTTGCAACTTGCTCCAAAATCGGGATGTAAATCGAGGATCTCTATCTGAAATAATGGAGACTGGCACTCCATGCAGTCTGACAATCTCAGAAACATATAACTCAGCCAATTTGTCAAGGGAGAAATCCATACGTATCGGAATAAAGTGTGCAGACTTTGTTAATCGGTCGAAAATTACCCAAATGACATCTTTCTTTTTTGGAGATAAGGGTAATCCTGATAAAAAATCCATGGTAATTCTTTCCCATTTCCATTCCGGTATCGTAATTGGTTGTAATAATCCCAAAGGCACCTGGTGTTCAGCTTTAACCTGCTAACATATCAAGAATCTAGATACAAATTCAGAAATATCACGTTTCATTCCCGGCCACCAATACATCTTTTTCAAATCATTATACATTTTATTACTCCCCGGATGCACAGACATAATACCATTATGCGCTTCGTACAATATCTTCTTTACAAGTTCTGAATTCTTCGATACACATATTCTGCCTCTAAATAATAGACGACCATCAGACTCAATCTAAAATTATGAATAGGAATTTGACTCACATTTTACCCGTTTAGCTTGTAATTCATCATCACTTTTCCGAGCTTCACAAATCTGTTGCAGGAATATTGGTTTAGCTTTTAAATCAGCTATGACTGAACCATCACCAGACAAAGATAACCGGGTATTCATTGCCCGCAAGGAAAATAAGGATTTTCTGCTCAAAGCATCCGCAACCACATTGGCTTTTCCCGGATGATAGTCGATAACTAGGTCATAATCTTTCAATAATTCAAGCCACATGTGCCGCCTCAGATTCAAATCCTTTTGCGACATCAAATACTTCAAACTTTTGTGATCAGTAAATATATGACACTTTTCACCAAACAGATAGTGTCACCAAATTTTCAATGCAAACACAATGGCTACAAATTCTAGATCATGTATCGGGTAGTTATTTTCGTGTGGTTTTAGCTGTCTAGAAGCATAGGCTATCACTTTACCTTTTTACATCAAGACACAGCCTAAACCATTCAATGATCCATCACTGTAAATTGTAAATTCCTTACCCAATTCAGGCTGAACTAGTACGAGCGCTTTAGTCAATAAGGCTTTTAATCTATCAAAACTCTGCTGACATTTACCGGTCCATTCAAATTTCACATCCTTTTACAGCAATCGTGTTATCGGAGAAGCTATCATAGAAAACCCTTGTACAAATCTTCGATAATAACTGGCTAATCCCAGAAAACTTCTGACTTTAGACACATTTTTTGGTGGTTTCTAGTTAACAATAGCTGAAATTTTATTTGGGTCAACCCTGATGCCTTCGGTAGATATTATATGTCCAAGAAAACCAACTTCCCAAAGCCAAAATTCACATTTACTAAATTTGGCATACAATTGTTTCTCACGCAAGGTTTGCAACACAATTCTCAAATGGTCAGCATGTACATCTTCATTTAGGGAGTATATTAGAATATGGTCAACAAACACCACAACAAATCTGTCCAGATACTATAACACCCCTCACCCGTATTCAACGTTGAAATAGGGTTACGGAGCATTACCGAACTTATAAATCAATTAAACATTCATTTCACATACATTTTCATATTTCATGCAATTATCAATCAACACATTCATATCATCCCTAATACGAGCCTACGAGGCCCAAAACATTCATTTGAGGTGGTTTGGGACTAAACCGATAACTTTGAAATCTTTAAGAACACATATAATTTTTTTTGTCAAAAACAGGGGACACACGCCCGTGTGGCTCGGCTGTGTGTCTCACACGGCCAAAGACACGCCTGTGTCACAGGCCGTGTGGACATTCGAAATGGAAGTACATGGCCGTGTCCCAGCCCGTGTCTGACCCTGTGTAACTCTCTGACTTGGGTCACACGGCCAACACACACGCCTATGTGGCTAGCCCGTGTGCCCTAAAAATGGTCATACACGGCCAGGCCGTGTGTTAGGCCGTGCCAAACCTGTAGGGTATGCTGACTTATGCCACACGACCAAGTCACACGCCCGTGTGTGAGGCCGTGTGGAGCATACTGACTTGATTTCTAATTTAACACCAGGTGACACGCGGCTGTGTACATGGCCGAGTGTCACACACGGCTGAGACACACGCCCGTGTCTCTGCCCGTGTGGACAAAAATAGGCTATTTACCAAGCCATTTTTCCACCCAAACTTGTGCACACCTACATCAACCCAATTTGCACCAAAATAAGACATAAATAGTCATTCAAATCAACCTCAACCAAGCTTCATTTATACCATTTTAATACTAACCAATATCAAACATATCAATACCACAAAGTGCCATTTAAATTACACCAAAAACTTATAATTTCAAATCATCAATATGACTATATTCAATCATGCATCATTTAGCCAAATCTCACAAACATACCAAACTCAATTTATAACCATTTAGTACTCCCAATTACCAAATACCAACAAGCATCACATATCCATAATCATGCACATAACAAGAGTCATTTGCACAATTACATACAGAACCAAAATAAGCCAACTCTCATGGCTATATATACAACCCAAGCACTTAACATTTACAAGTCATTTCAAATGACCAAAGTCATTAACAACACATATATCAAAATGACCAAATCCCTATACATGTCATATACCAAAATACCAAAGTTCAAAAGTACCAAGTGATAGTAGGGTAGTGTGATGAAGTATCCGACGTACCAGAATCTGAGCTAGCTTGATTTCACTATAAAACACGAAAAATTAAACAAAGTAAGCTATAAAACTTAGTAAGCTCGTATGAAATAAACTTAATTAATCATAAATAGACAAATCAAACAATTCAGTATATCAACACATAGCTCATATTAGCTAACAAACCTTCTACATCTTTAATCATAAGATTATATGCAAACTTCTCAATATCTTCGATTTAAAGCTTATATGGTTCATGTACATACCTGTACCATCTCGTATCAATCTCATACTCAACCACATCTTTCATTTACACGTTGAACCATTCGGAATACTATCGGATACTCGAGAAACTCGCACTGAAGTGCCACATACATAGCCAATGCTATCTCAATCTCATATCACATATATTCTCACTCTCGAGCTATCCACGGGCCTGCTCACACAAGCTGTCAGTCAAGATGTAGCTACACGGTGCTGCTCACACAAGCTGTCGAGTAACCGCAACACATGCGGGTATACTCAGCCACCGGTAGGATGTACAGGACCAGCACCCGAATCACATAATCACAATAAACCCTAATGACATGTCATTCGTAGAAATAATTAAAAACGGGACAAAAATCATGCCTTAATTAGCTATACAAGCATGGCTGAATGAAAACCTAAGTTTGGCTTTTCTTCTCTTCAAAATTCGGCTAAGGAAGAACATGAAAGCACCAAAATTTTTATTTGTTTTATTTTATTAACCTTAATACATAAATTACTAAATTAACCTTTAATAAAAACATTATAAAACATCTAGTTTATGTCCATAATTGTCCAGTCATGCCATTAGTGGTCTAATTAAAACATAAACCCTTCAAAAATTTAATTTCATAGCTATTAAATCCTTTTAACTTATAGAACTCCAATTTTGCACTTTACGCAATTTAGTCCTTTTTCTCAAATTAAGCACTAAAATCATAAAATTTCTTAACGAAAGTTTTACACAATCATATATTCATGCTATAAACATTAAAATAATAAAATAATTATTTCAACCTCAGATTTGTTGTTCCAAAACCACTGTTCCGATTTGACCAAAAATACGCTGTTACAACTCACCCCCCTTAGGGATTTTCGTCCCCGAAAATCTTACCAGAAAAGAGGTTAGGGTACTATTTTCTCATAGCTTTCTCGGGCTCCCACGTAGCTTCTTCGACACCGTGTCCTTGCCAAAATACTTTCACTAAAGCTATGCTTTTATTTCTCAACTGCTTAACCTCTCGAGCTAAAATTCTGACCGGTTCTTTGTTGTATGACATGTCGGGTTGAATTTCAATCTCTGCCAGAGAAATTACATGTGATGGATTCGATCTATATTGACGCAACATCAAAACATGAAACACATTATGGATCTTTTCTAAATCTGACGGTAAAGCTAGCCGATATGCCACTGGCCCTATTCTTTCGATAATCTCATACGGCCCGATAAAATGCAGACTCAATTTGCCTTTACGACCAAAACGAAGTATTTTCTTCCACAGAGACACTTTTAGAAATACTTTATCACCGATCTGAAATTCAATATCTCTTCGTTTCAAATCTGCATATGATTTCTGTCGATCTGAAGCTACTTTCAAACTGTCGCGAATTACTTTCACTTTCTCTTCAGTCTCTCTTATCAAATCAACCCCGTGAATCTTTTTCTCTCTAAGTTCAGTCTAATACAATGGAGTTCGGCATTTGCGACCATATAAAGCTTCGTACAGTGCCATCTTTATGCTCTATTGAAAGCTGTTGTTATACGCGAATTCAACCAATGGAAAATATTTCTCCCAGTTGCCTTCAAATTCTAAAGCACAACAATGAAGTATATCTTCGAGAATCTGTATTACTCTCTTAGACTGACCGTCTGTTTGCGGATGAAATGCGATACTAAAGTTTAACCTCATACCTAAAGCTTCTTGTAATTTCTTCCAAAATTGCGATGTAAACCTCGGATCTCTATCTGAAATAATTGACACTGGCACCCCGTGCAATCTAACAATCTCTGAAATGTACAATTCAGCCAATTTGTCAAGTGAATAGTCTGTACGTATAGGAATGAAATGTGCTGATTTCGCTAGTCGATCAACGACAACCCAAATATCATCTTTCTTTTTTGGAGATAGGGGCAATCCCGATACGAAATCCATCGTAACTTTATCCCATTTCCATTCTGGTATCATCACAGGCTGTAGTAATTTCGAAGGTACTTGATGTTCGGCTTTTACTTGTTGACAAACTAAACATTTCGAAACAAACTCTGAAATATCTCGTTTCATACCCGACCACCAATACAACTGTTTCAAATCATTGTACATTTTAGTACTCCCCGGGTGAACAGATAGATAACTACTGTGTGCTTCATTTAGAACTTTCTGTATAAGCTCTGGATCTCTCGGCATGCAAACTCTACCTCGAAATAATAGACAATCATCGGATCCAATTTGAAAGTCTGAATTACTAGTCAACCCACATTGCAATTTTTTAGCTTGTAACTCGTTATCAAACTGTTGAGCTTCACAAATTTGTTGAAGAAATACCGGTTTATCTTTCAACTCTGTCAGAATCGAACCATTATCAGATAAGGTTAGTTGAGTATTCAGCTCTCAAAGCAAATAGAGATTTTCTACTCAGTACATCCGCGACTACATTCGCTTTTCCCAGATGGTAATCAATCACTAACTCAAAATCTTTTAGCAACTTCTGAGTCATTATATACTTTAAACTTTTGTGATCGGTAAAGATGTGACACTTTTCACCGTATAGATAATGTCGCCAAATTTTCAATGCGAAAACAATAGTAGCCAACTCTAAATCGTGCGTCGGATAATTCTTTTCATGCAGTTTTAACTGTCTGGAGGAACAAGTTATAACTTTACTCTCTTGCATCAAAACGCAACCCAAACCATTCAATGACGCGTCACTAAAAATCACAAACTCTTTACCCAACTCAGGTTGAACTAAAACTGGAGCCTCAGTTAACAATGCTTTCAACTGATCAAAACTCTGTTGACATTTCTCTGACCACTCGAATTTTACATCTTTCTGTAGCAATCATCGAGAATCCTTTAACAAAAAGTCGATAATAACCAGCCAATCCCAAAAAGCTTCTGACTTCAGATACATTTCTCGGTAGTTTCCAATCAACAACTGCGGAAATCTTGCTCGGATCAACTCGTATACCTTCCGTTGAAACAATGTGTCCCAGAAATCTAGCCTCTCGGAGCCAAAACTTGCATTTACTGAATTTTGCAAATAGTTGCTTATCTCTTAAGGTTTGAAGCACAATTCTCAAATGCTCGGCATGCTCAGACTCATCTCGTGAATAAATTAGAATGTCGTTAATGAAAACTACAACAAATTTGTCTAAATATGGTCTAAAAATCTGATTCATCAAATCTATAAAAACGGCAGGAGTGTTATTTAATCCGGAAGGCATAACAAGAAATTCATAATGTCCGTACCTCGTTCTGAACGCAGTTTTTGGCACATCTGAATCTTTAACTCGCAACTGATAGTAGCCAGACCGTAGATCAATCTTTGAAAACACTGTTGCGCCTTTCAACTAATCAAATAAATCATCTATTCTCGGCAATATATACTTGTTCTTTATCGTAACTTTGTTGAGCTGACGATAATCACTACACATTCTCATCGATCCGTCTTTCTTCTTTACAAACAACACTGGCGCACCTCAGGGTGAAAAACTAGGTCGTGCAAAAACTCTATCTGTTAACTCTTGCAACTGAGATTTCAACTCTTTCAATTTTGTCGGAGCCATTATGTATGGAGCTATCAATATTGGTGATGTTCCCGGCACTAATTCAATAGCAAATTCGACCTCTCTGATCGGTGGTAACCCATGCAACTCTTCTGGAAACACATCCGGAAACTCACAAACTATTAGCACTGATTCAATCTTTGATTCAGACACTTTTGTATCCATCACATACACAAGGTAAGCTTCGCAACCTTTTCTCACTCATTTCTGAGCTGACATAGACGAAATCACATCAGGCAAGTCTCTCGAGTCATCTGATTCAATTCGAATAATTTCACTATTCTGACATTTCAATTCAATAATCTTTCGTCTACAATTCACAGTAGCATCATGCAGAGTCAACCAATCCAAACCCAGAATTACATCAAACTCATCAAATGGTAATAGCATCAAATCAGCCGGAAAATAGTAACCCCGAGTCATTAAAGGATAGTTCATGCAAACTTTATCAACTAACACATACTTGCCTAAGGGGTTCGATACTTTAATCACAAAATCAGTAGACTCAATAGGAAAACTCTTATTAGACACTAAATTCATACATATATACGAATGAGTCTATCCAGGATCAATCAAAGCAATCACATTAGTGTCATAAAGAGAAAATGTACCCGTGATAACATCGGGTGACGACGCATCTTTGTGAGCACGAATAGCGTAAGCTCTAGCAGGTGCTCTGGCCTCAGATCTCACAGCAGAGTCCCTTGTCGCTCCTTTACTACCTGTCACATTTCCCCTTTTTCTAGGTGGCCTCCCTCTATTAACTGTGTTGCTCAGTTTTGCATTCTGGAATTTATCTTTCTCATCTACTTCGGGACAATCTCGAAAGAAATAATCTTGTGAGCCACATCTGGAACAAGCTCGGTCTTTCAATCTACACGCACCAGGATGTCATCTTCTGCATCGTTGACATTCAGGTCTATAGTTTCTCACACTGCCAACACTCGATACTGATGTAGCTTGAGCTTTAGGACTTAAGTATTGTTTTCGACGATCTCTGTGAATATCCGATTGAAGCATTTGGTCGAGTGTACGAATCTCTGGATTTCTTTGACGAAGATTGGTACGTTTATTCATCGATCTTTTTCTCGAGTCTCTAGCTTCTGAATTCGCTTTTCTCTTTTCTTTGCTAAGCTCCTCGGCTTTGCAAGTTCTATCAACCAAGACAACAAATTATTTCAACTCTAGAATCCCAACTAACAGTCTGATGTCTTCGTTTAATCCATCTTCAAATCTTTTACACATTATGGCCTCATTTGAAACACATTCCCGAGCATATTTGCTTAGTCTAACAAACTCTCGCTCATATTCAGTTACAGACATACGGCCCTATTTCAGTTCAAGAATTTTTTTCGCTTTTTATCAATGAATCATTGACTGATATATTTCTTTCTGAACTCCTCTTGAAAGAAATCCCAAGTAACTCTTTCTCTCGGCACCACTGACACTAGGGTATTCCACCACGGATACGTTGTGTCCCTCAGAAGTGATATAGCATATTTTAAACACTCAGATGGTGTGCAGGAAAGCTCATCAAATACCCTAATAGTGTTTTCAAGCCACAACTCGGCTCTCTCTAGATGATCGTCAACAGTAGCTCTAAACTCTTCGGCCCCGTACTTCCGAATCTTATCAACTGGTGGCTTATTTAATCGTATAAGTTACACATTTGAGGAGCTATGGGAACCGGTTGGGGATTAGGTGGGGGTAGAGGTTGTTGAGCAGTCAGATTTTTTCGAACAAATTTCGTAAACCACTCGTTCATCATCTGAAAGAAGGCTTCTTTAGTCTCACCTCCCTAACTACCCATTACGGGTCTCGATTCAGATTGCTCTAGTCCGTGAACGGAGGCAGGCGTATTACTTTCTACATCATCAGCTATAACTCGATTGGGATCCATTTACTATATGAAAACACAATTTAAATTGTCAGGAGTCATCACACTATCATAGATTATATATGGCATGTATAGCTAGACTCACACACACGTTACGTTAGTCTGAGAATCGACTAAATCGTAGCTTTGATACAAATAAATGTAACACCCCTCACCCGTATTCAACACCAAAATAGGGTTACAGAGCATTACCAGACTTATAAATCAATTAAACATTCATTTCACATACATTTTCATATTTCATGCAATTATCAATTAACACATTCATATCGTGTGGCCCGATAACTTTGAAATCTTTAAGAACACATAGAAATTTTTTGTCAAAAATAGGGGACACACGCCCGTGTGGCCCGACCGTGTGTCTCACACGGCCAAAGACACGCCCGTGTCACAGGCCGTGTGGACATTTGAAATGGAAGTACATGGCTGTGTCCCAGCCCGTGTCTGACCCTGTGTAACTCTCTGACTTGGGTTACACGGCCAACACACACGCCCGTGTGCCCTAAAAATGGTCATACACGCGCGTGCAGGCCGCCGTGTTACGCCGCGTGCAAACTCATGCGGTATCTAATCGACTTATGCCACACGGCCAAGTCACACGCCCGTGTGTGAGGCCGTGTGAATCATACTGAATTGGTTTCTAATTCAACACCAGGAGACACACGGCCGTGTACATGACCGTGTGTCACACACGGCTGAGACACATGCCCGTGTCTCTGCCCGTGTGGACAAAAATAGGCTATTTATCAAGCCATTTTGCCACCCAAACATGTGCACACCTACATCAACCCAATTTGCACCAAAATAAGACATAAATAGGCATTCAAATCAACCTCAACCAAGCTTTATTTATACCATTTCAATACTAACCAATATCAAACATATCAATACCACAAAGTGCCATTTAAATTACACCAAAAAATCATAATTTCAAATCATCAATATGACTATTTTCAATCATGCATCATTTAGCCAAATCTCACAAACATACCAAACTCAATTTATAACCATTTAGTACTCCCAATTACCAAATACCAACTAGCATCACATATCCATAATCAAGCACATAACAAGAGTCATTTGCACAATTACATACACAACCAAAATAAGCCAACTCTCATGGCTATATATACAATCCAAGCACTTAACATTTACAAGTCATTTCAAATGACCAAAGTCATTAACTACATATATATCAAAATGACCAAATCACTATACATGCCATATAACAAAATACCAAAGTTCAAAAGTACCAAGTGATAGTAGGATAGTGTGATGAAGTCTCCGACGGTCCCAGAATCCGAGCTAGCTTGATTTCATTATAAAACATAGAAAATTAAACAAAGTAAGCTATAAAGCTTAGTAAGCTCGTGTTGAATAAACTTAATTAATCATAAATAGACAAATCAAACAATTCAATATATCAACACATAGATCATATTAGCTAACAAACCTTCCATATCTTTAATCATAAGATTATATGCAAACTTCTCAATTTCTTCGATTTGAAGCTTATACGGTTCATGTACATACCTGTACCATCTCGTATCAATCTCATACTCAACCACGTCTTTCATTTACCCATTGAACCATTCGGAATACTATCGGATACTCGGGAAACTCGCACTGAAGTGCCACATACATAGCCAAAGCTATCTCAATCTCATATCACATATTTGCTCACACTCGAGCTATCCACGGGCCTGCTCACACAAGCTGTCAGTCAAGATATAGCTACACGGTGCTGCTCACACAAGCTGTCAAGTAACCGCAACACATGCCGGTATACTCAGCCATCGGTAGGACGTACAGGACCAGCACCTAGATCACATAATCACAATAAGCCCTAATGACATGTCATTCGTATCCTAATCTATTCTTAAGGTTCAACCGGGATTTTCAATGCCAAATCGTCGTCGAATCATTATCGAATATAACCGTAATCTCATATTCACAGTTTATGCCATATCAAACCATTTAAAATACATTTATAACGTAATTTATTACATACGAACTTACCTTGAATGTAAAAATGACGACACGAGTCAACTATTCCGAAACCTTATTCTTTCCCTGATCTAAGTCCGTATTTCACCTTTCTTGATCTAAATATAATAAAAATTAACTTATTTAAATATCTCTGTATTTAATTTAGTCCAAAATTCACATTAAGACACTTTTACACATTTTCCCTTAATGTTTCATATTTTTTACAATTTAGTCCTTATTTCATAAAATAACAAATTCATGCAATTTGATACCAACCCATGCTTGCCAAATTACAATTAGGTCCCTAGCAGCCCATATTTTCCATTTATTTCACATTTCAACAACAAAGTTTCCACATTTCACAATTTAATCCCTAATTTGCATTTTCACTAAAAATCACTTTATAAAACTTGTATAACTATCATAAAAAATTCATAATCTATAATTAAACATAAAAATACTCATGTATTCATCAATGGCAACATCTAAAATCTTTAACAGTTTTGCAAAATAGTCTTTGGGCTAGCTAGACCTAGCTGCAATGATCTAAAAAACGTAGAAATCATTAAAAACGAGACAAAAATCATACCCTAATTAGCTATACAAGCATGGCCGAATGAAAACCTAATTTTGGCTTTTCTTCTCTTCAAAATTCGGCTAAGGAAGAACATGAAAGCACCAAAAAAATTATTTGTTATATTTTATTAACCTTAATACATAAATTACTAAATTAACCTTTAATAAAAACATTATAAAACATCTAATTTATGTCCATAATTGTCCAGTCATGCCATTAGTGGTCTAATTACAACATAAACCCTTCAAAAATTTAATTTCATAGCTATTAAATCCTTTTAACTTATAGAACTCCAATTTTGCACTTTACGCAATTTAGTCATTTTTCTCAAATTAAGCACTAAAATGATAAAATTTCTTAACGAAATTTTTACACAATCATATATTCATGCTGTAAACATTAAAATAATAATAAAATAATTATTTTGACCTCAAATTTATGTTTCCGAAACCACTATTCTGATTTGACTAAAAATGGGCTGTTACAGATACGGTCTGAAAATTCTATTCATTAAATCCATAAATACTGCAGGTGTGATAGTCAAGCCAAACGGCATCACGAGAAACTCATAGTGCTCGTACCATGTTCTGAAGGCTGTCTTCGGTACATCTGAGTCTTTTACTCATAACAGATAATAGCTAGAATAGATATCAATCTTTGAAAACACAGTGGCACCTTTCAACTGATCAAACAAGTAATCAATGCGAGGAAGTGGATACTTATTTTTTATTGTAACTTTGTTGAACTGTTAGTAGTCAATACAAAATCTTAAAGATCCATCCTTCTTTTCAACAAATAGAATCGGTGCACCCCACGGTGAAGAACTAGGTCGAGCAAAACCTCTGTCTGTTAGCTCTTGCAACTGTGCTTTCAATTCTTTCAATTCAGTAGGAGCCATTCTATAGGGTGCTATAGATATTGGTGTTGTCCCCGGTACAAGATCTATGGAAAATTTCACCTCTCTAACTGGTGGTAAACTAGGTAATTCCTCCGAAAACACATCAGGAAACTCACAAACAACTGGTACTGATTTAATCTTTGACTCAGATACTTTAGTGTCTAACACATAAGCAAGATAGGCATCATACCCTTTTTTGATATATTTCTGTACTGATAAGGCTGAGATCACATTAGACAACCCATCCAGTTTATCAGATTTAATACTGTAACATTCTGAATAATTGGGTCTGTGCATTTGGTAGGTTGGGTGGCTAAGTTAGTAGGTTAAGGCCTTGAGTTGGTTCTAAGTTGGGCTCTTCTAAAGGTAAGATAGGGATTGGGTTATCATGCAAGATAAGAGTTATCAGGAGGGAGAGAGTTGGCCGAAACTCCAACTCTGAGTGTGTGCATGTGTATTGCCGAAATTTTGAGGCTTGGTGTTCATCTTTTTCATTTGTTTTCTTTCCTTTCTTTCTCACTTACTCTCCTAGCCGAAATTCTATTCTCCTCTTCTCCCAAATTCTTTTCTTGGCCACAACTCTCCAACACATTATTCTCGTTATTCTTTTCTTCCAAGGCTGAATACCCTGATCTTCATCTTCCTCTTCCATAGCCGAATCTACAAGGGTGGTTTCTATTTCCTGAAGGTGCACCATAAGTCGAATACTCCTTAGTGATCTGGTGAGTTTCGAGATTTTTCCTTCTTTGCGATTTCACTCTTTCTTTTCATTAAGACCTAACCCGAATCACTTGTTCTAAGGCCTGTCGATTTTCCCTCTCTGCTGCTAGTAGCCGAATCTGACTCATTAAAAGTCTCCTGTGCCGATTTGGTGGAAAAGCCGAAGGTAGGTGGTGGTAGGTTCGGCCGGATGGCCTTTCTTGATTTCTTTTAATTGGCCGAATGTCACATGGGCTGGTTTGGTTGTGATTATTGGTTTGTTTGATATTTTGAGGATGGCCGAATATAGGTAGGTTGGTGGTGGTGGTTTCCCAAAGACTTTCG
The DNA here is from genome assembly GCA_025698515.1 of Gossypium sturtianum. Lineage (NCBI taxonomy): Eukaryota > Viridiplantae > Streptophyta > Magnoliopsida > Malvales > Malvaceae > Gossypium > Gossypium sturtianum. Next base: position 102,795,454 of record CM046944.1, read on the forward strand.
GGATTCGATTAATTAGGTAAGAGTTCGTATTAAGTGTTATAGTTGTTTGGGTACTTAGATCTCATCATTTAAATAATTTAGTGACAAGGAGTTATTATGGACAATACTAACAGTCAAGCAGTAGGGGGATTGGATATATAAACCCAATGCCAAAGTAGCGTAGAAGCAGTAAAAGCGGTAGTACGAAAACCAGGTGTGTAACTCTTACACACTTTCTTTACTTATTATGTTAAATGTTATGTGTTGTTAAAAGCCAGAATGACGGTAATGGTTACCAAATTACCCTTGTGGGTAAAAAGACGAGGATGCCGGGTAAGTTGTTATGTTTCTCGCGTTGATTGTGATCTATGAGAGCATGACATTCTGTATACATAATTATGTATGTTAAGCATGATCATACTAATATTGTTAGCATAACTCACAAGCGTATGGGTGATGAGAGGAGGGGGAAGTATGATCTATCGATCATCACCAAAGTGATTTGGCATCACAACAAAGGGTTGGCCTCACATATATTATAAAAATTGTGACTAAGTCTCGTGGTTTGGCACCACCAGTGGGTTTGGTACCACATATGTTATTCTTGTAACTTCGGTTACCGGTGGTTTGGCACCACCAAAGGGTTTGGTACCACAAGGGGTAGATTTGGGAGACATGGATGGATACTTAGGTTGACGGGTTGCATGACATGCATATCTCAGTAAATGAATTTGTGTAAGAGCATAACTTCTCTTGGGATGGGGATTTATACATTGAGTCTCGGTGACTCACCCCTTCCTTTACATTTTGCATCGGACTTAGATCGTGGATATGGAGCCGAGTGGACTCGAGGTGGCCATGCTCAACATTTATTTTATATCAAAGTTTTCTCATTAGGACTTAGCATGCTTTATTTAAATTTTGGGTTTTCCTCGTTGTAATAAGGCCGCTAACCTTTATTTCTGTGATGTTTTATTTGCTTATTTTTTTTATATAACTTTCGATAAGCATACTTGGTAAATATGAATTGGTTGTTTTTTTTAAACCTCGATAAGAATGTGTTTTCTGAAATGTTCACTGATTAAGTAATAAGTATGGAGTAAAAATTAAGCAACTAAGTTTTTCTAAAACAAGACTCAAATTTGTTTTCTCTGAAATTAATCAACAGTTTCCTCCTTAAATAAAATTGACAAGTCGATCTTCAAACATTCTCTTTTTGTAGCACGCCAGACTCGGTTGTAGTGGTTAGATCGGGTTTGGAGTGTTACATTTTGGTATCAGAGCCAAGTTCAAAAGCTCGGTTGTGGGTTTAAGGCCCAAAATATGTTTTGAGGGGTGTAAAATAATTTTTAAGGAGATGAATATCTCGGAAAGCATGGCACCTGAGTCTCCGACGCCGATCCACCCAGGTAAGTACCCTAACCTTTGATTTAATGTTTATATGTGGGCTTGATGGGCCTTATGGGACGTAGATTAGTTAGGTTAGAACTTGATGGACTTTAGGCCTAGCTGAAACAACTCTTAAAATCTCATAAGACTTAACTTCACTAAACAAACCTGTGAACGAGCCGCAAGACTAGGGTGTGGTAACAGGCATACGCATGTCTAGGATTGGATCCGGAAGAGCTTGGTATTTAAGCAGTCCTAGTGACCCACCTCCTCTTCGCTGGAATCCTACCTGGTGCGTAGTGACTGTTCACCCTGACCATGAGGACTGGTTCACAGGCTAAATCCGATAATTAAAATCCGAAAGGGACCAGCCACACTATTTTGTAAAAATCCTAGTTTTGAAATTATCAAATTACCCCTCGATTTGTGAAAACTACCTTAGATTTGAAAAATGACCAAAATACCCCTGGTTTACAAAAATTACCAAATTACCCCTGACTTGTAAAACTTCCCCGGATTTACAAAATTACCAAAATACCCCCCGACCTGAAAAGAAAAATTACCAAAATACCCTTCTTTGCAAAATCACCCGAGACCATATTTTGAAATTTACGAAAATACCCCTGTAGGTTAAAATTATGAAAATACCCCCGGGTAGTGAAATGACAAAAATACCCCTACACGTTGAATGTGGTCTGTGGACGTTGATTGTGTGATGGATGTACTCAGAACTAGGAGTTAAGCCTGAAACTGAAGCTATAGGTAGATTCGACTTCGAAAGAATCACTTTTTAAAACTATTTTTCATAAAATTGCTCGTGGATAAACAGTGAATAGAATTAATAATACATAAAATTCTTAACCAGATAAACGCGAACGGGAAGAATGAGTACACGAGGTCGTGGACGTCCGCCGCGTGGCTGGGGTAGAGGTAGGATGACCTTGTCAGAGCCAGCAAGGTCTGGCCATGGGTCTGGGAATGGGCTACTAGATCTGTCGGCGGAGGGAGCTGAATTTCAGGATCAGACAGGTGATAATGATGTAATATCCCAGGTGGTACTGCGAGTTTTGGAGAGAGTTGCCGAGGCGGGCGCGAGTACAGGAGCCCGAAAATCGGTGGCTGAGCGACTCCGAGCTAACGGAGCGAAGGTGTTTAGGGGGGTGTCCGGTGTAGCTCCCAACACTGCTGAGTACTGGTTAGAGGCAACAGAACGTATAATGGATGACTTAGACTTCTCGACTGAGGAGAAGTTGAAGGGGATAGTGTCTCTTCTCCGGGATGAGTCGTATCAGTGGTGGCTCACGATCCGGGATGGTGCAGTGGCTGATGATATCACCTGGGATTATATTAAGGCAGCCTATCAGATGAAGTATGTGGGAGCTGGTTATACTGATGCGCAACGTAGGGTGTTCCTGAATTTGGTTCAGGGGAATAAGTCGGTACCTGAATATGAGGCAGAATTTTTGAGGTTAAGCAGGTATGCTTGGGGTATGGTGGCTACGGAACATGAGCGCTGTGTTAGGTTCAAGGATGGGCTAAGAGATGAGCTGCGTGTGTTGATTGCACCTCAGCGAGAAAGGGAATTCACCGTTCTCGTGGAAAATGCCAAAATAGCTAAGGAGGTGAAGCGAATCGAGAAACGGAATCAGGAGAGAGGCAGGGATAAAAGGAGTTCTGGGCCATCAGGGTCTGGTGGAAGTACTCAGAAAAGGGATAGATTTGATGGACCGGATCGAGCTGCAAAGCTCGCTTTGCTCAGCGGCCACCTCGGTCGTTAGATGTGGGAAGTCTCATTCGGGAGAGTGTTGGGCTGGTAATAGAGGGTGCTTTGAGTGTGGGTCAATGGAGCACCGGGTAAGGGATTGTCCGCGAAAGCTAGCTAGGACTCAAGCTGAGGGTCAAGGACATGGTCAATTCGAGAGAGGTGATCAACAACCACCAAGAGGCCGCAGACAAGCCAGGGGCGATAATGGTAGTGAACACAGTCGTGGAGCACCAGGTAGAGGTGCAGGTTATGCTGAGGTGAGGTAGCCAGCGTTGGTCTATGCGGCACATCGCCAAGAGGAAGAAGACGCCCCAGATGCGAAAAATGGTGCGTACCCTACCATAGTATACTAAGTGTTTTTTTTTTGGCTTTAGAAATTAGAGTGCGCAGCGAAAGCATAGTGGTGCGACTTAGGTAGTACGATTACTAGTTAGTTGGAAATTTCGAGGACGACATTTCTTTAAGGGGGGTAGAACTGTAACATCCTGAATAATTGGGTCTGTGCATTTGGTAGGTTGGGTGGCTAAGTTAGTAGGTTAAGGCCTTGAGGTGTGTATTGGGCTCGAGTTTGGGCTTAAAACCTGGGTTAAACTGCTTATAAATAGTGTTAGTTTATAATTTAAGTAAGTACCTGTGTTTAGTAGCAAGCTGGGCTTGTGGCCCAAAAATTTGGGGTGATTCAGGTGAGCATGAAGGTGGCGTCACAAGGGGGAAGGAGTTGGGCCTGGTGTGGCTGCTTGAGGCCCAAAGGGATGGGTCAAAATTCGGCACATAGGAGGGAAGGGGATGGACGGCACAATGGCTAAAATTTAGGAGCTTTATTTCTTTTTAATTTAGTAATTAAAAGCTGATAATTAGGAGGGAAGAGTTGGTTCTAAGTTGGGATCTTCTAAAGGTAAGATAGGGATTCGGTTATCATGCAAGATAAGAGTTATCAGGAGGGAGAGAGTTGGCTGAAACTCCAACTCTGAGTGTGTGCATGTGTATTGCCGAAATTTTGAGGCTTGGTGTTCATCTTTTTCATTTGTTTTCTTTCCTTTCTTTCTCACTTACTCTCCTAGCCGAAATTCTCTTCTCCTCTTCTCCCAAATTCTTTTCTTGGCCACAACTCTCCAACACATTATTCTCGTTATTCTTTTCTTCCAAGGCTGAATACCCTGGTCTTCATCTTCCTCTTCCATAGCCGAATCTACAAGGGTGGTTTCTGCTTCCTGAAGGTGCACCATGTCGAATACTCCTTAGTGATCCGGTGAGTTTCGGGATTTTTCCTTCTTTGCGATTTCACTCTTTCTTTTCATTAAGACCTAACTCAATCACTTGTTCTAAGGCCCGCCGATTGTCCCTCTCTCACGCTAGTAGCCGAATCTGCCTCATTAAAAGTCTCCCAGGCTGATTTGGTGGAAAAGCCAAGGTAGGTGGTGGTAGGTTCGGCCGGATGGCCTTTCTTGATTTCTTTTAATTGGCCGAATGTCACATGGGCTGGTTTGGTTGTGATTATTGGTTTGTTTGATATTTTGAGGATGGCCGAATGTAGGTAGGTTGGTGGTGGTGGTTTCCCAAAGACTTTCGGATTCGATTAATTAGGTAAGAGTTCGTATTAAGTGTTATAGTTGTTTGGGTACTTAGATCTCATCATTTAAATGATTTAGTGACAAGGAGTTATTATGGACAATACTAATACCAAGCAAAGAGGGGATTGGATCTATAAACCCAACGCCAAAGTAGCGTAGAAGCAAGTAAAAGCGTGTAGTATCGAAAACCAGTGTGTAACTCTTACACACTTTCTTTACTTATTATGTTAAATGTTATGTGTTGTTAAAAGCCGTAATGACGGCAATGGTTACCAAATTACCTTTGTGGGTAAAAAGACGAGGATGCCGGGTAAGTTGTTATGTTTCTCGCGTTGATTGTGATCTATGAGAGCATGACATTCTGTATACATAATTATGTATGTTAAGCATGATCATACTAATATTGTTAGCATAACTCTGTGTTATGGGTGATGAGAGGAGGGGGAAGTATGATCTATCGATCACACTAGTGATTTGGCATCACAACAGTGGGGTTGGCCCCACATATATTATAAAAATTGTGACTAAGTCTCAGTGGTTTGGCACCACCAGTGGTTTGGTACCACATATGTTATTCTTGTAACTTCGGTTACCAGTGGTTTGGTACCACAAGGGGTAGATTTGGGAGACATGGATGGATACTTAGGTTGACGGGTTGCATGACATGCATATCTCAGAAATGAATTTGTGTAAGAGCATAACTTCTCTTGGGATGGGGATTTATACACCGAGTCTCGTGACTCACCCCTTCCTTTACATTTTGCGCATCGACTTAGATCGTGGATATGGAGCCGAGTGGACTCGAGGTGGCCATGCTCAGCATTTATTTTATATCAAAGTTTTCTGTTAGGACTTAGCTATTTTATTTAAATTTTGGGTTTTCCTCGTTGTAATAAGGCCGCCTAACCTTTATTTCTGTGATTTTTTATTTGCTTGTTTTTTTTATATAACTTTCGATAAGCATACTTGGTAAATATGAATTGGTTTTTTTTTTTAAACCTCGATAAGAATGTGTTTTCTGAAATGTTCACTGATTAAGTAATAAGTATGGAGTAACAATTAAGCAACAAAGTTTTTCTAAAACAAGATTCAAATTCGTTTTCTCTGAAATTAATCAACAGTTTCCTCCTTAAATAAAATTGACAAGTCGATCTTCAAACATTCTCTTTCCGTAGCACGCCAGACTCGGTTGTAGTGGTTAGACCGAGTTTGGGGTGTTACAAATACAAAGCAATTCACCATTCTGACATTTTAACACAATATATTTCTGTTTACAATTTACCACTGCATCTTGCTGAGTTAGCCAGTCCATACCCATAATTACATTAAATTCATCAAATGGCAACAACATTAAATCAACAGAGAAACAATAACCTTTTATCCTCAACGGACAGTTTTTACAGATTTTATCTACCATCACAAACTGGCCTAGGGAGTTTGAAACTTTAACCACAAATTCAGTGAACTCAATCGGTAAATTTTTAACAGACACTAAATTCGTGCATATGTATGAATGTGTTGAACCAGGATCAATCAAAACAGTAATATCAGTATCAAAAAGAGAAAATGTACCAGTAATAACATCAGGTGCAGAAGCATCCTCTCGTGCACGTATATCATATGTTCTAGCTGGTGCTCGAGCTTTAGATTTAACAATTGAATCTTTTCTTGTACCTCGACTATCACTCATATTACCAGGGTTACGAGGTGGTATACCTCTTGAGGTAGGATTGCTCGGCCTTGAAGTCGGAACAGTATCTTTTTCTATCCTTTCTGAACAATCGTTGAGATAGTGGTCGAGAGAACCACATCTATAGCAACCTCCGCTTCTCATACGACATTCTTCAAAGTGAAATTTATTACAATGCTTGCATTTAGGTTTGGAATTCCTGACACTTCTAGCACTTGCTACTAATTGGGCTGGAGATCTCGGATTAGAGCGTTGAGAACCTCGGTCTTTTCCAGCATACCCTATAGACGAGACAGAACGATCATGATATTTCTTTGATTTCTTTGAAGCTGATGATTGTGGCTTTCCCATAAATCTTTTACTCAATGTTCGGGCTTCCAGCTCTGCCTGCCTCTTTTCTTTATTTAATTCCTCAGCTTTATGTGATCGGTCAACTAGTACAACAAATTCTTTTAATTTCAAGATCCCAACTAACAACTTGATATCTTCATTTAGTCTTTCTTCAAACCATTTGCACATGGCTATTTCAATCGAGATACACTCTCTGGCATATTTACTTAGCCAAACAAATTCTCGTTTGTACTCAGATACAGTCATATTCTCCTATTTGAGCTCTAAAAATTCTTTCTTTTTCTGATCAAGAAATCTCTGGCTAATATACTTCTTTTTGAATTCTGTTTGGAAAAATTCCCATGTAACATTTTCCCTCGGTACAACAGAAATTATGGTATTCTACCACTGGTAGGCTGAATCTTTTAGCAGAGATACAACACATTTCAAACATTCTTTAGGTGTACAAGACAATTCATCCAAAACCCTGATAGTATTTTCTAATCAGAATTCAGCCCTTTCCGGATCATCATCGGCAGTAGCTCTGAATTCTTCTGCCCTATATTTACGAATTTTATCTACCGGAGGCTTACCAGTTCTAACAGGTTCAGCACCCTATGGCATCTCTGGAATCGGCTGAGGAGCAGGAGGGGGAGGTTGTTGTACAACAGGATTTGTTCTTAAGAATTTTGTGAACCACTCATTCATCATTTGAAAGAAGGCTTCTTTAGTCTCATCACCTCGGCCCTCAGATATGGGCCTTCTACTACTACTAAATGCAGCTCTTTGAACTGAAGCTGGAGCATTGCTCTCAGCTTCCTCGGATTCAGCTCTAGCTCGGTTGGACGAGCTTACTATATGAAAAAACACATTTAAATTGGTCAGGAGATATCACACTATCACAAATTATATAATGGCATGTATAGCCAAACTCGTACTTGCTACGTTAGTCCAAGAATCGGCTAAACCGTAGCTCTAATACCAATAAATGTAACACCCTTAACTCGTATCCGTCGCCAAAAACAGGGTTATAGAGCATTACCAGAGTTTACAGATCAATTATAATTAATTCATGTCTTTTACTATTTATATCCGAAACAAAACATAATTCAATCATGTTGTTCCTTAAATGGACCCTCGAGGTCCATTTTATACATTAAAAACAAGTCGGGACTAAACCGAAAACTCTAAAAAAATTTCACAAAATTTCAAAATTTATCTTAGATGCAGGGGACACACGCTCGTGTGATCAGGCCGTGTGAGGTGACACGCCCGTGTCTTAGGGCGTGTGGGCATTCAATGTGAGGCACACGGCCGTGTCCCAGCCCGTGTTCAAATTAGGGTAGCTACTGACATGGGTCACACGGCCAGCCACACTCTCGTGTGTTAGGCCGTGTGGACTATTTAATTTTCGAAAATTAGGTGCAGGATTCACACGGCCAAGACACACGCCCGTATGTTGAGCCGTGTGTTTCACACAGTTGAGACACACGCCCGTGTCTCTGTTCGTGTGATCAATTCTGAGCTTTCTGTTTCTCAATTTTTAAGATGCAGGGGACACATGGCCAAACCACACGCCCGTGCGCATGGCCGTGTGTTACACATGGTTGAGACACATGCCCATGTGTCTACCCGTGTGGACGAAAATATGCCAATTTCAAAGCCATTTTTCTCACTCAATTTTGCCTTCAACCTGCAACAATCTTTAAACACTTTCACCAACAAATTTAAGACATTATAACCTAGCCCAAATTCAATATTATGCACAATATATAACTTCTTAAATGCATTTATCCAATTTACTTATTTGGCAATATTAACATATATATATTTTTACCAAATCATGCATTCTTAAACATACTTGTATAACTCCAATCATTAATACATTATAATACACATATCAAACATGTTAATACCTTATCTAATTACATCAAAATATACCAAACACTAGCCATTCCAATGGCTAGTTACAAACAAAACATTAGTGTGCCAACAATGGATAATTTACCTATACATGCCATTATACTAAAATAAAAGTTTACTTTTTATACCAAAACAAGCTGAAGGATAGTGTGATGGTGCTCCGACCGATTCCAACCTTTACAAGCTTCCTAGCACTATAAAATAGAGAAAAGAAAACCGAGTAAGCATTTCAAATGCTTAGTAAGTTCGTATAATAGGAATTTAACTTACCAATTATGTTCAATTTAAGTAATCATGTGAATAACATGCATCCCAACAAATTGACCAATTGTCTAATCACATACACTCAATCAAGCAAATTAGTCATGAATTTCTAAATACTTTTCAAGTAATAAAGATGAGCTCATCATGTAATAATTTTCATACACATATACTTTTCTTATCATATTTCCATATAACATATACATTTCTATGATAAATCATCTCAAGTTCAGATTAGCCATAACAGAACTTTGCTCGTTGAATTTAATTGAAATATCGATGGATACACATGTAGTACACTTGAAATGTACAAAACTGTAATCCGTCAACTCATGTTCAGGGGTACCCATTAGGGTACATAATCAGGAAGCACTCTCTCGAGCCATATAACAGGATGCTCATGTGAGCCATGTAACAGGAAGCTTATCCGGGCTAAATCAGGAAACTCATAAGAGTTTAAAACAGGAAGCTCATTGAGCTTAATAGGTAACTCTAAAGAGCTATTATCAGGGAGATCCAGTTAGTCATATAACAGGATGTTTAAGCAAGCCATATCAGGAAGCTCATAAAGAGCCTATATCAGGACGCTCATAAAGAGCTGCGTTTGTGTCCGCAATAAATGCAGGATTACAACCGATCGTATAACAAGACGCTCACAAAAAGTTGCGGTAGTCCGCAACACATGCAGGATCACTACTGATCAGGATGCTAGCAGGAACCATGTAACAGGAAGCTCAAGAGGGCTTATAACAAGATGCTCTTTCGAGCTAAGGTGTGTCTGCAACATATGCAAGACTACAACTAATCGAGAAATCCTATATCCATTGAATTCCATCTATTCAAATAGGACTTATCATTTATCGGGCATTATCGGATATGTATTCAATTTTCATACGCATGAAAACTACATAATTCTCATACACAACATTTAATTCAAGCATATAAATGTACAAATTTAGTTACACGAACTTACCTCGACAAGCGTTCGTATACTAGGATCTACTAATCCGACACTTTTTCTTTTCCTCGATCTAACTTCATATTTGAGTTATCCGGATCTATATAAATGAATTTAACATTAATTTGATAAAATTCACATTCAATTTCATTCAATTCACATATTAGGCAAAATAGTAATTTTGCCCCTATACTTTTGATAAATTCCAATTTCGACCCTAGGCTCGAAAAATAAAATTCTTGCAATTTAATCCTTATTCCAAGCCTAATCAATTTGTACATATAACATTTACAGCCCATGTATTTCACAAAATCAGAAATTTTTGATGAATTTTACATCTTTACAATTTAGTCCCTAAATCACAATTCCATGAAAATTTCCTTTACAAAAGTTGTTTATATATCAATAATCTTTCATTTTCTACCATAAATTTCAAAATTTCAACATGCTCATCCATGGAAAAATTTTAACACTTTGATATCCTTACAAATTGATCCGCAAAATAGCTAGATTAGGTTATTCCGATCTCAAAAATATAAAAATTACTAAAAACGGGACAAGATTACTTACCCAATTAAGCTTGCTTGATTTTTTTCTCTTTCCTAGGGTTTCCATAGAATTTGGGGAAGAAGATGATATAAAATTATGATATTAGTTATTTATTTAATTTATCATCTTTTATTTATTTCAATTTCCAATTTAGTCCTTTTTTTTTTCTAATTTTCCATGGATGAATCATCAAAAATATCTACTAACTTTTCTTAATGGTCTAATTACCATGTAAGGACCTCAAATTTTGAATTCCATAGCTATTTAATCCTTTTAGCTACTAGAATTCAACTTTTGCACTTTATGCAATTTGGTCCTTTCTTTCTAATTAAACACAAAATCGGTAAAATTTTCTTATCGAAATTTTTATACGTCTTTCCTATCATGATGCAGACCATGCAATAATACTAAAATAAATTTTCTTTCTAACTCGGATTTGTGGTTTCGGAACCACTGTTTCTATTTCACTGAAAACGGGTTGTTACAGATCTTCCAAATTCGCATGGATCCAGTATCTCTCCTTCAAAAATAAACCATCAACACTAAACAAAAAAAATATTAGGCACATGAGTGTTCAAGTAAAAAATAACCTGTAACTTTCTTTGAATATGCATGGTCATCCATAAGAATTTCCAACGATGAGTCAAGAATTTCACATAATTATAAAAATCAAGCAGTTTATTATTATTATGTAAAAATTCATATTTAAAGTCTAAGGTAGAATGTAACACCCCAAACTCGGCCAAGACGTTATGGCCGGATCTAGCATGTCACATCGAAAGGTAGTTGAAAATCTAAGCATTCATTGAAAATGTTGCATCTCTTTTGAAAACTTCGAGTTTTGACGTTTATTGATAAAAACCCGATTTGCTTAATGTCCCCTTTTGTAAAGTTGTTATTATTTTGAAAAATTGTTTTTGTTGTGAAAGTCGAACTTTAATAGTTGCGGAAACGTGATATTTTGAAAAACGGTCATTAACATTTTGGAAAACTCAGTATTCAAACATCTAACAATTTAAAAATAGCCGATTTGAAAGTTGAAAAATAAAAGGCATTATTACAAAATATTAACCCAACCTAAATAATCTTAAAATAAGGTAAAAACTGAATTTACTAAAGTTCGCGAGATATAACTCCGATGTATGGCCACCACCGAGTCCTCCGCGGCTCTAAATCCTCTATCGCTGGGGATTACTTGCAAGGTAAAAAGAAGGGGGTGAGTTACGAGAACTTAGTGTGTAATCCCCTAAACGGTCACTATCTGGGCTCGAGCCCATACGGCAACAACCTGGGCCTAAGCCCTAATATCATGATAATGCAGATAATGTAATGCAACCCAACCCAATCCAACCAATCACACCCCCGTACCAACCAATCGTCACCTGTGGGGATCAAGTCAACCCACCCCGCCAATCACACCAATATTGCGCATAAGTCGCTAATCACAATATTTGTGGCTGAGCCACCAGAGTCATAGTATATATATATGTGGCATAGCCACTAAAACAGTATGTGGCAGAGCCACCAGGCTACACTTCTCTTCAGTCATTAACCCGCCCCATGCAACATGATAAAATGCAATGTATCGACATATAAAAGCGTAATAAAATCATATACACAATTCTCAACCACAGTAAAGGGTATAACGGTCATTCTACCCTCCAAGGGTATTTTGGTAATTTCGCAACCCAGGGGTATTTCGGTAATTTACCCACCAAGGGTATCTTGGAAATTTCGCAACCTAGGGGTATTTCGGTAATTTACCCTCCAAGGGTATTTTGGTAATTTTGCATTTGACGGCCTTTTCGAAGGCCTACTGCCGCCTCGAGCGACTCGTGACCCTTTCTGGATCTCTACGGTACTATTGGGCCTAAAAACCATTTTAGGCCCAAACGGGCCCACACGCTCGTGTGGCCCATTACACGTGGTTTTGCTCTCAGTTTTGCAGACTTCGCAATCGCATCTATCATTCAGTATTTCTCCGTCGACTTTGCTCCCGTGGGCCCGTAAGCCCATTGGGCCCATTTAGCCCGTTTTAGTTCTGTCAGGCCCGTTACAGCCTTAGCTTTGTGAGAGTGCTCGCGACACTCTCCACGACTTACCGCCAACATTTGTGTCTCGGTTTTCCACTACGAGCGCTCGCACGCTCGTGTAGTCACATTTGCCAGTTTTTCAGCTTTTCAACTTTTAGCCGTTTCACAGAGCAACACATGAAATTATCTAGTTTGGTGTGAGATTACACACCTGATTACGTAGAGTACTATACACTCACGATCATCGTCACCTATACCAAACATAACACAGAATTAACTATATATCAATAGAAATGGGAGATCTATAATCCAACCACCTAACTATACGACTTACTAACATTTACCTTCACTAGCGCGATCAACTACGATTTGCTTATCTAAACCAGATGTCGACGCCTTTTCGCATCAAGGCGGAAAGTCTCGAACCGCTGACACCCTACGCCACTTAAACTTGAGAGCAGGGGCTACGAGTCCACTTCCATTAGGCACACTTCTTGATCCCCCCTCAGACTGGCCTTTACTTGCCTTCATGAAGAATTTTCGACTAGCAAAGTACCACAGAAAATGGCAGTTGCTCAACAAGGGTTTCGGCTTCCACAAAAGAGAACAAACAAGACTCGAGATGGAGAAGAGTACTCAGATTCGGCCTAGACAAAGAGAGTTAAGACTGGGTGTTTAGGCTTGAGTAGAGAAAAGAGAGAAAAGCAAAGAAAATAAAGGGAAAAGAAAGCATTACCTTACAACCAGAGAGGAGCCGAATAGGAAGAGAAGATTCGGCAGCAAAGGGTAGCAAATATGGATGGAAAGTAGAGAAGAAGGTGGAAGAAAGAGGCTTAACAATTCACTAAACGCCCACAACAAAAGGATGTAGAAAAGAAAGTGTATTCGGCTATGAAGAAAAGCCAAGGAAAAGAGATGGGAGGAGAAGGAAGAAAAAGGTTCGGCCAACAAATGCGAAAAAAAGAGAACACCAAAACTGAGATTTCGGCAAAAGAAGATAAACACTTAGAAATAAAATTGAAAGGAAAAGATCCCGAAAGGTCAAAAAAATGCACCCAAAAGAATGAGAAAACAAAAGCTCCAAAAAGAAAATTTTTGAAACCAAAAATGAGAGAAGGAAAAAAATAACCCCTAAAGCTCCTATACAAATTTGGCACAACCACCAGAGAATCCCCAAGTGCCGAATCCACACCACAAAGAACCCAAAATTCGGCCAACTCCCCTCACTCATCCATCCCCATTATTTCCTCCACAAATCCCTCTTTAATTCACTCTCCATCTCTCATTCAAATTCTCCCAACCATCTTGACCAATTCAAATACTCCTCCATCAGTATTTGATTCCAACACAACCTCTTGTCTTCTCCTGAGCAAAATAAAAGCCTCCAACTTGCCATCTGTGGGATTCGAACTCTTTCCCCCTTGCTCTCCCATTGACGCCACATCCACCTTGCCACATGCCCAACTTGTGTCTCTTAAACACACACAAACCTACTTAAGTCCTGCCTCCTACAACCCTCTCCACTTTAAGGTCAAAAACCAAAATTTTTCCTATGGCCAAACTTAAACCCGGGACTTCATAGAAGCCTCGTAATCTTCCAAAATCACTTACCCAATAAGTCCAACTTGCTTTATTACCGTTCTCATATTCTCAAAAAATTTAAAAGCTCCTACGCCCAAGGCCCAATGGGCCCAATTCTACTAGGCCCAAATTTGGGGCGTTACAAATCTACCTCCCTTAAAGAAATTTTGTCCTCGAAATTTCTAACTATCTAACAGTGGTTTTAACACAGGCTACTCTACCACGCTGCCACTGTGCACTCTCATTCCAATAACACTAATACACTTCTAACTTAATCTAGAAACCTCTTCACCCAACCAAATATCTAATCACTGAAGCAAACAGATATTTATCACACATACATAAAATTTTCTACATTCAAACATCACATTCAACCAAAACACACACAAAACAAATACTAGAAATACAACCCAGTATGTAAAGAACCCACATCATTTCTAACTAATACTTTTCAACAACAACAGTTCTAGAAACTTACGGGTTTGGTGCCGGAGACTCGGTGTGCCATACTTCCAGTAACGCTATATATTTTCTAACCCACATTTCAAACCGATTTGGAAAAAATTTCAAACCCATTCCGCAGCCGAGTTTTGTAACCTGGGCTCTGATACCATAAAATGTAACACCCCAAACCCGGCCTAGACATTATGGTCGGATCTAGCATGTCACATCGAAAGGTAGTTGAAAAGCTAAGCATTCATTGAAAATGTTGCATCTCTTTTGAAAACTCCGAGTTTCAATGTTTATTGATAAAAACCCGATTTGCTTAATGTCCCCTTTTGTAAAGTTGTTCTTATTTTGAAAAATTGTTTTTGTTGTGAAAGTCAAACTTTAATAGTTGCGAAAACATGATATTTTGAAAAACGGTTATTAACATTTTGGAAAACTCAGTATTCAAACATCTAACAATTTAAAAATAACCGATTTGAAAGTTAAAAGAAAAATAAAATCCAAAGGCCTTATTACAAAATATTAACCCAGCCTAAATAATCTTAAAATAAGGTAAAAACTGAATTTACTAAAGTTCGCAAGAAATAAATCCGATGTATGGCCACCATCGAGTCCTCCGCGGCTCTAAATCCTCTATCGCTGGGGATTACCTGCAAGGTTAAAAGAAGGGGGTGAGTTACGAGAACTCAGTGTGTAATATGTAACATCTCGATTTAGGGCCTAGTCGGAATAGTGGTGCGAGACCACAAATCCGAGGTTTATGAATGAGTTTTTGAGGTTTATGCTATGTATGCATGCTAGTGTGAAAGTTTCATGAAGCAATTTTGTGAAATTGCGGTTGAATTGTCCAAAAGGACTAAATTGCAAAAGTTGCAAAATGTGAGATTCTAGAAGCTATTTGTGTGAAATAGCTTTAGAATATTAATTAGAGGTCCTTAAATAGCAATTTCCCAATTTCTAATTTTTGGACAAAATTGGGCATGGATGAGTTAAAATAGAAAGTTTATCAAAAAGGGCATTTTGGTCATTTAACAATTAAGTGATTAAAATAGGAGAAAAGATGACAAAATTCATTCATCTTCTTCTCAGGCTGCCGAAAATTGAGAGAGCCATTGTTAGGGTTCTTCAAAATTTTCAAGCTTGCTAGTAAGTGCATCTAAGCCCCGTTTTTTATATTCTTTGTATTTTTGAAGTCCTTGTAGCATGAGTAAGCTATTTTTTGCTATTTGATGAGCTATGATGGATGTTCAAAAATGTAGCCATGTATGACATGCATGTATTTTGATGTTTTATGGAAGATTATGAAAGCTTGATGTACTAGAAGCATCTTTTGCTAAATGAGTTTCCATAGAAAATACATGTAGGGACTAGTTTGTAAAAATCTTGAGTTTGGTCATACATGTGTCATATAGTGAGAATTGATGATTGCTTTAGTTGAGTAAGTGATTTGGCTAAGCATGAAAGGCTAGAAAGTTGAATAAAAATCACTTTACGAGCCTTGGGGCAATAGCGTAAATAGGAGAAGGTTTAGGGGCAAAATGGTAATTTTGCCAAAGTATGAGATGTGGGTCAATTTAGTCAATGTGTATATTGATGAGTTGAATTATCATTATAGATCAAGAAAGACAAAGCCCGGATCGAAACTGAGGCAAGAGCAAAGTGGTGGACTAAATTGCACGTTTCTATACTTTTGAGTATCGAGGTAAGTCTATGCATAAACAATGCATTCATACTTACAATTTGTTAATGCTAGCTAGTGTATAGCATGGATGAGAATGATTGAGAACCTATGTGATTCAAGTGGAATGAATGTGATAGATTTTGTGAATGGATGAATGATTGAGTAAATAGATATGTGAATGTGTAGTGATAATGCTAAAAGATGGGCTAAGTGCGATACCATCCTAATACATATTGACAATGAGCTGCCTATGTGCGATGCTATCGTTAGGTATATTGTCTAGTGGGCTATGTGCGAAACCACTACGATTACCTTTATGGTAGGCTAAGTGCGATACTACCTTATTAATTGATTGTGGTGGGCTAAGTGCAAAACCACCGAGACATTAGCTGTGTGGATTAGATGTGTGGATTAGCTGTGTGGATGTATTATCAAGAAATAATGATGTGTTGTATATTGTGTAAATATGATATTGAATGCAGGGGTGCATGTCAATGGTTATGAGTAAGTGACTCATGATGTGTTGGAAATGTGGTAAGGGATAGAAAGAGTAAGCATAGTTGTACATTATATGTTAGTATAATGCTAATTGTTGTTTAGCTTATACTATGTTGCTTAATTATTTATGTGTAAACTTACTAAGCTTAAAGCTTACTCCCTTTCTTTTCCCTTGTCTTATAGAGCAAAAGTGTTGAATCGAGATACGAGGATCAATTGGAAGATCGCCCACACTATCAGCACACTCTGGTACATGAGACTCAATGTTTTGTATATGGCATGTATAGGGGCTAGACAAGTTAGTGAATTTCGTTGTATATGGCTATGATGTGTTGGCCTTTAGATGGATAATCTATTTTGTATAATGCCATAGTTGTTGACACTTTATTATATGAAAAGATGTAGTTATCTATGTGAGATTGTAAGATTTTGAGTTGATTATGGATGTGTTGAATGAGTGCATGTTGTGTATGCTAGAAGGGTGAAAAGAACTTGGCAAATAGCTTTGTTCTTGTCCATGTGGGTAGACACACCCAGCGTGTGTCTAGGCCATGTGTGACACACGGTCAGCCCATGGGCGTGTGACTTGGCCGTGTGTCCCCTGCATGTTAGTATTTTAAGTCAGAATAGACCACGGACTAGTCACACGGGCATGTGCCTAGAACGTGTGTGTTAATTAGTGTCGGCCACGGGCTAGCCACACGGGCGTGTGTCTAGACTCTAGGCTGTGTTAAGGTAGTTAGTGTGCACCACGGGTGGAGAGCACGGGCGTGTGCCCTAACCGTGGGGCATTAGCAGAATGCTTGAGTTTTCATGCACGGGTAGTGACCATGGGCATGTGTGACATCCACGGGCATGCCAAATCTTACACGGGCGTGTGAGCCCTGTATAGATGGAAAAATTTTAAGATCGTAAGAGTTTTCGATATGGTCTCAAGAGCCCTCGTGTGTTTGAGAGAGGCCTCGTAAGTCGAGATTGAGGTTGTTGTGATGGCCAAAGAGAGTGGTCCTGTTGTGCCTAAGTGGCGATCTTGAGGATTTTAATACGGTAACGCCTCGTGCCCAGTTTCGGCGTTGAATACGGGTAAGGGGTGTTACATAATCCCCTAAACGGTCACTATCTAGGCTCGAGCCCATACGGCAACAATCTGGGCCTAAGCCCTAATATCATGATAATGCAGATAATGTAATGCAACCCAACCCAATCCAACCAATCACACCCCCGTACCAACCAATCGTCACCTGTGGGGATCAAGTCAACCCACCCCGCCAATCACACCAATATTGCAGACAAGCTGCTAATCACAGTATTTGTGGCTGAGCCACCAGAGTCATAGTATATATATATATGTGGCATAGCCACTAAAACAGTATGTGGCAGAGCCACCAGGCTACACTTCTCTTCAGTCATTAATCCGCCCCATGCAACATGATAAAATGCAATGTATCGACATATAAAAGTGTAATAAAATCATAGACACGATTCTCAACCACAGTAAAGGGTATAACGGTCATTCTACCCTCCAAGGGTATTTTGGTAATTCCGCAACCCAGGGGTATTTCGGTAATTTACCCTCCAAGGGTATTTTGGTAATTTCACATTTAACGGCCTTTCCAAAGGCCTACTGCCGCCTCGAGTGACTCGGGACCCTTTTTGGGTCTCTACGGTACTATTGGGCCTGAAATCCATTTCAGGCCCAAACGGGCCCTCACGCTCGTGTGGCCCATTACACGTGGTTTCGCTCTCAGTTTTGTAGATTTCGCAATCGCATCTATCATTCAGTATTTCTCCGTCGACTTTGCTCCCGTGGGCCTGTAAGCCCATTGGGCCCATTTAGCCCGTTTTTAGTTCTGTCAGGCCCGTTACGGCCTTAGCTTCGCGAGAGTGCTCGTGACACTCTCCACGACTTACCGCCAACATTTGTGTCTCGGTTTTCCACTACGAGAGCTCGCACGCTCGTGTAGTCACATTTTTTGGTTTTCCGGCTTTTCGACTTTCAACCCTTTCACAGAGCAACACATGAAATTATCTAGTTTGGTGTGAGATTACACACCTAATTATGTAGAGTACTATACACTCACGATCGTCGTCACCTATACCAAACATAACACACAATTAACTCTATATCAATAGAAATGGGAGATCTATAATCCAACCACCTAACTATACGACTTACTAACATTTACCTTCACTAGCGCGATCAACTACGATTTGCTTATCTAAACCAGATGTCGACGCCCTTCCGCATCCAGGAGGAAAGTCCCGAACCGCTGACACCCTACGCCACTTAAACTTAGGAGCAGGGGCTACGAGTCCACTTCCATTAGGCACACTTCTTGATCCCCCCTATGACTGGCCTTTACTTGCCTCCATGAAGAATTTTCGATTAGCAAAGTACCACAGAAAATGGCAGTTGCTCAACAAGGGTTTCGATTTCCACAAAAGAGAACAAACGAGACTCGAGATGGAGAAGAGTACTCAGATTCGGCCTAGACAAAGAGAGTTAAGACTGAGTGTTTCGGCTTGAGTAGAGAAAAGAGAGAAAAGCAAAGAAAATAAAGGGAAAAGAAAGCATTACCTTACAACCAGAGAGGAGGCGAATAGGAAGAGAAGATTAGGCAGCAAAGGGTAGCAAATACGGATGGAAAGCAGAGAAGAAGATGGAAGAAAGAGGCTTAACGATTCACTAAACGCCCACAACAAAAGGATGTAGAAAAGAAAGTGTATTCGGCTATGAAGAAAAGCCAAGGAAAAGAGATGGGAGGAGAAGGAAGAAAAAGGTTCGGCCAACAAATGAGAAAAAAAGAGAACACCAAAACTGAGATTTCGGCAAAAGAAGATAAACACTTAGAAATAAAGTTGAAAGGAAAAGATCCCGAAAGGTCAAAAAAATGCACCCAAAAGAATGAGAAAACAAAAGCTCCAAAAAGAAAACTTTAAAAACCAAAAATGAGAGAAGGAAAAAAAAATAACCCCTAAAGCTCCTATACAAATTCTGCACAACCACCAGAGAATCCCCAAGTGCCGAATCCACACCACAAAGAACCCAAAATTCGGCCAACTCCCCTCACTCATCCATCCCCATTATTTCCTCCACAAATCCCTCCTTAATTCACTCTCCATCTCTCATTCAAATTCTCCCAACCATCTTGACCAATTCAAATACTCCTCCATCAGTATTTGATTCCAACACAACCTCTTGTCTTCTCCTGAGCAAAATAAAATCCTCCAACTTGCCATCTGTGGGATTCGAACTCTTTCCCCCTTGCTTTCCCATTGACGCCACAGCCACCTTGCCACATGCCTAACTTGTGTCTCTTAAACACACACAAACCTACTTAAGTCATGCCTCATATAGCCCTCTCCACTTTAAGGTCAAAAACAAAAATTTTTCCTATGGCCAAACTTGAACCCGGGACTTTATAGAAGCCCCATAACCTTCCAAAATCACTTACCCAATAAGTCCAACTTGCTTTATTTCTGTTCTCATATTCTCAGAAATTTTAAAAGCTCCTACGCCCAAGGCCCAATGGGCCCAATTCTACTAGGCCCAAATTTGGGGTGTTACATAGAAAATTTTGTTGCCAAATCAAATGCATGGGGTTCTTTAATGAACCTGTCGAATGCAAAAAAAGTAAGCTTTAAATACCTAGATAAACCCCAAAAACCAATTGAACTTTCAGACCATTGTTTATTGAAACTTGACCAATGACAAAGCGTGTCATAAGGAAAAATAAAATTAATAGCATACTTATAAAAAACATTCACGGTATGCCTACATATTTCAATTTCCGATGTATCATTACTTTTCTTACCTTCTAGCACCTATGGAGAGTTATCAATGTTCAACTTACCTCTTTCCCTCAAGTAAAATTGTCTATAGATGGTAAAGTAATATAATTGAGAGTGTTTCAATGGATCCTTAAAATCCTATAACAAAGAAACACTACTAAACAAATTTTAGTTAGGGTTAGTTAAAATATAACCATTCATCACTTTTGTATGGGTATTTTCTTGCTTTTCATTTTCTTTTTCCACATGAGAACTCTCCAATTTTACCTCATATGAATTATTACTCACCAAATTTGACCATCAAGTAGACTTTTATCACTCAAGGTCTCTTTTCTCTCGGTCTTTTCACATGATTTTTCCTCACTTTCCATATCCCCTCACAAGTATTATGAATATTCAATTCAGTACAATACATCTTAGTAGGAGAACATGACGTTTCTATCTCATCTAACTCTATAGATTCGAGGAAAAAATTCTTACTATCATTTTTTTTATTAACAAAAGTCTCGTGTTGGCACAATCACGACTATAGTTCTCACGCCCTTTGTACTTAAAACATTCAATTTCACGAGCTATTTGTTGTTTTTGTGAAGAATTAATAGAAGGGGGCTGCTTAGAAGATGTAGAAGAATGTTTTGTAGGAGCCCCACTTTTCCACTCAAAAGGTTTAGTCTCATCATGTTTTGGCAGCAACTTATTAGTAGCATAAGAAGGTTTCGAATTCTTGAAAGTTCAATTATAACTCGTACCTATATAATATTGTGATGCACCAAATGGATGAGATTGATGTTGTTGAAACTGCAACTCAATCTCAATTACCTTGCATACCGCATCCTTAAGATCAAAATAGGTTTGAAGATTAAAAGCATTGATTATCGAAATGTTCAAGCCATCCAAAAACTGCACCATGGTAGGCTTTTCATCTTCTCAGACATTTGCTCTGTACAAAAGCATCTTCATCTCCTTAAAGTACTCATCAACAGATTGATTACCTTGAAAAAGGGGTTGAAGTCTTCGTTTAATATCTCTATAATAGTGAGAAGGAGCGTAACGCTTTCACATCACTTGTTTCATCTCATCCCATGTTGCAATTACCCTTTTGTAGTTTCTTTGACGATTAGTTCCAAGTTGAACCCACCAACTCAACGCATAATTTGAAAATCCAACGGTCACCAAAGAGACTTTTTCCTTTTCCGGGCATTTATAATAACGGAACATAAGTTTTATTTTTAATTCCCACTCACAATATGCTTTGAGATCATACTTCCATCGGAATGGTGGAATGTTAAACTTTGATTTAGCTAAAAAATGTTGCCAACGATCATTATTAACCAAAGTCTCATCATTTGCACGAGAGACACATCGAGCATTATTTGCATGAAGACGAGGCTGATCAACTTTATCTTCCAATTTTGATTTCGATGCTCAATTTTGGTACTTAGGCATTCCAAAATTTTGCTAGTTATGTCTAGAATAGTGTCACATTTCTGATCTCAAGCATTTCAAACCTTTTGATCCCTTTGCAACTTCCCAATTATAGTATTGTGAATCATTATGAAAGCATGAAAAGAACACAACACTTAAGAAAAGAAAAGTTAAGCAAACCTCATTGTTATACACTATAATAAATAAAATAAAAAATCTAAGAGACAAAAAAAAAGAAATTAAGATTTTCTCGTTTGTAACTTTTAAAGAGTAATCAAACTCAATAATATTCTAAAAGATGTGGGATCAATTTCTAACAAAGTCGACCTAAAGCTCTAAGAAGCCAAAGAAAAACTCGACTCCAAAGGAAGTAAGTTGTGCGGAGAAAGGAGATGCAACTCTTTTTGTACTTATTAACACAAAAAACAAAAATGTCTACAAAGAGCTAAAATAAAAGAAACCCAAATGATGGAATCAAATAAAATAAACTACCCAACCTAAAATTCGAAACAATGGAAAACAACTTGAGTTTTTTCGTTCAAGTTGTTCCCGATTTTCAAAAATCACGAAATTTAAATTGGAGTCTCCTCAAATAATGTAGATATGACTTGGAAAATTTTGGCGCAAAATTCAACCCACAATTTTTTTCTTTTTTCTTTTTTTTTTCGTATTTTTTTGTAGAAAATATTTTTTTTTATATTCTAAGATAGCGCCAAGAATAAGTATGTAAAATTTCAGATTGTTTAGAAAGTGTTTACCCACTGAAAAATATTTTTTTTCCAAAAAACTTTCTGGATAAAAAGAAAAAAAATTTGTTTTGATGTTGTTTGCTAGAAATCAGTTTATAAGAACACAAAAAAACACCTAAAATGCCTGAATCTGATACCAAATGATACGGAACGAGTGTAGATGAATGCGGTAGGAGATCGTAAAGTTTGTTTAAATCATGGATTTGACTTAGGGTTCTAAACGTTCAGAAAGAAACTTGGGTTCTAAAACAACCTGAAACGCAAACGATTATAAGTCAGATAAAAAAAATAAAGAGAACAATTAAAAATAAATAAATAAATAGAACAATAAATCAAATATTGGAAGAATAAAGAAGAAAATAAATAAGATAGATGGAAAAGATACAACATGATAGGTAAAAGCCCTAAGAAGGCTTGGAAACACGGAGAATCCACAACCCCCTTCAAGCAGCTCTAATTTATCCTCCAAGATAGAAACATTGGCAAGAAAAAGTTTGAAGATGATCCCTACAATCTAAAAAGATTGTTAAAACTCTTCTAAAAGAAACTAAAAAACAATTCTTGAAAAGAAAAATTCAAAGAGAATTTATATTCTAAGAGAGTGCCAAGAATCAGTATGTAAAATTTCAAATCGTTTAGAAAGCGTTTACCCATTGAAAAATATTTCTTTCAGAAAAACTTTCTGGGTAAAAAGGAAAAAAATTATTTTGAGGTTTTTTGCTGAAAATCAGTTTATAAGAGTATGAAGAACACCTAAAATGCCTAAATCTGATACCAAATGATACGGAATTGGAGCAGAGGAAGCAGATCAAGGATTGAATTGAAGTTGTTTGACTCAAGAAGGAAAGATTTAAATATGACCTGAAAGGAAGAAACCAAATAAATTTAGAAAATAACAAAGGAAATAAGAAAAAATAAGAAAACTTAATAAAAAAATAAAGGATAAATAATCAAAATAATAACTAAATAATGAAAATAAGAATTAAAGTAAAGTGGAAGATGGAACGATAAACTGATGGATATGATCGATAGAAGGATAAATGTCCAATTAAACCCTTTGAGATATAAATCCCAACAAACTCAATTAATGATTATAATCAACCCTCAAAGAAATAATCTGTAACACCCCTTACCCGTATTCAACTACGAGGCATTACCGAACTTACAACACAAGCAATCATACAATTCCGAGTCATAAATTTACGTTCCAATTAAAACCATTTGTATTCAATCATAAAGTCCCTGATACGAGCCTACGAGGCCCAAAACATGCTTTAGAAGTGGTTCGGGACTAAACAGAGAACTCAGGGAATTTTTATAAAACTTAGATTTTTTTTTTCCTAAAAGCAGGGCTCACACACCCGTGTGGTCCAAGGCACACGCCCGTGTGACCCTGGGACATGCCCGTGCTACAGGCCGTGTTCGATTTAGGTAGCTCTCTAACTTGCGCCACACGGTCGTGCCACATGCCCGTGTGCTAGGCCGTGTGGTTAATTAATTTAATTCGAATTAGGTGCAGGTTTCACACGGCCAAGTCACACGCCCGTGTTCTAGGCCGTGTAGCGCACACGATTGAAACACACGCCCGTGTCTCTGCCCATTTGCTCAATTCTGGACATTCTGTTTCTCAAAATTAAGGTGCAGGGGACACACAGCTGAAACACATGCCTGTGGGATAGGCCGTGTGTCACACACGGCCTAGACACACGCCCGTGTGGACAAAATAAGGCTATTTACCAAGCCATTTGCCACCCTCATTTACACACACTTGTACACAACTTCAATGGCATAATTCATAGAACAAACAAGCAACCAATACCATCATAGCTAAGGCCTAAACATGTCATTTAAAAGCCAACATCTATCATGCTTAAGACATCATACTTTGCCTAACTCAAACATACCACAAGCGCACCCACAAGCATTCAATATGATTACTTTCAATATGTATAGTCTAGCCCAATTTCACTAACTTACCATCAAGCCAGTTCTCCCCATTTAACACACAAGTTATTAAGCCACAATCATTCATCCACCAAGCAATTAAAAGGCATATCACAAATAACATTAGCCTATGCATAACTCACATCCAATTTAACCAAGATAGGCCATCTTTCAAGGCCTTATACAAAATAAAACATTTATCAATTACAAGCCAATAATTTTGGCCAAATCATAATGACACATATACCCAAAATGACCAAGTCCCTATACATGCCATATACACAAAATGCTAAATTTCATCAATACCCAAAATGATAGTTTTGATAGTGTGAGGCGAATCTTCGAAGATCCCCAATCCGAGCTAGCTTGGCGACACTATAAAACATGGAAAATAAACGGAGTAAGCTATATAGCTTAGTAAGCCCGTATGCAAGAGATAAGCAAACCTTACCATACATTTAACATTCAAATAAATTAATATAACTCAATGTAATTTACCACCATATCATATTTATAATTCATTTCAACACAAACTTACCTCAGATTCGTCATTTCACAAGATTCAATAAACATAAGCTTTATGTACGTACCTGTACCATTTCGAAATGAACTTGCACGTGTTCTTATCTTGGACATACCCGTGAACCATCAGAATAAAAATGTCGGATACTCGGGAATTTTTCACACTAAGTTCCACATATGTAGCCAATGCTACCTAAGTCTCATATCTCATAATTTCTCGCTCTCGAGCTATCGACAGGCCTGCTCACACAAGCTGTGGGTCAAGACTTAGCTACACGATGCTCGCTCACACAAGTCAGAATAATCGCAACATATGCCGGTATACTCAGCCACCGGTAGGATGTATAGGACCAGCACTCGGATCACATAATCTCATAATCACATAACACATGGTAACCCTAGTGACATGTCACTTGTATCCTAATCTATTCCTAAGGTTCAAACGGGATTTCTTACTTGTCGAATCATCGTCAAACTCATTCTTAAAATTGAACTCGTCCACATAGTCAATCATACAGTTCATACAATATTTAGGCAATTAAATACAATTATATTAATGTTTATTTAACATATGAACTTACCTCGATTACCAAAAACGGCCTAACGGGTCTATTCGTCAATTACTTTGGTTTTCCCCCGATCTAGACCCGAACTTCATTTTTCTTGATCTATAATACCAAATTCATCTCATTTAATTGTCATATTATTCAATTTAGCCCAAAAACACCTTATGGCAAAAATTACATTTTTGCCCCTAAACTTTTGACATTTTACATTTTAGTCCCTAGGCTCGTAAAATGAATTTCATTCAATTTCTTAAAAACCCAAGCCTAGCCGAAACTTATTCATACTCATAACAACCCACATTTTTTATTTATTCACATTTTAACACACATTTTACAACCTTTTACAAATAGGTCCCTTTTTGACATTTCCATCAAAAATCACTTTGTAAATGTTGTTTTCCTAACATCAAACATGCATTTTCTACCATCAAACATCAAAATACATACATTATCTGTAACACCCCTTACCCGTGTTCAACGCCAGAACAGGGTATGAGGCATTACCAGACAATAACACAGACATTCATGCAAAACTGGGCCATAAAATTTCCCTCAATTTAAAAAAAAAAATTCATATTCAATATTAAAGTCCCTAAAATGGGCTACGAGGCTCAAAACATACTTTGGGAATGGTCCGGGACCAAACCGAGAACTTTAGAAACATTTAGAAAATTTACATAAAAACTGGGCACACGCCCGTGTGGGAAGGCCGTGTGGTCGTACACGCCCATGTCCCTAGCCCGTGTGGTTTTATTTTTCATTTCAAACCTACAGGGGTTTTCACACGGCCAAGCACACGCCCGTGTCTTAGGCTGTGTCCTTCACACGGTCGAGACACACGCCCGTGTCTCTACACATGTGCAAAAACCTGGGTATTCTGTTTATGATGTCAGCACACATTTTAGGTCACACGGCCAAGGCACATGCCCGTGTGTTAGCCCGTGTGACGAACTTAATTTTTCGCAAATTAGGTGCAGGGGACACACGGTCAGGCTACAAGCCCATGAGGCATACCGTGTGTCACACACGGCCTAGACACACGCCCGTGTATCTACCTATGTGGACAATTATAAGGCTATTTACCAAGCCTTTTGCCACCCTGATAAGCATCCACACTTATACCATTTCCAACCAAACTTAGCATACTATTATTAGACATCTATTTGTCCATATTAAGAGCATTCATGCACCATTTAATAACCATACTTGTCATGTATAACCACACTTATACTTAGCCTTCACACATGCACCTACACATCCATTCACATATCCCACTTCCCACACTTAAATTTCATGCTACCATTCATTCCCACTTAGGCAAGCAAACTCATTCATGAAAGGCCTCATCATAGACTTACAACACAACAAATATTAGCCACATCACATGGCCTTATACAAAATGATATATCAAATGACATAGACCACATTCTTGGCCAATCAATTATGACACTTACAAAATAACCAAATTCCTATACATGCCATAATTCAATGTAAGTCTCAATATACCAAAATGTGTAGATAGTGTGGATGATCCTCCGACGATCTCCGTATCTCGAGCTGGCTTGGCGACACTATAAAACAAGGGAAAAGAGAAGGGAGTAAGCTTTAAGCTTTGTAAGTCTATACGTAAACAATGAAACATCACCACATAATTATCAATCAAGAACATTACATACTAATCAAGAACAATTCAGATCCTTGTAGTTGCACTTACTCATTTCAAACCTTACCACATTCCAAATACATATCATAAATATTGCTCACAATTACATGCACCTATAACCCTGCACTTGTCACCACATTGTCACACGTAATTTCACTTAATCAAATTTTCCCGATGAACACTTCGGAATAATACCGGATACATATACACACGGTGGTATCGCACACAGCCCACCAATAATACTAAATACGATGGTATCACACACAGCCCACCAATAATAGTAAATACGGTGGTATCGCACACAGCCCACCAATAATAGTAAATACGGTGTTCATCCGTATCCTTTTTTCTATTTCGAAGGTTCATTCGGGAATTTCCCCACTTTTCATCGCTTTAATAAATATCAATAATATTCACTCACATTTCACATAAGACATTAATAAAAAGGATGTATCGTTTACATATAAACTTACCTCGATACAAAATGTGTAAATTTGCAATTTAGTCCGAAACCTTGCCTTTTCCTCGATCAAGGTCGATTCCACATTCTTCTTGATCTATAATGACACATTTAGCTAATTTAATATACACATTATTCAAACCAGTCCAAAATCTTCCTATGGCAAAACTTACAATTTAGCCCCTAACTTTCTCAATTTTTACACTTTAGTCCCTAGGCTCGTAAAATGAAATGTGTTCATTTTTCACACACCCAAGCCTAGCCGATTCATATTCTCTCTTATAGCAGCCCACAATTTTAACTATTTTACATTTTCTGCACATATTATTTCATCTTTTGCAAATAAGTCATTTTTATCAATTTCACCAAAAATCATCTAGCAAAAGTTGTTTATCACACTTCAAACTTTCATATTCTACCTCTAGACATCAAAATACATGTATGTCATCTATGGGTAAAATTTTAAACACAAGCTCTAGCTCAAAATAGTGGTAGAAATAGCTAGATCGAGCTACGAGGATTTCAAAAATACGAAGAATATCAAAAACGGGGCTAGGAGGTACTTACAATCAAGCTTGGAAGTGACACAAAACCCTAGCTATGGCTCATTGAAATTTTCGGCTATGGAGGATGAAGATGGACAAAATTTTAGCCTTATTTTTCCTTTTATTCCTTTTATTAACCAAATGACCACATTGCCCTTCATTAATCATTTAGTTAATTTATCCCTTTATGGGCATTTTGTGTCCAAACTATAATATAATGGTCTAATTACCAACTAAGGACTCTCAATTTAAAAACCCATCTCAATCAAGTACCTTTATGGATTATAATAAACACTTTTCACCGATTGCAATTTAGTCCAACTTATCAAATTGAACATTCAAACAATAAAATTTCTCAACCAAAATTTCACACAAACATTCAATCACTCAATAAACACTAAAACTCAATCGGAATAAATATTTTGACCTCGAATTCATGGTTTCAAAACCACTGTTTCGTTTAAGCCCTAATTCGGGCTGCTACATATTCTAATGGGTAAAATTTTAGACTTTGACATCTTTTCAAATTAGTCCTTGAAATAGCTAGATTAAGTTAATACAACTTCAAAAACATAAAAATCATCAAAAACGAGACAAGAATGGACTTACAATCGAGCTTGAAAGTGGCCAAAACCCTAGCTATGTCTTCCTTCAAGTTTTCGGCACAATGGGGGGCTAATTTGAGAAGATGGACACTTTTATTTCACTTAATTTGTCTTTATTTACTAGATTACCAAACTACCCTTGATGCATACCTTTAAAATTTCACCTAACCATTCCCATTTTTGTCCATCTTAAGGTATAATGGTCTAATTACCATTTAAGGACCTCCAATTTAAGATTTCATTACAATTAAACACCCTTAGCTTCTAGAACACACATTTTGCACCTATTGCAATTTAGTCATTCTAGACAAATTGAGCACTCAATCGATAAAATTTCTTAACAAAATTTTCACCTTAGAGAAATAATAAAATGAATATTTCTACTTTAGATTTGTGGTCCCAAAACCACTGTTCCGATTTGACCTAAAAATGGGCTGTTACAACTCTCCCCCTTTAGGGATTTTTGTCGCCAAAAATCTTACCAGAAAAGAGGTTTGGGTACTGTTTTCTCATAGCTTCCTCAGGTTCCCACGTAGCCTCTTCGACCCTATGTCTTTGCCACAAAATTTTCACTAGGGCTATGCTTTTATTTCTCAACTGTTTAACTTCCCGAGCCAAAATCTTGATTGGTTCTTCACCATAAGTCATATCGAGTTAAATCTCAACCTCCGCCGGTGAAATTATGTGCGAAGGATCTAATCGATAACGGTGCAACATCGATACATGAAACACATTGTGGATCCTTTCTAACTCTGTCGGTAAAGCTAACCGATATTCCACTGGTCCTATTCTTTCAATAACCTCATACGGACTAATAAAACACGGACTCAGTTTACCCTTGCGACCGAATCTAAGGATTTTCTTCCATGGAGACACTTTCAAAAATACCTTATCACCGACTTGAAATTCAATTTCCTTTCGTTTTAGATCCGCGTACGATTTCTGTCTATCCGAAGCTGCTTTCAAACAGTCACGAATTACTTTCACTTTTTCTTCGATTTCTCTAACCAAATCAACCCCATGAATCTGTTTTTCACTGAGCTCGGCTTAGTACAACGGAGTTCGACACTTGTGGCCATACAATACTTCATACGGTTCCATCTTTATACTCGACTGAAAATTGTTATTATAAGCAAATTCAACTAATGGTAGATATTTTTCCCAACTACCTTCGAACTCTAAAACACAACAGTGAAGCATATCTTCGAGAACCTGAATTGTTCTTTCAGATTGACCGTCGGTTTGTGGATGAAATGCGGTACTAAAGTTCAACTTTGTACACAAAGCTTCTTGCAACTTCTTCCAAAGTCAAGACGTAAACCTCGGATCTCTGTTTGAAATAATAGAAATAGGCACCCCGTGCAATCTAACAATCTCGGCAATGTACAATTCAGCTAGCTTATTAAGTGAATAGTTGGTATGTACCGGAATAAAATGAGCCGATTTCGTCAATCTATCAACAACGACCCAAACAACATCTTTTTTTTTTGGAGTCAGAGGTAATCCAGTTATGAAATCCATCGTAATCCTGTCCCATTCCCACTCGGGAATCATCACAGGCTGAAGTAAACCCGAAGGTACTTGATGTTCGGCCTTTACTTGTTGAAAAATCAAACATCTCAATACGAATTCGGAAATATCTCTTTTCATTCCTGACCACCAATACAATTTCTTCAAATCATTGTACATCTTCGTACTTCCTGGGTGAACAGACAGAAAACCACTCTGTGCTTCATGAAGAATTTTCTGAATAAGCTCAGTATCTCTCGGTAAACAAATCCTACCTTGGAACATCAAACAGTCATTGGTCCCAATCTGATAGTCTGAATCACTAGTCGATTCGCACTGAACTCTTTCAACTTGAAGTTCTTTGTCACTTTTCTGAGCTTCACAAATTTGCTGAAGAAATATCGGTCTAGCTTTTAACTCAGCTAGAATCGAACCATCACCAGATAAATTCAGTCGCGTATTCATTGCTCTCAAAGAAAACAAAGATTTCCTACTTAAAGCATCGGCGACTACATTCGCCTTTCCCGGATGATAATCAATTACCAACTCATAATCTTTCAACAACTCGAGTCATCTCCGTTGTCGAAAATTCAAATCCTTTTGAGTCATTAAATACTTCAAACTCTTGTGGTCGGTAAAGATGTGGCACTTCTCACCGAATAAATGGTGTTGCCAAATTTTTAAAGCAAACACAATGGCAACCAATTCTAAGTCATGCGTCGGATAATTCTTTTCGTGCGGTTTCAACTGTCTCGAGGCATAAGCTATCACTTTGCCCTCTTGCATCAACACACAACCAAGGCCATTCAAAGATGCGTCGCTGAAAATTACAAACTCTTTTCCCGACTCAGGTTGCACTAACACCGGTGCCTCAGTCAACAACGCTTTCAACTGTTTAAAACTCTTTTGGCATTTCTCGGACCATTCAAACTTAACATCTTTCTGTAACAATCTTATCATAGGTGTAGCAATCATCAAAAATCCCTTAAAAATCGCCGATCATAACCAGCCAAGCCCAAAAAGCTTCTAACCTCGGATACATTCCTCGGTGGTTTCCATTCAACAATTGCCAAGATCTTACTTGGATCAACCCGTATGCCTTCCGCTGAAACAATGTGTCCCAAAAATCTGACTTCTCAGATCCAAAACTCACTTTTGCTGAACTTAGCAAACAATTTCTTATCTCTCAAAGTTTGCAATACAATTTTTAAATGTTCGGCATGCTCAGACTCATCTCAAGAATAAATCAGGATGTCATCAATAAATACAACCATAAACTTATCTAAATACGGTCAGAAAATTCGATTCATCAAGTCCATAAAAACTGCAGGAGCATTTGTTAATCCAAAAGGCATAACAAGAAATTTGTAATGCCCATACCTCATTCTGAACGCAGTTTTCGGCACATCCGAGCCCTTAACTCTCAGCTGGTAATAGCCTGATCTCAAGTCTATCTTCGAGAACACTGTTGCCCCTTTCAACTGATCGAACAAATCATCAATTCTCGGTAAAGGATACTTGTTCTTTATCGTAACCTTGTTAAGTTGACGATAATCAATACAAAGTCTCATGGATCCGTCTTTTTTCTTGACGAATAACACTGGTGCACCCCAGAGGGAAAGACTCGATCTCGCAAAACCCTTATCTGTCAACTCTTGCAACTGAGACTTCAATTCTTTCAATTCGGTCAGAGCCATTCTATGTGGAGCTATCGATATCGGTGAAGTTTCCGGTACCAAATCAATAGCAAACTCTACCTCTCTGATTGGTGGTAATCCAGAAAACTCTTCTGGGAACACATCCGGATATTCACAAACTACCGACACAGACTCGATCTTCAATTCAGACATCTTCGTATTCAGTACATATGTAGGAAATGCTTCGCAACCTTTTCTTACATATCTCTAGGCCGACATCGATGAAATCACAATAAGCAACTCACCCAACTCATCCGATTTAATCCGAAGAATTTCATTATTTTGACATTTCAATTCAATAATCTTTCATCTACAATTCACTACGAAATCATGCAGAGTCAACCAATCCATTCCAAGAATTACATCGAACTCATCAAACTGCAAAAGCATTAAGTCAGCCGGAAAACAGTGACCCCGAATCATTAAAGGACAACTCTTGAAAACTTTATCGACTAAAACATATTTGCCTAAGGGGTTCAACACTTTAATCACAAACTCAGTAGACTCAACAGGAAAATTCTTATTAGATACCACATTCATGCAAATATGAGAATGAGTCGATCCAGGATCAATCAGTGCAACTACATTAGTATCATAGAGAGAAAATGTACCAGTGATAACATCAGGGGATGACGCATCTTTACGAGCGCGAATAGCGTAGGCTCTGGTAGGTGCTCTGACCTCTAACCTCGGAGTTAATTCTTTCATCACACCTCTGCTACTGTTCCCACTTCCAGTATTTCTTGGTGGCCTCCCTCTAGTGGCAGTGTTACTCGGCCTTGCATTCTAAAAACTATCTTTCTCAGTCATTTCAGGGCAATCTCGAATGAAGTGATCTTGGGAGCCACATTTAAAGCAAGCCCAATTATTCATCCTACATTATTTAAAGCAAAACCGAGATGTCGTCTACCACAGTGCTGACATTCAGGTCTATTAGATCTGGCATTACCAACGCTTGCTATCGACATAGTTTGGGCCTTAGAACCCGAATATTGCTTCCCACGATCTCTGTTGGGATACCCAGCTGAAGCATTTGAACGAGTATACAAATCCCTCGATTTCTTTGATGAAGATTGAAATGACTTATTCATCGGTCTGTTTCTCGAATCTCTAGTCTCAAACTCAACTTTTCTCTTTTCTTTGCTACTCTTCGGATTTACAAGCTCGTTCGACTAGCACAACAAATTCTTACAGCTCTAAAATCCCAACTAATAGTTTGATATCCTCATTCAACCCATTCTCGAATTTCTTGTACATTATAGCCTCGGTGGAAACACATTCCCGAGCATACTTACTGAGCCTAACAAACTCTCGCTCATATTCAGCCACTGTCATACGGCCTTGTTTCAGCTCAGGAACTCTTTGCATTTCTGATCAATGAACCGTTGACTGATATATTTCTTTCTGAACTCATCTTGAAATAATTCCCAGGTAACTCTTTCTATTAGTACCACAGATATAAGAGTATTCCACCACTGATATGCCGAGTCTCTCAGAAGTGATATAGCACATTTTAAACACTCCTCCGATGTGCAAGAAAGTTCATCAAATACTCTGACAGAGTTTTCAAGCCAAAACTCTGCTCTCTCGGGATCATCATCAACATTAGCTCTAAATTCTTCAGCCCTTTGTTTCCGGATCTTATCAACTGGAGGCTTGTTCAGTCTTACCAATTTCACACCTTGGGGAGTTACAAGAACTGGTTGGGGGTTAGGTGGGGGTGGAGGATGTTGGGCAGCCGGATTTGTTCGAACAAACTCGGCAAACCACTCATTCATCCTTTGGAAGAAGGCTTCCCAAGCCTCTCCTTCCTGACTGACCGTCATTGGTCTACTTTCAGATGGCGCTGCCCCTTGAGCGGGAGCCGGCGCATTACTTTTAACATCATCAGTTACTTCTCGGTCGGGGACCATTTACTATATGAAAACACAGTTCAAATTGTCAGGAGTCGTCACACTATCACAATTTATATATGGCATGTATAGCTAGACTATTACACACGCTATGTTAGTTCGAGAATCGACTAAACCGTAGCTCTGATACCACTGAATGTAACACCCCTTACCCGTATTCAATGTCGGAACAGGGTACGAGGCATTACCGAACTTACAACACAAGCAATCATACAATTCTGAGTCATAAATTTACGTTCCAATTAAAACCATTTGTATTCAATCATAAAGTCCCTGATATGAGCCTATGAGGCCCAAAACATGCTTTAGAAGTGGTTCGGGACTAAACCGAGAACTCAGGGAATTTTTACAAAACTTAGAATTTTTTTTGCTAAAAGCAGGGCTCACACGCCCGTGCTACAGGCCATGTTCGATTTAGGTAGCTCTCTGACTTGCGCCACACGGCCGTGCCACACGCCCGTGTGCTAGGCCGTGTGGTTAATTAATTTAATTCGAATTAGGTGAAAGTTTCTCACGGCCAAGTCACAAACCCGTGTTCTAGGCCGTGTAGCACACACGGTTGAGACACACGCCCGTGTCTCTTCCCGTGTGCTCAATTCTGGACATTCTGTTTCTCAAAATTAAGGTGCAGGGGACACACGGCTGAAACACATGCCCGTGGGATGACACACGGCCTAGACACATGCCCGTGTGTCTACCCGTGTGGACAAAATAAGGATATTTATCAAGCCACTTGCCACCCTCATTTGCACACACTTGTACACAACTTCAATGGCATAATTTATAACACAAACAAGCAACCAATACCATCATAACTAAGGCCTAAACATGTCATTTAAAAGCCAACATCTATCATGCTTAAGACATCATACTTTTCCCAACTCAAACATACCACAAGCACACCCACAAGCATTCAATATGATTACTTTCAATATGTATAATCTAGCCCAATTTCACTAACTTACCATCAAGCCAATTCTCCCCATTTAACACACAAGTTATTAAGCCACAATCATTCATCCACCAAGCAATGAAAAGGCATATCACAAATAAAATTAGCCTATGCATCACATCCAATTTAACTAAGATAGGCCATCTTTCAAGGCCTTATACAAAATAAAACATTTATCAATTACAAGCCAATACTTTTGGCCAAATCATAATGACACATATACCCAAAATGACCTAGTCCCTATGCATGCCATATACTCAAAATGCTAAATTTCATCAATACCCAAAATGATAGTTTTGATAGTGTGAGGCGAATCTCCGATGATCCCCAATCCGAGCTAGCTTGACGATACTATAAAACATGGAAAATAAATGGAGTAAGTTGTACAGCTTAGTAAGCCCGTATGCAAGAGATAAGCAAACCTTACCATACATTTAACATTAAAATAATTTAATATAACTCAATGTAATTTACCACCATATCATATTTATAATTCATTTCACCATAAAATTAACTCGGATTCGTCATTTCACGAGATTCAATAAACATAAGCTTTATGTACGTACCTGTACCATTTTGAAATGAACTTGCACGTGTTCTCATCTTTGACATACCCATGAACCATCGGAATAAAAATGTCGGATACTCTGGAATTTTGAACACTAAGTGCCACATATGTAGCCAATGCTACCTAAGTGTCATATCTCATAATTGCACGCTCTCGAGCTATCGACGGGCCTGCTCACACAAGCTGTGGGTCAAGACATAGCTACACGGTGCTGATCACGCAAGCTGTCGAGTAACCGCAACATATGCTGGTATACTCAGGCACCGGTAGGACGTATAGGACCAGCACACGGATCACATAATCACATAATCACATAACACATGGTAACCCTAGTGACAGGTCACTTGTATCCTAATCTATTCCTAAGGTTCAAACAGGATTTCTTACTTGTCAAATCATCGTCGAACTCATTCGTAAAATTAAACTCGTCCACATAGTCAATCATACAGTTCATTCAATATTAAGGCAATTAAATACAATTATATTAAAGCTTTTTTAACATACGAACTTACCTCGGTTACCAAAAACGGCCAAACGTGTCTATTCATCAATTACTTTGGTTTTCCCCCAATCTAGACCCGAACTTTGTTTTTCTTGATCTATAATACCAAATTCATCTTATTTAATTATCACATTATTCAATTTAGCCCAAAAACACCTTATGGCAAAAATTATATTTTTGCCCGTAAACGTTTGACATTTTACATCTTAGTCCCTAGGCTCGTAAAATGAATTTCATTCAATTTCTTAAAAACCCAAGCCTAGCCGAAACTTATTCATACTCATAACAACCCATATTTTTTTATTTGTTCACATTTTAACACACATTTTACAACCTTTTACAAATAGGTCCCTTTTTGACATTTCCATCAAAAATAACTTTGTAAATGTTGTTTTCCTAACATCAAACATGCATTTTCTACCATCAAACATCAAAATACATACATATTCTACATGGGTAAAATTTTAGACTTTGACATCTTTTCAAATTAGTCCTTGAAATAGCTAGATTAAGTTAAGACAACTTCAAAAACATAAAAATCATCAAAAACGGGACAAGGGGGGACTAATTAGTCCTTGAAATTACAATCGAGCTTGAAAGTGGCCAAAACCCTAGCTATGTCTTCCTTCACATTTTCGGCACAAGGGGGGGACTAATTTGAGAAGATGGACACTTTTATTTCATTTAATTTGTCTTTATTTACTGGATTACCAAACTACCCTTGATGCATACCTTTAAAATTTCACCTAACCATGCCCATTTTTGTCCATCTTAAGGTATAATGGTCTAATTACCATTTAAGGACCTCCAATTTAAGATTTCATTACAATTAAACACCATTAGCTTCTAGAACACACATTTTGCACCTTTTACAATTTAGTCCTTCTAGACAAATTGAGCATTCAATCGATAAAATTTCTTAACGAAATTTTCACACAATTAGAGAAATAATAAAATGAATATTTCTACTTCGGATTTGTGGTCCCAAAACCACTGTTTCGATTTGACCCAAAAACGGGCTGTTATATAATCCATGGCAAATTGAAGGGTGAAAAATGAATTCCCATGACTCCTTGAAGTAAATCAAGTAGAAAATCAAGAAGAAAAGTACTATTAAAAAACGCAAGAAAGAAATGTTGCACAAGAAACTAACTCCCAGAGTTGAAAACTTTATTAATAAAAACAATTCTCCCCTTAATAAGCAATGAAGAAGCCTTTATATAGGCTAGCTAAGTACATCCAAATAAAACTCTAAAGTATACTAAAACTCTAATTAATCTAAACAAGAATTAGTTTTAAACAAAACTTTCTTATTAACATAAAACTCCTAAATAACTTAATATTTAATAATTATAAAAAGTCGTAATAAAAAAATAAAGTAATAAGAGCTGATAATTACAATATTGGGATCATATATAATAAAAATTAAGCCTAAAACCCGAACCCAATATGATTTAAACTCGAATTAAAAGCCTAAAACTCGTAATTCCCGTCATAATCCCGTCCAGAAATTCTTCTCGCGCAGTCTTCACTAAAACAGTCATAACTTGAGCTCCCGAACTCAAAATTGAGTGATTTAAAGTTTGTTTCGAAGCTAAGAGATGGAGATTCGAACTCCATGAAGACATCTAAACCTAGAAATGCCTAGATCTCATCTAAAAGGTCATCGCAAGTCTACTGATTTCCAAAACTTAAAAATTGGCAGCTTCAGTGAATGGAATATAATAAATTTCACCCCATCAGTGCATGTATCACTTAGGATCTTTAAAACTGAAATTATTTCACAAGAAAAAGCTTTAGAAAAAAGATTCAGCTAAGCACAATTAATATAGATAAAGAATATGGAGAGATGTAAAAAGATTTGATGGAAGGTGACGACAAGGCAATGCGCTATGAAACCTTTTGAAGAAGAAATTTCAACAAGCTTCACAAATGATTCTAACCAACCCCTTAAGGATGAACCCTAATAAATGAAGGGTGAAGAGTGTATTCCTACAGTTCTTGAAGAAACCAAGAAGAAAACAACTTCTAAAAAATCACAAAAAAGATATCTTGCAAAGATAGATTACTCCAAAAGGTACATTATTAATCAAATAATAAAAAATGTCGTACCTAATGAATAATGAAGATGCCTTTATATAAGAAAGCTAATTAAATCAAAATAAAACTTCTAAGTATAACGAAACTCTAATTAGTCTGAACAAGAAGTATATCTAGTTGAACTAAACTTTCTTGTTGACTGAGAAAAATAAAACTTTTAAACAACTTAAATACTTTAAAATATCCTAAAATTTGGAATAAATAAATAAAATATAAAACTTAATATTGGGCTCATATATAATCAAAATTAAGCCTTGAAATCGAACACAATATGTTTTAAAATCGAATTAAAGTTTGAAATTATGCTTGCACAGCCTTTAATAAAACGATAATAACTTGAGCTCCCGCACTTAAAATCTGGTGATTCAAAGTGAATTGTGAAGCTAAGAGATAGCTCTTTGACTGATATGAGGACATATCAACCCAAAAATTCTTGGATCCCATCCTAAAACTCGTCACTAATCAATCAATCTTTTGAGCTTGAAAAACAACAACTTTAATGAATTTAAGTTAATAAAATTTACCCCATCCACGCATGTATCACATCCAAATTTGGTGTTCGATTTTTTTTATATTTTGGGCTTGTCAATGAGCCTTGTAAAAGGTTAAGCCTAACATGTTCTTGGGTTGGAATTTGGGCCCCATACTCGTATTATTCCTTCTTCCTCAAAAAGATTTATCCTCGAATTGTGTGTCATTGAAGAATATAGTAACTTGATCTTGAATATAACATGTAATAGAAGCCAAATCATCAATAGGATTCAAAGTGTCAAGCTCATCCAAAGCCATAGTCACATGTGAAGTTTTCTCACTATCAATATCTTCTTGGTTGTTAATTTCACCATCACAACCTTCTTCTTCACAATTATCAGTACTAGAAGAAGAAGTCTCAACAATATGCATAGGGTCACACAGGCTGTCTTTACAAACAGTTGCACTAGAAGTCTCTTGTTCACACATATCTACATCTTCGGTGGTGACATTAGAAGAAGACTCCTTAATAGGTTCGGTGTTATTCGATAAACATATTTGATACGTTGGTAAATATTTGATTCTAATGTTAATAAAATCTTATTTGATTCTAATGTTAAGAAAATCTAAGAAATAAAGTAACCTAATTTAACTAAAACTATAAGAAATAAAATAAATAAAAATTATAAAAAGCATAACTGAACCGAGTCTAGTATCATGCGTAAGAGGGAGAATGAACCCATTTGAACTGACCTGAGCTTTCGGACTCAGGCCTCATGCGCACGTGCCCATCCTCCAATTTTAGCTCTTACAAGCCTAAAGTAAAACAACATTATATAAACATAATTTTGATAGGTATATTTAAAGTATGTGAGATTTGTGTAAACCTTTAAAATATATAAAACTTCCAAAAGAATTATCCAAAATGATCTAACCTAAATAAGTCTTATTTCATATTGACTACGCAATTATAATTATTGTTATTACTCGTTGCCTTACCCAAAACTAATTGCTCCCCACAAAATTTTAAAATAAAATCTACTAATTAAAAGAGAAAATAAATTGCCAATATATTGTTATGGATCATGCTAAATATGATTTGACCATATACCAAGCTATTATATTTAGAAACAACTTCATGTTTATAATAAAACCCTGGCTCGAAGCAAAAGAAACAATAACCATTACCTTACTCATATATTTATTATACCACATTTCTCAATTAAATTCAATTTCTACTCGGATTCCTCATC
Source organism: Gossypium sturtianum (assembly GCA_025698515.1). Lineage (NCBI taxonomy): Eukaryota > Viridiplantae > Streptophyta > Magnoliopsida > Malvales > Malvaceae > Gossypium > Gossypium sturtianum. The sequence goes on from CM046944.1 coordinate 102,835,348, forward strand.
TTTTGGCTTAAAGAAAAACATGATTACCAGTTTAGAATATCCCATATGCGAATCAATTCAATGGCTTTCTATAAAATAAGATAAACTCATATTAAACTAGAGGCTATTATGTTTCGTCATCTGATTGATTCGTCAATTTATTTTAACGGTAGATGTGGTTGATGACAAAAACTATTAATGCAGGGACTTAATTGATTATTTTAATTAACAATAAATGCTATTTGGATGCGAATTTAATATCGGGGCTTAATTGATATTTTTTTATATTTTCTTAGGGGCTTTTTTTTTTACATATAAGCACAAAAAAAATTCAAATAAGTTCATAATCCATAAAAGTATTGAAAATCTAAACTATATAATTTAATCTAAAAATTTTGAAATAATTTATTATAAAAAAATTGTTAAACTTATCTCGATTCGACACGAAATTTGATACTGAAATTTTCGTGCATTACATATTATGTATAATATATGTTTTGGGTTGATTTTGTGATGATTGATTTGATATTGGGGAAATTATTGGCATTATTATGTGTTTTCTAGCATTGCATAATCATAAAGTAGTAAAAATTTGTCTACACCAGCCTTGAAGTTTTTGGAAACTTGAATTTCCAAAGTATTAGTGAATTTTCAAAATAAAAAAATTCTACCTAGTTTCAAGTAAAACCACTAGCCATTAAAACACCCATTAGAATTTTCAATACCTATTACCAAATCCCAAAACCATGAGCCCAGTGACCCTTTTTTTATTAGAGCCCAGTATTACATAAAGGAATCCAAAACCATAAAGCCCACAAACTCAACCGAAATAGTCAAAGGTCAACGCATAAAGTCAAAATGGGTTACATTGAACCAAGGGATTAAGTGGACCAAACTATGTCAAAGCAATCTAAATCTACGAACTTGGTCTGAACCAATTAAAGTCAACAGGTTATGGTTAAAGTCAATGGTCAACTATTGGTTACCCTTGATTGATGTTGGTCGATGTGTGGAGGGTTATTTGCGTGTAAAAGTGTGTATGATGGTTTCGAGTTTGAATTTTGCATGACTAATGGGTTTTCCAAGCATTTTATTACTTGTATGATGCTTTTGGATGCTTCTATCATGCGATGTTTTATCTGTGAAAATGCATGGATATTGTATTTTTGTTACTTTATTGTGTCTATATATACAACTTTATATACCCTGCTAAAAGTAATCTTGTGTAAAACTGAGTTATGATATATTATGATTATATCTTCCCATCTCACGGACTTGGAGATAATTATGGAATCTTCAAAACGTGGGTTTAGGTTAATGGCATGTACATAGGTGAGCAATAGCGTAAGAAAGGGGATATTTAGTTATATTTATACTTGTGTTATATATATAGTATTTGGAACGGGTAAATAAAAGGTATTACATGGTTTAAGATTCTTGGTTAATGTTTGGATTGATCATGAGCAAATTTGGTATGGTTTAGAAGTGTTTGAAAGTAGAACTTTCAGGTCCTCTGTCTCAGGTCTCAAGACATCTAAATGTCAAACCTAAATTTCTACAGTTCCAGGGAAATGTCTCAAGACATATTGGACTTCGTCTCGAAACAAATGCCTCATTGTCTCGAGACGTACACCTTATTGTCTCAAGACAGGGCAACTTCAAAACCAAATTTCTATAGTGCCATGGCAATGTCTCGAGACATATGGACCTGTAGGGCAAAATTTTCAATTAGGTGGTATAAGACCTTAAACAAAATTTACATGAAATTAATATTGATTATTAGTCAAATTATGTTTCTAAAAGCATAATATTGACCTCAAATCATTCGTAAAATCCCAATTAAAAGTATTTGAATTCGTAAGTGAATGTTTAATGTTAAATGTAACACTCGTTGCTCAAGTTTACTCAAGTTAAGGGTGTTACAGGTTGTTAGAGTTGAGTGACTTGAATCCTTGTTAAAATATAATAAAGTGGTAAAATAAAATAAAAGTAAAATCCATATAGATCTATATTTATTTTATTTTATATTAATTAGAATAAGGTTTTTTAACCTTACTACACTTCATCTATTTATCATTGATTATTATAAGGATTTTCAACCTATAAATAGATGTAGTATAAACTCCTCTTGTATCATTCAAATTTCAACATTAGTGAATTTTCTTCTCCTCTGCCTGTGATTTTTTTCCCGAAAGGGTTGCCACGTAAAATTTGTGTGTTCTTATTTTTTCTTTCTTTCTTTTTTCCGATCGTTTTATATTGCCATTATCGACATTAGTTCAACAAACTGGTATCAAGAGCTTTTCGGGTTGCTTGTCTCGGTCAAGGTAATGGCGACATTGAAGTATGATATTTCGTTGTTGGATCACAACACCAAATTTGTGATGTGGCAGATAAAGATGCAGACAATTCTTGCGCAAATGGATTTGGAGGATGCCCTGCTAGGGATAGATAAGATGCCTTCGGCATTGACGGAGGAAGAGAAGAAGCATAAAGATTGCAAGGCTTTAACGCAATTGTAACACCCTATACCCGTATTCGACGCTGGAACAGGGTACGGGGCATTACCGGACATAAATTCAAACAATCATACAAAATCGAGACATGAATTTCCGTCCAAATTTAAAACTTTTCATTTACAATCATGTCATCCCTATTATGGGCCTACGAGGCTCAAAACATGCATCGGGAGTGGTTCGGGACTAAACCGAGAACTTTAGAAAACTTTTGGGATACTTAGAAAATTTTCATTATGAAACAGGTCCACACGCCGGTGTGGGTGAAGGGACATGTCCGTGTGGCATATCACACGCCCGTGCTTCAGGCCGTGTCCAAAATAGGGGACATTTTGCTTATGACATCATCATCAAAAGAGTTCACACGGCCAAGTCACACGCCCGTGTGCTTAGGTCGTGTCCTCCACACGGCTGAGACACACGCCCGTGTCTCTGCCTGTGTGCTGAATACTGGACATTCTGTTTTACCTAAATTAAGGTGCAGGGGACACACGGCCAGAAGACACGCCTATGGGGCTGACCGTGTGTCACACACGGCCTAGACACACGCCCATGTGTCTACCCGTATGGACAATTACAAGGCTATTTTCCAAGCCATTTTGCCACCCTCACTTGCACATACTCACACAACATCACATGGCATAATCTTAAGCATGTAAATGCATTTAGACCAACCAAACACAAACAATAACATATCATATCAATATTATCATATACATACTCTTAACATCATACTTTACCGAATCCAAACATACCAAGTCACATTCAATAATAAGACTATTGGGCCACATTCAACCATTAGGTCTTTAGGCCATAAACTGCAATCCATCAGATATACCAAATAAGTACACACCACATCACAAGACATTGGCATATGCATATGAATAAAGATATAGGCTTATAACCAATTAGCCAATATAAGCCAATTCACATGGCTACACAATACATTAAACCTTTAACCATTACAAGCCAATACCTTTGGCTAAATCATAATGACACAATCACAAAGTGAATTATTCCCTATACATTCCATAAACTTAAGAGGTCTGTATTTACTTTTACCCCACGATGATAGCTTGATAGTGTGATAGCATCTCCAGCGATCTCTAACTCGAGCTAGCATAAAACCCTATAAGATATGAGAAAGGAAGGGGAGTAAGCTACAATGCTTAGTAAGTTTGTATGCAAATAATAAGCAACTTATTAACATGTTTTTCACCAATTCTCACAATATGTTCTCAAGGTAATACAATCATAATTGCACAAAATTTCACTATTTACTTATGTTCATCTCAAGCTGTCTACTCAAGTCACAGTCACTAAATTATTTATATCTTGAGCTACAGAACTCCAAATTAAGATCCGTTAATGTTTCCTGAAACTAGACTCACATATCTTATTACCATAAAATTTTCAAACTTTTTGGTTTAGCCAATAAGTACAGTTTATTCATTAAAGTCACCCATGTTTCTCTGTCCGATAGTTCTAACCCCTCTTCACTAAAAATTTACTATCTCCTCGTACGGGATTTAAATGATGTTCCCATTTATTTCTTTTGAAAATAGACTCATTTAGGATTTTAAGCATGTAAATTATAACCAATTATTATTTTTGTACAATTTTTAACTTTTTTCCCAAGTCAGAACAGGGGATTCCGAAATCATTCTAACTCTGTCTCACAAAAATTCAAATATCTCAGAATATGAAATTCTTTTGCTTACACCGTTTCTTTTATGTGAAAATAGACTCAATAAAATTTAATTTCATATCTTATTCAACCTGTAATTCGATTTCCACCATTTTTGGTGATTTTTCAAAGTGATACAACTGCTGCTGTCCAAACTGTTTTATTGCTACGTTTACTCTATCATGTTTTCTTTGTATTAATTCTCATTTACACACATATAACATTAAAGTATATCCATAGTTAGCCATACCAATAGCTAGTCATCATCAAATATTTACAAGTCTTCATTGTAACACTTACTCCATATCAACCTTACCAAAGTTCGATCACATATCACATACCGAACTCATTTCTCGTGAGTTTTGCATATGTTCCTGTATCACTCCATCACATAACTTTAGCCTTTTTTTCCCTTTTTTAACATAAACTTTAATTCTTTACCCCGGTGAACCACTTGGAATATCGAAGGATACTCGAAAATTGTCATACACGTAGTAAGATGTCAATGCCATATCCCAGATATGGTCTTACATGGGATCACATGTCGATGCCGATGCCATATCCCAGATATGGTCTTATACGGGATCTCATATTGATGTCGATGCCATATCCCAGATATGGTCTTACACGAGATCACATGTGGATGGCGATGCCATATCCCAGATATGGTCTTATACGGGATCTCATATTGATGTCGACGCCATATCCCAGATATGGTCTTACACGAGATCACATGTCGATGCTGATGTCATATCCCAGATATGGTCTTATACGAGATCTCATATTGATGTCGACGCCATATCCCAGATATGGTCTTATACGAGATCACATGTCGATGCCGATGCCATATCCCAGATATGGTCTTACACAATTTCATACCGAAGCCAGGTCCCAGACGTGGTCTTACACGGAATCACTATTCAGTGTTGATGCCATATCCCAGATATGGTCTTACACGGGATCTCAATTCGGTTCTGAGGCCATATCCCAAATATGGTCTTATACGAGACCTTATTAATCTAATGTAGTGATAAGGGTATCCTTTCTATTCCTAAGGTTCAACCGGGACTTCGATATAGTAAATCTTCATCATTTTATTCATTAAGACCTCATTAACCAATTTCATAAAAGAATATAAATTTCATGTAATATCAAGCATTTAAATACATAATAACATAATGTTGATTTATTACACACAAACTTACCTCGACTTAAAATGGCGAAAGGGACCGAGTCGTCCAAAATTCATCTTTCCCCCGTTCTAAGTCCGAAACTCGTTTTCTTTATTATTGAGCTTGAAAGCTTGAAAACCCTAGCCATGGCTTCCCCCATGCTAAATTCGGCCAAGCAAGAAGATGGACAAGGGTTTTTGGCTTTTATTTTGTCTTTTAGTCAATTTAATTACCAAATTACCAAAATGCCCCTAACTTAAAAATATCCTATTTTACTTATCTCATGTCCATTTTTGTCCAAAACTTTAACCAATAGTCTAATTACCATTTAAGGACCTCCAATTTAAAATTTCATAGAAATTGGACACTTCTAACATGTGGAACTCAACTTTTGCACTATTTACAATTTAGTCCTTTTTACTAAATTGAATGCCCAAACGTCGAAATTTTCGAACGAAATTTTCACGAAATCTTTCCCTGAAATCGTAGACCATAAAAATATAATAAAAATAAGATTTTCCTCATTGGATTTGTGGCCCCAAAACCACTGTTGCGACTAGGCCCAAAATCAGGCTGTTACAATTCTCCCCCTCTTTAGGGATTTTCGTCCTCGAAAATCTTACCAGAAGAAGTTTCTTTCAACTCTCCTGAAACACTTTCACTAATCTTCTTAGAATTACAAATCAATTTAATTTCATATATCTCTTTCCAATATCCTTTAAACTTTAGCATACAAAGGTCTTAGAGTACACCACAAAATCAACTACTCTCTTAGACTTATCATTGATATAAAAACAAATTACTGTGCCAAAATGCAACTGCATACTCAGAGTTTCCTATGGCTCATCCCATAATTTCGATGTAACCTCTGGATCTCTATCCGACATAATGGAACTGGCACTCTGCATAATCGAATAACCTCGGAAACATATTACTCGGCTAATCTGTCAAATAATAAATCTATACATAATGAAATGATCATACGGATCTTTCTTTGTCAAATGATCAACCATAAACCAATTAACATCTTCCATTTTGGGGATAATGACAATCCCGATATGAAATCTATGGTAACTCTATCTCATTATCACTCTCGCACAACCACTGACTGTATTAGTCCAGAATACACTTGATTTTCGACTTTTATCTGTTAACATATCGTCATCCGAGTACGGATCCAAAATATCATGTAACATACGCAATCATTAGCACATCTACTTTATATGACTGCACAGTTTATTACTCTTGGATGAACAGACGAGCTACTACTGAGTCTCGTACAAAACTTCTGTACAAACTCTAGATTACCCAGTACGCGAATTCTATCTCAGAACAATAATAATAACAGGAATCAGGTCCAACCTGAAATTCGGAATAGAAAGTCGTTTCATACTATACTCGTTTAGTTCACCACTCTCTATCCCATTTTTGAGCTTCTCAATTCACAAAGAAAGCATTGCTTAAGCTTTTAACTTAGCTAGAACTATTCCATCATCAAATAAGATCAGTCAAGTAACCAGTACTCACAAAAATAAACAAAGATTTTCCATTCAAGCATCTGTAACCATACTTGCTTTCCAAAAGGTAAGTCGATAATTACTCACAGTCTTTTAACATCTCAAAACATTCACGTTGTCTTAATTTCAGATCTTTCTGTGACATTAGATACTTTAACCCATTAGGATCAGGAAGCATATGACATTTTTCGTCGAACATACGAAATCATCCAGTTCACAACACAGATATAAAAGTGGCTGCCTCTAAATCATTAGTCGAACAGTTCTTTTTCATGTGACTTTAACCGTCTGAAAGTGCAAACTACTTCTTTACATTCTTGTATTAAAACATATTTCGATCTGTTCAATAGTACATCATTGAAAAAATCGTAATTTCCTTACTCAATTCAAACTGAACTCAGAACTAGAGCTTCGGTTAATAATACTTTCAACTGTTTAGAACTTTGCTAACATGCATAGATCATTCAAATTTTCATAAATTTGATGACTTTATCAATCGATATGACTTTTAACTCATAATAACATCATTTGATTAGAACAATCCAATAGACATATCTCTGTATCATACTTTCCAGAATATAATTTCCTCATTCAGACTATCCGTCTATATACTCGTGAATGCACAAAATTCATTAATATACCTGAGGATACTTTAAATACACATAACTCAATTGAATCGAATAGTCGAGACTAGCTTCTTCTTTATCTGTGACATTGCATAATCTATGTAATCTTTAAAACATTTTGATATTTCTTGTAAAGTTGTTTTCACTTTCCAAACTATTCTCATCTCTGTATACATTACTAATTATTTCATCACTGAACTCTTTATTTTCACACTTATGAACTTATTCAACATGGTTCTAGTAAAATTTCATCATAAAGCATCACTGGTAAGGGGGTGAGGTCGTAAAGCCTCTAACTTGACTCTCATAAATACACACATATGACTTAGCATTCAACATTAACGTAATATCATCATAATCACATAATTCACTTCAGACAATTTAATATACTTATTCATTTTATGAATGTTTTCTGCCATCCACAATTTCAAACAATGAATTTACTTACTAAAATTTGTCAAATTAGAGAACGCCTTATGGGTTTGAGTACATCGTTTACTTGATGCCATAGTCCAACTATGGTCTTACACAAAGTCTCATATCGATGCCATGTCCCAGACATGGTCTTACACGTATCACAATGCCATAGCCCAGCTATGGTCTTATACGTTATTACAATGCCATAGTCCAACTATGGTCTTACACGTACACACATGTACTGCCATGGTCCAACCATGGTCTTACGTCCACAATGCCATAACCCAGTTATGGTCTTTTCACTGAAATGCCATAGCCCAGCTATGGTCTTACATTCCATACTTTGCCATGGTCCAACTATGGTCTTATCCATCAATTCATCATTGAACGATCGCACTCATTTCCTGCGTTAACAAAGACGTAAAACATAACATCATATTATCTGTAATTTAACAAGTAAACATAAAATTCAACCACATTAACATACTGATTACACTTATTCAAACAAGTGTACATAAACACACATTCTGTCAATTTGTGTAAGTGTACTTATCATATTCACTTAATCAAATAGGTTGGGCACATATCATCATATGCATGCCAAGCAAACATGAATGGGCTTATCACCACATAAACTTTCATTTTATTCCACGTTTCCACATTTCTCAACTCATGGTTATCTCACTTCGTACATTAACTCATACATATCATGAACTTCTATTCATACCTTTCTAAGTTTCGTCTCATCACAAACACATTTCAATCAGCTCAATATCATTTTTCAGCATTATCGAAAATAGCTCGATTGGAAGTCATCTCTGTCTTAACAAAATAATTTCGTTATAGCAGGGAGATATCACACTATCACGAGTAGTAATATGGCATGTATAACTAGACTCACATACGCTAGGTTAGTCCGAGAATCGACTAAACCATAGCTCTGATACCACTAAATGTAACACCCTATACCCGTATTCGACGCCGGAACAGGGTACGGGACATTACCAGACATAAATTCAAACAATCATACAAAATCGAGACATGAATTTTTGTCCAAATTTAAAGCTTTTCATTTACAATCATGTCATCCCTATTATGGGCCTACGAGGCTCAAAACATGCATCGGGAGTGGTTCGGGACTAAACCGAGAACTTTAGAAAACATTTGGGATACTTAGAAAATTTTTATCATGAAACAGGTCCACACGCCCATGTGGGTGAAGGGACATGCCCGTGTGGCATATCACACGCCCGTGCTTTAGGCCGTGTCCAAAATAGGGGACATTCTGTTTATGACATCATCATTAAAAGAGGTCACACAGCCAAGTCACACGCCCGTGTGCTTAGGCCGTGTCCTCCACACGGCTGAGACACACGCCCGTGTCTCTGCCTGTGTGCTGAATTCTAGACATTCTGTTTTACCTAAATTAAGGTGCAGGGGACACACGGCCAGAAGACACGCCCATGGGGCTGACCGTGTGTCACACACGGCCTAGACACACACCCGTGTGTCTACCCGTATGGACAATTACAAGGCTATTTTTCAAGCCATTTTGCCACCCTCACTTGCAGATACTCACACAATATCACATGGCACAATCTTAAGCATGTAAATGCATTTAGACTAACCAAAAACAAACAATAACATATCATATCAATATCATCATATACATACTCTTAACATCATACTTTACCGAATCCAAACATACCAAGTCACATTCAATAATAAGACTATTGGGCCACATTCAACCATTAGGTCTTTAGGCCATAAACTGAAATCCATCACATATACCAAATAAATACACACCACATCACAAGACATTGGCATATGCATATGAATAAAGATATAGGCTTATAACCAATTAGCCAATATAAGCCAATTCACATGGCTACACATTACATTAAACCTTTAACTATTACAAGCCAATACCTTTGGCTAAATCATAATGACACAATCACAAAGTGACTTATTCCCTATACATGCCATAAACTTAAGAGGTCTGTATTCACTTTTACCCCAACGATGATAACTTGATAGTGTGATAGCATCTCCAGCAATCTCCAACTCGAGCTAGCATAAAACCCTATAAGATATAAGAAAGGAAGGGGAGTAAGCTACAATGCTTAGTAAGTTTGTATGAAAATAATAAGGAACTTATTAACATGTTTTTAACCAATTCTCATAATATGTTCTCAAGGTAATCCAATCATAATTGCAAAAAATTTCACTATTTACTTATGTTCATCTCAAGCTGTCTACTAAAGTCACAGTCACTAAATTATTTATATCTTGAGCTACGGAACTCCAAATTAAGATCCGTTAATGTTTCCTTAAACTAGACTCAGATATATTATTACCATAAAATTTCCAAAATTTTTGGTTTAGCCAATAAGTACAGTTTATTCATTAAATTCACCCATGTTTTGTTGTCCGACAGTTCTGACCCCTCTTTACTAAAAATTTATTATCTCCTCGTACAGGATTCAGATGATGTTCCCATTTCTTTCTTTTGAAAATAGACTCATTTAGGATTTTAAGCATGTAAATTATAACCAATTATTATTTTTGTACAATTTTTACCTTTTTTCCCAAGTCAAAATAGGGGATTCCGAAATCATTCTAACTCTGTCTCACAAAAATTCAAATATCTCAGAATATGAAATTATTTTGCTTACACCGTTTCTTTTATGTAAAAATAGACTCAATAAAATTTAATTTCATATCTTATTCAACCTGTAATTCTATTTTCACCATTTTTGGTGATTTTTCAAAGCGATACAACTGCTGCTGTCCAAATTGTTTTATTGCTACATTTACTCTATCATGTTTTCTTTGTATTAATTCTCATTTACACACATATAACACTAAAGTATATCCATAGTTAGCCATGCCAATAGCTAGTCACCATCAAATATTTACAATTCTTCACTGTAACACTTACTCCATATCAACCTTACCAAAGTTCGATCACATATCACATACTGGACTCATTTCTCGTGAGTTTCGCATATGTACCTGTATCACTCCGTCACATAACTTTAGCCTTTTTTTCCTTCTTTAACATAAACTTTAATTCCTTACCCCGTTGAACCACTTGGAATATCGAAGGATACTCGGAAATTGTCATACACGTAGTAAGATGCCAATGCCATATCCCAGATATGGTCTTACATGGGATCACATGTCGATACCGATACCATATCCCAAATATGGCATTATACGGGGTCTCATATTGATGTCGACGCCATATCCCAGATATGGTCTTACATGAGATCACATGTCGATGGCGATGTCATATCCCAGATATGGTCTTATATGGGATCTCATATTGATGTCGACGCTATATCCCAGATATGGTCTTACACGAGATCACATGTCGATGTCGATGCCATATCCCAGATATGGTCTTCTACGGGATCTCATATTGATGTCGACGCCATATCCCAGATATGGTCTTATACGAGATCACATGTCTATGCCGATGCCATATCCTAGATATGGTCTTACACGATTTCATACCGAAGCCAGGTCCCAGACGTGGTCTTACACGAAATCACTATTCAGTGCCAATGCCATATCCCAGATATGGTCTTACATGGGATCTCAATTCGGTGCCGATGCCATATCCAAATATGGTCTTATACGGGATCTTATTAATCTAATGTCGTTACAAGGGTATCCTTTCTATTCCTAAGGTTCAACCGGGACTTCGATATAGTAAATCTTCATCATTTTATTCATCAAGACCTCATTAACCAATTTCATAAAAGAATATAAATTTCATGTAATATCAAGCATTTAAATACATAATAACATAATGTTGATTTATTACGCAAAAACTTACCTCGACTTAAAATGGCGAAAGGGACCGAGTCGTCCAATATTCGTCTTTCCCCCGTTCTAAGTCTGAAACTCGTTTTCTTTATTATTCAGCTTGAAAGATTGAAAACCCTAGCCATGGCTTCCCCCATGCTAAATTCGGCCAAGCAAGAAGGTGGACAAGGGTTTTTGGCTTTTATTTTATCTTTTAGTCCATTTAATTACCAAATTACCAAAATGTCCTTAACTTAAAAATAACCTATTTCACTTATCTCATGTCCATTTTTGTCCAACAATTTAACCAATGGTCTAATTTCCATTTAAACACCTCCAGTTTAAAATTTCATAGAAATTGGACACTTCTAACATGTGGAACTCAACTTTTTCACTATTTACAATTTAGTCCTTTTTACTAAATTAAGTGCCCAAACATCAAAATTTTTGAACGAAATTTTCACGAAATCTTTTCGTGAAATTGTAGACCATAAAAATATAATAAAAATAAGATTTTCCTCGTCGGATTTGTGGCCCCAAAACCATTGTTTCGACTAGGCCCAAAATCAGGCTGTTATAGCAATTACATCTGCATTTTTTGAATGATATTCTACAAGATGTGATGATGATGAAGACCGTCACTACATTATGGGCAAAGTTATAGTAGCTACGCATGTCGAAAACCCTAACTAGGAAGTTGCATATAAAGCAGTGTCTTTATGCTTATCGTTTCGAGGAAGGTGCATCTGTGCACGAGCACTTAACTGTGTTTAAAGAAATTCTCTCAGACCTAGAGGCCATGGAGGTTCAGTATGATGAAGAGGATTTAGGGTTAATTTTACTTTGTTTGTTGCCCCTGTCTTATTCAACCTTCAGAGATACGATTTTGTATAGCTGCGAACCTCGTATGAAAAGATGAAACATCTTGTGGTTGGATCCGACTCTCAGGGAGAGGGTCTCATTGTTCGTGAGAGACAAGATTGAAATACTGATGATAATCATGAGAGGACACAGGAACAAAATCCTCGCAGTAAATCTAAGGGTAGATCGAGACTTGAAACAGAGGTAAAACTTGTAACTTCTGCAAGAAGAAAGGGCACATTAATCTGAGTGCTAAAAGTTGTAGAACAAGATCAAAAGGGAGGCTACGAATCAAAGGGAAAACAACCAAAACAATCCAGCAAAGCAGATGTTTTAGAAGACTACAGCGATGGTGAACTCCTAGTTGCTTTTGCTGACAACTCTAAAGTAAGCGATGAGTGGATCCTCGATTTTGGTTGTTGTAATAGCCCAATTTTGGGGCTAGTCGGAGCAGTGGTTTTCGGAACCACTAATCTGAGATTAGATAAATTATTTTTAATATTATTATATTTTTTATATCATGATTATATGAGTGCATAAAAATATTGGTGCATTAATTTTGGTGATTGCATGCCTAATTACGAAAAAGGACTAAATCGCATAAAGTGCAAAAGTTTTATTTTACAAGCTAGAGGTGTCAAATAGCTATAGAATTTTAATTGGAGGTTCTAAATGTGTAATTAGGCCTTTTTAAAGGAAATAGCTGGCCATAGGGGGCACAAGAGACTCAATTTAGTCAATGTTTGGTGGATTAGGTGACTTAATTTAATAAAATAAGAGAAAAACAAGAAAGCTATCATATTTTTCATTCTCCTTCATCCTCCACCGAAATTTTCAGCAAGAAATAAGGGTTTTTGAAGCTCAAACTGTCAGCCAAGCTATCCTCTTGCAAGTAAGTGATACTTTTGGGACCCCTAAAGCTTAAGCTAGCTAATGAGGGGACTATTTTGCAAAATGGTTGAGAGTCTAGGGATTTTCCATGTGAACATCTGTGATGATTTCTAAAATTTTATGGAAGAAAATGAATCTTAGTGGGTTAAGGAACAACTTTTGTTAAAGGATTTTTGCATGAAAACTCCTAATAGGACTACTTTGTAAAAGTTATAAAATAAATAATAAGTGTGTGAAATAATTGAAATTGTTAGTTGCTATAAGAGAGAAAATGAATCAGCTAAGCTTGGATATGTGAAAAATGAACACATTTCATGTAACACCCCTAACCCGTATCCGTCGCCGGACTAGGGTTACGAGGTATTACCGATCAAATCATAACCTTTAACTCATAGCTCATACAACATTAAACCGTAATCAATCAACGTCACTAAATCCCTTAATAAGGTTTACGAGACCTTGAACATACATTGAAAAGGGGTCGGGACTAAACCGAGCTCATACAAAATTTTTATGAAACTTAACAAATTTTCAAAGCTACAGAGGTCACACGCCTGTGTGGGTAGGCCGTGTGAGGCACACAGCCTCAGACACACCCGTGTGTCCAAGCCGTGTCAAAACAGGGCATACATACTGACTTGTCCACACGGCCGAGGACACGCCCGTGTGCCTAACCCGTTGTCGACACTGACTTATTTCACACGGCCAGTACACGCCCATGTGTCTAGCCCGTGTGCAAGTCTGACTTGTTTTTGAATTACAATCTTAAAGGACACGGTCGAGCCACACGCTCGTGTGCTCAACCGTATGGGCAAATATAGGCAATTTGCAAGGCCAATTTGCCACCCACAATTTGGGTCTCACCTACAAGCATCAAACCATATAAAATCATACCCCAAATAACATCCAAACATATCAAAACATTGTATAATTTAAACTCTTAACATCATCATTCATTTCCCTATACAACTTCAACTCAACTTACCAATTCAAAGTATCAACATCACATCCAAAATCGTTTAATCCATTCATCATTTAATCCTTACCAAATTTAAGCATGAAACATATCATTTCCATTTCACTAATTCATACCATAGCGATCATTCACATAAAACACACATACGAATATTAACCATTCCTTTCACATATCCAAAGCACAAACCAAAACCATTAACTTTCAAGCCATATCTCATGGCATTATCTATACTTCTCAAAACATACCATAATCACTAGCCTATACATGCCATATACCAAATATATACAACTTCTAAAAGTACCAAAGTAGATAGCCGATAGTGTGATTGAGTCACTGACGATCCTCGAATTCGAGCTAACTTTAATGACACTGTAAAACAGAGAAACACTTCACACAGTAAGCTTAAAAGCTTAGTAAGTTTGTCATATAATACATTTAACTTAACCATTCGAATTCAATATACAAAATAAACTAACACACGGTTCAATTCACAATGATATATAATCTCATTCATAGTCACTACTCACATAATCATCCATTTATCCATATGCGATATTATCAACCACATAGGTTTCGTACATACCTGCGCCAACACTTAGTTAACAATCACTTTTACTAATCAATGCTCAATACCACATTTCGTCCAATCTTCATTAATCATTCGACTTACTTGCACACTTAGTGCCAATTCTTTAGCCGAAACTTTAATATCATCGCACACTTAGTGCCTTTACATTAAACCAAATTTAACTCGGTATCGCACACACAGTGCTAATCAATATAGTCAATGCTTCCTTTATTTTGCCCACACAGTGTCGTTCACCACCGTATTAATTCTATTTCGCACACTTAGTGCCACATCTTTTCAAATCCACATATAGCATTACTAATTCATCAACCACATATTCATTCATTTCATAACACATGAATATGATTTAAACAATTCATATTATACATGAACTTACCTCGGACGTAAAATCACGATATAAGTCGATTAATCGAGCACCTTGTTCTTGCCTCGATCTAAATCTGAGTTCCTCTTTTCTTGATCTATACATATTCAAATTTAACTCTTTTATTCACTAAATCATTCAATTCAATCCAAAAACACACATTTAGGACATTTTACAAATTAGCCCTCACATTTTCACATTTTGACATTTTAGTCCCTATTTCATAAAATCACAAAATACCCAAAATTTCATTACACCATGCTTAGGCCAAATCTTCCTCATGTTCATACAAGCCCACATATTTCATTTATTTCACATTTTAGTCCTTCAATTTTTCAATTTCACAATTTAGCCCATAATACCCAAATTCATTAAAAATCACTTTATAAAACATGTATATTAATCACCAAACTTGCATAATTTATCATCAAACATCACAAAACTCATGAATTCATCAATGGCTTAACTCACAATCTTCATCAAAATCTAAAATTAAGGCATGGGCTTGATAGTATGCTAAGCAACGATCACAAAAACGTAAAAATTATCAAAAACCGAAACAAAAACATACCTTAATCAAAGAAATACCATGGCCGAACCTAGATTTCTTTTTCTTTTTTCCTTTTCCTTGATATTTTCGGCAAGAACAAGATGATAATGGCTTCATTTTCATATTTGTTTTATTTATTATACATTAATTCATGTTTTACTATTTTACCCTTGGTCATTAAACCATTTAATCATCAAATATATGCCCATTTATGTCCATCCAATCTATTAATGGCTTAATAACAACATAAGGACTTCTCATTTAATAAACCATGACAATTAAGCACGTTAACAATTAGCACACAGCTTTTGCATTTAATGCGATTAAGTCCTTTTTCGCAATTTAACACACAAACGGTAAAATTTTCTCATAGCAATTTCACGCATGCTTAATCACATGCTGTAAACACCAAAAATAATATTAAAATATTTTTTTGACCTCAGATTTGTTGTCTCAAAACTACTATTCTGACTAGGGTCTAAACCGGGCTGTTACAACTCTCCCCCCTTAGGGATTTTCGTCCCCGAAAATCTTACCATTGGATAGATTCGGATATTACTCTCTCATAACATCTTCAGGCTCCCACGTAGCCTCTTCAACTCCGTGTTTGTTCCATAACACTTTCACTAGAGAAATTCTTTTATTTCTCAACTCTTTGATCTCACGTGTCAGAATTCAAATTGGTTCTTCATTATACAATAGATCAGACTGAATTTCAACTTCAGTAGGGGCAATCACATGCGATGGATCAGATCGATATCGTCTAAGCATCGCTACATGAAATACATTATGAATCTTTTCTAACTCAGGTGGCAACATCAATCAATAAGCAACCGGTCCGATACGTTCAATAATTTCGTACGGCCCGATAAACCTCGGACTCAATTTTCCTTTTCTGCCGAAACGAAGTATTTTCTTCCACGGAGGCACTTTCAAAAACACTTTATCACCAATCTCAAATTCAATCACTTTTCGTTTCAAATCTGCATAAGACTTCTGACGATCTGATGCGGCTTTCAGACTGTCACGAATCACTTTCACTTTCTGCTCAATCTCTTTTATCAAATCAACCCCGTGAATCTTATTCTCACTAAGCTCAGTCCAATACAATGGAGTTCTGCATTTAAGACCGTAAAGAGCCTCATATGGTGCCATTTTAATGCTAGATTGAAAACTATTATTGTATGCAAATTCAATCAATGGAAAATGTCTTTCCCATGTACTTTCAAACTCAAGAATACAACATCTCAACATATCTTCGAGAATCTGAATGATCCGCTCGGATTGACCATCCGTTTGCGGATGAAATGCAGTACTGAAATGCAGTTTCGTACCTAGAGCCTCTTGCATTTTCTTCCAAAACCACGAAGTAAACCTCGGATCTCGGTCAGACACAATAGATAATGGTACCCCGTGCAATCTCATAATCTCATAAATATACAATTCGGCTAACTTATCAAGCGAATAATCTATTCTCACCGGAATAAAATGAGCTGATTTCGTTAATCTGTCAACTATCACCCAGATAGTATCTAATATTATTCTGAAGTATCTAATATTATTCCAAAGTGTTCATCGAGAAACTTGTCTAAGTGAAATTACATGTGGCTTTGTGGTGATAAGTGCAGGGTATAAGTGCAAGTAAATGTGAGCACTGTTATATGATATGTGTTTGGGATGTGGCAAGGTTTGGAATGAGTAAGCATGATTATGAGGATTTAAATTTTTTTTACTTAGTATGTAATTTTTTTGATTGATAAGTATGTGGTATGATACTTATTGTTTACATATAGACTTACT
The DNA here is from genome assembly GCA_025698515.1 of Gossypium sturtianum. Lineage (NCBI taxonomy): Eukaryota > Viridiplantae > Streptophyta > Magnoliopsida > Malvales > Malvaceae > Gossypium > Gossypium sturtianum. Next base: position 102,853,106 of record CM046944.1, read on the forward strand.
AAGCTTAAAGCTTACTCCATTCTCTTTTCCCTTGTTTTATAGTGTCAAAGAGCCAGCTTGGGATACGGCGATAGTCAGAAGATCACCCACACTATCCATACATCTTCGTATAGTTAGACTTAGCACTTTGAGTATGGCATGTATAGGGACTCAGTTTTAGTTAAATGTCATATTGTTTTGGCCAAAGGTGTTGGCTCATTTGGGAATGAATTCTTTTGTATAAAGCCATAGTTGATGGATCTTTCTTACCAATCAATGAAATGATGAGGTTATTCATGAATGGGCAAAGTGCATGGTTGATTAATTGGTTTACTTATGCATGAATGAGTTGGTTATTTAATGTGGTTTATGATGGTGCAAGTAGGGGTGGCAATAACGGCTTGGTAAATAGCATTATTCTTGTCCACACGGGTAGACACACGGGCGTGTGTCTAAGCCGTGTGTGACACACGGTCTTCCCATGGGCGTGTTGTTAGGCCGTGTGTCCCCCTGTATGCTAAGTTGGCAAGTCAGTATGCTTAGTAGTAACCACACGGGCAGAGACACGGCCGTGTGTCCCAACCGTGTGGAAGACACGGCCTTAGGCATGGGCATGTACCCAGGCCGTGTGAAGTCTGCACCTGAATTAGGAATTTAATTCACCATACTGTCGAAGGACACGGGCGTGTGCCTTGGCCGTGTGACATTTATGGGGCGATGGCGTCAGAAACAGAATGCCAAGGTTTTTGTACACGGGCTAAGAGACGGGCGTGTCGTGGCCGTGTGAGGGACACGGAACATGGACACGAGCATATGTCCGGTCGTGTGAAAACCCCTGTAGGTTCGAAATGAGAAATAAATCCACACGGGTGTGGAACACGGGCATGTGAAGTTCCACACGGGCGTGTCATTTTCTCCATATGGGTGTGTGGACTGTTTGATGAAAATTTTCTAAGTCTTTCTAGAGATCTTTTTAAGAGTTTGATTTGATTTCGAACTGTTCCTAAAGTGTGATTTAGGCCTCGTAGGCTTGTATAAGAGATGATATGAAAGGTTTTAATTTTTAGTGGGAAGTCATGTATCGGTTTTGCATGTTTGCTTGTATATAAGTCTGGTAACGCCTCGTACCCTGTTCCGGCATCGAAATACGGGTAAGGGGTGTTACAGTTGCACCTTTCATATGATTCCCAATCGAGATTGGTTTACAACATATGAAACAGTGTTTGAAGGTGTTGTTTTGATGGGAAATAAAGTTTCATGTAAAATTGCAGGTATTGGTACGGTCAAAATTAAGATGTTCGATGGTGTCATCAAATTACTTATTGACATTCAACATGTAACAGAATTGAAGAGAAATTTGATTTCATTAAGTACTCACGATTCAAAAGGGCACAAGTACACAACTAAAAGTGGGGTTCTAAAGATTAGCAAGGGTTCCCTATATGTGATGAAAGGGCAAAGAAAGACTTCTAAGTTATATATTTTGCAAGGTTCTACTGTTACTGGTGATGCAGCTACCGCTTCCTCTTCCTTGTCAGATGATGATGTTACTAGACTTTGGGATATGCATCTAGGTCATATGAGTGAGAATGACATGGTAGAATTAAACAAAAAATGACTTCTTGATGGACAAGGCATTAGTAAACTGAAGTTCTGTGAGCACTGCATTTTTGGGAAGCAAAAGAAAGTTTGATTCACCAGAGGAATCCATAATTCGAAGGGAACGCTGGACTATATTCATTCTGATCTTTAGGGATCAGCCAGAGTGCCTTCAAGAGGTGACGCTAATTATATGCTAACGATCATTGATTATATTTTCATAAAATTTTGGGCATTCTTCCTGAAGCAGAAAAGTGATGTGTTTTCCAAGTTTAAGGCTTGGAAAACTATGATCAAGAAGCATATAGGAAAATAGATAAAACACCTCCACACAGATAATGGCTTGGAATTTTGTTCTGATGAGTTCAATGAATTGTGTAAATCAAAAGGAATCGTGAGACAGTTGATAGTTCGTCATACTCCACAGCAAAACGGCATTGCAAAATAGATGAATAGAACAATCATGGAAAATGTTCGATGTATGTTGTCGAATGCTTGTTTACTAAAGTCATTTTGCACTGAAACAGCCTCTTCTGCATATTTTTTTATTAAACAGTCTCCGTCCGTTGCCATCGAGAAAAATACTCTACAAGAGGTATGGTTTGGTAATCTTACTGATTATTCAAATTTGAAGATTTTGGGGTGTCCTGCTTATGCTCATGTTGATAATGGGAAATTTGAACCTAGATCCATTAAATGTGTTTTTTCTTGGTTATAAAGCTGGTGTTAAAGGGTATAAGTTATGGTGTCTTGAAAATAGAAAAGTTGTGATTAGCAGATATGTTATTTTTTTATGAAACTGCTATGCTACCTAACTTATCTCTTAAAGACTCTTCCAATAAATACCAACAAACATAGGTGGAGCTTCAGATTGATCTAGGATCTACAATAAAGCTTGCTCCTCAAGTTAGTACAGAAACTCAGAGTAGAGTTGCTTATTCACCATAATATTTTATTGCCAAGAATAAACCTATAAGAGAAATTAAAAATTTAAAAAGGTACGTCGAGGCTGATCTAGTTGCTTATAATTTAAATGTGGCTAAATGTATAGATGCAAATTAAGATCCATCTACTTAAATCGAGGCAGTTAGCTGTGAAGATTCAGGTTAGTGGATAATTTCCATGCAAGAAGAGATGGAATCGCTCCATAAGAACATAACATGGGATCTAGTGAAGCTTCCTAAAGGTAAAAAGGTTGTTCGTTGTAAATAGGTGTTCAAAAAGAAAGAAGAAACTCCAGGATTTGAAGAACCCAAATATAAAGCAAGGTTGGTTGCAAAAGGTTACAGTCAGATTCCAGGTGTAGACTTCACAGATGTGTTTTCTCCAGTTGTGAAGCACAGTTCGATTCGAGCCTTGTTTGGTATTGTGGCCATGTATGATTTGAAGCTTGAACAATTAGATGTAAAAATAGCTTTCTTGCATGGAGAACTTGAGAAAGATATTTACATGCAACAACTAGAGGTTTTTACAGTCTCAGAAAAATAGGACTATGTTTGCTTGCTGAAAAAGTCCCTTTATGGATTGAAACAATCACCAAGGCAGTGGTACAAGAGGTTTGATTCTTTTATGACTACTCATGGCTTCAAAAGAAATAGATATGAAAGCTATGTTTATTTTAAGAAAAATAGTGATGGTTCTTTTGTGTATCGACTCCTCTATGTTGATGACATGTTGATAGCAGCCAAAGATAAAAATATAATTATAAGAAAGGTCAAAGCCCAGATTAGTAAAGAATTTGAGATGAAGGATTTGGAAGCAGCAAAGAAGATATTTGGGATGGAGATTCTTAGAGAGAGAAAAGCATGTAAATTGTACATAATTCAGAAATGGTACATTGAGAAAGTTCTTTGCAGGTTCAATATGCAAAATGCCAAGCCTATTAGTACTCCATTAGCAGCCCACTTCAGTCTTTCATTGGCTTTGTCTCTGTAATCAGATGATGAGATTGACTACATGTCATGTGTTCCATATTCTAGTGCAGTGGGATCTCTCATGTATGCTATGGTTTGCTCACGTCTAGATTTTTCATATGCAGTTAGTGCAGTTAGTAGATTCATGGCGAATCCCAATAAAGAACACTGAAAAGCAGTTCAGTGAATTTTTAGATACTTACAATGTACTACTGATGTTTGCTTACATTTTGGAAGAACTAGAGATGGAGTCATTGAGTATGTTGATTCTGATTTTGCTAGAGGCCTTGATAAAAGAAGATATCTCATAGGGTATATCTTTACAATTGGGGGTTGCGTAATCAGCTGATAAAAGAAGATCTCTCATAGGCCTTGATTGTTAGAGTTGAGTGACTCGAATCATTGTTAAAATAAAATACAGTGGTAAAATAAAATACAAGTAAAATCCATATAGAACTATACTTCTTTTATTTTATATTAATTAGAATAAGGTTTTTCAACCTTACTACATTTCATCTATTTATCATTTATTAGAATAAGGTTTTTCAACCTATAAATAGATGTAGTCTAAACTCCTCTTGTATCATTCGAATTTCAATATTATTTAATTTTCTTCTCCTCTACCCATGGTTTTTTTTCTCGAAAGGGTTTTCACGTAAAATCTTTGTGTTCTTATTTTTTTCTTTTTGCTTTGCGATCGTTTCATATTGTCATTGTCGACGTTAGTTCAACACAGGTATTTAAGATTTCATGATTTTATATCTTCATTTGATTTTGTAAAGAATGTTATGGATTAGTGGATATACCATAAGGTCAACGAGAGAAAAATTGTCTTTCTTATGTTATATGTAGATGATACTCTGCTTGCAATCAATGATTTGGGTTTGCTACATGACGTGAAATAATTTCTCTTAGAGCTTTAGCATGAAAGATATGGGTGAGGAATCTTATGCCATTTTCATTAAGATCTATAAGGTTAGATCTCAACACATATTGGGATTACCACAATAAACCTATATTGATAAATGATTTGGAGGCTTCTGACGAAAGATTGTTCACCAAGTGTTGCACCCATTGTTAAGGGTGATAAGTTCAATTTGAATTAATGTCTGAAACTCTAAATTAAGAAGGAATGTAACACCCCCAAACCCGGCCCATTCACTACGACCGAATCTGGTTATGTCACTGGGAAAGACGGTTGGAAATCTTTGACTTTAGAATTAAACTTGAAAATTTATTATCTCTGAAAATCGTATCCATTTAAAATTTAATAAATAATATAAGCTTGTTGAAAACTTCCGAATTAAAACATTATTATAAGTTGCTATAATATGAATCTTTTGCGAAAATATTCCTAAATGTAGTGTAAACTTCAACATTAATAAATAGAGTACTTTAAATCAAAGAGGCCCTTATTACATCAAATAAAATTCCAAAATATAAAATACTTAAATAAAGTAAAACATCTTCTGTATGAAAATCTCCTTCTGCATGGGCCACCTTGTATCCACTCCCACCCGGTCCATTACTCGCGACTCACCTACGATGATTGAAAATAATTGGGTGAGTCATACAGACTCAGTGTGTAAGTTAACCACTGAAATCCACCCACATGCTAGCCACATACTATCCCAATTATCAAATGCAGCAAGTAATATATATATTCATTTTAACAATTACCACAATCTGGGCTTGGCCCACATTCAAATCACATCACATACTGGGCTTGGCCCATTTCTCAATAAACCACATATCATCTGGGCTTGACCCATTTCCACGTATGTTCCCAAAACATACCTATCCACATGTCATATTGGGCTTGGCCCATTACCATATTATTACAAAAATAATGCAACATGATTCCCAACCCAACCTAGGGTCCATCCGCTACACACCCCTTATCCAAATTTACCACACACCGTGGGACTATCGAGTCACCCTCTCCTTTTCCCCTCCAAAAAGGCAACCAATGCCATCCACGATGTAGCGTATAGCTAACATCAAACCACGATGGAGCACACAAAGCAATCCATCAAGCCACGATATGGCATAAAGCCCATATCAATCAAGGTAACCACGCGAACTAAATCGCAAAGATCCACAACGCGACCTCGGGCCACGCCAATCCACGATGTAGCACAAAGTCGACATCAACCACGTGCTCAAGTACACCCGCACCTTCTTTTCATATCCCACCCATGCACATGCCACATAAAATATAATCGTGATAATGCATGCACATGCTTATTAATGTCCATAAACATACTCATAAACAAATAATACAATCGCAATAGATCCGATACTAACTCGGTCATCGCTATACCCTTTAGGGGTATATATGGCACACTTATTACTGCACTTGTTAGTAAAACATATAACACATAAAACCCGTAAAGCAGTGGGTTAGTTACACACCTTATTACTAGGAGTTCTAGACTCGATCCTCGACGCTAACGCCTAGCGAAACTACGGCTATTTGCTTAACGTTTTACATTGCACGCCCACACCCCGCGGCTACCTCGCATGTGCAGAAAACGGATCTCTTCTTGAACTTTGGGATGGGGACTTTCCTTGCCCACCTTGACTGGTACTCGAATCCACGCCCATCGTAATCACTTAATTAGAACCCTTTGGTTAAACGTCATAACACAAAATCTCAAGCGAACAACTACAATTTAACTACTTACCAAACGATCTAAAATCTCAAAGGCTCCTCTATACTTTTGTCGATTTGCCCTTGATGAGTCCAAACAATTCGAGACCTTCCTTTAGACTCCTTGGCGCTGGCTACAAGCTCTAAATGTCGACAGCACTACTCCTCACAGGTTCGGCACCAAGCTTGGCTAAATAAAAGAGAAAAGGTTTTGGCTTCACTACCAAATGAAGTTGGAGCATTCGGCCAACACAAGGTGCTGTTATGGAGTTTTGAAAAGAGTTTGAGAAAGGAATGGGAGTTCGGTCAAAGCACAAATAGGGAAGGGAAAGAAGAAAACAAAAGAAATATTGACTACAGAGGCCAAAGGAGAAATCGGCACACCAAGAGGGAGAGGCAAAAGACTTGATGAATAACTAGCACTCTACCCTCCCCTATTTATAGCATTCGGCCAAGCTCCAAGCTCCCAAAAAAAAATCCTAAAATCTCTCCTAAAACACCTCCCTTCCATCCATTCAAAATAATTTGAATGGGTCAAACTTACCTAGCCAAATTCAAAAAAAAAGAAGACCAAGTCTTCATCCACCTTTTAGCATCCAAAACCGTCCCACCTTCAAATTTGCTGCCAAAAAGAATAAAAATCAAAACTCCAAATGCCACACACCAGTTCGAACTCAGGACCAATCGCCGCACTCCTTGCCCCCAAACGCCTGTGCCATTCGGCCACTTTGATTTTTATGCTAGAAACCCCAACATTTTATTTTAAACCCTCTCTACTCAAGCCCATAACCACCAACAAAAATAAAACGCCAACCGCACCGCAGCCCTCAAACCGTGACCTCTCCTCCTCCAGCGCCTAAGTGCCGCACGAGCACCACTCCGCCAATTGGACTTTCATGTCCATCAACTTGACATTTATTTTTAAGGCCTACTTAGCCCAAATCCTTGACGCGAAAATAAAACACAATTGCTGCCGCTTTGGACTCGAACCCAAGCCCCCACCGCGCTACTTCCACCCCTAAAGCAAAAGCATGAAGCCACTTTACCAGATCCTCTCTTATGCCTTAAACGCCCAATTAAATCTTTTAAACCCTCAAAACCAAGCCCCTCTTTATTACCTAAAAATCCAAAAATTTTCTAAGGCATTCCTTGCCTTCTAGGGTTCTCCAAACCCTAAAAATTCCTCCAACATGACCATAAGCCCACTAACTCGCTCTGCTATGCTCCAAGCGCATAACCCCTAAACTAGGGTGTTACAATTCTACCCTCCTTAAAATAATTTCGTCCTCGAAATTACTTTACTAACAACCGTCCATACAACCTATCTTACCACCTTACGCTTATGCTGCGCACTCTGATCTTACTAAGGCTATCTTACCTACACAATCTCTAAGTTCATGCTCAAAATTCAAGCAACACGTAAAAGGCTAACTCATAAGCAAACAAAGTAATTAAAGCATGTACCCAAAGCAAAGAAGCTTACCTAATATCACATCCTTGGTTGACTCAGACTAGAACCATTCCTTCCATGACTTGAACCACGACCCTCGTCGCCGAGGACAATCCTTAACCGGATGTGCCTTAGATCCGCACCGAAAACATTCTTTACTATTTCCCCAACACTCTCCCAGTGAGGTCTTCCACACCGAGCACGAGATACGATTCCGATCACCGGTACAAGTGCACGCACAAGATTCTCGGTCCTTGGTCTCTTCGGACATTACCAAACGATCTTGACGGTCCAATATTTCTCTTATTCTCGTTCCTATTCTTCTCTCGGTTTTCTCTTATAGTCTTTTTAACCTCCTCGGCAATCCGAGCTTTCTCTACCAAAGATGGCAAAATCCCTTTCTCCGTGTGGCGCGATCGGCTCCCGCAACTCATCTCGCAGACCCATCTTCGAATCGAACACTCCTTTCATAATCGTGAGCCACGATTCCTTTGGCGTCATCGACTTAGTCGCACAAACTCAGCTTCATACTCTGCTATCGACTTATTCCCTTGTACTAGGTTAAGAAACGCTTTCCTTTGCGCGTCTAAGTAACTTGCTCCAACGTACTTTCCTTCAAACTTTTCCTTAAAGTACTCCCAATCCAATCGATCTGCCGGTACACCTTGTTTGACAGTGAGCCACCAACGATAAGCTTCATCCCGAAGAAGCGAAACAGCACCTTTTAGCTTTTCTTCGTTGGTACACCCAAATCGTCCATAATTCTTTCAACTCCTTCTAGCCAATATTCTCGCTATATTCGGAGCCACCCGATACTCCTCTAAATATCTCACTCCGTTCAATCTAAGCCTTTCCGATACTGACTTTCGAGCTCCGCTTCCTACACTAGCTCCTGCTACTCGCTCGAGCACTCGCAACATGGCCCGCGAAACTTTGTCATCTTCACCTATCTGGATCTTGTTCCTCCGCGACCACTGCTGGTGGCGGCACTTCACTTTCGACCCATGGCCGACCCTACTGTTCCGATGCGGCCATTCTACCTCTACCGCGTCCCCTAGAGTTCATCTCTATCGTCGCAATTTAATCTGATTAACAAGTTTTATGCATTAGAAATTGTTCCACTATTTAACCACGAGCAAATTTTATGGAATGAAAGATATTTAGAAGTAGTTCTTTCGATCACACAAAGTCTCAGTTCAAGTTCCCTATTCTATCTCAGAATATCACCCACACATCCGTTCATCAACAAGACACATTCCTTCCTCATCAGAGGCACATTCAGTGGTATCTACCACCCACATTCACTATTCGGACCTTTCTGCCCATTTTTTCCCCAGGGGTATTTCCGTCATTTTGTCCTACAGGGACATTTTCGTCATAAACCAGAGCGATTCAAAACTTTAATAGGTCAGGATCTTTTTGAAATTCCCAAAATTGAAGAGTATTTTCGAAAATTTCGCAAATTGAAGGTATAACAGGATTTTGGTAACCATGGGTATTTTGGTAATTTTGACAATCAGGGTAATTTTGTAAATTTCCAAAGTCAGGGTTATTATTTTGTAATACAGAAAATTGGATACTTTTGCAATGTAAGAAAATTTTATTAAGCTTGAGGTTAAACCGGAAATTTTAAAAGTCAGGGGCATTTTAGTAATTTTCAACATAGGGGTAAATTTTGGAAATTTTAAAACTAAGGATTTTAAAACAGTGAGGCAAATCCCTTTCGGGTTTTAATAATTGGTTTAGCCTATGAACAAGTCCTCTTGGTTAAGGTGAACCGTAGCTACGCACTGTAGGATTCCAGAAAAGAGGAGGTGAGTCACGAGGACTGCTTAAGTACCAGGCTCTTCCGGATCCACTCCTAGACATGCGCACAATGGTTGCCACACCTTAACTCGGCGACTTAATCACAGGTTTGTTTAATGGTCCTTAAGTTTTATGCAATTGTTTGAGTAGTCTAATCCTAGGGTCCAACAGATCCTAGTACTCTATTCTACGAGCCCAAACTAAGCCCAATCAATTCATCACAAATTACTTCAAAAGTCCAAGTACTTACAGTGGACTCGGTAGAGGTACAGTGCCATGCCGAATAACTGAAAAATTTCTTAAAAGCCCATATTTTTTAAAAGCCCATTTTGAAACGTTTTGGGCCCAAAACCCTCAAAGCCGAAGTTTTGAACTTGGCTCGATATAAAAATCAGAACACCCCCAAACCCGGCCCATTCACTACGACCGAATCTGGTTATGTCACTGGGAAAGACGGTTGGAAATCTTTGACTTTAGAATTAAACTTGAAAATTTATTATCTCTCAAAATCGTGTCCATTTAAAATTTAATAAATAACATAAGCTTGTTGAAAACTTCCGAATTAAAACATTATTATAAGTTGCTATAATATGAATCTTTTATAAAATATTCCTAAATGTAGTGTAAACTTCAACATTAATAAATAGAGTACTTTAAATCAAAGAGGCCCTTATTACATCAAATAAAATTCCAAAATATAAAATACTTAAATAAAGTAAAACATCTTCTCAGTATGAAAATCTCCTTCTGCATGGGCCACCTTGTATCCACTCCCACCCTCCCATTACTCGCGACTCACCTACGATGATTGAAAATAATTGGGTGAGTCATACAGATTCGAGTGTGTAAGTTAACCACCAAATCCACCCACATGCTAGCCACATACTATCCCAATTATCAAATGCAGCAAGTAATATATATATTCATTTTAACAATTACTACAATCTGGCTTGGCCCACATTCAAATCACATCACATACTGGGCTTGGCCCATTTCTCAATAAACCACATATCATCTGGGCTTGACCCATTTCCACGTATGTTCCCAAAACATACCTATCCACATGTCATATTGGGCTTGGCCCATTACCATATTATTACAAAAATAATGCAACATGATTCCCAACCCAACCTAGGGTCCATCCGCTACACACCCCTTATCCACCTACCACACACCGGGGACTATCGAGTCACCCTCTCCTTTTCCCTCCAAAAAGGCAACCAATGCCATCCACGATGTAGCGTATAGCTAACATCAAACCACGATGGAGCACACAGCAATCCATCAAGCCACGATATGGCATAAAGCCCATATCAATCAAGGTAACCACGCGAACTAAATCGCAAAGATCCACAACGCGACCTTAGTCAGGCGCAATCCACGATGTAGCACAAAGTCGACATCAACCACGCACTCAAGTACACCCGTACCTTCTTTTCATATCCCACCCATGCACATGCCACATAAAATATAATCGTGATAATGCATGCACATGCTTATTAATGTCCATAAACATACTCATAAACAAATAATACACCGCAATAGATCCGATACTAACTGGTCATCGCTATACCTTTTAGGGTATATATATGGCACACTTATTACTGCACTTATTAGTAAAACATATAACACATAAAACCGAAAACAAAGGTTAGTTACACACCTTATTACTAAGAGTTCTAGACTCTCGATCCTCGACGCTAACGCTCTAGCGAAACTACGGCTATTTGCTTAACGCTTTTACGTGCACGTCCACACCCCGTGGCCGGCCTCGCATGTGCAGAAACGGATCTCTTCTTGAACTTTGGGATGGGGACTTTCCCTTGCCCACCTTGACTGGTACTCGAATCCACGTCCATCGTAATCACTTAATTAGAACCCTTTGGTTAAACGTCATAACACAAAATCTCAAGCGAACAACTACAATTTAACTACTTACCGAAACGATCTAAAATCTCAAAGGCTCCTCTGTACTTTTGTCGATTTGCCCCTTGATGAGTCCAAACAATTCGAGACCTTCCTTTAGACTCCTTGGCGCTGGCTACAAGCTCTAAATGTCGACAGCACTACTCCTCACAGGTTCGGCACCAAGCTTGGCTAAATAAAAGAGAAAAGGTTTCGGCTTCACTACCAAATGAAGTTGGAGCATTCGGCCAACACAAGGTGCTGTTATGGAGTTTTGAAAAGAGTTTGAGAAAGGAATGGGAGTTCGGTCAAAGCACAAATAGGGAAGGGAAAGAAGAAAACAAAAGAAATATTGACTACAGAGGCCAAAGGAGAAATCGGCACACCAAGAGGGAGAGGCAAAAGACTTGATGAATAACTAGCACTCTACCCTCCCCTATTTATAGCATTCGGCCAAGCTCCAAGCTCCCAAAAAAAAATCCTAAAATCTCTCCTAAAACACCTCCCTTCCATCCATTCAAAATAATTTGAATGGGTCAAACTTACCTAGCCAAATTCAAAAAAAAAGAAGACCAAGTCTTCATCCACCTTTTTAGCATCCAAAAACCGTCCCACCTTCAAATTTGCTGCCAAAAAGAATAAAAATCAAAACTCCAAATGCCACACACCAGGTTCGAACCTGGGACCAACTGCCGCACTCCTTGCCCCCAACGCCCAGGCCATTCGGCCACTTTGATTTTTATGCTAGAAACCCCCAACATTTTATTTTAAACCCTCTCTACTCAAGCCCATAACCACCAACAAAAATAAAACGCCAATCGCACCGCAGCCCCCTCAAACCGCGACCTCTCCTCCCCTCCAGCGCCTAAGTGCCGCACGAGCACCACTCCGCCAATTGGACTTTCATGTCCATCAACTTGGACATTTATTTTTAAGGCCTACTTAGCCCAGTCCCTTGACGCGAAAATAAAACACAATTGCTGCCGTTTGGACTCGAACCCAAGCCCCCCACTGGCGCTACTTCCAGCCCCCTAAAGCAGCGCATGAAGCCACTTTACCAGATCCTCTCTTATGCCTTAAACGCCCAATTAAATCTTTTAAACCCTCAAAACCAAGCCCCCTCTTTATTACCTAAAAATCCAAAAATTTTCTAAGGCATTCCTTGCCTTCTAGGGTTCTCCAAACCCCTAAAAATTCCTCCAACATGACCATAAGCCCACTAACTGCTCGGGCTATGCTCCAAGCGCATAACCCCTAAACTAGGGTGTTACAAGGAACATATGAAAATATCCTATATGCTTTATTTGTTGGAAGTTTGATGTACGTTCAAGTTTGTACCAGATCTAACATTGCATTTTTTAGTGAGAATGTTGAGAAGATATCCAAGCAATCCTGGGGCAGACCATAAGAGAGTTGAAAGAAAGTGATGAGATATCTTCAAGAAACTAAAAATTTACATGCTTACATATAGGTGATACGACATTTAGGAAGTCGTTGAATATTTAGACTCAAATTCTTTCATTTGTGTTGATGCTTGACAATCAACATTTGAATATTTTTTCATGTTTGCCAGTGGAGCCATATCTTGTAGAAGTGTCAAGTAGATACTAGTATCTACTTCTATTTTGGAGGTTGAGTTTGTTTCATGTTTTGAAGTTACATCATAAGGTATTTTGTTGCAAAATTTCATTGCAGGTTTTGGAGGCCCATACGAATATATTGTGACAATATGGTAGTGGTGTTCTTTGCTAATAACATCAGAAGTGGAAACCAAAGTAAGCACATCTACATTAAGTACTTAGCAACCAAAGAGCACATTAAATTCATGGAAGTGCTTATTGAACACAAAAATACAAAGCTAATGACTTCAACATCAACCACCACCATATCAATGACTTCATCTCGAGGAAAAAATAAAAACTCTTTGGGGGGACTCAATTTTCAGGTTTTTTCATCATTTGGAAAAAATCATCTTTAACATTAACCATCATATGAATTACTTCATCTCTCACTCTCTCAACCTTAAATCTCTATTACGCATTCATCTCATTTTTCACATTTTAACGACAAACACACTATCATCTTTAATCCATATACTGAACAGCAAAGAGTAGAGGAGACTTGCACAGCCATGAACTTAGTTTCTGCCACTTTGCTTCTTCGATAAAAATCATATCTTTTGTCCTTGTCATTTTTATTTGCCTTACTAAGTTCTTTTGTATTTTTCCTCCTTGTTTGTGTTGTTTATTTATTGTCAGTTGTCATGCCTTGTTTTTCTTTTATTTATTTATTTATGCGTTACTGTTAGTTAAATAATATTGATTCTCATCAATATGTGTTGATTATTGGAATTTTAATATTTTGAGTGTAGTGTTATTGTTGTTGTGTTATAACACATGCATTTATTGAAGACTTTTTTTTTCAAACATAATGCAACATTTAACCTTAGAGGAAGTTGACGACATACGATATTATTTAGTATCTTTAATGTTAAAACATCTTTTTTAAACTCGAGTGAATTTTTTAAAAACAAAATAAAATAAATTTAGTATATTTTGAGTTCTTAAATCAAATTCACTCAATTAATGAAATGCATGTTTATCCAAACAATTTATGGGATCATATTTAAATATTAGATTCAAACTTGTAATATTTGAAATTTAAAAAATAACACATGTAAAACGAGATACCAATTTTTGAACGTTGCAAGGGTGTTAATACCTTCTTCATACATAAATGACTCCTAAACCTAAACTTGTTTTACTTTGGTTTTTAAACGCAGAACCAAAAATTATCTTTTAAAGAGAATTTAAAAATTTTCATTATTAAAAGGTAATTTTATTAGGTGGCTGATCGCACATCGTCAAAAAGATCGGTGGCAACTCTTATTTTTTAATAAAATCTCAGCATTTTAAAAAATAAAATTTTTAGATTTTATCAAATATTGTCAAGCCACTTTTATACAAAAAAATGGTTTCAACAGCTTAAATTAGAACTTACGATTGTTATTCGGGTGAATCTATTTTTCTACTTAAACATATGGTGTATAAAACTATTATTGATAGCATTGTTATAAAATTCAAACTAAGTGAGAGAATGTTAGAATATTTATTAAATAAATATTTTACATATATTAGTGGTTCTTAATTTTATAATATAAAACTAAATAGTTTTTATATTTTAATTAATTACCATTAAGTAAAATATGGTATTTAACATATTTATTGGAAGATTAAATAGGGTGAGAGAGAATTTATGATACTCATCCCTATCTATTTTAATTCTTTCTAAAAATCTTACATTATTTCCCAAAGAGTTTTAAGAAGTCTTCAATAAACATGGTGGTTGTGATTTATACTGGAAGTTCTCTAACCGTATAAATTCTAAATCAATTAAGTGTTATGACTAGAATTTAAATCATCACTTCCACATATGAATATGATCTTGGAACTATTTTCGAAAATATTAATATTTTGATTTTTCAACTTTTACATATTATGTTATTTTTGAATTTATTTATTTGGATATTACAATTTCATGAAAATGAGGTCTAATAAAGAGGATGGAAAAATCAAGTTTGAGGATCTATTTAAGTTTTGTTAGAATAGCAAAACAAATGAAAGAAGAAAAAGACTTGTTTTTCGTTCTAGAACTCACTTACAGAATGAAACTCTATTGCTATTTAAAGCAGCCATGTACTTATACCAGAAATAGCAGAAACAACTACTTAGTCTAACAACTAGGTAACTTCTTTAACCAACTATAACAGTAACAGTAATAATCGTTGGTTTTAATACTCATAACATTCCTCGTGCTTGATGACTTTCTTTTCTCCCTATAGCTTCACGTCTACTGGTAAGGACTCTAAGTTGACTTATGAACTTCGTGAACAACCCTACGGATAATGGTTTAGTAAAGGTATCTGCAATCTGATCTTGAATAGGAACATGACCAACTTAGAGTGAACCACCTACAACTCTCTCCCTAACAAAGAACAAATCCAACTCTACATGCTTGAATTTGGAATGCAAAATAGGATTCCCTACAACCGCAACTGCTGCTGAACTATCAAACCATACCAAAGCTTTGCTCTTAACTGGTACATATAATTCAGATAACAAAGACTGGACCCAAATAATTTTTGCTGTGACATGTGCAAGGCTTCTGTACTCACTCTTGGCTATGGACCTTGAAACTACTTATTGTTTTCTTGAACTCTAAGAAACTAGATTCCCTCTAAGAAACACACAATACCCTGAAGTGGATCTTCTATCATCGAGATCTGAACCCCAATTCGCATCTGAATATCCTTCAAGAAAAAAATTTGAAGCTCGAGTAAAACATATGTAACAGCCCGATTTAGGGCCTAGTCAGAATTGTGGTGCGAGACCACAAATCCGAAGTAGAAATATGTGTTTAAATGATTTCATAAGGCTTATGAGGTATTTGCATGATTGTGTGAAAACTTTATGAAGGAATTTTATTAATTAGTGAATAAATTGTCCATTGGACTAAATTGTAAGGATTAGAAAATATGAGATTCTAGAAGATTTAAGTATGAAATAGAATTATAAAAATTACTAGAGGTCCTTATTTAGCAATTAGACCATTATATGTTAATATGGACAGAAATGGACATGGGAAGGAAAAATCTTAAGAAAGGGTCATTAAGGGCATTTTTGTCATTTGGTAAATAAAAGATTAAAAAGGGAAAAAGAAGTCAAAAATGATGTCCATCTTCTTCTCTAAGTGCCGAAATTTCAAGGAGCCATAGTTAGGGTTTTGTTCAACTTCCAAGCTTGATAGTAAGTGCATCCTAGCCTCGTTTTTTTATGTTCTTTGTATTTTTGATATCCTCGTAGCTCGGTTTAGCTATTTCTAGCTATATTTTGAGCTAGGGTATATGTTCAAAAATTTAACCATGTATGACATGCATGTATTTTGATGTTTTATGGAAGATTATGAAAGATTGATGTAGGATAAACATATTTTTCTAAGTGATTTTCATGAAAAATGCATGTAAGGACCAAATTGTAAAAGTTATGAAAATGGTCATACATGAGTGAAATAGTAGAAATTGAAGGTTGCTATAGTTGAGAATATTATTCGGCTAGGCTTGAAATACAAGAAAGTTGAATGAAAATCATTTTACGAGCCTAGGGGCAAAAGTGTAATTATGAGAAAGATTAGGGGCAAAATTGTAATTTTTCCAAAGTATGAGTTATGAGTCAATTTAGTCAATGTGAGTATTAAACAAGTTAAATTGATATTATAGATCAAGAAACGCGAAGCCCGGATCGAAACCGAGGCAAGAACAAGGTTGAGGACTAAATTGCACAACTATACACATTTTGAGAACCGATGTAAGTTTGTATGAATTTAAGGCTTTATATGTATTTTCATTAGATTACTTATTATGTTATTTAATGTACATTATTTCATTGAAGATGAGAAAAAAATACCTTAATAAGGAAATCAATGAGTACAAGTAAATGAAAGTCCCGATTGAAGATTCGAAATAGCGAGGATACTTGCGTCACAACATGAGATAAGGAAAGCCCATGTAAGACCATGTCTGGGGCATGGCATCGACACTCAAGGAATGTAGGTCCCATGTAAGACCATGTCTGGGACATGGCATCGGCACCGAACGTAGATCCTATATAAGAAAATGTCTGGGACATGGCATCAGCATCGAATAAGAAAGGTCTCGTGTAAGACCATGTCTGGGACATGGCTTCGGCACCAAAGGAAGATCTCGTGTAAGACCATGTCTGGGACATGGCATCGACATCAAGCTAAGGAATCCCGTGTAAGACCATATCTGGGATATGGCATCGGTATCATGAGGTGATTCCATGTAAGACCATATCTGGGATATGGCATTGGCATCAAGTTACATGTTTGAAGAGATTGAGTATCCTCTGTTATTCCGGGTAATTTAACGGGCAAAGGAGCCAAGTGTGAAAGAGGTAACAAAAGAGACAAGTGAGTGAAGATAGTAACAAGTTAAGTTACTTAAGGATGATAAAGAGTTTTATTTAAGTTAAAGAAGTTAATGATTTGAGTTTATGATGACTTTAGCAAAAGTGCTAAATTACGTGACTAAGTGATAAAGGTACCATGATTTAAATACAAAGTATGAAATCATATTGTGATATGAGATGGGTAAGAGTAGGTATAAGTAGGTATGCTTGAGCACTTTATGCAAATGATGATCATGTATCATGAGATGGATGAGTTTAATTTGAGTATTTATGCTGTTACTTAAATTTCATGCAAACTTACTAAGCTATTTGCTTACCCGTCTCTTTTTCTTTTTCTTTTTCTTTTTCCTTGTAGTGTCGCCAAGCTAATTCGGTAATCGAAGAACGTCAGAGCTCGGATCACACTATCACACCCTATTTTGGTATAACTAAGTCCACTTGATTAGAGTATGGCATGTATAAGAGTTGGATCATTTTGAGTTATGTCATATCGTGAGTTAAAGGCTTGGCTATTAAGATTACGCATTCTTTTTGTATATAGCCAAAGAAATTGGCTAATATTTGTTAAGTTCCATATCTTATTGATGATGAGTTTCATGAATTCTACAAGTGATGTTTTGAGGGTTATTCATAGTATATAAAGACCATGTTATGTATTGCTTGAATTGGTATAAGTATGTTGGTTTTTCAGGGTGACAATTGGCTTAGGAAATAGCCTCTAAGTGTCCACACGGGTAGACACACGGGCGTGTGTCTAGGCCGTGTGTGACCCACGGTCAACCCCCATGGGTGTGTTAAAGGTCGTGTGTCCTCTGCATCTAGTTGCGAGAATATGATTCGTCGCACGGGCCAGCACACGGGCGTGTGCCCTGGCCGTGTGCCATTAGGGGTTTGATGACGTCATAAACAGAGAGCTCCACGGGTGAAGGACACGGGCGTGTCTAGGCCCTGTGAGGGACACGGGCTACTGACACGGGCGTGTGTCCGGCCGTGTGAAAATGCATGTAGGTTCGAAGAAAAAAATAAATTCTACACGGGCTAGGGACATGGGCGTATGAGACCACACGGCCTGCCTACACGGGCGTGTCACAAGTCGCACGGGCGTGTGACCCCTGTCTAGGCAAAAATCTTTAAAGAGTGCAAAAGTTTCCAGTTGAACTCCGAAACCTTCTGGATGTATGTTTAAGGCCTCGTAGGCCCATGATATGTATGTTATGGTTGAGAAAGAAGAGTTTTATGTTGGAATGAAATTTTATAGCCCATAATTACATGTTCAAGCAAGATCAAGCATGGTAATGCCTCGTATCTGGTTCCAGCATCGGACACGGGTAAGGTTGTTACATTTAGTGGTATCAGAGCTACAGTTTAGTCGATTCTCGAACTAACGTAGAGTAAGTTTGGGTCTAACGATACATGCCATACATAAGAGTATTTATATAATGATAGTGTGACAACTCCTGGCGATTTAAATTGTGTTTTCATATAGTAAATGGATCCCGAAATTCTGTGGCAGACGATGTAGAAAGTAATGCGCCAGCTCCCGCCGAAGGGATGGAGCCGAATGAAAATGAGAATAGACCCACGACAGTATGTCAGAGAGGAGGAGAAGAGGCTAGGGAAGCCTTTCTCCACATGATGAATGCTTGGTATACGGAGTTCGTTCGCACGAACCCAAATGCACCACCCCCTCCACCCCCGCCTATTCCTCAACCTACCCATGTAGCCCCTCAAGTGGTAGAAGTGGTAAGAAGAGAAAAGCCACCAGTAGATAGAATTCAGAAGCAAGGAGCTGAAGAATTCTGGGCTAGTATAGATGATGATCCAGAAAGAGCTGAATTCTGGCTTGAAAATACTATCAGGGTATTTGATGAATTATCGTGCACACTTGAAGAGTGCATGAAGTGTGTAGTTTCTCTTTTAAGAGATTCTGCGTATCAGTGGTGGAATACCCTTGTGTCGGTTGTACCAAGGGAAAGGATTACGTGGGAGTTTTTCCAAGAGGAATTCAAAAAGAAGTATATTAGTCAAAGGTTCATCGACCAGAAAAGGAAGGAATTCTTGGAACTGAAACAAGGTAAGATGCGCTCAGTAAATACGAGCGTGAGTTTGTAAGGCTCAGTACGAGCGTGAGTTTGTAAGGCTCAGTAAATACGCTCGGGAATGTGTATCCTCAGAAGCCATCATGTGTAAGAAGTTTGAGGATGGATTAAATGAAGATATTAAATTATTTGTCAGTGTCCTCGAGTTGAAAAAATTTTTTGTGCTAGTGGACCGGGCATGCAAAGCCGAAGAATTAGTTTAAGAGAAAAGAAAAGCTGAGATGGAGTCTCGTGACTCAAGAAAGAGACAGTGGAGTAAGTCATTTCAGTCCTCATCCAAGAAGTCGAGAGATTTCTCTACCCAATCAGCTACTTCAGCCAAATTTTCAAGCAGAGGCAAGAGTAACCAGTATTCAGGGAATAAGGCTCAGACTACTTCAGTCGCTAGTGTTGGGAACGTTCGATCTAATAGACCAGAATGCCCGCAGTGTGGCAGACGACATCCGGGTGAATGTCGTGCACATGAGAACGCTTGCTTTAAGTGTGGTTCTCAAGATCACTTTATCAGAGAATGCCCTGAGATGGTTAAAGAAGAGAAAATACAGAGTGCGAGATCTGAAAGCACCACTAGGGGAAGACCATAGAGAAACTCGGGAAGTGGGGTGAGTAGTAAGGGTACACCCTGAGAGTAGGCTGCAAGATCCGAGGGTAGAGCGCCTGCAAGGAGTTACGCCATTCGCGCCCGCGAAGAGGCATCATCTCTCGATGTAATTACGGGTACATTCTCTCTTCATGACACTAATGTTGTTGCTTTAATTGATCCGGGGTCTACCCATTCATACATTTGCATGAAATTAGCATCTAGCATGAGTATACCTGTTGAGTCTATGGAGTTTGTGATAAAAGTGTCTAATCCTCTAGGAAAAAGTGTATTAGTAGATAAAGTATGCAAAGATTGCCCATTGATGATTAGAGGTCATTATTTTAAGGCAAATCTTATGCTCTTGCCATTTGATGAATTCGACATTATTCTTGGTATGGACTGGTTAACCGCTCATGATGTGACAGTAAATTGTGGGAAGAAATATATTGAGTTGAGATGTGAAAATGGGGACACTCTTTATGTTGAATCAGATGAACAAGACAAATCGCCGGTAGTGATCTCTCACATGTCGGCTCAGAGGTATGTAAGGAAAGGGTATGAGGCATATCTTGCTTTTGTGATGAATGCCAAAGAAACTGAATTAAAGATTGAATCAGTCCTGATAGTATGTGAGTACCCAGATGTTTTTCCTGAGGAATTTCCAGGACTACCTTCGGTTAGAGAGGTTGAGTTTGGCATTGAGTTAGCTCTCGATACAGTACCGATATCGATTGCTCCTTACAGAATGGCTCCAACGAAGTTGAAGGAACTGAAGGCACAGTTACAAGAGTTGACGGGCAAAGGTTTTGCTAGACCAAGTTGTTCTCTTTGGGGCGCTCCGGTATTATTTGTGAAGAAGAAAGATGGTTCCATGAGATTGTGCATAGATTACCGACAGCTTAATAAAGTAACAGTGAAGAACAAGTATCCATTGCCAAGGATTGATGACTTATTTGATCAATTGAAGGGAGCCACTGTATTCTCCAAGATAGACCTGAGGTCGGGATATTACCAGTTGAGAGTAAAGGACTCAGATGTGCTGAAGACTGCATTTCGGACGAGGTATGGGCACTATGAATTTTTAGTCATGCCTTTTGGTCTAACTAATGCCCCGGCTGTGTTTATGGATCTAATGAACCGCATATTTCGGCCATACCTAGATAAGTTTGTGGTTGTTTTTATTGATGATATATTGATATATTCCTGAGATGAGCCTGAGCATGCTGAGCACTTAAGGATAGTTTTACAGATTCTACGAGATAATCAATTGTATGCCAAGTTCAGCAAAAGTGAGTTTTGGCTTAAGGAAGTTGGATTCTTAGGGCGTATTGTCTCGGAAGAGGGAGTCCGAGTAGAACCAAGTAAAATTTTAGCTATTGTTGATTGGAAACCGCCGAAAAATGTATTTGAAGTTAGAAGTTTTCTGGGTCTAGCTGGCTATTACAGACGGTTTGTTAAGGGGTTTTCCATGATAGCGACCCCAATGACGAGACTGCTACAGAAAAATGTAAAGTTTGAATGGACATAAAAGTGCCAACAAAGTTTCGAGAAATTAAAGGCAATGTTGACAGAAGCTCCAGTTCTAGTACAACCTGAATTGGGAAAAGAATTTGTGATCTACAGCGATGCATCCTTAAACGGATTGGGCTGTGTACTTATGCAAGAAGGCAAGGTGATAGCGTATGCCTCCAGACAGTTAAATCCAAACGAGAAGAACTATCCGACACATGATTTAGAGTTGGCTGCCATTGTTTTTGCACAGAAGATTTGGAGACACCATCTATATGGTGAAAGATGTCAGATTTTCACAGATCACAAAAGTTTAAAGTATTTAATGACTCTGAAAGAATTGATTTTAAGGCAACGGAGATGGTTAGAGTTGATAAAAGATTATGATTTGGTCCTTGACTACCACCCGAGAAAGGCGAATGTAGTCGTCAATGCTTTGAGTAGGAAATCCCTATTTGCTTTGAGGGCTATGAATACACGGGTGAATTTTTCAAATGATGGTTCCATTTTAGCTGAGTTGAGAGCTAGATCGATGTTTCTTCAAGAGATTCCGGAGGCTCAGAAGGATGACAGTAACTTGCAAGCTAAAAGAGTTCAGTGCGAGTCGGGTGTTGAATCTGATTTTCAAATTAATTTAGATAGGTGTCTGATGTTTAGAGACAGAGTCTGTGTGCCGAGGAATGATGAGCTTATCCGGAAGATTTTGTATGAGGCACATAATGGATGTCTATCTGTACATTCGGGTAGCACCAAGATGTATAATGATTTGAAGAAATGGTATTGGTGGCCGAGTATGAAGAAAGATATTTCTGAGTTTGTTTCAAGATGCTTGATTTGTCAGCAAGTAAAAGCTGAGCACCAAGTACCCTCAGGTTTACTTCAACTTATAATGGTACCTGAGTGGAAATAGGACCAAGTTACCATGGATTTTGTAACGGGTTTACCGTTGACATCGAGTAAGAAAGATGCTGTATGGGTTGTAGTTGATAGACTTATGAAGACAGCCCATTTCATACCTGTTCGAGTTGACTACTCACTTGACAAGTTGGCAAACTTGTATGTTTCAGAGATAGTAAGGCTTCATGGAGTGCCGTTATCAATCATTTTGGATAGAGATCCGAGATTCACATCTAGATTTTGGAAAAAGTTGCAAGAGGCCTTGGGCACAAAGTTGAATTTTAGTACGGCTTTTTACCCCCAAATCGAAGGTCAATCGGAGAGGTTGATACAAGTGCTTGAAGATATGCTCCGATGTTGTGTTCTTGAGTTTCAAGGCAGCTGGGAAAAATACCTATTGCTGGTGGAATTTGTCTACAATAATAGTTTTCATTCAAGCTTAAAGATGGCGCCTTATGAGGCTTTGTATGGGCGTAAGTGTCGAACGCCTTTATATTGGACTGAACTTAAGGAAAACCAGATTCACGGGGTTGATTTGGTTAGGGAAACCGAAGAAAAAGTAAGGGTGATTCGAGATTGTCTAAAAGCTGCTTCTGATAGACAAAAATCCTATTTAGATCTAAAAAGGAAAAAAATTGAGTATCAAGTCGGTGATAGAGTATTCTTGAAAGTGTCGCCATCTGAGGAAAGTCCTTAGATTTGGTCGAAAAGGCAAATTGAGTCCGCATTTCATCGGACCGTATGAGATCACTAAGAGGATAGGACCGGTAGCCTATCGATTAGCTTTGCCGTCTGAGTTAGAAAAGATTCATGATCTATTCCATGTTTCTATGTTACGACGCTACCGATCAGACCCCTCGCATGTGATTGCACCGATAGAGGTTGAGATACAACCCGACATGACTTATGGTGAGGAACCAGTTAAGATTTTAGCCCGGGAAGTCAAGCAATTAAGGAATAAAAGTATAGCTCTCGTGAAAGTCTTATGGCAGAGACATGGGGTAGAAGAGGCTACGTGGGAGCCCGAGGAGGCAATGAGGAACCAGTACCCAAACCTTTTTGCTGGTAAGATTTTCAGGGACGAAAATCCCTAAGGGGGGAGAATTGTAATAGCCCGATTTAGGGCCTAGTCAGAATTGTGGCGCGAGACCACAAATTCGAAGTAAAAATATGTGTTTAAATGATTTCATAAGGCTTATGAGGTATTTGCATGATTGTGTGAAAACTTTATGAAGGAATTTTATTAATTAGTGAATAAATTGTCCATTAGGACTAAATTGCAAGGATTAGAAAATATGAGATTCTAGAATATTTAAGTATGAAATAGAATTATAAAAATTACTAGAGGTCCTTATTTAGCAATTAGACCATTATATGTTAAGATGGACAAAAACGGACATAGGAAGGAAAAATCTCAAGAAAGGGTCATTAAGGGCATTTTTGTCATTTGGTAAATAAAAGATTAAAAAGGGAAAAAGAAGTAAAAAAATGATGTCCATCTTCTTCCCTAAGTGCTGAAATTTCAAGGAGCCATATAGCTAGGGTTTTGTTCAACTTCCAAGCTTGATAGTAAGTGCATCCTAGCCTCGTTTTTTTATGTTCTTTGTATTTTTGATATCCTCGTGGCTCGGTTTAGCTATTTCTAGCTATATTTTGAGCTAGGGTTTATGTTCAAAAATTTACCCATGTATGATATGCATGTATTTTGATGTTTTATGGAAGATTATGAAAGATTGATGTAGGATAAACAACTTTTTCTAAGTGATTTTCATGAAAAATGCATGTAAGGACGAAATTGTAAAAGTTATGAAAATGGTCATACATTAGTGAAATAGTAGAAATGGAAGGTTGCTATAGTTAAGAATATGATTCGGCTAGGCTTGAAATACAAGAAAGTTGAATGAAAATCATTTTATGAGCCTAGGGGCAAAAGTGTAATTATGAGAAAGATTAGGGGCAAAATTGTAATTTTGCCAAAGTATGATTTATGAGTCAATTTAGTCAATGTGAGTATTAAACAAGTTAAATTGATATTATAGATCAAGAAACGCGAAGCCCGAATCGAAACCGAGGCAAGAACAAGGTTGAGGACTAAATTGCACAACTATACACATTTTGAGAACCGAGGTAAGTTTGTACGAATTTAAGGCTTTATATGTATTTTCATTAGATTACTTATTATGTTATTTAATGTACATTATTTCATTGAAGATGAGCAAAAATTACCTTAATAAGGAAATCAATGAGTACAAGTAAATGAAAGTCCCGATTGAAGATTCGGAATAGCGAGGATACCTGTGTCACAACATGAGATAAGGAAAGCCCGTGTAAGACCATGTCTGGGATATGGCATCGGCACTCAAGGAATGTTGGTCCTGTGTAAGACCATGTCTGGGACATGGCATCGGCACCGAACGTAGATCCTGTATAAGACCATGTCTGGGACATGGCATCAGCATCGAATAAGGAATGTCTCATGTAAGACCATGTCTTGGACATGGCATCGACACCATATAAGGAAGGTCTCGTGTAAGACCATGTTTGGGACATGGCTTCGGCACCAAAGTAAGATCTGGTGTAAGACCATGTCTGGGACATGGCATCGACATCAAGCTAAGGAATCCCGTGTAAGACCATATCTGGGATATGGCATCGGTATCATGAGGTGATTCCATGTAAGACCATATCTGGGATATGGCATTGGCATCAAGTTAAATGTTTGAAGAGATTGAATATCCTCTGTTATTCCGGGTAATTCAACGGGCAAAAGAGCCAAGTGTGAAAGAGGTAACAAAAGAGACAAGTGAGTGAAGATAGTAACAAGTTAAGTTACTTAAGGATGATAAAGAGTTTTATTTAAGTTAAAGAAGTTAATGATTTGATTTTATGATTACTTTAGCAAAAGTGCTAAATTACGTGACTAAGTGATACAGGTACCATGATTTAAATACAAAGTATGAAATCATATTGTGATATGAGATGGGTAAGAGTAAGTATGAGTAAGTATGCTTGAGCACTTTATGCAAATGATGATCATGTATCATGAGATGGATGAGTTTAATTTGAGTATTTATGTTGTTACTTAAATTTCATGCAAACTTACTAAGCTATTTGCTTACCCGTCTCTTTTTCATTTTCTTTTTCTTTTTCCTTGTAGTGTCGCCAAGCTAATTCGGTGATCGAAGAACTTCGGAGCTCGGATCACACTATCACACCCTATTTTGGTATAACTAAGTCGACTTAATTCGAGTATGGCATGTATAGGAGTTGGATCATTTTGAGTTATGTCATATCGTGAGTTAAAGGCTTGGCTATTAAGATTATGCATTCTTTTTGTATATAGCCAAAGAAATTGGCTAATATTTGTTAAGTTCCATATCTTATTGATGATGAGTTTCATGAATTCTACAAGTGATGTTTTGAGGGTTATCATAGTATATAAAGACCGTGTTATGTACTGCTTGAGTTGGTATAAGTATGTTGGTTTTTCAGGGTGACAATTGGCTTGGGAAATATCCTCTAAGTGTCCACACGGGTAGACACACGGGCATGTGTCTAGGCCGTGTGTGACGCACGGTCAACCCCCATGGGTGTGTTAAAGGCCGTGTGTCCCCTGTATCTAGTTGCAAGAATATGATTCGTCACACGGGCCAGCACACGGGCGTGTGCCCTGGCCGTGTGCCATTAGGGGTTTGATGACATCATAAACAGAGAGCTCCACGGGTGAAGGACACGGGCGTGTTTAGGCCGTGTGAGGGACACGGGCTACTGACACGGACGTGTGTCCGGCCGTGTGAAAATTCCTTTAGGTTCGAAGAAAAAAAATAAATTCTACACAGACTAGGGACATGGGCGTGTGAGACCACACAGCCTGCCCACACGGGCGTGTCACAAGTCACACGGGCGTGTGACCCCTGTCTAGGCAAAAATCTTTAAAGCGTGCAAAAGTTTCCGGTTGAACTCCGAAACCTTCCGGATGTATGTTTAAGTTCTCGTAGGCCCATGATATGTATGTTATGGTTGAGAAAGAAGAGTTTTACGTTGGAATGAAATTTTATAGCCCGTAATTACATGTTCAAGCAAGGTCAAGCATGGTAATGCCTCGTATCCGGTTCCGGCATCGGACACGGGTAAGGGGTGTTACAACACAACCCATGATCCAAGGTATCCTGCAAATAACGCAAGATCCTCTTGACAGCTTTAAAATGGAGATCCAATGGTTTGTGCATGAACTGGCACACTTTATTCACAGAGAAGGCAATATTTGGCCTCGTGATCACAACATATTGTAGAGCACCTATTATACTCCTATACAAAGATTCATCTTCAACAGGACTTCCTACTTGAACTGACAAATTACATGTAGTCACCATTTGCGTGGGAGATCCTTTCTACTTGTCCATGGATGCCCTTCGAAATAGATCAAGAATATACTTCTTCTGGTTGAGGAAAAGACCCTTTGGAGTATAAGTAATTTCAATCCCAAAAAGTAACTTAGCTTCCCTAACTGAGCTCCTTAACAAACCGATCTACCGCATGGGAGTCATTTCTAGTGAAAATAATGTCATCCATATATACCAGAACATAAAGTAGCTGAGTCCCCTCACGATGAATAAAAAGAGAATTATCAGCCTTTGACACCTAAAATTAAGTAGCTACAAGATACTCCTTTAGCTTGTGGAACCAGACTCGAGGTGCTTGCTTGAGGCCATATAAAGCCTTTCTTAACCTACACACCAACTATTTTCCATTACTCCCTTGTTGTTCCAAACTTGGTGGTTGCACCATGTAAATTTTTCATGTAGATCACCATTTAGAAATGCATTATTTATGTCCACTTTCCTGAGAGACCACCCCGTCGAGAAAACAAGTGCAAGAACCACCCTAATTGTTGTTGGTTTAACCACAGGGCCAAAAATCTCCTAAAAATCAACGCTTGCCTCTTGTAGATAACCCTTAACCACCAATCTGCCTTTGTACCTAGTCACAGCCATCAACATTCCTCTTTAGTTTAAAAATCCACTTACAACCTATTGCCCTATATCCTTCAAGTAAATACATTAGTTCCCAAGTTTAATTAGTGATCAAGGCATCATATTCCTTCAGTGCAGCCTTTGTCCAAGCAGCACTTTTGAAAGCTTCTTCAATGGACACCGGTTCCTTCTTAGTCAAAATTGATGAGAACACTTTAGAATTGAATATTCCACTCTTCAATCAAGTTTGCATGGGGTGAAAATTCAAAGAGGTATGTAATGGTGAGATAGGCCTTTCAAAACCTTCAAGTGGTTTAAGTGGATTAGGGTTAGTATCACTAATACAAGCCACTTCTGATGGTCCTACAATTTGACCCTCAATAGGAGATCCTGACACAATAACCCTTGTTAAATAATGGCTTACTATAAAAGAAACCCGTGGTGGACTTGCCAAAGTAAAAACCCTAGCTAAAACTAATGAGTGATTTGAGTCACGTTCACAATACCTAGATGCAGTAGCCACAACCATAGGCACATGCAATTGCGGATGCGAATGAATTATGGAGCCCAATCGAGACTGTGATGAAAAACCCCACCTAAAGGGAAACTTATATTCATCAAACACATGTCGTGTAACACCCCTTACCCGTATTCAACGCCAGAATAGGGTTACGGAGCATTACCGGACTTATAACACATATAACTATACTTTTTTCATACATTCGATCAAATCATACAATCATCATTCAATCTCCATCAATTTGTCCCTTATAATAGCCTACGAGGCCTTAAACATTCTTTAGAAATAGTTCGGGACTAAAAAAATAATTCAGAACAAATTTGGGAAAAGTTAGAAGAATTTTGCTTCAAACAGGGGACACACGCCCCTGTGGGCAGGCCGTGTGTCTCACACGGCCACTAGACACGCCTGTGTCACTAGCCGTGTGAAAACAGGGGGTACATACTAACTTAGGTCACACGGCCAACCACACGCCCGTTTGTCTAGCCCGTGTGCCCTTTGAAGTGGCCACACACGCCCGTGTGCCAGGCCGTATGCTAGGCCGTGCCAAACCTGTAGAGTATACTGACTTATGCAACACGGCCAAGTCACACGCCCTGTGCCAATTAGGGGGGTATACTGACTTGTGCCACACGGCCAGTCACACGCCCGTGTGTGAGACCGTGTGGTGCATACTGACTTCATTTTAATTCCAATACCAGGGGACACATGGCCGTGCAACATGACCGTGTGTCGCACACGAATGAGACACATACCTGTGTCTCTGCCCGTGTGGACAATAATAGGCCATTTACTAAGCCAACTTGCCACCCTATTTTTTTTACTCACCTTCACAAGCATAAATTGTAACATTTTATAACTCATTAGGCAGCCAATCCACAACATTTCATACACATTTTATACCAATTCGACATGGTATTCAAATACCTAATTAATATCATGCATTTTCCATTCATATGTCTACTATATATTAAGACAACATTTGCATATTTCCATTCCATCTACTACTTGCCAAAACATACCATATTTGAATACTTATATACACAACCAAAACATTATACCAAGTAAAGCCAAATCACATGGCTTAAAATTATACCACACATGTACCAAAATCACTATCTCTAGTAACCATAACTATCATCTTTAGAACTAGCCTATACATGCCATATTTACATATATCCATAAGTTCAAAGGTACCAATCAGCAACTGGATAGTGTGATGTGTATCTCTGACTTTATCCAAATCGAGCGAGCTATCGAACCTCTATAATACACGGAAAAGAAACAGAGTAAGCTTTATAGCTTAGTAAGCCCGTATAACTCAGAGTTAAACTTACCATTTATACATAATCAAGACAAATAAATAAGGTATTCACAATTCAATTACCAAATGCCTGAACAAAAGCATTCATCAACAAGTTAGTCTCATAAGTACATGTAATCATCCATTATCTCAATTTAATACTCAATACATTGTATCATATCAAATTCATATATCATGTACATTATTTGTAACATTCACTCTCAATCATATAAACAGTAATTCATTCAATAACAGTAACTCATTCGTTTAAACAGTACTTCATCCATATAACAGTAAGTCATCCGTATTACACATAGCTTTTTCACATAACAAAAAATAGAATTTATGCTCGTTGAACCAATTAGAATATCAAAGGATACTCGAGTGATATACATTACGTATATAAATTAGTAATCCGTCAATTCATTATCATTTCCGCTCTTTCGAGCTATGATCAGTAAGCTCCTCCTGAGCTGATGAATATTAAGCTCTATTCAGCTGAAACGGTAAGCTCTGATGAGCTGAAAACAGTAAGCTCTTACGAACTGATATATCGATAAGCTCATACGAGCTGTGGTGAGTCCGCAACACATGCAGGAGCTCGACCAAAACGGTAACCCTAGTGACATGTCACTCGTATCCTACGAATT
Organism: Gossypium sturtianum; assembly: GCA_025698515.1. Lineage (NCBI taxonomy): Eukaryota > Viridiplantae > Streptophyta > Magnoliopsida > Malvales > Malvaceae > Gossypium > Gossypium sturtianum. The sequence goes on from CM046944.1 coordinate 102,882,932, forward strand.
CTTACGGTTTAAACGGGGCTCGATAACCATTAGACTATATCAATAAGGCATTTGAATTTCAAGTAGATCATTTACTCAATTACATACATTCATTTCAAATAATTACAAGTATTTAAAAGTTCGATTCTAATTATACGAACTTACCTCATATCACTCGGATAACAAATATCGGCTAATCGTCAACTTTTCCTTTTCCCCGATCTAGATTCAATCCTTGCTTATCTTGATCTATATATATTTCAAAATTAGCACATTCAATATCCGATTTATTCAATTTAACCTTTAATTCGTATTTTGGAAAATTTACACATTTGCCCCTAATGTTTCACATTTTTTACAATTTAGTCCTTATCACATAAAATTGCAAATTCATGCAATTTAGTATAAACCCATGCTTAGCCGAATTTTAATGGAGTCCCTAGCAGCCCATATCTTTTATTTATTCACAATTTTACCCATATAATTTTACATTTTCACAAATTAATCCCTTTTTGACATTTTTGTCAAAAATCACTTTACAAAACTAGTAAATCTATCAATAAACCTTCATAATCTATCATCAATATCAATTTACTCAAACATTCAACAATGGCAACATGTTAAATCTTTAACAGATTCGAAATCAAAAGTACGGGCTAGCTAGATTAAGCTGCAACGATCACAAAAATATAGAAATCATTAAAAATCGAGTGTTAGCTTTGTTTTATTTAATTATTACTTATTTATCTAATTACTAAATTAACCTTACTAATTAACCTTTAAAACAATTTATAACATGTCCATAAATGTCCACTCACCAATATAATGGTCTAATTACAACATAAGGGCCTTAAATTTAAGAATCTATAGCTATTTAACACCTTTAGCTAATAGAATAGCACTTTTGCATTTTACGCGATTTACTCCTTTTTACCGAATTAAACATTTAAACGGTAAAATTTATTTACGAAACTTTCACGTAATTAATATATCATGCTGTAGACCTTATTAAAATAATAAAATAAATATTTTGACTTCAGATTTGTGGTCCCAAAACCACTATTCTGATTTGACTCAAAAACGGGCTGTTACATGTCGAGAAACAAATACTCGACCTTTTGCATCAAGACAAACACACTGCTTGGATCAAAACTGAAGTTTATGTTGATTGAAAGGCCTCAGATAAGGGAAACAAGCACACCCAAACACTCTAAGCTATGAATAAACAGACTTGGCTCTATAAAGCTTCTCATAAGGAGTACATCCTCGTAAAAAGTAGTAGGTAACCTATTCACCAAATGAACAGCGTGAGAAAAGGCATGTGACCAAAATTCCAAAGGCATGGACGCCTGAGCCAAGAGAGTGAGTCCCATGTCAACAACATGTCTATGCTTCTTTTCAGCTACTCCATTCTGATCAAAAGTATGTGGACACATGACCCTGTGCTGAACTCCTAATCAGGAGAGCTCCTTCGAAAGAGAACGATACTCCCCTTCCCCTTCACTTTGAAGCATTTTTATAGAATATCCAAACTGAACCTGAAAAAAATTCTGAAAATGAAGAAAATAGCTTAAAACCTCATATTTATTCTTAAGGAAATACAACCAGGTATGTCGGTTGTACATGTCAACAAAAGAAACATAATAGAGAAAACCATTTGATCTTGTGTGTGCTGGTCCCCAAATATCCAACACAACCAATTCAAAAGGTAAAGAATACACTATTTTGGAAGAATCAAAAGGTAACTTGTGAGATTTGCCTAGTTTACAAGCTGAACACACATGAGGCAATTTGTTATTACTGAAAACAACATTACAATCACGCAAAACACGACTAAGAGTATTATTACAAAGATGACCAAGTCGTTTATGCCGCAATTCAACAGAAGTTCCTAGTTGAGCATTGCACACAAGCTTTGATGCTGACCTTCGTATCCCAATAGCAACTAAGTTGGAAGCTACATGAGAAACATCAAATATGTAGAGTCCATCATGCATGTGGCCCACTAACAGTGTTTTCTTTGTCTGAATATCCTTCGCAAAACAAAGAAAATGATGAAACTCAAAATAAACCCCATTGTCTTTTGAAAATTGTCCTACTGATAGAAAATTCTGACAAACAGTTGGTACATGAAACACATTCTTGAGTTGCAAAATCCTAGGACTAGCCAATAGAGAAGAAGACCCTATATTAGCTATAGATACTGATTCACCATTGCCCATAGACACCTTACTTGTACCTGTACAGGTTGATGTATTCGTGAGAATAGCCATGTTAGGAGTAATGTGATTAGTTGCTCCTAAATCAGGATACCAGGTCTGATCTTCATTAGTAGAAGAAGAGCCTCGAAGATTTGCTTAGAATGGACTAGGATTGAGTTTGTGAAGATGAAATAATCGATCCATAGCAGTGGGACATGGTGGAATAATGAGGTGCTTGAGTAGCACATCCTTGTCCATTAAAGTGATAATAACTGACTGACATCAAAGAGCCTTGATCAACACCAAAAAAATTCTCATCAAACTTGTAATAGCAGTTTTGAACCACGTGACCAACTTTGCCACACAGCTGATGTAACACCCCTAACCCGTATCCGTCGCCGAAACAGGATTACGGATCATTACTAGAACTTTCAGAACATTTACAAATAATTCATGTAAATTACTATTTATTAACTGATATTATTGATATCGTCTCTTAAATAGACCCTCGAGACCCAATACAAGCATTAGAATCGAGTCGGGACTTAATCAGAAACTCTAAGAATTTTTCGCGAAATTACAAAAAAATTCCAAGTTACAGGGCTCACACGCTCGTGTGGTCCGAGGGACATGCCCGTGTGAACCTAGGACACGCTCGTACTACAAGCCGTGTTCGACCTCGTGTAACTCTTTGACTTGTGCACACGGCCATGCCACACGCCCGTGTGCTAGGCCGTGTGGTTAATTAAATTCTTTCGAAATTAGGTGCAGGTTTCACACGGTCAAGACACACGCCCATATAGCACACACGGCTGAGACACACGCTCGTGTCTTTGCCCGTTGATAAACCGTAAAAGTAACATATTTTAATCCCACATTTAGCATACTTTTGGATGATTTATCCCTTGATTTATGTAAAAAGGTGCCCTTAATCCTTTCTTTTCATGTTTTATTCTCAGGAAAGCACTGGAGGATGGAAAGAACGAGAAACGGCTTAAAATGGACCAAATTGGGCCAAAGTGAAAATTGACACGGCCTCGGCTTGAGCCAACACGGGCGTGTCTCCCTGATAGACTAGAACACGGCCTAATCACGATTTACACGGGCGTGTCACCTCATTAAAAGTCCGAACACGGCCTGATCACGATTTACATGGGCGTGTCACCTCATTAAAAGTCCGAACACGGCCTAAAGACGATTCACACGGGCGTGTGCCATGGCCGTGTCCCTGTCGTGGAAAGAGCAATTTCACTCGGAAAAGGATACTTAGGGGCAAAGAAACCTATTTCAAAAACCTATATAAACACCCTAAGTATAACCTAGAAGAGAGCGGCGAGCTAGGCCAAGGAGCCGAGCCGAAAAGGTCAGATTTGTGGGAAACACTCGAAGATAGCCAGTTGATCCATCTTAAGAAGCCGGAATTCTACTCAAGACGGCAGATCTCTCCTTCAATTCCTTCAGGGGGTTTTAGGGATTTCTTATGTTTTGTTTTATCTTTTCTTCTGAGATGTTTTCTTTTATTATTATGAACTAAACCATTCAGATACTTGAAGGGGATGAAACTTAGATGAATCTTGTTATCGTTTGCTGAACTATATGATAAATACTTGATTTGTTCTTAATTATGTGTTCTTAATTCTTGTGTTAATATTTCCGGGATATTGATTCAAGTTTGATGTGCTTAGGTGGAGGAGAAAAAGTCCCTACTTAAGAGTAGATCTAGCATAATTAAGCGGAGTTGATCGCGCGCCTAGAGATAGGGTGACGAGATTTTGTCGGATTAGGGTGAAACCTAATATGGGAGTCCATAGATCGAGTTAATGCAATTCTAGGGGTTTTAATTAGAAAGAGATTTCAATTAATCAACCTAGGGTTAGACGTTATTCGCTTCGAGAGAGGGTTTAATATACATTAGAGAGTCTTACGGATCAAGTCAAGTGAATAAATCGTCTGGTTCAGAGTTAGATAACAAGTGAAGTCTAGGTGGATTCTTCCTAAGGGTATCGTCTTAATCAACTGAGTTTTTCCAACGGTATTTCCCCAATTCATTCTTTTTTGTCTTTGCATCTTAGCTTAGTAGTTAGTTAAATTTAGATTAAATAACTTCACTTATTTTAGGCTAGATAATAAAAAGAAAGTTAGTATTAGTACTTTTGGTTCCTTTGGGTTCGACAATCCAGTCTTGCCTAAGCTATACTCTTTCGTTCGATAGGTGGTGCGCTTGCCTCAAATCGTTGTCATAGTTAGTTTCCAGGTTCGATCATTCTTTTTATAAATTTTAAGACTTTGACATCGCGAAAACAATGATCACCCGTGTACTCAATTCTAAGCATTATGTTTCTCAAAATTTAGGTGCAGGGGACACACGGCCTAACCACACGCCCATGTACCCGACCGTGTGTCACACACGGTCAAGACACATGCCCGTGTTTCTAGCCGTGTGGACTAAATAAAGCCATTTCTAGCTTCATTTCTCACCCAAAAATCACACCAATGACCTGCACTAATGCTTACATCCAAGTACCAACCAATTCAAGCATTTAAATTAAGCAATTTCTATCATTCAACATGGCATACATGTTTATATTATTACATTAATTTAATATAGGCATTAGCATCTTTATCACATTCACTTAAATCACGTGTATAATTAACATAATAATCTACTTCATAATAAAAAAATAGACCATTACTAGCCATTCCAATGGCTAGGATACAAAACATCATTATCAAGCCAATTAAGGCCAAGTTAACCTATACATGCCATTATACCAAAATGATTTGCTATATATATACCCAAAATAAGCTAGTGGATAGTGTGACGATGCTCCAATGATATCCAACCTTCGCGAGCTTCCGAGCACTATAAAACAGGGGAAATTAAAACAGAGTAAGCATTACATGCTTAGTAAGTTCGTATAATGGAAAACTAAACTTACCGATCCTGTTTATTAAATGTAAGCATACAATAACATGTTTTCCATCAACTTGGCAAAATTACCTAAATACAAGCATTCAATCAAACATGTTAGTCACAAAATTTTCATATACATCAAGTAAACATAGATGAGCTCGTCATGCTATATTCCTTCAATACATTATCATTCCATCACATAATTCTCTCATCTTGCCAAGAGTTTTGTCCGTTGAACCATTGAAGTTCCGATGGATGCTCGAGTGGTACACTCGAGGTGTACGATTCAATAACCTGTCAATTCTTTTTCAAGAGTACCCATTAGGGCACTTAATTAAGGAACACACTCTCGAGCCACATATCATATAACATGATTACTAGTCCAGGCTAAATCCTTTATTTAGCGTATGCTCAGAAGAGCTCAATTAGGATTACCAGTCCAGGCTAAATCCTAATTGTAACGTATACTCAAAGGTATTATATCAGGATTACCCGTCCGGGCTAAATCCTTTCTATAATGAGGTCAATAGGATTACTCGTCCGAGCTAAATCCGTCAGCAACAAATGCAGGACCTCATGCATTTCGGGAAAGCACATATATTCATCGGAATTCAATATTCAAACGGAACTTAACCCTTTTTCAATCATTTCAAGCATGCATTCAATTTTTCATTATAGCAATCAACTAATTCTCATCAATATAAGTCACATTACATACAAATACAACATTTAATTAACCATATTCACATGCTTGATTTAAGTTACACGGACTTACCTCGACACTTGTTCGTGTATAAAATCTACTAATCCGAAACCTTTTCTTTTCCTCGGTCTAACCTCGAATTTGTGTTATCCGGATCTATATAAATAACTTTAATCATCAATTTCACACATTTCATATTCATTTGGACTCAATTTACGTCCTAGGAAAAATTACCATTTTGCCCCTGACTTTTCCATAAATTCCAATTTCGTCTCGAGGCTCGGAAAATGAAATTTATGCAATTTAATCCTTATTCCAAGCCTAACCTAAATTTCAATATAGAATTTACAGCACATATTTTCTATAAATTTCAGAATTTTTCATCAATTTTCACAACTTTACATTTTAGTCCCTAAATCATGTTTTCATCAAGAATCACTTTGTAAAAGTTGTTTATCTATCAACAATCTTTCATTTTCTACCATAAATTTCTAATTTTCAGCATATTCATCCATGACCCATATTTAATACTTTGATAACTTTTCAAATTGATCCCCCAAATAGATAGATTAAGCTATCCCGGTTTCAAAAATATCAAAATTACTAAAAACGGGACAAGGAAACTTACCCAATTAAGCCATGAAAGTTTCTTCTCTCTCTCCTAGGGTTTCCATGTATTTTAGGTTGAAGATGACATAAAAATAAGATGATATCTTTTATCATCTTTTTAATTAATTTAATTATTTTAATTTCCAATTTAGTCCTTGCCCTTTTTCTAAATTTCCATGGATGAGTCACCAAAATATCTACATACTTTTCTTTAATGGTCTAATTATCATATAAGGACCTCAAGTTTTGAATTCCATAGCTATTTAATCCTTATAGCTACTAGAATTCAACTTTTGCATTTTATGCGATTTAGTCCTTCTCGTAATTAAGCACATAATCAGTAAAATTTTCTTATCAGAATTTTCACATGACATTTCTAACATATTATGGACCATGTAATAAAATAAAAATAAATTTTATTTTCGGATCGGATTTGTGGTCCCGAAGCCACTGTTCTGATTTCACTGAAAAATGGGTTGTTACAGCTGACACTGAGGCTGAAAACGAGACCACCCACGACCAGTACCACGAGTTCTTCCACAAGACCAACCTCTTCCATGAACTCTGTGTCCGTGCTTGAGCTCCTGAGGATAACTCTTGGAATCCTTAGTTTGTTTTGTTCGAATTGCATCATCTTATTTTTGGTGAGATGCCAAATTAGCCTACATAGGGACTTCAGTAAGTAAAACCAACTGTCTTGCTTCACAATCAAGAAGCATCTCAGTCAGCAAATCAAGTGACACCAGAGTTGCTGAAGCAAACACACGAATATTTTCATATTCCATCGAGAGTCCTGCCAAAATAATGCTCACTTGTTCCTGATTAGTCACCATACTACCAGCTGCAATCAAATTATCACTCATACTTTTTACCTTGAATAAGTACTCTTTGATAGTAAGATTTGCTTTCTTTAAAGAATATAAGGCATAACACATACTTGAAATTTTGACACTGGACTTTGCACCAAACCTCCTTTCAATAGTAGTTCAAACATCAAAACTAGTTCTAGCCTTTGTGAGATACACCTATACATCATCCGTGATTGTAGATAATAACCAATAAGCTAGGAACTTGTCCTGCTTCTTGTGAACAAGAAAAGATGGATTTTCAACTAACTAACCCTCGTTGCCAGTTAGAAATTGTGAAGGAACACTAACTGTGCCTAAAACATATCCATCAAGATCATACCCTTCAAGAATCAATAGAATTTGATGTTTCCATAAAAGAAGATTATTCTCACCAAGTTTTATCATGTCATGCTTTGAAAAATATTGAACCTGCTGCAAAATCATACCACCATTATTTTGGGAATGGATTGCTTCCCTAATGTTTGAGGAATGATGAGGAGTATCAACTACTGGAACTTCCTCCGTAGCCATTAAACCATAAAACTAGGCACTCGTTATACCAAGAAAACACTAGCTCTTGATACCATGTTAGAATAGCAAAACAAATGAAAGTAGAAGAAGAAGACTTGCTTTTCATTCTAGAACTCACTTACAGAATGAAACACTATGGCTATTTAACACAACCATGTACTCATACTAGAAATAACAGAAACAACTACTTAGTCTAACAACTAGGTAACTTCTTTAACCAACTATAACAATAATAGTAATAACCGTTGGTTTTAATACTCATAACAAGTCTCAAACCGCCACCAATGATCGGTTTGATGATGATGGTGAGCAGTTGACACCACTAACGATCTTAGGATTTTAGTAGTGTTTAAAGTCTTAGTTTTTCTTATTGGTTGATGATGAAGATGAAAAATATGGTAGAAAAATGAATGGAATGAAATGAAAGGGAAAGAAATGAAGCTGCCCCAATCAGAAAAGGAAAAATACATGAAGAAAAAGAAATAAAGAAAGATTTTTTAATATTTTTTAAAAGTTTTTAAAATATTTTAATTCTTTATATTTTATGAATTTTAATAAACTTTATCATTTTTAAAAATAATTTTAATAATTTATACACAAATTTCATGTAAAAAAAAAAATTTTTTTTCTCAAAAATGCTACTCTAACATATTATACAGGCTACACATATAAAAAAAGAAAAAAAAAAGAAAAAAAGAGTTAACAGCTACATAAGCACTACCTTTAAGTTTTAATAGTCAATGTCATTGATGTATTCTCATAATTAAGTATACAATTGAATTTTCTTTTTTCTAGAAAAAAAAAGCAAGAACTTAAATGATTTGTTTTCAAAAATGTTAAAGGGCTTTTTTAACGTTTTAACCTTTAATTTTTTTTTTAAATATGTTTTTATAAGGGATAGTGATTGTCTAAGAACATTAATGTCAATAGAAGATTTGAACCAAGGGATGGAAGTTTTATCATTTAAAAATTTTATCTATTTTTTACCCAATTTAAATGCAATAAAATTGTAAAATAAAATAAATTTAATATTCTATTATTTATTTACAATGAATTAGTGGATATCTCCTTTGAGCCAAGCTATAATCTGAATATATTCTGTCCTTTCCTACATATTCTGATCTCATGCCAATAATTCTAAAACATGTGAAATAATTTTTACATCTCACTTATCATTCAAAAAGAAGAAAAAAGAAAGAAAAAGAATAATTTTCCCTACAAATGTGCAAATTGTTGGGCAACAAAAAGGGCAATTGATTAAAAAAACTAGGATAATAATAAAAAATAGCCCTAAAAAATGGGTTTCGGGGACAAAAATCCTAGCAAATTGTATACAAATAACATGGAAAGATCCCTAGACAAAGGGCAGCAAAACCATTCTGAAAATTTTTGGATATATATTTATCTTTAAATTAAAACTTCTGCAGTAGCACTCATGCACGTCACGTACCGCTTGCATGTGCTCTTCTTAGATAATCACATGCATGTTAAAGCATTTTACTGCATGTTTCGGGTTCGGGTAAATAGTATCGATATCCACTTGATACAAGTATATATATATATATATATATATATATTTATATGATTGAAGAATCTTATCTCTATATTCGTGTTGGATATAAAAGTAAAATATAAATGTTGAATATAATTATTTTAAAAAATAATAATAAGTTCCAATAACCTAGTCATATTATTATCCATGTACATATGTTTTACTTCTTCCTTAAAAAACCTTCTATGTAGTTTGAAATGAGAAATTATTCTATGGACTTTTTCCATCACATTATTTGTGGTCTCTTTTTATAATTTAATAACATTTCAGAAGATTTTTTTTATATCATTAACACTTAATTTTGATAAAAAATTTTACCTTAAACCTCGAACCAGAACCCTAAAATTCGAACCCATAATCTTAAACCTTAAACCATAAATTCAAACTCCAACCCTCAAACCATAAACCATAAACCTCAAACTCGAACCCAAAAGCAAACTCAAACTCTAAACTTCAAACTTGAAACCTTGAATTCCCCGAACCCGGGGTTTAAGGTTCGGGTTTGGGGTTCAGAATTCTATATTTAGGGTTTTAGGTTCGGGGTAAAACAAATTACCAAAATTATATGTCAATGACATGAAAAATTTTGGTGAAATGTCGTTAAATAATTGAAAAATGACCATGAATAATGTGGTGGGAAGGATCCATAAAATAATTTCTTCAATTGAAGGTTATCTATACTATATTCTTGAATATATGATGAATATATATAGAATAAATATTATATAAAAAATTCAAGCCTAACACATATCCACTTGCCTATACATTTCCTTCGCTCCCGTGCACATTTTTAAATTAGAATGCATACATGACCGCCATGTATATATATGATGTACTTTTTTATGCTTTTTAAAATTGATTATTTATCTCGTTTAGGCTTTTTATAAAGTGACAAAAAGAAAGTAGCTCAAATTCATATATCATCTTCTTTAAAAACTTCTATATTCATTTCAAATATGTTATATCAATCTTGATTAAATTATGTACCATCGTATTATTTATTTAATTTCAATGATGTTATTTTCGAATTTTAGATGGGTTTTAGGCGATTAGGAAAGAAAGATATATAAAAGATTATTGGTCTAATTTGAATTCATTCTTCTACTCTAGAAAATTTGAAAAATTAGTCCCAGTTGTCAAAATTTTATTCTCGTACATTATAAAAATTGAGAAGTTAATCTAATCGGGTAATACCATTAAATTGTTGGTTTAAAAATCAACAATTCAACAATTTATATGTAATAAATTAGCAACAACTGAACCAATGTCTAAGCTTTCCAAAAAAACAATAAGCAAAATTTGACAAATAAAAGTAAAAGAACTAACTTATTAACTTTTGTAAAGTGAAAAGATGAAATTTAAATTAGACCATAAAATAATCATAAAAAAATTAAAAAAAAAATTAGAGTGGACCCAATTGGAAGAGCAAATGTTTAGAGTCAGGTAGACAAGCAATGAAGAAGTAATTATGATTTTTGTTATTATTTTTCTCACTTTGGCATGTGACCATTAGGCAAACTATGCAGCCTAATTCTGCCCTTAAATAATAATAAGATTGTTTTCTCTCAATATTTCTTGATATCTACTATAAATTAATTCTCTATTGTGAGTTTACCCCTATAAAAATGGTACGTGCCTAAGACGATGTCTAAATTGATTTTGTTCACTTTGATTATATTTCACTGAAATTTATGCCCAGTAATTTGGGTCCTTGAAGTTTGAGTATTAATCCACAAATTAGTTTAATATTTAGCTAATTAAAAAATACCTTTATTTTTTATAATAAAAGAAAAGATGAGTAAGGGTTGTTTTGAAAACCAGATATTAATTGCTATATTTTGTATTATGATGTTGATTTTTAATTTCAGTATATATAGAGGAATTTGAATTTTGATCCTTAAAAGAAAACGACTTCAATTCTATTTGTTCATACCGTCGTTTTTAAAATGTTTCTCTTTTAATATCACTTCACATATTTAAAATTCTAATTTTTTTTTCTAGATTCATTTAAAAAAAAAAAAACTACAAAATTCTTTTTTGAAATCCAAAATTTAGGAAAGGAGATACAATTTCTTTTTGGGGTTGAAATTATAACTAAATCATGTGCCTAAAATGGGGCACACCATGATGATGGATCAAGAAATCATCAGTACCACCACCACCGTTGGAAATGCCGAAAATCGAAGTTTGACTAAGGAACTGTTGGTGCTGTGCTCTTTGCAAATCCTTTTGCCTCCTAAGCTCCAAAACTTTCCTATGCGAATTCGAATGCTTCGTCGACACAAATGTCGGGCTCGCCGCGGGTCGGTATTCAGGTACCAACCGACCCGACTTATACCTCACCCCACACGCATTACAAAGTGTTTTCGGACCCATTGGACCCGTTCTCCATTGCGGGGTCTTCTCCGCCGCACAATGCAAACATTTACGACCCGAAGACTCCGGGTTGGCGTTGGAGTTCTCCCTTTTCTTCTGGCCCATGGATTTCGGGATGAGGTGGAGCACCCGAGTGGACCAATCGCAAGGTGGTGCCCGTGAACGCTTAGACCGGGCCTTCGCCGGGTGTGGAATGTCGTGTTGGAAAATCGGGTTGTTGTCGGATCGGGTGGATGAAGAGGATGATTCGGGCGTGGGTGATTTTGAGGTGGCCAATATCTGGAGGTTGCTTTGTAAATTCTGATCTGTTGAGAAGGAGTCTTCTACGAAATTCGAGAGCCATTCAAGTTCCGCCAAATCATCATACTGCAAAACCAAAATGTTTACTACTTAATAATTTCGCTTCATTTCTGATTCAATTTACTTTGATAATCTCTTTATGAATTTTATTTATTTCTTTATTCCACATACAAATTATAAATCTATTAAAAGAAAAATTAGGAAGTCTAAATTGATAATTGTTCAATTGATTTCAGAAGAAAAGGAGTGTTTATTTATCCATTTTTACAGTTTTATCTTAAAAATGATAAATGTCTACAAGTTGAAAATTATTTAAGTACGACTCGCCAAAAGAAATTACTTGAGTACGTGAAAACAATCTTTTACCATGCAAAAATAAGAGGGGGGGGGGGGGAGCTAATAGAACATTTCGGTTAATTACCGGGACGCAGAGTTCGCCGGAGAACTGAGAGTGGTGAGGGACATTAGCGGAGGAAAAGTGGCTATCGCCTCCGGTAGTGACGGTGGAGGAATCGGTGGAATTGGCGGCGACATTGTCTAGGAAACAGTCGCTGATAATAGCATCTTCATTGGAGAAGTCAAGGAGGTCGTCCACCGTGAAATTCTCTGGTAGCTTTTGCTCCGGCAAGAAACCGTCGCCTGCTGCACCATCGTAATATCCTCCGACGAAGAAGTCCGCCGCCTCCATTAAGCCGTACAATGTACAAGTTCCTATATGGTTGGCGTGAGAGAGAAAAAGAAGCAAAAATTTAAACAGATTTTAGAGAGAGAGTGAAGAGTGAAGAGGCGGGGTGGGTTTTGAGGAGTGAAAGGAAGGGCAGAATTGCAAATAGGAGGAAATGGGAGCATCTTTTTACTTGCAAAAGTGAATTGATTTAATTATAAACGAGAAGTGACTTGCAAGTTGCTTAAAGTAAGTGATTATTTATTTAGAATTAAACTATGTTTATTTTCCTTTGTTATCGGAAGGTAAATTTATTATATATATATATATATATCTCTGTTAAATTTTATAAGAGTGATAGAAATAGGTTATTCATTGTTTTGGATTTGGTTTTTTTGTTATAAAAGTAAACATATCAATGCTTTAGACAAATTTGAGTAATTGTGGAATTTTAGAGTTAAAAGTGATTGAGCTTAACTTCAAAACTAGGTAATTAAACCATCCTTTTTTTTCTTCAAACAGGTTAATTTCAAAGATAATGTAAAAAAAATAAAAAATAAAAAGGCAGCCATCAACAAAAATTTTAACATTAAGAAAAAGAGTCAAAGCAACAAAGTGAAAGGTATATCTTAGCATAATTGTGGCAGCTGTCACTTTAAAGGGTAACAGCTAGGCCACATACAACCATTGTCCTTGCCCCCTTTATAATTTAAACTACCTTCCTTCTTCATTACTAATTATTCACCAAACAATATACATATTTATCCAAATTACTAAATTTATAAAATATTTTAACTGGGTGAAGAGATTTATGGATATTTTAATGTGTGTTTGGATGACAAAGCTTACTCTCTCTTTTTTAATGTAATGTTAATATTTATGATTATTTTGTTAGAATAAATATTTTTAAAAAAAAATTAGATTATTTTCTAGGAAATTTGAGTTACTATCTCTTTTTGAAATTTCTTACAAATTTTAAGATTTTATTTATTAAAATAAGTGAATTCATTTTTTAATTTTAAAATTCTTGAAGATATTTTAAATTTTTTAACATTACAAATTAAGTACACATACAAACATAATTAAGAAGAAGTAATACGTGTATAGTTGTTATTGGCAATGAAATTAACCTTAACATTATTGATAATTAATGAAGTATATAAAGCCTAAAAGGCTAAAGAATCTATCTTTTTGTAGCTGTGAGTGTCCAAGTTTATGGTCCTTAATTATTAATATTTTTTGAAAATTGTGTAATTTAATCCTTTTAATTTAATTTTCTTCTGAGTTATTAGGTTAATTAATTGTGCTTTTTTCTACCTCCAATTCCACAATCATAACCATATATTTTATTCCTTAACCCACGTTTAAGCACGATGGTTACAGCTCACCTTTACCCAATCAAAAAAAAAGAAAAATAACGGTCATGATCTCATCCTCCTTTTTTAACCAATTTTGGTATAATCAGATGTATTCTCCTCTGTTTTAATCTTGGATATTTAAAAACAAATTTATTATCACTTTTTTCGATCCAATTCTCTCATTTTATAACAGGATAATTTATTAAATTTTGTCAAGGCAAAATAAGATTTATAGGCCGACTTTTATTTTTAACTAGGGTTTTAGGTCGCTTTTTAAATTTATTAGGGATATAGATTAATTTAATTGGAAAGTGCGTCCAGCTGGACGAGCTTTTCAGTTAACGGTTAGATTCCAACGACTTTTTAACGTTGCCGCCAACGGTAAAAAAAATACCCAACGGTAACTTTTTTTACCTTATAAATACCCCTCAAATTTCGTTTTTTCATTCACATCCTTCTCTCAACTCTTTTAAACCATCTCAAGTCTCTCAACTCTCTCGCTTTTAATATTTTTCGATATTTTTATCTAAAAATATATTTTTTAATAATCTTGTTTTTATTCGTTTAAATCGATTTCTCATGAATGGCCGCCTCCCTAATCCTTTTCGACAACAAGCATATTTCCACCACCCAATTAGCAATTGTAAGACCGAAATTTAAATTTCATTAATTTCAATAATGTTAAATTTAATTTTTTTATTATAATTATAATTTTTTTATTGTGTAAATAGGCAAATGATCATGTTCTGGAGGGCTTCATCCATTAAATGGGAAAGCCTACGATCCCTGAAATTCGTGGCCACTTGCATGCGACTGGATTCTTACATGCGTCTCGCATGTCCGGGGGCTGCAAACTCGATTTGCAACTAATCAACACGTTGGTGGAAAGATGGAGGCTCGAAACACACTTTTCACCTTCCATGCGGCGAGTGTAGCGCTACAACTCGGTCTGACAGTGGATGGGCCAGTTATCACGGGATTTACGATTGTTTCGGGCAAAGTGACCCTCTGCCAATCACTGTTGGGAAAGGTCTCGGACAAGTTTGAAGGTGGTTGGATATCAATAAATTGGTTGAAGGATAATTTCAATAAGCTCCTTGAAGACCAAACGGAGGAGTTCATACAATAATACGCTCGAGCATACATCATGAGGTTAATCAGGGGCCTTTTAATGCCTGAAAAATCTCGAAATTTGGTGCACGTAAGGTGGCTACTACATCTAATGGACTTCAATGAGTGCGGGAAACTGAGTTGGGGATCTTCCGTATTATCCACGTTATGTTGTGAGATGTGTCGAGCCACGCTACCGAGTGCGGGGTCGATTGGTGGTTGTCTGCTTCTACTACAGTTGTAGGCCTAGTGGCTACTACCGTTTCTACGTCGTAAGGTGACCGACCCATATATGTTCCCATTGGTGACGAGGTAAACATCATTTATTAACAAATACGTAGTTTGTACTGTAATTTTTATTATTATACGTTTCGACTAACATATCGCTTGTACAGGTGAAACTATGGGTCGAGCTATGTGGGACTGCCCGAGGATCTAGAAGATATTAGGCTGTTGTTAGATCAATGCTCGGAAGCCGATGTTAGTTACCTATTCTTTCGAACCTATATTAATTATGTAATGATTCATTAAAAAAATAACGATATTTACAATTTTGCTTTTTAGTTTCAATGGATGCCGTACGCCGACACTGATGTCATCTCCTGCATCCCGTTAGAAGTGTTGGGCAATTAGGAGATGTGGGATGCGAAGGTGTCATTGGTAGTCTACGCGACAGTGAAAATGCATGAAACAGAAAGGGTGTTGCAACAGTTAGGGTAAAGGCAACGAATTCCGCCGCCACCGCAAGACTTGAAAGAGCTGTACAAGGTGTACATACGTGGGAAGGACAAGATCGACTGGTCGGTGCGGCGCGGAGAGCACATCAAGGCGTGGGATCGTAGGATGCAATCCATACCCGTTTGTGAACAATTTTTCTCAACGGACACATTGGCAGTTAATGATTACTTGGCATGGTTCAGAGTCGTCGGTAAGCCATACTTGCTATCACCAGAGGAGAGGACACGGCCGACCGCCACAACATACTAGGAGGGGACGCGGTCACACGACAGGTTTGTCATCCGCTCTGGCAGAAGATGTGCCGCCTATGGCTGCGCAATATTCAGGTCACTTCGATCCAGGTATTCTCATTCAATTAAGTAACCCTGTGTTTTATTCACAAGCACCATCGCACTACGGGCCACCGCAGCACGTGGTTGGTTCTTCTGTTCCTGCAGGTACATATTTCATTCCACCGACATCCCCCGCATACTACACCTTTGCGCAGATGTTGATGCTGAACCCTGTGTCGGGACATATGCCAATGTACCTACCACTATTGATGCAAGCGCCCATACAACAGTCGATGACGATGTTGATGCCCGGTAACTTTTCGACGTGCTCGGGATTTGGGGCACCTTATGGTTTCATGCCTATAGTGACCCAAAATACTGTGCACATCACAATTTTATGGGGGTGGCTCATCATCGCAACCGGTGAACAAGGGAGTGGCAAATACACGGTGACAGGCGAGGACGACACAGTAATTAACTACGGAGGAAGGTGATGGCAGTGTCGATCTCGAAAATACGATTGCTTAGGGGGCCGTGCTAGGTACGCACTCAGGCGATGATGACGACG
Source organism: Gossypium sturtianum (assembly GCA_025698515.1). NCBI lineage: Eukaryota > Viridiplantae > Streptophyta > Magnoliopsida > Malvales > Malvaceae > Gossypium > Gossypium sturtianum. The sequence continues at coordinate 102,899,655 of CM046944.1, forward strand.
ATGAGGAAGTCTACAAGCCCGCACCTCTGGATACACCTCTGGATGCTACTCCAGATGCACTTCCGATGGTACGGCCAACTGTACGCAGAAATCTTCCACGCGATCGTCATCCACCACCTTGTGCCACACATTCTCCTCGACGACACCATTGATTGTGTTTTTTGCTTTTAATTTTTTAAATGTAAACATAAATATGTTATAAATAAATAAAAAACTAAGGTTATTCATTCAAATAAACCATTTGTCATTATTACTATCTATGTTTCATAGATAAATAAAAAATGTCAGATTTTGTTATCGACATATTGATTTGAATATACATTTTTTTTGGATTTACCTTGTCATTTAAATAAGAAAAAAAAAGAAAGATGAACATGAAAAATGTAGAATAAAAAATGTTCGCTCTCCGTACATTCAAAAGTCATGACATTTCACAACTAAATAAGTTGTGTCCTTAAAACCAATCGCAATACGGAACATCGACCTTTATAGTTTATACTGAATACAACAAACACTATTAGTATGGCACGCACATATGAAAATAAAATTTAGTTATAAAAAAAACACTAATGAATATGAAATTTGGTTGAAGGTAATGTTATCGACGCTAGGGCCCCAACGTTTCCCTATACAGAGAACATGTTGGCTTCACATGCCCTGGGTTTCTACAATACCTGCATAATTTCCATTGATGATACCTCTCCCTATTTCCATATTGTTCCTTATCCGAGTGGAATCTAGACGAACTTTTGGGACGTGATGTAGGTCCTTGTTTGGCACCAGTTCGAACAGCGCGCTAGACACATGTGACCACATACTCCTATTTGGGACCGGTAGGAATTCAGGACTCCACACACTACAAATGTGTTGTAGTTGGTAGACGTCGTTGATGTAAGGTGTGTGCTCAATCCGTATGTTCCCACATACAACAATTGCATGTACACATGAGAATCGAAGTGTTTGGAATCTCCTACAATCGTAGGTCTCTTCCGTTAGGTTCACACGATAGGATGCACCTAACATTTCTTGGTCGAGCCTAGCGTGCTCCATGACTCGAAAATCAAGGTTCTGACGTGAGTGGCACACTACATACATCATGTTCGCTTTAGTTGTACTTCGTCGAATCTATTGCATCACGTCATCATAGTATGTACTGTCACTCACTATTTGTCCAGCATACGCCAACTCCCTTTAAGGAAACAAGGCGGCCAGTCGAAAGTATGTCTCTTGACAACCGATGTTACCGACAAATGACGCGTCTCTTTAGTACCGAATTGATGCACTCGGCCAAGTTAGATGTCATGTGCCCATATCGTAGATCCCCATCGTACGACTACATCCACTATTCGAACGGTATTTTCTAAACATACGCCGAACCTTAAAAGTTAATGGTGCTCAAGTTGTTCAACTTTTGATGGAAAACATGTTGGACGAGCTCGTAACTTGTTGATAAATAGGTATCGGTTAGTGCAATGTAATAACCCCATAATTGAAAATTCGATGTGTAGTAAAGACATAGTTGGAACTACAAACCCATGTCGATGACTAGATCTCACTCAGTCACCGAAGGATATTTTTGGTAGTAGTTCGATCCTACATGTCGTATGCAATACCAATGATAAGTGCAATCCTAAAGGGATCCGTGACTATCAATCATCGAGAGTATTCCGAGTCCCCTATCCGATATGACACATATGTCAGCCTGTGGGTAAATGAGGCAACACAACCGGTTCAGAAAGAAATCCAAGTCATCTGTCGTTTCTTCAAAAGTTATTACAAACGCTATAGGCAGAATCTTCCGATTACCGTCTTAAGCAACGATAAGCAACAGACGTTTTTGATACCTTCTGTACAGCCAGGTGTCATCAATTTGGACCATAGACTTACAGTGCTGAAATGCCTCTCTACATTCCTCAAAAGTCCAAAAGTACCGGTGGAATACTCTTTTTCAAGGGACCATTTGATTGCCACAGTACCCTGGGCGTGTTTCGAGATCGGTTACAGAACTTGGTACGTATCGATCCAATACCTGACACCATTTCCAGATATAGTTATATGAACCTTCCCACCCATGATACAACTTCTCCACAGCCTTCTGTTTTGCAACCCTTATTTTGTAGTACGTTAGAGTGTACTAGTACTGGCTATGTATGTCCACAATCAGGAACGATATTTCAATTTGAGGGCTGGCCTTAACCATCGGTAGAATAATGTCAGCAATTATATCCGAGTCTAGCCTCGAATGGTCCTGACTTGCACCCATCGAAATACACGTATGGGGATCGGGATACTTCTTTTTCGTCTATAGCCCGCTTTTCTTTCGGTAAGACGCCATGATTTTTTCCACTTACACCTCCCGTCCTTCATTGCGAGTTTTTTTTCAAATTTCTCGGAGCGGGACTTTGTGACATAGTAGTTCATGCCGTTCTTGATGTTGTATCGCTTCAGTGCAGTAAGAAAAGCATCTTTGTTGGGGTATTCCATTCCAACTTTCAGTACTCATACATCACGAATTGTACTTGTATGACCAGCTATTTTGTGCGGAAGCTGAGAAAACTCTAAACCACCCTCGGCCAATAAGTTGATGTTCATCATGTGAGGCAGAGGTTCACACGTCTTAAATCATGGATCTGGGTCCGGAGCACTATCCTAGGCGTCATCTTCAGGCTCGCAAGATTCTGAATCTGTTGTAATCGGATCCGGTTTGGAAAATAGTGCCATTTCTGAACCATCCAGATCCCGCTGCCATATTGGCTTAGGTTTTAAATCCTCCCCCTCATTTGTGTCTGCAACCCCATCTTCCTCATCTGCACCCCCTTCCTCGTCCACGCCTTCATTGTCACCTTTGAGCACGGTGTTGAAAATACCATCACTGGCCCCGTCAAAATGAGTAGGTTATCGGTTCTCCTGTAACCCATGTGACTACTAGAATAATCTTCGGGTTGATGACCGGTGTACGTCGCTGATTCCCTGATATAACTGTTTCTGCCCCATTACATCGACCCAGTGCCGAAGTTGAAATCGAATGCACTGATTGAATGTCGAGCCCGAGTGTCCAGATTTGGGTTATGTTGATACCCCGACTAGTACTAATCCTCAAAGTTTAGATCGATGTCAGAGATGGATGAGTGTCTGCCCATAGATGTTCTAGGAAAATAATAGTAGCCACTTTGAAGGAGGCCAAAAAACCCACCGTAGAACTGTATAGTAGGACTTTCTGCTTGAACTTCAGTAGGACCTTCGCATCAACATTGGCAAAGTCAACATATAACTCAATAACAACATTTTCGCTTGATATGTATGATTATATTACCGTATTGAGATACGTCTCGCTAATCACATTGAATAGCTCATACTTATAGGGGTCAACGAATGCAAGAAATCTGCATTGCAACCTTGTAATTCTTCCCCGACTCGATCCCTCGACTTTCCTCCTAATTCTGGTTCATAGCTCACACATTTGAATGGACTATTAAATGCTAATTCCATGGACTTCGCTCCTACAAACACCACCCCAAACTCTGTATTACAGATTTGACCATCATAGTATATAACGAATTTCACTCATTGACTCATTTCAATATCGGTCAAGGTTTGGATGAATAAACGCAAAAAAATAAGTAGAGAGTTGTCCGAAGGAGTACACACAACTCTCATCCGTGATGCAAGGTTATTTTGTTTGATATTAACTTGATGTGTGTCTATGTTATGAAAATTATGACCATTTTATAAGAAAATTATGTAGGGAAAAAAGAGAACACGTGCTATGAATTTTGTTTACGAAAGCACACATTCGTTTCATAGTGTATGGTGCAAATAATTTTCATCACGCATTCAAAGTCATATGATTTTATTGAGATTTTACACTTCATAACGTGCACAACAGTCATTTGAAAAGGTACTTTCTGCCCGAGGATAGTAAATATGTTAGAGAAAGCCCCAGCTGAGCGAGCTTTCTCTAACATATTTACTATTCCAACCTTGACGCTTTGCATAATTCGGACGATTTAAACACTTCAACAAGTTTAGAATATGTTCTAGTGCACTTTGAAGGTTTTCCTTTGCAAACAGACCTTTCCATGTGGCAATAAAATGACTCTCACATACCAAGCTTCATCATCCCTCACTCGTATAATTTCTCTCCAAACCTTTTTATTTCTCCATTATAAACCATTTCCCGGTCTTCAAAAATTTCAGCCGCTAAAAATATTTGGTTTACGTTCGAGGTATTTTTGAGTTGTTGGTGATACGATATTGTTCTGAGTTGCAAACATTTCATATATCATGTCGAGATGGAATCATTGCCTCCGAAGCCTATCCTAGTGAAGTCAGCTATGGGGTGATTTTTCTTTGTACGGTTAAGGGTGGAATTCGATGTGGAGGGCTCAATCAACGACCGTTATGCAGTAATGGATCAAGGTATAATGGAGGAGTCATTTGACAGTCGTTACGCGGCCACAAGCTCAATCTATTCAAATACTTAAAAATTATGCCCTATAAATACCATACAGAAGTTTGAAGGCATATTCATACGGAAAAACTTTGGGGCTTCTAGCTATAATCGGTGTAATTTTTTTCCATTTCCAGGCAACCGGCACCTTTAACCTTCATTCTTGTTTGAAGGCCGACACCGTCGTGGACACAAGAGGACTCTCAGATGGGGAGCGACTATTACGGTACAGTAAAGGTGATGCTCCTTTCGGAGCGACGATGATTGTCGTTATTACACAACCCATTAATAACTACAATCGCTACCGCGCCGACTCGAGTTTGACCTTTACTGTGTCAGAACATCTGCTCTCCTCTTGAGAGCCCTCTTGTTTCCACCTCGGTGTCAATCTTCAGACAAGAATGAAAGGTTAGAGATACCGGCTACTTGGAAATAGATAAAAAAATTACGTTGATTATACTGGAAGTCCCCAGAGTTTTGCTGTTTGATTACGGTCTCAATCTTATGTATGGTATATATAGGGCATTGTTTGCAGGTATTCGAAAAGCTTGAACTCTTGACCGCATAACGATCGTCACCTGGCCCCCCGGTTATACTCAAACCCGTGACCATGTCACGGCCGTCGACTGGGACCTTTATTTGAATTCGACCCCTGATTGTATCAATCATTATTACCTCGAAACTAAATTTCCCATAATGGGTTTCTAAGATCATGGTCCTATCCCGCCATGACATATGAAATGTATGTGTGCTGAGGCACGTTATCACATCCTCGAGCACTTAAAACTACCTAAAAATTTTCGTCGTTTCAGTCAAAAACCTTGAGAACTTTCAAAATACCTTAAACCCTAAAAAATCCTAAACTAAAACCCTAACCCTAGGAGAGAGATCTGGAAAGCGCGTCCAGCTAAATCAGCTTATATCCTTAATTAATTTTAAAACCAGCCTAAAACCCTAATTAAAAATAAAAATCAGCCTATAGGCATTATTTTGCCCATATTAAATTATATTTAAAATTATTGATATGTTGAAACTTGCATTTTTTATCTTTTAGATTACCACAGACTTTTGGGAGAAAAGGACCTTGCATGTAATCATAGTCCAATCTCAAATATATGGTCAAGTAATTGTAAAATAGAATCAATTTAATATAAAGCACAAATAAATTAAGAATTGAAATAATTTGGATTAAAACTTACATATGGTGAGATTGAAGACCTGTACATAATAATTACATATAATGAAACTTGACCTTTAGTACACAAGGAGTCAATGCCTCAACTTTTGTCAATAATACTAAGACCTCATTAGTAAAATAAAATATTTCTTTAAACAATCCCGTTGGTGTATTTAAAATATAAATACTTAATTGTAAAAATTGTAAACATTCTATAACTCATTTAAAATTTTTATTTTTATGAAATATATGTTTAATATTATCTAACCATTAAATATATTTAATTTATAAAGTGAGGAGAGTTGAAAAGAAAAAAAGAAAATAAAACTGGTAAAACCGAATTAGAATTTATCCAAACTAAGTTACAAAATGCATACATATTGTACAAATTAATTAAATTATAATAATTTAAATAATTAAAATAATATAATAAAAATTTAAAATTTGATAATAGTTATATGTGTCTAAATTTATCTATATAACCTATATATGTAACAGCCCGATTATGACCCTAATCGGAACGGTGGTTTCGGGACCACAAATCCGAGTTATAAAAATATTTTAATTTTATATTTGATATCTATGATATATGTTTGAGCATGTGTTAAAATATCGTGAGATGATTTGACTGTTTGTATGTTTAATTCAAGAAAAAGGATTAAATTGCATGAGTGGTAAAGTTAGCTATTTGCTTGATTGGAAGGTTAAAATCAATATGTCTTTTTAATTAAGGGGTTTTATGTTGCAATTACCCCTATTATATTTATAGTGGACGGCAATGTGGCATTATAATATATATATTATATGTTTGTTTGTTTTATATGTTAAATATATATTAATGATATATTATATTTTATAAGCATAATGGAATAAAACATAAAAAAATAAAGAGAGCCATTGCATGTTCATCATTTTAGCTCTCTTGGCCGAAACTAGCAAAAGAAAAAGAAAAGAAAAACCAAACAAGGGTTCGGCACTCATCAACCAAAATTAGGTAAGTTTTAGCTTTGGATTTTTGATGATTTTTGCATTTTTGAGATTGTTGTTCACTCTACTATCAAGCCCATGTATTAATTTTGTGTATTGGTCATGTATGTGAGATATGCCATTGATGATAAGTTGAGTTTTATGATGATTTTTAGTATTAAATGAGAGATTTGAGCTAGATGAACATATCTTATTCTTGAGTCTTTGGTGAATGTAGCTAATTAAGGATTAATTTGTGAAAATATTATCTTGGAGGGTTAAATTGAGAAATTTATGAAATATATGGACTTATATAGTCCTTATGAATATTCGGCCCTAAAGGATGGTAGCCAAATTTTGAGTAATTTGTGAGTTGTGTATTAAGGACTAAATAGTAAAAATTGTAAATGTTAGGGGTAAAATGGTAATTTGCATAATTATGTGTTTTTGGATTAAATTGAATGAAAATGTATTTGAATGAGTTCAATTTGGAATTATTTAGATCAAGAACATAAAGACACGGGATTGGATCGGGGAAAGGCAAAATTGAACGAGTAGCCGGGAAATCCTAATCCGTTGATTTCCGAGGTAAGTTTTAAGCAATTGGGTTAAATTGAATTTTATACCTTATTTTATGTCTAAGTTGAATGGTGGTAAGTGTATTAATAATACATGGCCGAATGTATCAATGAAATTAGTAAAAATTAGCCGAATGAGTGGTTACTTGGACGTTAGAATCATTTGCATGAAATGTGTATTTATATGATAGTAATATTTTTAGATATGAGGAATACTAAATTGGGAGATGAATATATTCAAAGGATTTGTTGGTGGCTTGATATTGTCTAGGCCGAATGTAATATAGAATTGGATTGCTAAATCATAAAGTTATCCATATATGTATGTGCTTATATGTGAAGATGTGGATTGGATTTTATATATGTAAGTTTATATTCAGTTGAATGACAGGTTATGAAAGGCACTAAGTGTGCGAGCTTATAACCGAGCACTAAGTGTGCGAAATCGGTTATAATGCACCATGTGTGCAAATCTCCAAAGTAACGGCACTAAGTGTGCGATACGTTACAGAAACTTGGCACTAAGTGTGCGGAAATGTTAAAGTAACGACACTAAGTGTGCGATACGTTACGGAAACTTGGCACTATGTGTGCGGAAATTTTAAAGTAACGACATTATGTGTGCGATACGTTACTAAATTCTTGTAACAGATATACAGGTTTGATGCTTTTAATAGACTCATATCATTAATGTCGATAAGGATAGTAAAATATTTGAGTATACATTCCAATGTTATGCTCGGGTGGTTAAGGTTGGAAAGGTAAGTAACTAAAAAGGTATGTAATGTTTGTAATAACTTGTGATTGATGGTGGTTTAAATGTAAGTAGAAATTTTGGTGAGTAATAGAGGTTTATGATGTTTAATTTACCATGTGAGGGTGGTGTGGATATATATACATATTTATACATGCATATAATGTTGTTACGAAATCTATCTTTATATGTTTGATTATTCGGCAAGGAGGTTGTAAATGTAATAATTTATTTTAATTATGTTAATGTTTGTATGTGAGATAACTGCTTAAAACTTACTAAGCTGTGAAAGCTTACTTTGAATGTTTTTTTTTTTGTGTATTGTAGATCTCTTTTGGGTGCTCATCTTGTGCTCGGGAATCATAGTTGAAGCTCATCACACTATCATCAAAATTTTGGTACCTCTTTTGTATATAAACTTAAAGTCTATGGCATGTATAGGATAAACCGATTTTGAATTTGCTTAAATGATGTTTATATGGATGTATAAATACCTTGCGAAAATGGCTTACTCTTATGCTTGGGGTTCGAGTTGATTATGAATATTTAATTATAATGATAAGGTTTATCTAGGGTCGGTTTTTAATGGTAAGTTGATTTCGAAATGTTTATTCCTTGAAATTTCATTTATGTTATGTATGTGGATGCATGAATAAAGTTATGAGAAGGTCTTATAGTAAATGAAGTGATTGAATAATTTTATGAATATTTATGTGTATGCACCGTATGTCAAATTATGAAATGATAAGATCATGTTCTATGCATTTAGGTTAATTTATGTTTGGATCATTTCTAAGTTGTATAAGCATTAGGTCATATGAAAGTAGTCGGACTACTATAATTGAGATTGATAGATATATATATTATGTTTAGTTAAGTGACTAAATACTTAGTTTTAATGATTCGGCTTAATATGTATATATATATATATATAAATATATTTTTAATGTATGGCTTTGAGGATTTTAGTTATGCCATTTAGAGGAAATTTGAGTATTCATGTGGTTGAATGTAATTAACAATAATTGTGGTTATCAATCCATTTAAAGCTAGTTGGTTTGGTTAAGTTTTGGTATGAAAATTTTTGGTCTATAATATTTAGCATTTTGTTAATATAGCTAACTAATGACCATAGGCATACTCGTCCTTACTTCTGAAATTGACCAAATGAATAGTGATTTTACTAATTGAATGGAAATTGGTTTTTAAATGATGCTAATGATAATATTTGGTGGTAACTTATTTGATTACAATAGCATGTATTGATTTTGTATTAATTAACGTAATATGACTTTATTTGAGTGTGTGGACTTGTGATTGGATAAGTAATGCCTCGTAACCCTAATTCGGTGACGGACACGGGTTAGGGGTGTTACATTTTATTGGTATCAGAGCTACGGTTTAGTCGATTCTCAGACTAACGTAGCGCGTGAGTGTCTAGCTATACATGCCATAGTTTATAATGTGATAGTGCGATGACTTCTGACAGTAAAATGTGTTTGTTCCTTTCGTATAGTAATGGATCCTGATCCCGAGCAAGATATAGCTGATGATGTCGAGAGCATGGCGCCTGTTCCCGCGCAAGGGACCGTCTCGGAGGAATCTCGACCAGCTGCGAGTAATCCCGATGAGGGGGCTGAACAATCCTTTTATAGCATGATGAATGATTGGTTCAGTCAGTATATTCGAGCCAATCCGGCTGTTCAACAACCCCTGAATCTGAACACTCCCCCTGTAGTACCGGTGGTACCCCCGATCGTAAATCCTGAGAGAGCAAGCAAGCCTCCTGTTGACCGCATTAGAAAACATGGGGCTCAAGAATTTAGAGCCAAAGATGATGATGATGCAGAGCGAGCCGAATTTTGGCTCGATAATACTATTCGTGTTTTTGATGAGCTATCTTGCACACCCGATGAGTGCCTGAAGTGTGCCATATCTTTATTACGGGATTCTGCCTACTATTGGTGGAATACTCTCGTATCGATTGTTCCGAAGGAACGAGTTACCTGGGACTTCTTTCAGACAGAATTCCGTAAGAAATACATAAGTCAGCGATTCATAGACTCTAAACGTAAAGAATTTCTCGAGCTTAAACAGGGTCGTATGACCGTATCTGAATATGAGCGCAAGTTTGTAAGACTTAGTCGCTATGCTCGTGAATGTGTTTCATCTGAGGCTGCTATGTGCCGGAGATTCGAAGAAGGTTTAAATGAAGATATAAAGCTTCTGGTTGGCATCCTTGAAATAAACGAGTTCGTAGTACTTGTTGAGCGAGCTTGTAAAGCTGAAGAGCTAGGAAAAGAAAAGCGGAAAGTCGAGTTTGAAGCTAGAGACTTCCAAAAGAGATCTGTGGGTAAATTTCCTCAAGTGTCAACACAAAGAAGTTCAAGAATGATGGTAGTCGGTCCAAACCTAATACAGGGATTTCTATACGAGAATGACCACCAGTGAGTTCTCGGGCTATATCAGTTGCTAGTGTTGGCAATACCCGACCGAGTAAGCCCGAGTGTCAGCAGTGCGGTAGACGACATTTTGGTGAGTGTTGGGGTAAATCTAATAATAATCGCGCTTGTTACAAGTGTGGTTCGCAGGATCATTTCATTCGGGATTGCCCGGACACAGCTGAAAAGGGTATTATTCAGAGTACGAGACCGAGCAATACTGCAGCTAGAGGTAGACCATCTCGTAATGTGAGAGGTAGGAGTGGTGCTCAGAGAGGGACTTCAGATGCGGCTATTTGATCAGAGGCCCGTGCACCGGCTAGAGCTTATGCTATTCGTGCTAGAGAGGAGGCTTCATCTCTAGATGTCATCATCGGTATTTTCACTCTCTTTGATAGTGTGATTGCTCTGATTGATCCTGGTTCAACTCATTCATATGTGTGTGAAACATTAGTATTTAGTAAGACTCTACCTGTTGAGTCTACTGAGTTTGTGATTCAGGTTTTGAACCCCCTGGGTCGGTGTGTGCTAGTTGATAGAGTGTGCAAGAAATGCCTTTTAAAGATTCGAGACTCATGTTTTCTGGTCGATCTGATGTTGTTCCCATTTGACGAGTTCGATATTATCCTCGGTATGGATTGGTTAACTGTACCCACGCAAAGAGTGAATTGCGCAACGAAAGACTATTGATTTGAGGTGCCAGAATAACGAGATAATTCGAATTGAATCTGCGGATTTGAATGGGCTACCAGCTGCGATATCTTCAATGTTGGCTCGATAGTATTTGAGAAAGGGTTGCGAAGCTTATCTTGTGTATGTGATTGACGGCAAGGTAACCGAAAAGAAGATTTAATCTGTACAGGTTGTTTGTGAGTATCCGGATGTGTTTCCGGAGGAATTGTCGGGATTGCCACCTGTTCTGGAGGTAGAGTTTGGTATTGAGCTAGTGCCAGGGACAACTCTGATTTCGATAGCTCCGTATAGAATGGCACCGACCGAATTAAGAGTGTTGAAGGCTCAGTTGCAAGAATTGACAGATAGAGGTTTTGCTCGACCGAGTTTCTCTCCCTGGGGTGCGCCAGTCCTATTTGTGAAAAAGAAGGACGGAACTTTGAGAATGTGCATCGATTATCGACAACTCAATAAAGTGACCGTAAAGAATAAATATCCGTTGCCACGTATCGATGATTTATTCGATCAGCTTAAGGGAGCCTCGGTGTTCTCGAAAATTGATCTGAGGTCAGGTTATTATCAGTTGCGAGTTAGAGACTCGGATATACCAAAGACTGCTTTTCGGACGAGATACGGCTATTACGAGTTTTTAGTGATGCCGTTTGGACTCACTAATGCCCCTGCTATTTTCATGGATTTGATGAATCGGGTATTTAGATCGTATCTAGATCGGTTTGTGGTTGTATTCATAGATGACATACTGATCTATTCACGTGACAAAACCGAGCATGCTGAGCATTTGAGACTGGTGTTACAGATTTTGTGTGATAAGTAGTTGTACGCGAAATTCAGCAAATGTGAGTTTTGGTTGAATGAAGTTAGCTTCCTGGGGCATGTTGTTTCAGCATCGGGTATTCGGGTTGACCCGAGTAAAGTTTCGGCTATACTTGATTGGAAACCTCCGCGGAATGTTTCTGAGGTTCGTAGCTTTTTGGGACTTGCCGGATATTATAGACGCTTCGTGAAAGGGTTTTCTATGATAGTAGCACCGATGACAAAACTATTACAAAAAGATGTTAAATTCGAGTGGTCAAAAAGGTGCCAGAAGAGCTTTGATCAGCTGAAAACCTTGCTAACGGAAGCTCCAGTGCTTGTTCAGCCAGAGTCGGGTAAGGAGTTCGTTATTTTTAGCGATGCATCCTTAAATGGGCTGGGCTGTGTTTTAATGCAGGAAGGTAAAGTTGTAGCCTATGCCTCGAGACAGTTGAAGCCGCACGGAAAGAACTATCCGACTCACGATCTTGAGTTGGCTGCTATAGTCTTCGTTTTGAAAATATGGCGTCACTATCTATTCGGTGAAAAATACCATGTCTATTCGGATCACAAGAGTCTAAAGTATTTAATGACTCAGAAGGATCTGAATTTGAGACAGCGACGATGGTTGGAACTGTTAAAAGACTATGAGCTTTTGATTGATTATCACCCGGGGAAGGCTAATGTTGCTGCTGATGCACTTAGCCGAAAGTCACTATTTGCTTTACGTGTAATGAATGCAGATATAGCTATGACCGATGATGGTGTGATCATTGCAGAACTGAAAGCGAGACCATTGTTTGTACAATAGATTCATGAAGCTCAAGAGGTTGATGATGATTTAAAAGCAAAGAGGAGTCAATGTGGCTCGAGTATTGATTTAAATTTCCAGATAGATGCTGAGGGATGTCTACGGTTTAAGAATCGGATATGTGTGCCTAAGAACCCTGAATTGATTCGAATGATTTGTGACGAAGCTCATAATAGTAGATTATCGATTCATCTGGGTAGTACGAAAATGTATAACGACCTGAGACAACATTATTGGTGGCATGGTATGAAACGAGACATTCCAGACTATGTGTCGAAGTGTTTAATATGTCAACAAGTGAAAGCCGAGCATCAGGTGCCATCGGGACTACTTCAACCGATTATGGTACCTGAGTGGAAGTGGGATCGAGTCACGGTAGATTTCATATCGGGTTTGCCATTGACGCCGAGTAAGAAAGATTCAATCTGGTTTATTATTGATAGATTGATGAAATCGGCCCATTTTATTCCGGTACGTATGGATTTATCACTTGGTAAGTTAGCTGAGTTGTATATATCGCAAATCGTACGATTGCACGGAGTACCTATTTCTATTGTTTCGGATAGAGATCCGAGGTTTACATCGCGGTTTTGGAAGAAACTGCAGGATGCTCTAGGTACCAAGTTGCACTTCAGTACTGCTTTTCACCCTCAGTCGGATGGTCAATCCGAACGTGTTATTCAAATACTCGAGGATATGTTGAGATGTTGCATTCTTGAGTTTGAGGGTACGTGGGAACGATACCTGCCTTTGATTGAATTTGCGTACAACAACAGCTTTCAATCAAGTATCAAAGTGGCACCCTATGAAGCTTTGTACGGTCGTAAATGTCGTACACCTTTATATTGGACCGAATTAAGTGAAAGCAAGATACACGGGGTTGATTTAATCAGAGAGACTGAACAGAAAGTAAAAGTAATTCGAGAAAGTCTAAAAGCCGCCTCAGATCGTCAGAAGTCGTATGCGGATTTGAAACGCAAAGATATAGAGTTTCAAGTGGGCGACCGAGTATTTTTGAAAGTCTCGCCGTGGAAAAAGATACTTAGATTTGGCCGTAAAGGAAAGCTGAGTCCGAGATTTATTGGGCCTTATGAAGTTATCAAGCGTATCGGCCCGGTTGCGTACAGACTTATGTTGCCATCTGAGTTAGACAAGATTCATAATGTCTTCCATGTGTCGATGCTCCGACGATACAGATCCGATCCTTCTCATGTGATTAACCTATCAGAGATTGAGATTCAGCCCGATTTGACTTATGAGGAAGAACCGATTCGTATCTTAGCTCGTGAAGTGAAAGAGTTACGAAATAAGAAAATCTCGTTGGTTAAAGTAATGTGGCATAAGCACGGGGTTGAGGAAGCAACCTGGGAAACCGAGGAATCAATGAAAGAACGCTACCCACAATTATTCAACGGTAAGATTTTCGGGGACGAAAATCCCTTAAGGGGGGAGAGTTGTAACAACCTGATTATGACCCTAGCCGAAATGGTGGTTTTGAGACCACGAATCTGAGTTAGAAAAATATTTTAATTTTATATTTGATATCTATGATATATGTTTGATCATGTGTTAAAATATCGTGAGATAATTTGACTGTTTGTATGTTTAATTCAAGAAAAAGGATTAAATTGCATGAGTGGTAAAATTAGCTATTTGCTTTATTGGAAGGTTAAAATCAATGTGTCTTTTTAATTAAGGGGTTTTATGTTGCAATTACCCCTAGTATATTTATAGTGGACGGCAATGTGGCATTATAATATATACATTATATGTTTGTTTGTTTTATATGTTAAATATATATTAATGATATATTATATTTTATAAGCATAATGGAATAAAACATAAAAAAATAAAGGAGCCATTGCATGTTCATCATTTTAGCTCTCTTGGCCGAAACTAGCAAAAGAAAAAGAAAAGAAAAACCAAACAAGGGTTCGACACTCATCAACCAAAATTAGGTAAGTTTTAGCTTTGGATTTTTGATGATTTTTGCATTTTTGAGATTGTTGTTCACTCTACTATCAAGCCCATGTATTAATTTTGTGTATTGGTCATGTATGTGAGATATGCCATTGATGATAAGTTGAGTTTTATGATGATTTTTAGTATTAAATGAGAGATTTGAGCTAGATGAACATATCTTATTCTTGAGTCTTTGGTGAATGTAGCTAATTAAGGATTAATTTGTGAAAATATTATCTTGGAGGGTTAAATTGAGAAATTTATGAAATATATGGACTTATATAGTCCTTCTGAATATTCGGCCCTAAAGGATGGTAGCCAAATTTTGAGTAATTTGTGAGTTGTGTATTAAGGACTAAATAGTAAAAATTGTAAATGTCAGGGGTAAAATGGTAATTTTCATAATTATGTGTTTTTGGATTAAATTGAATGAAAATGTATTTGAATGAGTTCAATTTGGAATTATTTAGATCAAGAACATAAAGACACGGGATTTGATCGGGGAAAGGGAAAATTGAACGAGTAGCCGGGAAATCCTAATCCGTTGATTTCCGAGGTAAGTTTTAAGCATTTGGGTTAAATTAAATTTTATACCTTATTATATGTCTAAGTTGAATAGTGGTAAGTGTATTAATAATACATGGCTGAATGTATCAATGAAATTAGTAAAAATTAGCCGAATGTGTGGTTACTTGGACGTTAGAATCATTTGCATGAAATGTGTATTTATATGATAGTAATACTTTTAGATATGAGGAATACTAAATTGGGAGATGAATATATTCAAAGGATTTGTTGGTGGCTTGATATTGTCTAGGCCGAATGTAATATAGAATTGGATTGCTAAATCATAAAGTTATCCATATATGTATGTGCTTATATGTGAAGATGTGGATTGGATTTTATATATGTAAGTTTATATTCATTGAATGACAAAGTTATGAAAGGCACTAAGTGTGCGAAGCTTATAACCGAGCACTAAGTGTGCGAAATCGCTTATAATGCACCATGTGTGCAAATCTCCAAAGTAACGGCACTAAGTGTGCGATACGTTACGGAAACTTGGCACTAAGTGTGCGAAAATGTTAAAGTAACGACACTAAGTGTGCGATACGTTACAGAAACTTGGCACTATGTGTGCGGAAATTTTAAAGTAACGGCACTATGTGTGCGATACTTTACTAAATTCTTGTAACAAATATACAGGTTTGATGCTTTTAATAGACTCATATCATTAATGTCGATAAGGATAGTAAAATATTCGAGTATACATTCCAATGTTATGCTCGGGTGGTTAAGGTTGGAAAGGTAAGTAACTAAAAAGGTATGTAATGTTTGTAATAACTTGTGATTGATGGTGGTTTAAATGTAAGTAGAAATTTTGGTGAGTAATAGAGGTTTATGATGTTTAATTTACCATGTGAGGGTGGTGTGGATATATATACATATTTATACATGCATATAATGTTGTTATGAAATCTATCTTTATATGTTTGATTATTCGGCAAGGAGGTTGTAAATGTAATAATTTATTTTAATTATGTTAATGTTTGTATGTGAGATAAATGCTTAAAACTTACTAAGCTGTGAAAGCTTACTTCGAATGTTTTTTTTTTGTGTATTGTAGATCTCTTTTGGGTGCTCATCTCGTGCTCGGGAATCATAGTTGAAGCTCATCACACTATCATCGAAAATTTGGTACCTCTTTTGTATATAAACTTAAAGTCTATGGCATGTATAGGATAAATTGATTTTGAATTGGCTTAAATGATGTTTATATGGATGTATAAATGCCATGCGAAAATGGCTTACTCTTATGCTTGGGGTTCGAGTTGATTATGAATATTTAATTATAATGATAAGGTTTATCTAGGGTCGATTTTTAATGGTAAGTTGATTTCGAAATGTTTATTCCTTGAAATTTCATTTATGTTATGTATGTGGATGCATGAATAAAGTTATAAGAAGGTCTTATAGTAAATGAAGTGATTGAATAATTTTATGAATATTTATGTGTATGCATTTAGGTTAATTTATGTTTGGATCATTTCTAAGTTGTATAAGCATTAGGTCATATGAAAGTAGTCGGACTACTATGATTGAGATTGATAGATATATATATATTATGTTTAGTTAAGTGACTAAATACTTAGTTTTAATGATTCAGCTTAATATATATATATATATATATAAATATATTTTTAATGTATGGCTTTGAGGATTTTAGTTATGCCATTTAGAGGAAATTTGAGTATTCATGTGGTTGAATGTAATTAACAATAATTGTGGTTATCAATCCATTTAAAGCTAGTTGGTTTGGTTAAGTTTTGGTATGAAAATTTTTGGTCTATAATGTTTAGCATTTTGTTAATATAGCTAACTAATGACCAAAGGCATACTCGACCTTACTTCTGAAATTGACCAAATGAATAGTGATTTTGCTAATTGAATGGAAATTGGTTTTTAAATGATGCTAATGATAATATTTGGTGGTAACTTATTTGATTACAATAGCATGTATTGATTTTGTATTAATTAACGTAATATGACTTTATTTGAGTGTGTGGACTTGTGATTGGATAAGTAATGCCTCGTAACCCTAATCCGGTGACGGACACGGGTTAGGGGTGTTACAATATACCTATATACTAGTTTGTATCCCTGTGCAATACACGTGTAACATCTCAAAAATCCACTTTGATAGTAAATAGTGTAATATCGAAAAAAATACGTGACAGATTCATAATTTTAAATGAAAAGGAAATTTATCAATGTTAGAAGGGAAAGCTAGTGAATACTAAAGGAAATTGAATCAAAAAATAGGATATGATGTATTAATTTAAGGTATAGAATAAATTGTAAAGACATGAAAAGTGATGTGGCCTTAGAGTAAATATTCAAATTTGTAGGGTCAAAACATAATTAGGGAAAAGTTGAAGGACTAAAAGTGAAAATATGCTAGAGGAGTAAAGAACTAAAGAGTAAAATAATTTGGTGAATGAGGATCAAATTGAATAAGTAGAAAAATGAAAAGGACTAAATTATAATTTTACCAAAAGTGAGAATGACACAAAAGTGAATATTGAGATATTACATGGGCAAAATGATTAATTTTCAATAAAGATAATTATCTTGAATTATCATGGTAATAATAAGTAAGAAATGGTATTAAAACATGTTTGGTTAGAATATTTTATTATTTTATTTTATTATAATATTAATTAATTTGAGATATTTGTATGAAAGATGAATAAATTTCTTCTTACTTTTCATACCTCCAATGCCACTATATATATGTAACACCCCCTACCCGACTTAAACGTTATGATCGAATCCTGGAGGTTACATCGACCACCCGAAAACACCAGAAAGCTTGTCTTATTAAACAATGTTTGAACTTTTAGAAGCAGTAATAATTTTGCAAAACATGATTTACTTTATCTCCAAAGAAAACTTTACTTTTGTCAAGTGAGTAACTTCTAAAACCTTTGTTATTATCTTTTGAATTGCTCATTTCAAGTTTACAGTGGAAAAAACAATCCTTAACTTGTTTAATTTTGAAAATCAAACATTTATTTTTTATTAACAAAAATCATGCAAAGTATTTAAACTAATTAACTAAAAAAAACTCAACAAAACCCAAAACCGAAATAAAAATCTGAAAATTTGTCCAACAGTTAAAAAGTCCATAAATTAATAATTATTTAAAAATAATCTTATGCGAGAAAACCTATTCGAACTCCCGTACGCTGCCCAATCTTAAGTCCATGGATTACCTGAAATATTAAACAAATGAGGTGAGCTAAAAAGCTCAATGTGTGACTTAACTCAAGCATAAATACAAATAATGTAATAGACATATCAAAATATCATAGAGAATATCATAACGATCAATTTCACAAATTTGAACAAAATGCATGATTATGTCAATGCGGTATTTTTCGGGAAAACATAACGCAGATTTTTAGAAATTTTCTACCCAACTCCGCTACACACCCAATAGAGTTCCCCAGAACTCATCCATCCAACACACACCAACAAATAAACATGGATAGTGCCACCAGAATCACAGATACATTTCCAAAACATATATGTGTGGTCGAGCCACCATAATTGTAGTTAAGTTGCTAGAACAGATATGTGGTTAAACCACCAGATAGTGCAGATCATTAAATTGTCAGAACTCCCTCCTTACCATATCATCCCAACCCCATGCAATGTGACATGACATGCAAATACATAGTTAGAATAGTAAGCATGTTGAACTTGCAATCGTATATTTAACAGAAATCAGTAGGCGTGGGATTTCATGCTAATGAAGTAGAGATTCCAAAGAGTATGTTCATCAATTTAGAAGCAAGAAATTAATTGATGAAAGTGAAGAAAATTAGAAGAAAAGAGAAGGATAGTTATGAATTGAAGAAGAGAAGGGAAGAAAAGTAAAGGGGAGGAAATTCTTCATAAAAGAGGTAGGTTTTCATATTAACTTTATTTTTATTTCAAAGAATTGAGTTAGATATGTTATGATTGGAATGTATGATATGTGAATTTAATCAAGATGGTAGGGAAAATAAGTATTTTTTTTTAGAATTAATGATATACAAAGGCATTAAGTTTTTATTAGAAAAGAGAGATATAATTTGTATCATGAGAAACGTTAAGGTAAAGAAATGAATATGTTACTAACATATGAATTTATATTAATAAATTGAATAATAATAAAAATTATAATGATTATATATATTCAATTGAAAGCTAATCAAAAAATTATGGAAAAGTAAATATTTTTGCTAAAACAATTTTTGGACAGCAATAGTAGGGAAAATTCACCAAAAATTGTAAAAAAAATATTTAAATGATGAGCCAAGTATGAAATTAAAGCTTAATGAGTTTGGTTTTGTATGGAAGAAATTATTTAAGCAATGGAATTATAGATTATGAGATAACTAAATTTAAGCGAGACAATGTCAGATTGATTTCGGGTTCCCTTACTTTAACTTTGAAAAATCATTAAATATTGTAAAAAATATTTATAAGATGAAATTTATATGAATAAAATCTTAATGAGCCTATTTAAAAAAAATAAACAGCAACGTTGTACAAAATTTGTACTTAAAGATAAATATTTTTTAGTGGAGAAGGGTCAGAGCTACCTAGCAATAGAACAAGGGAAGATTTGAAGAAAATGTTGTATTAATTGGCTTGTGGAAATTCTAAAGTTGTTATGTTCAAAATTTCATTGAGTTTAGTTTCAAAAACAACAAGCGGATCATAATTTTGAATTTTGTAGGCCAGGATATAAATAATTTTGTAACACCCCTTACCCGTGTTCAACGCCGGGACAGGGTATGTGACATTACCGGACAATAACACAAACATTCATGCGAAACTGGGCCATAAAATTTTCTTCAATTTAAAAATTTTCATATTCAATCATAAAGTCCCTAAAATGGGCCTACGAGGCCAAAAACATACTTTGGAAACGGTCCGGGACCAAACCGAGAACTTTATAAACATTTAGAAAATTTACATAAAAACTGGGCACACGCCCGTGTGGCACAGGGACACGCCAGTGTGGGAAAGCCGTGTGGTTGCACACACCCATGTCCCCAGCCCGTGTGGTTTTATTTTTCATTTCGAACCTACCAGGGTTTTCACACGACCGAGCACACGTCCGTGTCCTAGGCTGTGTCCTTCACACGGCCGAGACACACACCCGTGTCTCTGCCCGTGTGCAATAACCTAGGTATTCTATTTATGATGTCAGCACACATTTTAGGTCACACGGCCAAGGCACACACCCGTGTGTTAGCTCGTGTGACGAACTTATTTTTTTGCAAATTAGGTGCAGGGGACACACGGCCAGGCTACACGCCCATGAGGCAGACCGTGTGTCACACACGGCCTAGACACACGCCTGTGTGTCTACCCGTGTGGACAATTATAAGGCTATTTACCAAACCTTTTGCCACCCTGATAAGCATCCACACTTATACCATTTCCAACCAAACTTAGCATACTGTTATTAGACATCTATTTGTCCACATTAAGAGCATTCATGCACCATTTAATAACCATACTCATCATGTATAACCACACTTATACTTAGTCATCACACATGCACCTACATAACCATTCACATATCACACTTCCCACACTTAAATTTCATGCAATCATTCATTCCCACTTTAGCAAGCAAACTTATTAATGAAAGACCTCATCATAGACTTATAACACAACCAATATTAGCCACATCACATGGCCTTATAAAAAATGATATATCAAGTGACATGGACTGTAACATCCCGATTTAGGGCCTAGTCAGAATAGTGGTGCGAGACCACAAATCTGAGGTATATGAATGAGTTTTTGAGGTTTATGCTATGTATGCATGCTAGTGTGAAAGTTTCATGAAGCAATTTTGTGAAATTGCGGTTGAATTGTCCAAAAGGACTAAATTGCAAAAGTTGCAAAATGTGAGATTCTAGAAGCTATTTGTGTGAAATAGATTTAGAATATTAATTAGAGGTCCTTAAATAGCAATTTTCCCAATTTCTATTTTTTGGAAAAATTTGGGCATGGATGAGTTAAAATAGAAAGTTTATCAAAAAGGGCATTTTGGTCATTTAACAATTAAGTGATTAAAATAGGAGAAAAGATGACAAAATTCATTCATCTTCTTCTCCAAGGTCACAAAAATTTGAGAGAGCCATTGTTAGGGTTCTTCAAAAATTTCAAGCTTGCTAGTAAGTGCATCTAGCCTCGTTTTTGATATTCTTTGTATTTTTGAAGTCCTTGTTGCATGAGTAAGCTATTTTTAGCTATTTGATGAGCTATGATGGACGTTCAAAAATGTGGCCATATATGACATGCATGTATTTTGATGTTTTGTGGAAGATTATGAAAGCTTGATGTAGTAGAAACATCTTTTGCTAAATGAGTTTCCATAGAAAATGCATGTAGGGACTAGTTTGTAAAAATCTTGAGTTTGGTCATACATGTGTGTTGTGATGAGAATTGATGATTGCTTTAGTTGAGTAAGTGATTCGGCTAAGAATGAAAGGCTAGAAAGTTGAATAAAAATCACTTTACGAGCCTTGGGGGCAATAGTGTAATTATGAGAAAGATTTGGGGCAAAAGAGTAATTTTGCCAAAGTATGAGATGTGGGTCAATTTGGTCAATGTGTGTATTGAATAATCTGATTTGTTCATTATATATCAAGAAAGACAAAGCCCGGATCGAAACCGAGGCAGGAGCAAAGTGGTGGACTAAATTGCACATTTCTATACTTTTGAGTATCGAGGTAAGTCTACGCATAAACAATGCATTCATACTTACAATTTGTTAATGCTAGATAGTGTATAACATGTTTGAGAATGATTGAGAACCTATGTGGTTCAAGTGAAATGAATGGATGAATGATTAAGTAAGTAGATTTGTGAATGTGTTGTGATAATGCTAAATGGTGGGCTAAGTGCGATACCATCCTAATGCATATTGACGATGAGCTGGCTATGTGCGATGCTATCGTTAGGTATATTATCTAGTGGGCTATGTGCGAAGCCACTATGAATACCTTGTTGGTAGGCTAAGTGCGATACTGCCTTATTAATTGATTGTGGTGGGCTTAGTGCGGAACCACCGAGAGATTTGCTGTGTGGATGTGATAGTGAGGAGAATAGCTGTGTGGATGTATTATTGAGAAAAAAATGATGTGTTGTATATTGTGTAAATGTGATATTGAACGCAGGGGTGCATGTCAATGGTTATGAGTAAGTGACTCATGATGTGTTGAAAATGTGGTAAGGGATAGAAAGAGTAAGCATAGTTGTACATTATATGTTAGTATAATGCTAATTGTTGTTTAGCTTATACTATGTTGCTTAATTGTTTATGTGTAAACTTACTAAGCTCAAAGCGTACTCTCTTTCTTTTCCCTTGTCTTATAGAGCAAAAGTGTTGAATCGAGATACGAGGATCAATTGGAAGATCGCCCAAACTATCAGCACACTCTGGTACATTAGACTCAATGTTTTGTATATGGTATGTATAAGGGCTAGACAAGTTAGTGAATTTTGTTGTTTATGGCTATGATGTGTTGGCCCTTAGATGGATAATCTATTTTGTATAATGCCATAGTTGTTGGCACTTTATTATATGAAAAGATGAAGTTATCTATGTGAGATTGTAAGACTTTGAGTTGATTATGGATGTGTTGAATGAGGGCATGATTGTGTATGCTAGAAGGGGAAAAGAACATGGCAAAAAGCTTTGTTCTTGTCCATGTGGGTAGACACACGGGCGTGTGTCTAGGCCATGTGTGACACACGGTCAGCCCATGGGCGTGTGACTTGGCCGTGTGTACCCTGCATGTTAGTATTTTAAATCAGAATAGACCACGGACTAGTCACACGGGCGTGTGCCTAGAACGTGTGTGTTAATTAGTGTTGGCCACGGGTTAGCTACAGGGGCGTGTGTCTAGACTCTAGGCCGTGTTAAGGTAGTCAGTGTGCACCACGGGTGGAGAGCACGAGCGTGTGCCCTAACCGTGGGGCATTGGCAGAATGCTTGAGTTTTCATGCACGGGTAGTGACCATGGGCGTGTGTGACATCCACGGGCGTGCCAAATCTTACACGGGCATGTGAGCCCTGTATAGATGGAAAAATTTTAAGATCGTAAGAGTTTTTGATATGGTCTCGAGAGCCCTCGTGTGTATGAGAGAGGCCTTGTAGGTCGGGATTGAGGTTGTTGTGATGGCCAAATAGAGTGGTCATGTTGTGCCTAAGTGGCGATCTTGAGGTCTTTAATTCGGTAACACCTCGTGCCTGGTTTCGACGTTGAATATGAGTAAGGGGTGTTACATTTAGTGGTATCAGAGCTATAGTTTAGTCGGTTCTAGGACTGCCGTAGCGGGTGTAAGAGTCTAGCTATACATGCCATAAGTGTACAATGATAGTGTGGTGACTTCTGATGATTTTAAATCTTGTTTTATATAGAATATGGATTCCGATCCATTGACTGCTGATGAAGCAGCTAGTAATGCGCCGGCTCCTGCGCAAGGAACCGTGCCTGTTCAAAGTGGACCCGAGGCTAGGGGTCAAGAGGAAGGGGCTCGAAAAGCCTTTCTCCAGATGATGAGCAATTGGTACTTGGATTATGTTCGAGCGAACCCTAATGCTCAACCTCCTCCACCTCCTCCTCCTGTACCTCAGCCAATTCCTGTGGCTCCTCAAGGTATTGATGTAGTGAGGATACCGAAACTGCCGGTAGATAAGATTAGAAAACACGGGGCTGAGGAGTTTAGAGCTAAGGTTGATGATGACCCTGAGAGGGCAGAGTTCTGGTTAGAGAACTCGATGAGAGTATTCGATGAACTCTCTTGTACACCTGAAGAGAGCTTGAAGTGTGTCGTATCCTTGCTGAGGGACTCGGCATACCATTGGTGGAAGACGTTGACGTCAGTGGTCCCAAAAGAGCGGGTGACGTGGGACTTCTTTCTGGAAGAGTTCCAGAAGAAGTATATAAGCCAGAGGTTTACTGATCGGAAAAGGAAGGAATTCATTGAGTTGAAGCAAGGAAGAACGTCAGTAGCGAAATATGAGTGTGAGTTTGTTAGGCTTAGCAAATACGCTCAAGAATGTGTGTCGACAGAGACCATATTGTGTAAGAGGTTCAAGAGGCGACTTTGAATGAGGACATCAAACTCCTAGTGGGTATTTTAGAGTTGAAAGAATTTGTAGTGTTGGTCAAAAGGGCATGTAAGGTCAAGAGTTGAGTACTGTAAAAGATAAGGGGGCCGTGAGTGAAGCCCGAGATGCTAGAAAGAGGCCGATGGGCAAGTCGTATCAAGCCCAGTCGAAAAGGTCCAAGGAAGTGAATCCTAGGACGTCAGCACCAGTGGGTTATTCGCATCGAGACTTGGGCAATACTCGTTCGGGTTCGAGAGTCCAAGCTACCTCGATGGAAAGTGTGGGCAATCCGAAGAGTAAATCGGAGTGTCCAAGTTGTGGTAGACATCACACCGAAGAGTGTTGGGGTAACAGTCAAAACTGTTATAAGTGTGGTTCCCCCGACCATTTTATCCAAAATTACCCCGAGAGGGATGATAAGGAAGAGAAGCAAGAGATGAGATCCAATGATGTGTCTGCAAGGGGTAGACCATCAAGGAACCTGAGAGCCGGGAGTACTGGTCGAGGTGCATCTAGAGACTCTGCTGTGAGATCGGAGGGTCGGGCACCTACGAGGACGTATGCCATTCGCGCTCGCGAAGAGGCATCCTCCCCTGATGTGATAACGTGTACTTTTTCTCTCTTTAACACCCTTGTTATTGCTTTAATAGATCCAGGGTCTACTCATTCTTATATTTGCATGAGATTGGCATCTAGTTTGAGTATGACTGTTGAGTCTACTTGACTTTGTGGTTAAAGTGTCAAACCCAGTTAGGTAAGCATGTGTTAGTGGACAAGGTGTGTAAGAATTGTCCTTTGATGATTGAGAGTCATTGCTTTCCGCAAACCTAATGTTGTTGCCGCTTTGATGAGTTTGATTTAATCCTAGGCATGGATTGGTTGACTACCCATAGTGTCTTAGTGAACTGTGGTAGTAAGTTTATTGATTTGAAATGTGAGAGTGGAGATGTGGTTCGGGTTGAATCATGTGGATCAGATAGTCTACCGGTGATGATTTCTACCTTAGTGGCTGATAAATGCTTGAGAAAAGGGTGTGAGTCCTATCTTGCTTTTGTGTTGAATACTCGAGAGGCTGGAGTAGAGTTTGAAATAGTGCCAGTGGTTTGTGAGTATTCGGATGTATTCCCGGAAGAGTTACCCGGATTACCTCCAGTGAAAGAGGTTGAGTTTGGGATTGAGTTAGTTCCGGGAACGGCACCTATTTCGAATGCTCCGTATAGGATGGCACCTTTAGAGTTGAAAGAACTGAAGGTTCAGTTGCAAGAGTTGACAAGTAAGGGTTTTGCAAGACCGAGCTACTCACCGTGGGGTGCTTCGGTATTGTTTGTGAAGAAGAAAGATGGGTCTATGAGGTTGTGTATAGACTATAGACAGCTTAACAAAGTGACGGTTAAGAATAAGTATCC
Organism: Gossypium sturtianum; assembly: GCA_025698515.1. Taxonomy (NCBI): domain Eukaryota; kingdom Viridiplantae; phylum Streptophyta; class Magnoliopsida; order Malvales; family Malvaceae; genus Gossypium; species Gossypium sturtianum. Next base: position 102,925,376 of record CM046944.1, read on the forward strand.
TTTACCAAGGATTGATTATCTTCTTGATCAACTGAAGGGAGCTACAGTGTTCTCCAAGATAGACCTGAGGTCTGGTTATTATCAGTTGAGAGTGAAAGAGCAGGATGTGTTGAAAACTGCATTTCGAACAAGGTATGGCCATTATGAGTTTTTGGTTATGCAATTTGGTTTGACGAATGCACCAACGATTTTTATGGATCTAATGAGCCGTGTTTTCAGACCATATGTGGACAAGTTTGTAGTTGTCTTCATTGATGACATATTGATTTATTCTCGGGATGAGAACAATCATGAAGAACATTTGAGAATTGCCTTGCAAACTTTAAAAGATAAGCAGTTGTAAGCTAAGTTTAGCAAGAGTTAGTTTTGGCTCCGTGAGGTCGGATTCCTAGGACACATTGTGTCTGGTGATGGTGTTAGAGTTGACCTGAGAAAGATATCGCCTGTTGTGGACTAGAAACCACCGAGGAACGTGTTAGAAATCAGAAGTTTCTTGGGATTAGCAGGATATTACAGACGTTTCGTAAAAGGGTTCTCTGTGATTGCTACCCCGATGACGAAACTATTGCACAAAGATGTCAAGTTTGAATGGACTGAGACATGTCAACAGAGTTTTGAGAGACTGAAGACATTATTGACTGAGGCAACGGTTTTGGTTCAACCAGAATCGGGGAAAGAGTTCGTGGTTTACAGTGACGCGTCGTTTAATGGTCTTAGTTGCGTGTTGATGCAAGAGGGTAAGGTAGTCACTTACGCCTCGAGACAGTTGAAACCGCACGAGAAGAATTATCCGACTCATGATTTGGAGTTGGCTGCGATTGTTTTCGCGTTAAAGATTTGGCGACATTACTTATATGGTGAGAAGTGCCGAATCTTTACGGATCACAAGTGTTTGAGATATTTGATGGATCAGAAGGATCTGAATTTGCGACAGAGACGATGGCTTGAGTTTTTGAAAGACTATGAGTTAGTCATTGATTACCACCTGGGAAAAGCGAATGTGGTTGCGGATGCCCTGAGTAGGAAATCCTTGTATGCTCTAAGAGTTATGAGGACGAGTTTGGCATTTTCTCGATGATGGTGCTATTCTCGCGCAGAGTTGAGAGCTAAGCCACTATTTGTTCAATGAGATATGTGAAGCTCGTGAGAAATGACAAAGTGAGATGTCACCTAAGAGAGATAAGCGTGAGTCGTAAAGTGATTTCGATTTTCGAGTGGGCTTGAATGGTTGTTTGTCAGCATCTGTGATGCAATTTGTGTACCTAGAGATGAGGAGTTAATCCAAAAGGTTTTGCATGAGGCCCATAAAGTGGATGTTTTTCAAGACATCCGGCAAGATTTAAATGTATAATGACTTGAAGAAGTCTTATTGGTTGTCGGGTATGAAAATAGATATTTCAGAGTTGGTGACAAAATGTCTGATTTGTCAACAAGTGAAAGTTGAGCATCAAGTGCCTTTGGGATTGCTTCAGCCAGTGATGGTACCTGAGTGGAAGTGGGATCGGGTTACCATGGATTTTGTGACGGGGTTGCCGATGACTCCGAAAAAGAGAGATGCTTTGTGGGTTGTTGTGGATAGAATAACGAAGTCGGCTAACTTTATTCCAGTACGTGTTGATTATTCACTGGATAAGTTAGCTGAGTTGTATGTTGCAGAGATAGTGAGGTTACATGGTGTACCTGTGTCTATAATATCCGATAGGGATCCGAGGTTCACTTCGATGTTTTGGAAGAGGTTGCAAGAGGCTTTGGGAACAAAGTTGAATTTCAGTACTGCGTTCCATCCGCAAACCGATGGTCAGTCTGAAAGAGTGATTCAAGTTCTCGAAGATATGCTTCGATGCCGTGTGTTAGAATTCGAGGGTAGTTGGGATAGGTATCTACCTTTAGTCGAATTTGCTTACAACAACAGTTATCAGTCAAGTATACGGATGGCTCCGTATGAGGCCCTGTATGGTCGTAAGTGTCGAACTCCTTTGTATTGGACCGAGCTTAGTGAGAAGCGAATCCATGGGGTCGATCTAGTAAAAGAGACCGAGGAAAAAGTGAAAATAATCCGTAATAGTCTGAAAGTTACTTCGGACCGAAAGAAGTCATACGCGAATCTGAAAAGAAAAGAAATTGAGTTTGAAGTGGGCGACAAAGTGTTTTTGAAAGTGTCCCCATGGAAGAAGATTATGAGATTTGGACGAAAAGGAAAATTGAGTCCAAGATTCATAGGGCCGTATGAGATTACAGATAGAGTTGGGCCAGTAGCATACCGGTTGGCTTTGCCGGTAGAGTTGGAAAAGATTCATAATGTGTTCCATGTGTCGATGTTGCGACGGTATCTCTCCGATCCTTCACATGTGATTCCTTCGATGGAAATTGAGATAAGACCGGATATGTCTTATGAGGAGGAGCTGATTAAAATCTTGGCTCGAGAAGTGAAGCAGTTGAGAAATAAGAGCATAGTACTAGTGAAAGTGTTATGGCAGAAACACGGTGTAGAAGAGGCTACGTGGGAAACGGAAGAAGCTATGAGAGAGTAACATCCAAACCTCTTTACTGGTAAGATTTTTGGGGGCGAAAATCTCTAAAGGGGGGAGAGTTGTAACATCCCGATTTAGGGCCTAGTCAGAATAGTGGTGCGAGACCACAAATCCGAGGTATATGAATGAGTTTTTGAGGTTTATGCTATGTATGCATGCTAGTGTGAAAGTTTCATGAAGCAATTTTGTGAAATTGCGGTTGAATTGTCCAAAAGGACTAAATTTAAAAAGTTGCAAAATGTGAGATTCTAGAAGCTATTTGTGTGAAATAGCTTTAGAATATTAAATAGAGGTCCTTAAATAGCAATTTTCCCAATTTCTAATTTTTGGAAAAATTTGGGCATGGATGAGGTAAAATAGAAAGTTTATCAAAAAGGGCATTTTGGTCATTTAACAATTAAGTGATTAAAATAGGAGAAAAGATGACAAAATTCATTCATCTTCTTCTCCATGGCTACTGAAAATTTGAGAGAGCCATTGTTAGGGTTCTTCAAAAATTTCAAGCTTGCTAGTAAGTGCATCTAGCCTCGTTTTTGATATTCTTTATATTTTTGAAGTCCTTATTGCATGAGTAAGCTATTTTTAGCTATTTGATGAGCTATGATGGAAGTTCAAAAATGTGGCCATGTATGACATGCATGTATTTTGATGTTTTATGGAAGATTATGAAAGCTTGATGTAGTAGAAACATCTTTTGCTAAATGAGTTTCCATAGAAAATGCATGTAGGGACTAGTTTGTAAAAATCTTGAGTTTGGTCATACATGTGTGTTGTGATGAGAATTGATGATTACTTTAGTTGAGTAAGTGATTCGGCTAAGCATGAAAGGCTAGAAAGTTGAATAAAAATCACTTTACGAGCCTTGGGGGCAATAGTGTAATTATGAGAAAGATTTGGGGCAAAAGAGAAATTTTGCCAAAGTATGAGATGTGGGTCAATTTGGTCAATGTGTGTATTGAATAAGCTGATTTATTCATTATAGATCAAGAAAGACAAAGCCCGGATCGAAACCGAGGCAGGAGCAAAGTTGTGGACTAAATTGCACATTTCTATACTTTTGAGTATCGAGGTAAGTCTACGCATAAACAATGCATTCATACTTACAATTTGTTAATGCTAGATAGTGTATAGCATGTTTGAGAATGATTGAGAACCTATGTGGTTCAAGTGAAATGAATGGATGAATGATTAAGTAAGTAGATTTGTGAATGTGTTGTGATAATGCTAAATGGTGGGCTAAGTGCGATACCATCCTAATGCATATTGACGATGAGCTGGCTATGTGCGACGCTATCGTTAGGTATATTATCTAGTGGGCTATGTGCGAAGCCACTATGAATACCTTGTTGGTAGGCTAAGTGCGATACTACCTTATTAATTGATTGTGGTGGGCTTAGTGCGGAACCATCGAGAGATTTGCTGTGTGGATGTGAGAGTGAGAAGAATAGCTGTGTGGATGTATTATTGAGAAATAATGATGTGTTGTATATTGTGTAAATGTGATATTGAATGCAGGGGTGCATGTCAATGGTTATGAGTAAGTGACTCATGATGTGTTGAAAATGTGGTAAGGGATAGAAAGAGTAAGCATAGTTGTACAATATATGTTAGTATAATGCTAATTGTTGTTTAGCTTATACTATGTTGCTTAATTGTTTATGTGTAAACTTACTAAGCTCAAAGCTTACTCTCTTTCTTTTCCTTGTCTTATAGAGCAAAAGTGTTGAATCGAGATACGAGGATCAATTGGAAGATCGCCCAAACTATCAAACACACTCGGTACATTAGACTCAATGTTTTGTATATGGCATGTATAGGGGCTAGACAAGTTAGTGAATTTTGTTGTTTATGGCTATGATGTGTTGGCCTTTAGATGGATGATCTATTTTGTATAATGCCATAGTTGTTGGCACTTTATTATATGAAAAGATGAAGTTATCTATGTGAGATTGTAAGACTTTGAGTTGATTATGGATGTGTTGAATTAGTGCATTATTGTGTATGCTAGAAGGGTGATAAGAACTTGGCAAATAGCTTTGTTCTTGTCCATGTGGGTAGACACACGGGCATGTGTCTAGGCCATGTGTGACACACGGTCAGCCCATGGGCGTGTGACTTGGCCGTGTGTCCCCTGCATGTTAGTATTTTAAATCAGAATAGACCACGGACTAGTCACACGGCGTGTGCCTAGAACGTGTGTGTTAATCGCTGTTGGCCACGGCCAGCTACACACAGGCGCGTGTCTAGACTCTAGGCCGTGTTAAGGTAGTCAGTGTGCACCACGGGTGGAGGGCACGGGCGTGTGCCCTAACCGTGGGGCATTGGCAGAATGCTTGAGTTTTCATGCACGGGTAGTGACCTTGGGCATGCGTGACATCCACGAGCGTGCCAAATCTTACACGGGCGTGTGAGCCCTGTATAGATGGAAAAATTTTAAGATCGTAAGAGTTTTCAATATGGTCTCGAGAGCCCTCCTGTGTATGAGAGAGGCCTTGTAGGTCGAGATTGAGGTTGTTGTGATGGCCAAAGAGAGTGGTCATGTTGTGCCTAAGTGGCGATGTTGAGGCCTTTAATTCGGTAACGCCTCGTGCCCGGTTCCGGTGTTGAATACGGGTAAGGGGTGTTAATTGACCACATTCTTGGCCAATCAATTATGACACTTACAAAATAACCAAATTCCTATACATGCCATAATTCAATGTAAATCTCAATATACCAAAATGTGTGGATAGTGTGGATGATCCTCTGACGATCTCCGTATCTCGAGCTGGCTTGGCGACACTATAATACAAGGGAAAAGAGAAGGTAGTAAGCTTTAAGCTTAATAAGTCTATATGTAAACAATGAAACATCACCACATAATTATCAATCAAGAACATTACATACTAATAAAAAACAATTCAGATCCTTGTAGTTGCACTTACTCATTTCAAACCTTACCACATTCCAAATACATATCATAAATATTGCTCACAATTACATGCACCTATAACCCTGCACTTGTCACCACATTGTCACACATAATTTCACTTAATCAAATTTTCCCGATGAACACTTCGGAATAATACCGGATACATATACACACGGTGGTATCGCACACAGCCCACCAATAATAATAATCGCACACAGCCCACCAATAATAGTAAATACGGTGGTATCGCATACAACCCACCAATAATAGTGAACACGGTGGTATCACACACAGCCCACCAATAATAGTAAACACGGTGGTATCGCACACAACCCACCAACAATAATAAATACGGTGTTCATCCGTATCCTTTTTCTATTCCAAAGGTTCATCTGGGAATTTCCCCACATTTCATCGTTTTAATAAATATCAATAATATTCACTCACATTTTACATAAGACATTAATATGTAAAAACATAAATAAAAAGGATGTATCGTTTACATATAAACTTACCTCGATACAAAATGTGTAAATTTGCAATTTAGTCCGAAACCTTGCCTTTTCCTTGGTCAAGGTTGATTCCATATTCTTCTTGATCTATAATGACACATTTAGCTTATTTAATATACACATTATTCAAATCAGTCCAAAATCTTCCTATGACAAAATTTACAATTTAGCCCCTAACTTTCTCAATTTTTACACTTTAGTCCCTAGGCTCGTAAAATGAAATGTGTTCATTTTTCACACACCTAAGCCTAGCCGATTCATATTCTCTCTTATAGTAGCCCACAATTTTAACTATTTTACATTTTATACACATATTATTTCATCTTTTGCAAATAAGTCCTTTTTATCAATTTCACCAAAAATCATCTAGCAAAAGTTGTTTATCACACTTCAGACTTTCATATTCTACCTCTAGACATCAAAATACATGTATGTCATCCATGGGTAAAATTTTAAACACAAGCTCTAGCTCAAAATAGTGGTAGAAATAGCTAGATCGAGCTACGAGGATTTCAAAAATACGAAGAATATCAAAAACGGGGCTAGGAGGTACTTACAATCAAGCTTGAAAGTGAAACAAAACCTAGCTATGGCTCCTTGCAAATTTCGGCTATAGAGGATGAAGATGGACAAAATTTTAGCCTTATTTTCCCTTTTATTTCTTTTATTAACCAAATGACCAAATTACCCTTAATTAATCCTTTAGTTATTTTATCCCTCTATGGGCATTTTGTGTCCAAACTATAATATAATGGTCTAATTACCAACTAAGGACTCTCAATTTAAAAACCCATCTCAATCAAGTACCTTAATGGATTATAATACACACTTTTCACCCATTGAAATTTAGTCCAACTTATCAAATTGAACATTCAAACAATAAAATATCTCAACCAAAATTTCACACAAACATTCAATCACTCAATAAACACTAAAACTCAATCAGAAGAAATATTTTGACCTCGGATTCATGGTTTCAAAACTACTATTCTGTTTAGGCCCTAATTCGGGCTGCTACAAATTTAGTGATTACTACTCAAGTAAACAACCTTGTTAAGAGTATATGTGTAATTAGTGAAAGAATAATTAATATTACATATAGGCATGCTACACTAAAAGAAAAAGATTCTTATATATATACATGTACGTATAGGATGTGGAATGGAGAGGAGGAAGAACATAATAGATGTAACATCCCGGTTTAGGGCCTAGTCAGAATAGTGGTGCGAGACCACAAATCTGAGGGTTATAAATGATTTATTGAGGTTTATGCCTTGTATGCATGCTAGTGTGAAAGTTTCATGAAGCAATTTTGTGAAATTGTGGTTGAATTATCCAAAAGGACTAAATTACAAAAGTTGCAAAATGTGTGTTTCTAGAAGCTATATGTGTGAAATAGCTTTAGATTAATAATTAGGGGTCATTAAATAGCAATTTATCCAAATTCTAATTTTTGGACAAAATTGGGCATGGATGAAATAAAATAGAAAGTTTATCAAAAAGGGCATTTTGGTCATTTAACAAATAAGTGATTAAAAGGAGAAAAGATGACAAAATCATGCTCATCTTCTTCCCCTCATTTCTAAAAATTTGAAGGAAGCCATAGCTAGGGTTCTTCAATTTTTCAAGCTTGCAGTAAGTGCATCTAGCCTCGTTTTTGATATTTTTTGTATTTTTGAAGTCCCGGTAGCATGAGTAATCTATTTTTAGCTATTTGGTGAGCTATGAAGGATGTTAAAAAATGTGGTCATGTATGACATGCATGTATTTTGTTGTTTTATGGAAGATTATGAAATCTTGATGTAGTAGAAACATCTTTTGTTAAGTGATTTTCCATGAAAATGCATGTAGGGACTTGATTGTAAAAATCTTAAGTTTGGTCATACATGTGTGTTTTAGTGAGAATTGATGATAGCTTTAGTTGAATAAGTGGTTTGACTAAGCATGAAAGGCTAGAAAGTTGAATAAAAATCACTTTACGAGCCTTTGGGACTAAAGTGTAAATATGAGAAAGTTTAGGGGCAAAATAGTAATTTTGCTAAATTATGAGATGTGGGTCAATTTAGTCAATGTATGTATTGAATAAGCGGATTTATTCATTATAGATCAAGAAAGACGAAGCCCGGATCGAAACTGAGGAAAAAGCAAGGTGGTGGACTAAATTGCAAGTCTCAATACTTTTGAGTACCGAGGTAAGTCTATGCATAAACAATGCATTCATACTTACAATTTGTTGATGATAGCTAGTGTGTAGCTTGTTCGAGATTGATTGAGAACCTATATGGTCCAAGTAGAATGAATGTAGTAGAATTGTGAATGGATGTTTAATTGAGTAAGTAGACATGTGAATGTGTAGTGATAATGCTAGATGGTAGGCTAAGTGCGATACCATCCTAATGCATATTGACGATGAGCTGGCTATGTGCGATGCTATCGTGAGGTATATCGTTTAGTGGGCTAAGTGAGAAACCCCTATAATTACCTTTGTGGTAGGCTAAGTGCGATACCACCTTATTAATTGATTGTGGTGTGCTAAGTGCGAAACCACCGAGACATTTGCTTGTGTGGGTTAACGTGTGGATTGCCATGTGATTGCATTATTGAGTAAAATAGCCGGATGTATTATTAAGTTAATTAGTGTGTGGATGAATTATTGAGAAATAATGATGTGTTGTATATTGTGTAAATGTGACATTGAATGCAGGGGTGCATTTAAATGTGACATTGAATGCAGGGGTGCATTTCGATGGTTATGAGTATGTGACTCATGATGTGTTGGAAATGCGGTAAGGGATAGAAAGAGTAAGCATAGTTGTTCATTATTTTTGGTAGTATAATGCTAATTGTTGTTGAGCTTATACTATGATGGTTAATTGTTTATGTGTAAACTTACTAAGCTCAAAGCTTACTCCCTTTCTTTTCCCTTGTCTTATAGAGTAAAAGTGTTGAACCGAGACGAGGATCAATAGGAAGATCGCCCACACTATCAGCACACTTTGGTACATGAGACTTAATGTTTTGTATATGGCATGTATAGGGGCTAGACAAGTTAGTGAATTTTGTTGTAAATGGCTAAGATGTGTTGGCCTTTAGATGGATAGCTTATTTTGTATAATGCCATGGTTGTTGGCTATTACATTATATGAAAGAAAGTTATAGTTGTCTATGTGAGATTGCAATTCAATTTGAGTTGATTATGATTGTGTTAGATGTGTATATGTTGTGTATGCTAGAGGGGTGAAAAGAACTTGGCACATAGCTTTGTTCTTGTCCATGTGGATAGACACACGGGTGTGTGTCTAGGCCATGTGTGACACACGGTCAACCCACGGGCGTGTGCTTTGGCCGTGCGTCCCCTGCATATTAGTATTTTAAAATAGAATAGACCACGGACTAGCCACACGGGCGTGTGTCTAGGGCATGTGGGATTAATCAGTGTTGGCCACGGGCTAGTCACACGGACGTGTGTCTAGACTCTAGGCCGTGTTAAAGTAGTCAGTGTGCACCACGGGTGGTAAGCACGGGCGTGTGCCTTGGCCGTGGGGCATTGGCAGAATGCTGGGTTTTTTGGCACGGTTTGGGGACATGGGCGTGTGTGTCCATGCACGGGCGTGTCTAATCTTGCACGGGCGTGTGAGACCTGTATAAAAGAGAAAAAATTTAAGAATGAAAAAAGTTCTGGTTTAGTCTCGAGAGCCCTCGTGTGAATGAGTGAGGCCTCGTAAGTCGAGAATGAGGTTGTTGAGATAACTTCAGAGAGTAGTTACGACGAGCCTAAGTGGCAATCAAGTGGTTTGAGTTCGGTAACGCCTCGGGTCCGGTTCCGGCGTGGAACCTGAGTAAGGGGTGTTACATTTAGTGGTATCAGAGCTAAGGTTTAGTCGGTTCTAGGACTACCGTAGCAGGTGTAAGAGTCTAGCTATACATGCCATAAGTGTACAATGATAGTGTGTGGCTTCTAATGATTTTAAATCTTGTTTTATATAGAATATGGATTCCGATCCATTGACTGCTGATGAAGCAGCTAGTAATTCGCCGGCTCCTGCGCAAGGGACCGCGCCCGTTGAGAGTGGACCCGAGGTCAGGGGTCAAGGGAAAGAGGCACGAGAAGCCTTTCTCCAGATGATGAGTAATTGGTACTCGGACTATGTTCGAGCGAACCCTAATGCTCAACCTCCTCCACCTCCTCCTCCTATACCTCAGCCAAATCCAGTGGCTCCTCAAGGTATGGATGTAGTGAGGATATCGAAGCCCCCGATGGACAAGATTAGGAAGCATGAGGCTGAGGAGTTTAGAGCTAAGGTAGATGATGACCCAGAGAGGGCGGAGTTCTGGTTGGAGAACTCGATGAGAGTATTCGATGAACTCTCTTGTACGCCTAATGCGAGCTTGAAGTGTGCCGTATCTTTGCTGAGAGATTTGGCATACCATTGGTGGAAGACATTGACGTTGGTAGTCCCGAGAGAGTGGGTGACGTGGGACTTCTTTCTGGAAGAGTTCCGGAAGAAGTGTATAAGCCAGAGGTTTACTAATCGAAAGAGGAAGGAATTCCTTGAGTTGAAACAAGGAAGAATGACAGTAGCGGAATATGAGCGTGAGTTTGTTAGGCTTAGCAAATACGCTCAGGAATGTGTATCGACTGAGACCATCTTGTGTAAGAGGTTCGAAGATGGGCTGAATGAGGACATCAAACTCCTAGTGGGCATTTTGGAGTTGAAAGAATTTGTGGTATTAGTTGAGAGGGCAAGTAAGGCCGAAGAGTTGAGTTCAGAAAAGAGGAGGGCTGTGAGTGAAGCCCGAGATGCTAGAAAGAGGCCGATGGGCAAGTCGTACCAAGCCCAATCGAAAAGGTCAAAAGAAGTGAATCCTCAGAAGACGGCACCAGAGGGTTATTCGCGTCGAGACTTGGGCAATACTCGTTCGGGTTCGAGAGTCCAAGCTCCTTTGATGGAAAGTGTGGGCAATACAAAGAGTAAACTGGAGTGTCCAAGTTGTGGTAGATATCACACCAGAGAGTGTTGGGGAAATATTCAAAAATGTTATAAGTGTGGTTCCCCCGACCATTTTATCCGAAACTACCCTGAGAGGGATGATATGGAAGAGAGGCAAGAGCTGAGACCTAGTGATGTGTCTACGAGGGGTAGACCACCAAGGAACCCAAGAGGTGAGGCTAGTGGTAGAGGTGTGCCCAGAGATTCTGCTGTGAGACCAGAGGGTCGGGCACCTGCGAGGACGTATGCCATTCGCGCTCGTGAAGAGGCATCCTCCCCTGATGTGATAATGGGTGCTTTTTCTCTCTATGACACCTTTGTTATTGCTTTAATATATATCGGCTGTTGTGGATTGGAAACCGTCGAGGAACGTGTCAGAAATTAGAAGTTTCTTGGGATTAGCAGGATATTACAGATGTTTCGTAAAGGGGTTCTCTGTGATTGCTACTCCGATGATAAAGTTGTTGCATAAAGATGTCAAGTTTGAATGGATTGAGGCGTGTCAACAGAGCTTCGAGAGACTAAAAACAATGTTAACTAAGGCACCAGTTTTGGTTCAACCAGAATTGGGGAAAGAGTTTCTTGGTTTACAGTGATGCGTCGTTTAATGGTCTCGGTTGCGTGTTGATGCAAGAGGGTAAGGTAGTCGCTTACACCTCGAGGCAGCTAAAATCGTACGAGAAGAATTATCCAACTCATGATTTGGAGTTAGCTGCGATTGTTTTTACGTTAAAGATTTGGCGACATTACTTGTATGGTGAGAAGTGCCGAATCGTTACGGATCAAAATAGTGTAAAGTATTTGATGGATCGAAAGGATCCGAATGCAGAGCGATACGATGGCTTGAGTTGTTGAAAGACTATGAGTTAGTCATTGACTACCACCCGGGAAAAGCGAATGTGGTTGCGAATGCCCTGAGTAGGAAATCCTTGTATGCTTTAAGAGTTATGAGCACGAGTTTAGCATTGTCTGACGATGGTGCTATTTTGGCAGAGTTGAGAGCTAAGCTGCTATTTGTTCAACAGATATGTGAGGCTTAGAGAAATGACAGTGAGATGCAAGCTAAGATAGCTAAGTGCGGATCAGAAAGTGATTCTGATTTTCAAGTGGATTTGAATGGTTGTCTGATGTATCGTGACAGAATTTGTGTTCCTAAAGATGAGGAGTTGATTCGAAAGGTTTTGCATGAGGCCCACAGTAGATGTTTGTCAGTACATCCGGGCAATACGAAAATGTACAACGACTTGAGAAAGTTGTATTGGTGGACGGGTATGAAAAGAGATATTTCAGAGTTTGTGACAAAGTGTCTGATTTGCCAACAGGTGAAGGCTGAGCATCAAGTGCCTTCGGATTACTTCACCCGAGAATGGTACCCGAATGGAAGTGGGATCAGATTACCATGGATTTTGTAACAGGGTTGCCGGCGACTCGAGAAAGAGAGATCTTTGCGTGGGTTGTTGTGGATAGATTGACGAAGTCAGCTCACTTTATTCCAGTATGTGTTGATTATTCACTGGATAAGTTAGCTGAATTGTATGTTGCAAAGATAGTGAGATTCCATGGTGTACCTGTGTCTATTATATCAGATAGAGATCCGAGGTTTACTACAAGATTTTGGAAGAAGTTGCAAGAGGCCATGGGTACGAGATTGAATTTCAGTACTGCGTTCCATCCGCAAACCGATGGTCAGTCTAAAAGAGTGATTCAAGTTCTGGAAGATATGCTTCGATGCTGTGTGTTAGAATTCGAAGGTAGCTGGGAGAAATATCTACCTTTGGTCGAATTCGCCTACAACAATAGTTATCGATCGAGTATACGGATGGCACCGTATGAGGCTTTGTATGGTCGTAAGTGTCGAACTCCTTTGTATTGGACCGAGCTTAGTGAGAAGCGGATCCATGGGGTCGATCTAGTGAAAGAAACCAAGAAGAAAGGTGAAAGTAATTCGTAATAGTCCGAGAGTTGCTTGGACCGAAAGCGAGTCATCTGCGGTTTGAAAAGAAAAGAAATTGAGTTTGAAGTGGGCGACAAAGTGTTTTTGAAAGTGTCCCCGTGGAAGAAGATTATGAGATTTGGACGAAAAGGAAAATTGAGTCCAAGGTTCATAGGGCCGTATGAGATTATAGATAGAGTTGGGCCTGTAGCATACCAGTTGGCTTTGCCGGTAGAGTTGGAAAAGATTCATAATGTGTTCCATGTGTCGATGTTGCGACGGTATCGCTCTAATCCTTCACATGTAATTCCTTCGACGAAAATTGAGATAAGACCGGATATGTCTTATGATGAAGAGCCGATTAAGATATTGGCTCGAGGAGTGAAACAGTTGAGAAATAAGAGTATAGCACTAGTGAAAGTGTTATGGCAGAAACAAGATGTGGAAGAGGCTACGTGGGAAACGGAAGAAGCTATTAGAGAGCAACATCCAAACCTCTTTACTGGTAAGATTTTCGGGGGCAAAAATCTCTAAAGGGGGGAGAGTTGTAACATCCCAGTTTAGGGCCTAGTAAGAATAGTGGTGCGAGACCACAAATCCGAGCGTTATAAATGAGTTATTGAGGTTTATGCCTTGTATGCATGCTAGTGTGAAAGTTTCATGAAGCAATTTTGTGAAATTGTGGTTGAATTGTCCAAAAGGACTAAATTGCAAAAGTTGCAAAATGTGTGTTTCTAGAAGCTATATGTGTGAAATATTTTTAGATTATTAATTAGAGGTCCTTAAATAGCAATTTATCCAAATTCTAATTTTTGGACAAAATTGGGCATGGATGAGTTAAAATAGAAAGTTTATCAAAAAGAGCATTTTGGTCATTTAACAAATAAGTGATTAAAAGGAGAAAAGATGACAAAATCATGCTCATCTTCTTCCCCTCATTGCCAAAAATTTGAAGGAAGCCATAGCTCGGGTTCTTCAATTTTCCAAGCTTGCTAGTAAGTGCATCTAGCCTCGTTTTTTATATTCTTTGTATTTTTGAAGTCCCGGTAGCATGAGTAAGTTATTTTTAGCTATTTGGTGAGCTATGAAGGATGTTCAAAAATGTGGTCATGTATGACATGCATGTATTTTGTTGTTTTATTGAAGATTATGAAAACTTGATGTAGTAGAAACATCTTTTGTTAAGTGATTTTCCATGAAAATGCTTGTAGGGACTTGATTGTGAAAATCTTAAGTTTGGTCATACATGTGTATTTTAGTGAGAATTAATGATAGCTTTAGTTGAAGAAGTGGTTCGGCTAATCATGAAAGGCTAGAAAGTTGAATAAAAATCACTTTACGAGCCTTTGGGACTAAAGTGTAAATATGAGAAAGTTTAGGGGCAAAATAGTAATTTTGCTAAAATTTGAGATGTGGGTCAATTTAGTCAATGTATGTATTGAATAAGCTGATTTATTCATTATAGATCAAGAAAGACGAAGCCTGGATCGAAAACGAGGCAAAAGCAAGGTCGTGGGCTAAATTGCAAGTCTCAATACTTTTGAGTACAGAGGTAAGTCTATGCATAAACAATGCATTCATACTTACAATTTGTTGATGATAGCTAGTGTGTAGCTTGTTCGAGATTGATTGAGAACCTATGTGGTCCAAGTAGAATGAATGTAGTAGAATTGTGAATGGATGTTTAATTGAGTAAGTAGACATGTGAATGTGTAGTGATAATGCTAGATGGTAGGCCAAGTGCGATACCATCCTAATGCATATTGACGATGAGCTGGCTATGTGCGATGCGATCGTGAGGTATATCGTTTAGTGGGCTAAGTGAGAAACCTCTATGATTACCTTTGTGGTATGCTAAGTGCGATACCACCTTATTAATCGATTGTGGTGTGCTAAGTGCGAAACCACCGAGACATTTGCTGTGTGGATTAACTGTGTGGATTAGCCATGTGATTGCATTATTGAGTAAAAAAGCTGTGCGGATGTATTATTAAGTTAATTAGCTGGGTGGATGAATTATTGAGAAATAATGATGTGTTGTATATTGTGTAAATGTGACATTGAATACAGGGGTGCATTTCGATGGTTATGCGTATGTGACTCATGATGTGTTGGAAATGCGGTAAGGGATAGAAAGAGTAAGCATAGTTGTTCATTATTTTTGGTAATATAATGCTAATTGTTTTTGAGCTTATACTATGATGCTTAATTTTTTATGTGTAAACTTACTAAGCTCAAAGCTTACTCCCTTTCTTTTCCCTTGTCTTATAGAGTAAAAGTGTTGAACCGAGACGAGGATCAATAGGAAGATCGCCCACACTATCAGCACACTTTGGTACATGAGACTTAATGTTTTGTATATGGCATGTATAGGGGCTAGACAAGTTAGTGAATTTTGTTGTAAATGGCTAAGATGTGTTGGCCTTTAGATGGATAGCTTATTTTGTATAATGCCATGGTTGTTGGCTATTACATTATATGAAAGAAAGTTATAGTTGCCTATGTGAGATTGCAATTCAATTTGAGTTGATTATGATTGTGTTAGATGTGTATATGTTGTGTATGCTAGAGGGGTGAAAAGAACTTGGCACATAGCTTTGTTCTTGTCCATGTGGATAGACATACGGGTGTGTGTCTAGGCCATGTGTGACACACGGTCAGCCCACGGGCATGTAGTTTGGCCGTGCGTCCCCTGCATGTTAGTATTTTAAAACAGAATAGACCATGGACTAGCCACACGGGCGTGTCTCTAGGGCGTGTGGGATTAATCAGTGTTGGCCACGGGCTAGCCACACGGGCGTGTGTCTAGACTCTAGGCCGTGTTAAAGTAGTCAGTGTGCACCACGGGTGGTAAGCACGGGCGTGTGCCTTGGCCGTGGGGCATTGGCAGAATGCTGGGTTTTTAGGCACGGTTTGGGGACATGGGCGTGTGTGTCCATGCACAGGCGTGTCTAATCTTGCACGGGCGTGTGAGACCTGTATAAAAGAGAAAAATTTTAAGAATAGAAAAAGTTCCGGTTTAGTCTCGAGAGCCCTCGTGTGTATGAGTGAGGCCTAATAAGTCGAGAATGAGGTTGTTGAAAAAAAAACCTGATTTGAAAACGATTTTCATGCACAGTGGAAAATTAGAATTTTGAAAACCAACTCAATTTGGGATATTTATAGCAATAAACATTGAACTGAAATCATCCCTATGTTTTCGGATAAGCGGATCCTTGACCTTTTTTGGCTTTCAGCCAAACAATCTTCTTCGCTATTCTCATACCACGATCTGCTTCGAGTATGGGCTCGAACCAATTGAATCAAAACACAAAACTAGAAAAAGTTTTCTTTTCTTTTTGGGGTGAAAACAAAAATTCTCTCTTCTTTATAGAAACCGATAGAATTTTATTTTGAAAAAATATATTTAATAGTTGAGAATTAATTCTCTCTATTTTTTCGACAAAATAACAATCTCTCAAAAATTGTGTAAATAACTTTACTGGTGCCATTTATTTATAAGAGGAGAAAGTAGAACCTTTGTTGAGTTGTAGTGGTTTATTTCAAATAGAAAAATAACTTCCTACTTAGAGTATGAGAGGGGTGGACGGCACACCCTAGCATTCCTACTAGGGTTGCCGCCCCCTTCATGTTACATTAGAGGTTTTGGGCCTTTCTCACATCGGGTCCAATTACGAGTACTTCTTGGGCCTTTTTGATCCAGTACTCTGTAATGTGATCCAACCCGGTTCAGTTTTTCTATTTCCCAAAATATATTTTAATATTTATATGTAAAACAATTTTCTTATCCCTATTTTACCCCGAACAAATTTTTTATGATTTTACCATTGGTAAAATTTTGATGATTGTGTCCCTAGTAAAATTTCGAGAAAATATGTTCAATATTTCACAACTCAACATGTTCACTATGACCAAATGATTTATTTTCATTTTCGGGCTTCAAAACAAATAAAAAACGTAAACTCATTCTTCCGATCATTTTTAAGTAATCTAAATAAGATTGCAAATTTCCATTTCCATTTTAGGAAACATAGATTTATTTCCAAATGATTCCATTTCTCTATTTTAGAGAAAACCATAATCATTCATGTAACACCCCAAACTCGACCTAGACGTTATGGCCGAATCTGGCGATGTCACACGATAGAGCTTTAGAAAACTTAGTTACGACAAAACCATTTTTCGTTATTCTATGCTACCTTCAATAACGTGTCGTTTATTTCAATCATTAACCATTTCCAAAACATTGTTCATTATCCAAAGTATTTATATTTCGCGGAAGCATTTGAATCAGTTTTGTAATCGTTGTATTTTGCTAAAACATTTGTCTTTTTAAAACCTTGCGTCTTATCCTACTACTAGCAGTTATAAATCAAAATAAAAATCCCCAAATTAAAGTAAAAACCCATAAAGGCCATTTACAGTAAAACTTCTCCAGATGGAAGCAAAACCCTAAAATAAGCATAAAACCATAAGGCAGAAGCAGTGGTCACCGTTGAGTCCTCCGCTGCACCGATCCGTCTACAGTTGGGGATTACCTGAACAGATTAAACAGAAAAGGGTGAGTTTTTGCAACTCAGTGTGTAATCCCCACGTAAAAATATGCACACAAAGATAATATCGAAAACAATCCACATATTCCCAGTTCGGGTCTGAGCCCATTACAGAATCGGTGTGGACCTTAGCCCACTCAGATACAGAATCAGATACATTCTAGGCTTTAGCCCATCTTAGATATAATATGCAGAACAGAATAGAATAACAGAGTCCTACCCACCAGCCTCTAGACACCAACTCCGTCCAACCCTAGACACCACGTGGGGATAAAATCAACCCACCCATCCCTACACACCATGCTGTACCGAAATGCGGCACATAATCAGATAATCACAGTTGAGCTGCCAGATAACAGGCTTAAGAGCCTTTCAGATACTTCCTCCAAATATTATCAACCCACCCCGATGCAATGCAACATACAAAGAATGTCATGCTATTATGCAATTAAAAGTACATACATTCAGACATCATAATTCATGCTTGGTACAGAAATCAGTCAGACAGATCACTCATATAGGGGTCTAAGTATTGCTTACCGACCCTAAGGTAGGTCCACAGTCGTCTTAGGCGACCCGTGCAACCTTACAGATCATTTCAGAAACATGGGCTCACATGCCCATGTGGCCTGCCCGTGTGGGCCCACATGCCCGTGTGGCCCACACGACCCAAACTGGCCTTGGCCGTGTGGATCACATGGCCTGGCCCAGAATCCCACACACCCGTGTGGTTCACTCGTATGGGCCCACATGCCCGTGTGGCCCATACGGCCCAGTTGGTCGAGCCCGTGTGTTGCACACGACCTTGCCCGGCCATCGCACGACCATGTCACTCACGTACGGCCTGGCTCGTCAGTCACACGGCCGTGTTGTGGCTCACAGCCTTGCACACGGCCTACCACACGGGCGACCACACGCCCGTGTGGCGTCAACAATGAGGTTTTCAGCTTTCGCCGAAACCTCGTTTTCTGCGTTTCCGGGTACACACCTGTATCATTTTGATGCGTTAGCACTTCTAAGCACTCCAAAGCCTACAAATCAGTATACACAGCCTTAATTTAGCAATTTAGAGATTAGAACTAACGAATTCGTCATTAAGGAATTACCGAAACTTGACTTATCACCGATAGAGAACCTTTGTAGCCACTTCTCAATCCCAGAAACGGATTCACTCCTCAAAAACCACCGCCTAAACCAAAAAGAACCATAAACGGCCTCCTTTAGTGAGCTATCCACAAAACAACAAAAGAAAACGACAAAGCGGCCACTTACCAAACGAGTGTAAATAAGCGTTGAAGGAGAAGGAGGAGAAGGCTAGAAGAAATCGGCTGCTACAAGGGAAGTACAATGTCAGATTGGTGGTGGAATTTTCGAAAAAGATGGAGAAGGTGAAGAGAGAACTGTCAGATGGGGAAAATTTGGGAAAAGAATCAAAACTGATTTGATACTCTCAACTACCCACTACACCACAACTCAAACACTTCAGCATTTCAATTCCACTCAGACTCTACTACGCCACACGCTCAAAGCAATAAAAATATTGCCTATCCAGGGATTCGAACACAGGACCTCCATCATAAAAGCACACCACTTAACCACCAGACCAGCAGGCCCATTCTGATATGTTTTCCCAATAATCAAATAAAAGCCTACTGAACAGAGCTAGGGCTTACTTCATAAAAATACAAAAAATTACCCAAGTCAAGGCTTGAACTCAAGACCTCTCAAACTCTCCCAGAACACTTAACCACTGAAGCAGACAGATATTTGTGTAGCAAATTAACAAAAGCCAAAATTAAAGGAAATCGGGGCGTTACAACTCTACCCCCCTAAAACAAAATTTCGCCCTCGAAATTTTACCTAATCATAAAAGGTGAGGATACTGTTGACGCATTGAATCTTTCGGCTCCCAAGTGGCCTCCTTAGTGCTATGATTCCGCCACAGCACTTTCACTAAGGGAATAGACTTCCTTCGCAGAACTTTAATGTCGCGATCCAGAATCTGGACCGGCTCCTCCTCAAACGTCAGATCTGGTCTAACCTCAATGTCCTCAATAGGAACAACCTGCGTGGGATCAGAGCAGTAGCGTCTCAACATTGAGACGTGGAACACATCATGATTGCGATCCAACTCCGGAGGAAGCTCCAACTGGTATGCGACTGGCCCCACTCATTTCAGAATACAGTACGGCCCAATAAACCGAGGGCTCAGCTTACCCTTGCGACCAAACCTCAAAACTTTCTTCCATGGCGAGACCTTCAGAAAGACTAAGTCCCCCACAGAATACTCAATATCTTTTCTTTTCAGATCAACATAGAACTTCTGCCTATCAGATGCCGCTTTCAGTCGATCTTGAATCAATCGGACCTTACCTTCAGTTTCAGAAACCAATTCCGAACCCAGAACACGTCGCTCACCCAACTCAGTCCAGCACAAGGGAGTGCGACACTTACGACTGTACAGGGCCTCGTAAGGTGCCATCTGAATGCTAGACTGATAGCTATTGTTATAGGCGAACTCTGCCAACGGCAAATACTCCTCCCAACTACCTCAGAAATCTATAAACAGCTCCTCAACATATTCTCCAATACTTGAATCACCCTCTCTGACTTACCATCTATCTGAGGATGGAAAGCAGTACTGAAATCCAACCTCGAACCCAAAGCTTCATGCAATTTCTTCTAGAACTGAGACGTAAAACGAGGATCCCTATCGGAGATAATTGAGACAGGAATCCCATGCAGTCTCACTATTTTAGCTGTATACAGCTTAGCCAATTTCTGGAGAGAAAAGTCCGTCCTGACTGGAATGAAATGAGCAGACTTGGTCAACCAATCCACGATGACCCAGACCGAATCCTTCTTAGTGGGTGTTAAAGGCAACCCACTAACGAAGTCCATCATTACTCGTTCCCATTTCCACATCAGTATCTTTACTGCATTGCGGCAACCCCCTCGGCAAGGCAAGCGATGCTCACCCTTAACTGCGAACAAGTCAGACATCGAGCAACGAAGTCAGTAACCTCACGTTTCAACCCTGGCAACCAATACAACTCTCGAAGATCTCGGTACATCTTGCTCCCACCGGGATGCATATCATAAGGACTACTATGTGCCTCCATCAGAATCGACTGTCGCAACTCCTCATTACTCGGTACACAAATCTGACAGCGGAAACAAAGTACCCCATCACTGTTAATCCCAAAATCAGTGGTATCACCAGTCTCAACCTGACGAAAACGCAACCCAAGAGACTTATCCCCCATCTATTTACCTCTAATCTGATCAATCCATGTAGGCTTAACCTGAAGTTCTGCTAACAAACTCCCATCGTCGAATAAACTGAGTCGAGTGAACATTACTCTCAGATCGGTTATAGTCCTACGGCTCAAAGTGTCTGCCACCACATTAGCCTTACCAGGATGGTACTCGATAGTGCAGTCATAATTCTTAAGTAGTTCAACCCATCTTCGCTGCCTAAGGTTTAACTCCTTCTGAGTAAGGAGATATTTGAGGCTTTTATGATCAGTGTAGATGGTACACTTCTCACCGTATAGGTAGTGCCTCCAGATTTTCAGAGCAAAGACTACCGCTGCCAACTCCAAATCGTGCGTCGGATAGTTAGCCTCATGTGTCTTGAGCTGACGAGACGCATAAGCTACCACTTTACCATCCTACATTAGAACACAACCCAGACCCACATGCGACGCATCACTGTATACCATAAAGTCTCTACCAGGCTCTGGCTGTATCAGAACAGGAGCCTGAGTCAGAACAGATTTGAGCTTCTCGAAGCTCTTTTGTTTCTTATCAGTCTAGACAAAGGGAACTCCCTTGCGCAGAAGCTTGGTTAACGGTGCTGCAATCATGGAGAACCCTTCTATGAAGTGTCGATAATAACTCGCCAGCCCCTGAAAGCTGCAGATTTCAGACACATTCTTTGGATCGTTTCCAATCCAAAGACAAACCTCAATCTTACGAGGATCAACACGAATCCCCTCCGCAGAAACCACATGCCCCAGAAAGGTTACTTCTCGGAGCCAGAATTCACACTTACTGAATTTTGCGTACAACTGTTTCTCACGAAGAGTCTGTAATACCACTCAGAGATGCTCATCGTGTTCGTCCTCAGTCTTGGAGTACACTAGGATATCATCGATGAATACCACCACAAACTGGTCCAGATAAGGCTGGAACACATGGTTCATCAAATCCATGAATGCCGCTGGTGCATTAGTCAACCCAAAAGGCATAACCAGGAACTCGTAATGTCCATAACGAGTCCTAAATGCCGTCTTATACACATCAGCCTCCTTAACCTTTAGATGATGGTATCCTGATCGCAGATCAATCTTGGAGAACACAAAAGCCCCTCTGAACTGGTCAAATAGGTCATCTATTCTCGGTAGTGGGTACTTGTTCTTGATTGTTAGCTTGTTCACCTGTCGGTAGTCGATACACATCCTCATTGACCCATCTTTCTTCTTCACAAACAACACCGGTGCTCCCCATGGAGACATACTAAGACAAATGAATCCACGATCTAATAGTTCTTGAATTTGAGCCTTAAGCTCTGTAAGCTCCTTCGGTGCCATTCGGTAGGGCACAATAGACATCGGAGCTGTACCCAAAATGAGCTCAATCCCAAATTCTACTTTTTGGCTCAGAGGCAGACCCGATAGTTCTTCAAGAAAAACATCCAGAAAATCTCTTACGGTTCTGATGTCCTTAACCGAAGAGTCCCCAGAATAAGAAACACTGATGTAGGCCAGGAATACCTCACATCCTTTCCGTACCAATTTTTCTGCTACCAATGCAGAAATAACATTCGTCAAGAAGTCTCGACGTTCCCCAATCACCACTACCTCGTTGTCCTCATCGGTTCTCAAAACAACCCTTTTTTTCACACAGTCCAGACTTACCCGGTGTTTGACCAGCCAGTCCATTCCCAGAATCAAATCGAACTCCCCGAACGTAAGCTCCATCAGATCGACTAAAAATACTATCCCTTGAACCTCTAACGGAACGTCTCTATATAGTTTACCCACTCGGATAGACTGCCCCAATAGACTCAAAACAGTTACCTCGCTCGAAGTATTCTCAACCGAAATCCCCAAGGTTTCAGGCACAGAACTGGCTATATAAGAGTGTGTAGAGCCTATGTCTATTAGTGCCAAATAAGGTACATTATAAATTAGAAACATACCCGTGATGAAGTCCGGAGCATCTCGGTCCTCATGGCGACGGCGGCAAGATAAACCATCGCAGGCGCCTCGCCTCGCCTCGGTCGATCGACACCTCGCCCGGTGCTCCACGCGCCTCGGCCCATGCCGTTTCCACCTCTGGCCTGACCTCGACCCCTAGGTGGTTGCTGAACTACTCTCGGTCGCTGAGTAGTACCAGTACCCGTAGCTTTCATCTGATCGGTTCTCAACGGACAATCCCTGACACGATGCTCAGTAGAGCCACATCTCAAACATGCCCCAATCGTCTTCCAACATTCGCCTGGATGGCGTCTACCACAGTGCCCACAAAGCGCCACCCCAATAGGTGCAATAGGAGGCCCAACTCTCACTGGCCCATTAGATCTGGCCTTTTTCTTAGGCATCATCATAGAATTCGAGGGCTCTGATTCCCTCATATTGTTTCTTTTCTCGCAGTTTTAGCGCTCAGTGCGCTTAACCTCCTCGGTGATCTTCGCATTTTCAATAAAAGCGGAAAAGTCACGCTCCCTCTGCGGAGCTATTAGAACTCGCAAAATGTCCCTGAGTCCATCCTCAAAACGAACGCATAGCTCATACTTGGTCGCCACCATGCCCCGGGCAAAACGGCTCAGTCTCAAGAACTCGGCCTCATACTCGGCCACTGAACGATCCCCTATGTGAGATTAAGAAACTCACGCCTCCTAGCGTCAATGTAGCTGGCTCCCACATACTTACTCTGGAAAGCCGACTTAAAGTAATCCCAAGTCAGTCGGTCGGGCTGAGTGCCCTCTTTAACCGTCAGCCACCACTGGTAAGCTTCATCGCGAAGCAGAGAAACAGCCCCTTAAGCTTCTGCTCGGCGGTGAAGTTCAGGTCGTCCATAATCCTCTCTGTGGCCTCCATCCAATACTCGGCCACATTAGGGGCGATTCCAGTGACACCCTTGAAGAATTCAGCCCCATTGGACTGGAGTTGTTCCGTAACCGACCCTCGGCCCTCAGATCCGGTGTTAGGCCCAACAACCTTCTCCAGAATTCGTAACATGGCTTGGGACAGTGCGTCGTCCCCAGCCGCATAATCATGAGACCCAGTCTCTGTAGTAGGTGAGATCAGCATTTCGCTCGTATCCAGATTAGGTAGATTTCCAGATAATGAGGACCCAGCTCGAGCCCCTCTACGGCCTCTACCACGGCCTCTAGTACCCCGTTCGTGGATACCTCGTGTGCTCATCGTAAAATTAGAGTTTATCTGTATTAACAGTTTTATGCTTTAGTTACAATTCCAATATTCATTAACAGATATTTTATGCAGACAGTATCAAGAGTTCAGAATTTGTTATCGCGAATCGCAGTCTCACTACGGTTTTCGGTTTATACTACCTAGAGTGTTTTCAGTACAGTATACTACCTATGGCTGTTTCAAGCATGCTAGTAGTATTTTCAGATAAATTTAAACAGAATTTCAGAACACTTATAGGACCGGCGCCAGAAACTCGGTGTACCACATGCTCGGTCCAAAATATTTTAAATCACTTAAAATCATTTCTTAAGAGCTAATTTTTAAAACCCAAATCTACAGCCGAGTTTTGCAACCCGGCTCTGATACCACTAAGTGTAACACCCCAAACCTGGCCTAGACGTTATGGCCGAATCTGGCGATGTCACATGATAGAGCTTTAGAAAACTTAGTTACGACAAAACCATTTTTCGTTATTCTATGCTACCTTCAATAACATGTCGTTTGTTTCAATCGTTGACCATTTCTAAAACATTGTCCATTTTCCAAAGTATTTATATTTCGTGGAAGCATTTGAATCAGTTTGCGTAATCGTGGTATTTTTCTAAAACATTTGTCTTTTTGAAACCTTGCGTCTTATCCTACTGCTAGCAGTTATAAATCAAAATAAAAATCCCCAAATTAAAGTAAAAACCCATAAAGGCCATTTACAGTGGAACTTCTCCAGATGTAAGCAAAACCATAAAATAAGCATAAAACCATGAGGCAAAAGCAATGGTCATCATCGAGTCCTCCGCTGCACCGATCTATCTACAGCTAGGGATTACCTGAACAGATTAAACAGAAAAGGGTGAGTTTTTGCAACTCAGTGTGTAATCCCCACAGAAAATATGCACACAACATAATATCAGAAAACAGTCACATATTCCCAGTTCGGGTCTGAGCCCATTATAGAAATGGTGTGGACCTTAGCCCACTCAGATACAGAATCAGATACATTCTAGGCTTTAGCCCATCTCAGATATAATATGCAGAACAGAACAGAATAATAGAGTCCTACCCACCAGCCTCTAGACACCAACTCCGTCCAACCCTACACACCACGTGGGGATAAAATCAACCCACCCATCCCTACACACCATGCTGTATCGAAATACGGCACATAATCAGATAATCGCAGCTGAGCTGCCATATAACATGCTTAAGAGCCTTTCAGATACTTCCTCAAAATATCATCAACCCACCCCGATGCAATGCAACATACAATGAATGTCATGCTATTATGCAATTAAAAGTACATACATTCAGACATCATAATTCATGCTTGGTATAGAAATCAGTCAGACAGATCACTTATATAGGGGTCTAAGTATTGCTTACCGACCCTAAGGTAGGTCCACAGTCGTCTTAGGCGACCCGTGCAACCTTACAGATCATTTCAGAAACATAGGCTCACACGCTTATGTGGCCCACACGGCCTGGCCTAGAATCCTACACGCTCATGTGGTTCACCAGTGTGGGCCCACACGCCCGTATGGCCCACACGGCCCAGTTGGTCGAGCCCGTGTGTAGTACACAGCCTTGCCCGGCCATCGCACGGCCATGTCACTCGCGCACAGCCTGGCTCGTCGATCACACAGCCGTGTTGTGGCTCACAGCCTTGCACACGGCCTACCACACAGGTGACCACACGCCCGTCTGGCATCGATAGTGAGGTTTTTGGCTTTTGCCGAAACCTCATTTTCTGCATTTCCGGGTACACACCTGTATCGTTTTGATGCGTTAGCACTCCTAAGCACTCCAAAGCCTACAAATCAATATACACAGCCTCCATTTAGTAATTTAGAGATTAGAACTAATGAATTCATCATTAAAGAATTACCCAAACTCGACTTAACACCGATAGATAACCTTTGCAGCCACTTCTCAATCCTAGAAATGGATTCACTCCTCAAAAACCTCCGCCTAAACCAAAAAGAACCATAAACTGCCTCTTTTAGTGAGCTATCCACAAAACAACAAAAGAAAACGGCAAAGCGGCCACTTACCGAATGAGTGTAAATAAGCGTTGAAGAAGAAGGAGGAGAAGGCTAGAAGAAATTGGCTACTGCAAGGGAAGTACAATGTCAGATTAGTGGTGGAATTTTCAAAAAAGATGGAGAAGGTGAGGAGAGAACTGTCAGATGGGGAAAATTTGGGAAAAAGAATCAAAACTGATTTGATACTCTCAACTACCCACTACACCACAACTCAAACACTTCAGCATTTCAATTCCACTCAGACTCTACTACGCCACATGCTCCAAGCAAAAAAAATATTGCCTATCCAGGGATTCGAACACAGGACCTCCATCATAAAAGCACGCCACTTAACCACCAGACTAGCAGGCCCATTCTGATATGTTTTCCCAACATTCAAATAAAAGCCTACTGAACAGAGCTAGGGCTTACTTCATAAAAATACAAAAATTAACCCGAGTCAAGGCTTGAACTTAAGACCTCTCAGACTCTCCCAGAACACTTAACCACTAAAGCAGACAGATAATTGTGTAGCAAATTAACAAAAGCCAAAATTAAAGGAAATTGGGGCGTTACAATTCATGAATGTTTCCTATTTCTTTTTTTCTTCTATTCATTCTATTCATATCTATTTAAACACACAATTCATTTTTGGTTTCAACGAGCTAGCGAAGGGACCGATTGAACATATGTAGTTGAGGCTCAAATGATTTATACTTAAGTTTCATCTTTTCTCCTATTAATTAGAAACTCATTTAGTCATGAAGTCATTCCACTATAGCATCATGACTGAGCTTTCCCCAATGACATGCCATTACGAAAGTAACTACTCAGTGCTCGTCGAATGACCTTGTCATAAATGTGCTACCCTAATAGGATATCCTTGATCTCTTTGGGATAAAATCTGTTCTCCCAATATGATCCTATTTTATCTCATGGTAACCATTATATCCTCATGAAAAGTCAATTACTATCAAATAGTAATCAAGTCATCCATCACAAAGATGGATGACCCATGACCACGTTTACTTTTCATCAACCATGTAATGCCAGTGTAATGCCAATGAGAGGATATCATTTACCCATATTTTTGGCTATGAACACCACTGTTGTGAATGATGGTACATACTATAGAAGTCATACACCCAACGAACCAACTTTCAGTTTCTTATCTATTTGAACTTAGGCTTTTACTTACATCAAAGTGTATGAGTCACGCATACATAGTTCGCCATCCACTTAGTATTTATGTATGCCACACTATGAATTTCACAACTGAATAAATCTATAAGCAGATTCAAGATCTATTCTTCTTGGATCCTGTCCAATGTACTGTCAGTCTAGTCAGTCACATCTATGTCTCTATCTTCTTGGAGTCATCAGTCACATTTATGTCTCTATCTTCTGGGAGTTATCCGTTCCAATGCTCAAGAAAATACATCTCCCCAATTGGACTTTATAGACGACATATGTCTTTTAATCGGTTTGCTCATTTTTTATTAGACTAAGGACATGTTTAAGTTCGTCTACTAATACAGGCTATCTTTTCGTACTACGATCTAACCATGTAATACCGCTTAGTATTAGTTAAAAATTTTGATAACCAATGAGCAACATTTGTTTCCATTTTGCTTTGTATGCAAAAATTATGTGAGGACAATTATACAAAATATATTAATGTAATAAATGAATTTGTTTTATTAACCAATCTCTTCGAAAAAGTTACAAGTGTATATTGACGAAATATTACACTTAGGGCACCAGATTTAACATATGATGGCAAGCGTGACCAACACCCTATATAAGCAACTGGAGAGCTGTAAGACTACCAAAATGATTTCGGATAAGCTAGAAGACATGTTCGAAGGCCAAGTTTCCTTGGATTGACAATCTACTATAACTAGCTTGATGAATGCCCAGCAAAAGCCCGACACTTTGGTCAAAAACCATATGATTACTCATATAGGATACTTTGTTAAGGCTGCGGACAATGATGCCAATTTGGACCAAAGCACTTAAATTGAGATGGTGTTCAAAAGCTTGTCCAATGACTTTATTGGATTTCGGGCCTTATATAACCTTGGAAATAATAACCTAATTCTTACACAACTCATGAAGAAGTTACAGTCCTATGAATTGATGTTGAATGGTGGTCAGCTAGTTTGAAGAGCAAAAACAAACATAGTTGTCGCTTCTTCCTTAAAAGGGAAGGGAAAACATGCTAAGAAAGGCAAGGCTAAGGTCTCTAGGCCACCAAAAGTGGAAAGGAAGAGAACTAGAAAGCCTAAATACTTATATAAATATAAATGCTTCTTCTTTAGTAAAAAAGAGCACTTCAAGGCGAACTGTAAAGAGTGGAAGGAATATCTAGCCACCAAAGGCAAATGCATGGAACTCTTTATAATGAAAGTTTATTTAATAGAGGATTCAATAGACCACTGATTCATTGATTCGGGAGCCACTAATCATGTTTGTGTTTCTTTACAGGGTTTTGAGGAGATGAAAGATATTAGAGGTAAGAGTCTATCGTTATAGATTGGAACTAGGACAGCTGTGGTAGCTGAAGCAGTGGGAGATGTACATCTTTATTCTGTTAATTTTAGGAAGATTATTTTAAATGATGTTTCCTATGTACCAAGTTTCAAAAGAAACTTAATTTTTGTTGCATGTTTATATAAAGACGACTTGGCTGTGACTTTTAATAACAAAATTGCAATATTTAGAAATCACAATCTTATTTGTAATGAATGGATATCAAATCATCTTTATCTTATCAAACCAAATTTGTACACACTACTTGAGACTAAAATAACAAATAAAAGACTTAAAACTTCTCACTCTAATGAGGCGTACCTTTTTCATTTGAAACTTGGTCATTGTAACAGCCATTTTTAGTTAAATCAGAACAGTAGTTTTGGGACCACAACTCCGAGGTCAAAAAATTTATTTTATTGCCTACAGTGTGATAGTAATACCGTATAAAAATTTTGTAAAGAAATTTTACCGTTTACAAGCTCAATTTGATAAAAAGGATTAAATCGCGTAAAGTGCAATAGTTGAGTTCTAATAGCTAAAAGTATTAAATAGCTATAGAACCTTAAAGTGGAAGTCCTTATATGATAATCAGACCATTTATATGATAGTGGAATATGATGGCTTGGAAATTGTGTAAATTTTAATGTTTTTAAAGGTTAATTAAGTAAATTGGTAATTAATGATTAATATAATAAAATAAAACTATGTATCATCTTTAGTTTCATCTCTTGCAACTAAAAATTAGGGCTTGGGAAGCCATTTTTGTGTTCAAGCTTTCGGAAATCTCATCCTTGTCTAATTGATCCAGTTAGACCTCGTACGGAGTTAGATCGGGGCAAAGAGAAAGTCTCAGATTAATCGCCTCTGTATCTACGAATACTTATCGAGGTAAGTTTGTGTAATTAAATCGTGTTTATATGTTTTTAATTGAAGTATATAAATGTTATGATTTGTCATATATAATTACCGAGTGCATACCCAACGACGTACGACAATTAGCTTGCCCTGTTTGAACCTTAGGAATCTGTAGGATACAAATGACATGTCATTAGGGTTACCGATTTATAACTCGTTAGAGCATACCAACTTATAGCTCGTGGGAGCATATCGATCTTTAGCTCAATTGAGCATACCGATTCACAGCTCGTATGAGCATATCGATTCGCAGCTCATATGAGTATACATATACATGAATTGATGGATTAAAGTTATATGAGCTAGCATATTATGTGTGAGCTATCCTGGGTATCCAACGGTATTTTAAATGGTTCAACAGGCAATGTTCTGTTACGAAACGATATGAGTTTGATACGAACTATTATAGGTATACACATGAAATACATAGAAATGATGTTACATCATATATATAGAAATATGAACTGGATGATACATGTATACAAAATTTGATAAATTGTTGTGTTCATCCATGATTATTAACTTATATATATGTGTTTACATGGCTAACAAGGTTGGTGAATATGTACTTAGGCATTTGGCCAAATTGTGTTGGGATATGCTTTGTTTACTTACCTAATATGTGACTAAATGATAAGTTATATTCTATGTTATACGAACTTACTAAGTTTAAATGCTTACTCTATGCTATTTTTCGTGTTTTATAGTGAGTCAAAAGCTCGTTCGGGTTGGAAGCTTGTCGGAGCTATATCACACTATCCATCGGCTAATTTGGTACTTTCGAATGTTTAATTTCGGTTATAATGGCATGCATAGGTATTTTGGCTAATGATGGCCTATATGTTTTGTTGTAAATATGGCCATTTGATTTGGCTTGAGTTTGGCATATTTTGGTATGTATATAAGTAGCATTAACATGGTTGATGTGTTGCTTGTTTTTTGTTTGAATTATGGAAGTTTAAATTATGGTTTGAATTTGCATATTGTACAGGTCATGTAATTTGTTCGAATTGTTGTGAAATGGCACTTTGGTTGAATGGCATGATTAGTACCATTTGGTATGTTTGGTAAGAAAGTTCCATGTTGTATTAAGACAAACATGCCTATAAATTAGTTGAGTAATTGGCAATATTGAATACATAGTTATACATGTTTTTATATTGTCATTTGAAGTGCCTAAGGGCATATTGGTTGTATGTGATCATACCATTTATATAAGGCTAGAATATGTATGGATTTGGTTTCTTATTATGGCTTGTGTATATATGCATTTGTGGTTGTAGGTACATGTCATTTTGGGTGAGAAAAATGGCTTGTAAAATGACCTATTTTCGGTCACATAGGTAGAGACATGGGCGTGTGTCTCAGCCGTGTGTCACACGGCCAGGTGACACAGTCTTGTGTCCCCTGTAGGTTTCAAAGGGTTGTACGTCATGCTGTTACACAGCCTAGCACACGGCCTGGCACACGGGCGTGTGAGATAATTTTGAAGCGTACATGGCCTAGCACACGAGCGTGTGGCTTGGCCATGTGGCCAAAGTCAGTGAGTTACACGGGCACGAACACAGGCTGGGACACGGCCGTGTGTCCCTACTTCGAATGCCCACACGGCCGTGTGACCCCTGCAGTGTTGAAAATTTTCAATGTTTCCTGAAAAATTCTTTGAGTTTTTGATTTAGTCCTGACTTGTTTCTAATGCATATTTAGGGCCTCGAGGGTTCGTATAAGGGACAATATGTAAGATTTTGATTTGTTTAAATATGAATATTGATATAATATGAAATGTTTGAAATTTCTATCTATTTGATTGGTAAACTTTGGTAATGCTTTGAAACCCTATTTTGACGACGGATACGGGTTAGGGGGTTACATTTATTGGTATCAGAGCTACGGTTTAGTTGATTCTCAGACTGAATGTAGCGTGTACGAGTCTAGCTATACATGCCATTATATAATGTAACAGCCCGATTTAGGGGCTAGTCGGAACAGTGATCTCGGGATCACTAATCCGAGGTTAGAGAAAATTATTTTCATGTCATTTTATGAGCTAGAGCATGATTATATGTGTGCATGAAAATTTTGGTGCCTTAGTTTTAGCGATTTCCTGCTTAATCGCGAAAAAGGACTAAATCGCATAAAGTGCGAAAGTTCTATTTTATAAGCTAAAGGTGCCTAATAGTCATAGAATATTAATTTGAGGTCTTTAAAGTGCAATTAGACCCCTAAGGAAAGGGTGGCTGGCCATAGGAGACAACAATTGACAAATTGGTCAAAGTTGGTAAAAGTTGGTGACTAAATTGACTTGTATTAAAAAAATATAGAAAGAAAAGATATCATCTTTTCTCTCCATCTTCCTCCACCGAAAATAGCAAGCAAAATAGGGATTTTGAAAGCTCAAAATTTTAGCAAACTCTTCTCCATTCAAAGCAAGAAGAACCAAGAATCAACCTTGATCGGGGCAAGAATAAAGTCTCGGACTAGATCGACGATCTAGCTTATTTTGAAATCGAGGTAAGTTTGTATGTGATAAATTCAACATTTATGCTCGTATTTTTTGTGAATGGTTGACATTATATTGATGTATGATATTCTAAGAAATGGAAATGTTGAAGTCCCGGTTGGACTATAATGAATGTGAGTATAGTATTATCGAGGCATGAGATAGATAAGGTCCCGTGTAAGACCATGTCGGGGACATGGCTTCGGTGCCAAATTGAAATTCTGTATAAGACCGTATCTGGGATATGGCATCGATACTTGAGGTGAGGTTTCGTATAAGACCATATCCGGGATATGGCATCGGTAGTCAAAAGTAATCCCATATAAGATCGCATCCGGGATATGGCATTGGCTTCGTGTGTATGCTAATGATTATGAATAAGCATCCTTGAGCATCTCTAGTGATTTATTGGGATAAATAGATCAGCTTATAAATAGAAACGAGAATTTTATTAAAGCTATGTGATTGAGTTAACATAGGTACCCGTGAGTAATTCACGAAGAATATTTACGATATATGGCATGGTATGAGCTACATAAGGGCAATTATGAGTAAGTATGGCAAGGAGCCTATAACCTTGTGTGTGATTAATTAATGCCATGGATGGGTTTTATCATGAGCTTATTATTGTCATTTATTTTCATGCAAACTTACTAAGCTTTATGCTTACCCCTTTCGTTGCCCTTTTCCTTGTAGTATTGCCAAGATAGCTCGACAAATCGCAGACGTATGAGTTAGAGATCACACTATCGACCACTATTTGGTATAGCCAAACTAGATTCATTTTGAGTATGGCATGTATAGGACTTGGTCTTTTTGTTATGTCATATTTGCAAGTCAAATGTGTTGACTATTACAGTTGTTCAATCTATTTTGTAAAAGGTCATGGGATGTTGGCCTATACTTGATATGTTCATATATTCAATGATGATGGATTTCATGAAGTGTATGCTTTTATGGATTTCTTGATTATTTTGAGTTCTTAGAGGTACCATATGGTCACCTTAAATATTGAATTGATTTCGTATGAGTGTGATTTCTTGCTAGGGTGGCAAATGGCTTGGTAAATAGCCATATAATTGTCCACACGGGCAGACACACGGGCATGTGTCTAGGCCGTGTGTGACACACGGTCAGCCCCATGGGCGTGGTGCTCGGTCGTGTGTCCTCTTACATTATAGAGTTGCAAGTCAGTATGCTCAATAGTCAACACATGAGCAGAGACACAGCCGTGTGTCTCAGCTGTGTGGGAGGCACGGCCATGGACATGGGCGTGTGCCCAGGCCGTGTGAAATCTGCACCTAGAAATTGGAATTTAATTCGACACACGGCCTAAGGACATGGGCGTGTGCCTTGGCTGTGTGACCTTAGTGAGGTGATGACGTCACAAATAGAATACCAAGGTTTTGGCACACGGGCATGTCGAGGCTGTGTGAGGGACACGAGCATGTGTCCAGCCATGTGTATTAAGTCAGTATCGACCACGGGAGAGGAGCACGGGCATGTCTTCGGGGCACACGGGCGTGTCCCTTGAGCAACACGGGCATGTGGCCCCTATTTTGATGAAAAATTTTCTATGTCTTCTTAAAGTTTCCTAAGTTCTTGGATTAGTTCCGAACAATCCTCTATGTATGTTTTGGGCCCCGTGAGCCCATATATGGGGCGAATATTGATTGTAAATGAAAAAATTTTAAGTTGGGACGAAATTTTATCGCCCAAAGTTGTAAGTTTAAGCAAGTTAAGTTAGGTAATGCCTCGTATCCGGTTCCGGCTTCAAACACGGGTAAGGGGTGTTACATATAACCTGTGATAATGTGATATCTCTTGACTGTTTTAAAACATGTTTTCATATAGCAATGATATCCAACCGAGCTGACTCCGATGAAGTAGAGAGTAATACTCAAGCTTCTGTTCACATAGTAGCATCGAGCGGCACAAGGCCCGTATCTAAGGGCTGGAGAGGAGAGGCTAAAGAATCCTTCTTCCAGATGATGAACGAATGGCTCACCGAGTTTGTACGGACGAACTCAGCTGCTCAACAACCTCCACCCCTCCTACTCCCTAACCGGTTCCCCTTATTCCTCAAGGTATGGAACCAATCCGAGTTAGTAAGATGCTTATTGATAAGATACGTAAGTACGGGGCTGAAAAATTCTGAGCTACTACTGAAGATGATCCCGAGAGAGCTGAATTCTGGTTAGAGAATACAATCAGATTTTTTGATGAGCTATCCTGTTCACCTGCTGAATGTGTTAAATGTGCAGTATATTTGTTGAAAGATTCAACTTATCAATGGTGGAAGACGTTAATTTTTATTGTGCTGAGAAAGCGAATCACCTGGGAATTCTTCTAAACCGAATTCTGAAAGAAATATATAAGTCAGAGGTTTCTGGATTAGAAACGTAAAGAATTTCTTGAGCTCAAACAGGGTCGTATGACTGTGTTAGAGTACGAGCGAGAATTTTTTAGACTGAGCAAATATGCCAGGGAGTGTATTCTGACCGAGACTGCTATGTGTAAAAGATTCAAAGAAGGATTAAATGAGAACATTAAGCTTCTAGTTGGAATTCTTAAGCTGAAAGAATTTGTTGTATTGGTTGATCGAGCACATAAAGCCAAGGAACTGAGTAAAGAGAAAAGACGTGTTGATTTTAAAGCTAGAGACTTGAGAAAGAAATCGACTGGGAAGTTATATCATTCAGTATCAAAGAAACCGAAAGAATATCACAAGCATTCTACATCTTCTGTGGGTTATTCTAGTAGAGACAAATGTACGTGACGCTCCAGTCCAAAACCACAAGCTACATCTATAGCAAGTGTAGATAGTGTCAGAGATGTTTGGCTCAAGTGCAAGCACTGTAAGAAACCACATTATGGCGAGTTTCGATTAAAGAATGGAGCGTGTTTCAGGTGTGGTTCCTTAGACCATTATATTAGAGATTGCCTAGAGGAATCCAAGAAAGAGAAAGCACAGACCATGAGGCCAGGCAATACTGCTGCGAGAGGTAGACCACCTCATAATCCTAGAAATATGAGTGGTAGCTATGGTGTAACGAAAGATTCTACTGTGAGATCCGAGGCACAAGCACCAGCTAGGGCTTATGCTATTTGCGCACGAGAGATGCTTCTTCGCCAGATGTTATTACCGATACTTTCTCTATTTTTGATACTGATATTACTGCTTTCATTGATCCAGGATCCACTCATTCATATGTGTGCACTAATTTAGTGTCTAGTAAGAATTTACCTGTTGAGTCCACTGAATTCGTGGTTAAAGTATCGCAACCCCTAGGTCGGTATGTGCTAGTTGATAAAGTCTGCAAGAATTGTCCTTTGATGACTCGGGGTTACAATTTTCTGGCTGATTTAATTGCTATTACCGTTTGATGAATTTGATGTGATTTTGGGCATGAATTGGTTAACTCTACACGACGCTATTGTGAATTGTAGACGTAAGCTTATTATATTGAAATGTCAGAACGATGAGACGCTTCGTATCGAATCAAATAGTTCGAGTGGGTTGCTTAGTGTTATATTAGCTATGTCAGCACAAAAATATGTGAGAAAAGGTTGCAATGCTTACCTTGCTTATGTATTGGATACTAAAGTGCCTGAATCGAAGCTTAAATCAGTGCCAGTGGTTTGCGAGTATCTCGATGTGTTTCCAGAGAATTAACTGGATTACCGCTGATTAGAGAAGTTGAATTTGGTATTAAAATTGTACCGGGAACATCACCGATATCGATAGCACCTTACAGAATAGCTCCTACTGAGTTAAAAGAGTTGAAAGCACAGCTGCAAGAGTTAACAGATAAGGGTTTTGCTCGACCTAGTTTTTCACCTAGGGGTGCACTGGTTTTGTTCGTTAAGAAAAAATATGGATCGATGTGATTGTGTATAGACTACCGTCAGCTTTATAAAGTTACAATGAAGAATAAATGTCCACTGCCCCGAATTGATTATTTGTTCGATCAACTGAAAGGTGCCACAGTATTTTCGAAGATTGATCTTTATTCTGGTTACTATCAGCTACGAGTGAAAGATTCAGGTGTGCCGAGAACTGCATTCAGAATGAGGTACGGACACTATGAATTTCTTGTGATGCCGTTTGGTTTAACTAATGCACCTGCAGTATTTATGGATTTGATGAATAGAATCTTCAAACTGTATTTAGACAGATTTGTTGTGGTATTTATTGATGACATTCTGATATATTCCCAAGATGAGTCTAAGCATGTCGAGCATTTGAGGATTGTGTTACAAACTCTGCGAGATAAACAATTGTTTGCTAATTTAGCAAATGTGAGTTTTGGCTCCGAGAAGTTGATTTTCTGGGACATATAGTATTGGCTGAAGGCATCAGATTTGACCCGAGTAAAATTTTAGCAGTTGTTGATTGGAAACCACCGAGAAACGTATCCAAAGTTAGAATTTTTCTAGGATTAGCTGGTTATTACCGAAGATTCGTCAAAGGGTTCTTGATGACAGCTACACCAATGACGTGAATTTTACAGAAAGATGTAAAATTTGAATGGTTCGATAAATGTCAGCAAAGTTTTAAGTAGTTGAAAGCACTGTTGACCGAAGCACCAGTTTTGGTTCAACCTGAATCGGGTAAAGAATTCATGATTTTCAATGATGCATCTTTAAATGGTTTAGGTTGTGTTTTGATGCAGGAAGGCAAAGTAAGAGCTTATGCTTCTAGACAGTTAAAGTCGCATGAAAAGAATTACCCGATACATGACCTAGAGTTGGCAATTATCGTGTTTGCGTTGAAAATTTGGCGACATAATTTGTTCGACAAAAAATGTCATATTTTTACCGATCACAAGAGTTTAAATATTTAATGTCACCGAAAGATCTGAATCTGAGACAGCGAAGATGGCTCGAACTGTTGAAAGATTATGAGTTGATCATTGATTATCATCCGGGAAAAGCGAATGTAGTTGCTAACACTCTGAGTAGAAAGTCTTTATTTGTACTACGAGCGATAAATATGTGACTGACATTATCTGATGATGGTTTGATCTTACCCGAGTTTAAAGCTAGACCGATGTTTTTACAACAGGTCTGTGAAGCTTAGAAATGTGATGATGATTTGATAGCTAAACGGGCACAATGTGAGTCGACTTCTGATTCAGAATTTCAGGTAGGACCCGATGATTGTTTATTGTTCAGAGGTAGAGTTTGTGTACCGAAGAATCTAGAGCTTATTCAAAATTTTTTGCATGAAGCTCATAGTGGTAGCTTAACTGTCCATCTGAGAAGTAATAAGATGTACAGTGATTTAAAACAGATGTACTGGTGGCTGGGAATGAAACGCGAGATTTCTGACTTTGCGTCTAAATGCCTAGTATGCCAGCAAGTTAAAGCTGAACATCAGGTGCCTTCTCGATTGTTATAGCCAGTGATGATACCGGAGTGGAAATGGGATGAGTTACTATGGATTTTGTATCGAGTTTATCCCTATCTCCGAGAAAAAAAGATGCCATTTGGGTTATCGTTGATTGTTTGATGAAGTCTGCCCATTTAATTTTGGTACAAACAAATTTCTCCCTTAAGAGATTAGCTAAGTTATATGTTTCTGAGATTGTCAAATTACACGGGGTACCAGTTTCTATCATTTCGGATAGAGATCCGCGGTTTACATAACGATTCTGGAGAAAGTTACAGGAAGCTTTAGGTACGCGATTGCATTTTAGCACTGCATTTCATCCTCAGACCAATGGTTAGTACAAACAAGTAATTCAGATTCTCGAAGATATGCTTCATTGCTATGTATTAGAGTTTGAAGGCAATTGGGAGAAATATCTACCGTTGGTTCAATTCGCGTACAACAACAGCTTTCAGTCGAGCATAAAGATGGCACCGTATGAAGCTCTGTATAGTCGTAAATGCCAAACTTTGTTATACTAGACTGAGCTCAGTGAGAAAAATATTCACGGGGTTGATTTGATTTGAGAGACTAAAGAGAAAGTAAAAGTGATCCGAGATAGTTTGAAAGCAACTTCAGATCGTCAGAAATCGTATGCGGATCTTAAATGAAAAGACATATAATTGCAAGTCAGCGACAGAGTATTCTTGAAAGTATCGCCCTGGAGGAAAGTTCTTTCGTTCGGTCGCAAAAGAAAGTTGAGTCCATGATTTGTCAGGCCGTATGAGATTATTGAAAGAATCAAACTTGTTGCATATTGACTAGCTTTACCATCAGAATTAGAAAAGATTCATAATGTCTTTCACGTGTCTATGTTACGACAGTACCGATATGACCCTTCACATGTTATCTCCCTGACGGATGTTGAGATTTAGCCCGATATGTCATACAATGAGGAACCGATTAGAATTTTGGCACGAGTGGTGAAATAATTGAGAAACAAGAACATAGCTTTAGTAAAAGTTCTCTGGCAACAACACGGTATAGAGGAAGCCACTTGGGAACCCGAGGAAGCTATGAGAAAGCAATATCCAAACTTCTTTTCTTGTAAGATTTTCGGGGACAAAAATCCCTTTAGGGGGAAGAGTTGTAATAGCCATTTTCAGTGAAATCGAAATAGTGGTTTCGAGACCACAAATCTGAGGTTAAAAAATTTGTTTTATTATTATTTTATTGCCTACAGTATGATAGTAATACCTTATAAAAATTTCGTTAAGAACTTTTACCGTTTACATGCTCAATTTGATAAAAAGGACTAAATCGCGTAAAGTGCAAAAGTTGAGTTCTAATAGCTAAAAGTATTAAATAGCTATAGAACCTTAAAGTGGAAGTCCTTATATGGTAATTAAACCATTTATATGATAGTGGAATATGATGGCTTGGCAATTGTGTAAATTTTAATGTTTTTAAAGGTTAATTAAGTAAATTGGCAATTAATGATTAATATAATAAAACAAACTATGTATCATCTTTATTTTCATCTCTTGCAATCGAAAATTAGGGCTTGGGAAGCCATTTTTGTGTTCAAGCTTTTGACAATCTCATCCTTGTCTAATTGATCTAGTTAGATCTTGTACGGAGTTAGATCAGGGCAAAGAGAAAGTCTCGGATTAATCGCCTTCGTATCTACGAATACTCGTCGAGTTAAGTTCGTGTAATTAAATTGTGTTTATATGTTTTTAATTGAAGTATATAAATGTTATGATTTGTCATATATAATTACCGAGTGCATATCCAACGACGTACGACGATTATCAAGCCCCGTTTGAACCTTAGGAATCCGTAGGAAACAAATGACATGTCATTAAGGTTATCGATTTATAGCTCGTGAGAGCATACCGATCTTCAGCTCAAATGAGCATAACGATTCACAGCTCGTATAAGCATACCAATTCATAGCTCGTATAAGCATACAAGTACATGAATTGACGGATTACAGTTATATGAGCTAGCACACTATGTGTGAGCTATCCCAGGTATCCAATGGTATTCTGAACGGTTCAACGAGCAATGTTTTGTTTCAAAGTGATATGAGTTCAATACGAAGTATTACAAGTATACACATGAAATACATAGAAATGATGTTACATGATATATATATAGAAATATGAAATGGATGATACATGTACATGGAATTTGATAAATTTTTGTGTTCATCCATGATTATTGACTTATATATATATATGTGTTTACATGGCTAACATGGTTGGTGAATATGTACTTAGGCATTTGGCCAAATTGTGTTGGGATATGCTTTGTTTAATTATCTAATATGTGACTAAATGGTAAGTTTATTCTATGTTATACGAACTTACTAATCTTAAATGCTTACTCTATTTTATTTTCCGTGTTTTATAGTGAGTCGAAAGCTTGTTCGGGTTGGAAGCTTGTTGGAGCTATATCACACTATCCATTGGCTCTTACTTTCGGATGTTTAATTCCAGTTATAATGGAATTATAGGTATTTTGGCTAATGTTGGCCTATATGTTTTGTTGTAAATATGGCCATTTGATTTGGATTGTATTTGGCATATTTTAGTATGTATATAAGTAGCATTAACATGGTTGATGTGTTGCTTGTTATGTGTTTGAATTATGGAAGTTAAAATTATGGTTTGAATATGCATATTGTATAAGTCATGTAATTTGTTGGAATTGTTGTGAAATGGCACTTTGGTTGAATGGCAGGATTAGTACCATTTGGCATGTTTTGGTAAGAAAGTTCCATGTTCTATTAGGGCAAAAATGCCTATAAGTTAGTTAAGTAATTTGCCATATTGAATACATAGTTATACATGTTTTTATATTGTCATTTGAGGTGCCTAAGGGCATATTGGTTGGATGTGATCATACCATTTATATAAGGCTAGAATATGCATGGATTTGGTGCCTTATTATGGCTTGTGTATATATGCATTTGTGGTTGTAGGTACATGTCATTTTGGGTGAGAAAAATGGCTTGTAAAATGGCCTATTTTCATCCACATGGGCGTGTGTCTCAGCCATGTGTCACAGGTGACATAGTCGTGTGTCCTCTGTAGCTTTCAAAGGGTTGTAAGTCAGGCTGTTACACGGCCTAGCACACGGCTTGAAACACAGGCGTGTGAGTTTATTTCGAATGGTATAGGGCCTAGCACACGGGCGTGTGGCTTGGCCATGTGGCCCAAGTCAGTGAGTTACACGGGCACGGACACAGGCTGGGACACGATCGTATGTCCATACTTCGAATGCCCACACGGCCTGAGACAGGGGCGTGTCTCTTGACCGTGTGAGTCATACAGCCGTGTGACCCTTATAGTGTTGAAAATTTTCAATGTTTTATGAAAAATTCTCAGAGTTTCTGATTTAGTCCCAACTTGTTTCTAATGCATATTTAGGGCCTCGAGGGCTCGTATAAGGGACAATATGTACGATCTTGATTTGTTTAAATATGAATATTGATATGATATGAAATGTTTGAAATTTCTGTCTGTTTGATTGGTAAACTCCGGTAATGCTCCGAACCCCTATTCCGGTGACGAATACGGGTTAGGGGTGTTACAGCCATATTAACCAAGAAAGAATCACTAGGCTTGTGAAATTAGGCATCTTAAGTTCACTTAAAGAAATCGATCTTCCACAAAGTGAATCTTGCTTGGAGGGTAAGGTAACCAAGCGATCTTTTAATGCAAAAGGAACAAGGGCCGTAAAACCCCTAGAACTTGTGCACATTAATGTATGTGGCCCTATGAGCATTAGTGCAAGAGGTGGTTACGAGTATAATATAATCTCTATTGATGATTATTTTAGATATGGGTATGTATTCCTTATACACCACAAGAGTGAAACCTTTGATAAATTCAAAGAATTTTCTGCGGAAATGGAGAAACAACTAGGTTTACCCATAAAGACACATTGGTTTCATCGGGTGGGGAATATTTATCTGATTAGATCTTATCGTAACTCATAGAGAATGAGATTCTATCCCAATTGACCACACTAAGCATTGATCTGCCGTAATTTGATACGTCAAATTAGGCTCTCCATTTCAGTTAAAGAACTTATTCTCAAACAATTTATGTGTATTTTATTTACTTTTTTCAATTTTTAGTTTTTTGTTGTTAATAATTTTTTTTTTGAGTTTTATGCTCTTTTGAGACCCAAATTGGCCAAACGTGTCATGGGGAACCTAATACTGTGCTTTAGTGGTGTAGGGAGTCAATAATGGCTCAAACTTAAGGAAAATATCACTTAGATGGGTGGGATCGCGATATCGAAGCATGAAAGTCGTGATACCCCTGACAGTGCCGAAGTAAAGAAAATTGAGGCCAACTATAGTGATTTCGCAATACCAGAGCCTAGGTATCGCGATACCAAGACCCCCAAGCCTTCCAAGTTCAAGACTATTTTGGATATTGCGATACCCAAGCTTGGGTTTCACGATACAGCTGCCTGACGAGTGAAAACACTTCAGGAGTAATTTTGTGTCCAAACAAGCTTAAGTCTTTGTTTTCATTTAAGGGCATAATGGTCAATGTTAGGTTAAATCTTAGTAAAATATAAATACTACTTTACAAGATTTGTATTTTCAGATTGGGTGCCTGAACATTTTCCTTAGTTTTATAGCTCTTCATTTAGGTTTCTTTTTTTTTCATTTTTAGGTTCGATTTTCTCTATTCTTTTTAGATTAGATTTTTTTGTTGTTTCATTTCTTCCTCATTGTTGAAGACTATGCAAAAGGGAGATGATCAAACTCTTGGGCTTCAATGGATTTTTATCAATTAAATGAGCATTTTTCAACTCTCTACTTTTATTTTATGCCTATCATGTGTTTGATAAAATGCTTGTTTGGAATTTAAGTTTGATTATGTGCTAATTATTTGATGGTTGGTTGACTGGTTGTTTGTTAGTTTAAGTTCAAGTTCAAGTTTATACTTGATTAATTGATTGTTCGATTATATCAAAATGCTTAATACACTAAAATTGACGCCTCTAATGGAAAATTTAGATAAAAGACATCGGGAAGAGATTATATCCTTAGATAATTCAATATAATTGTGTGAAATAATAAGACTGAAAGGAGATCTATATGCCTAGTTGAGATCGAGAGAAAAGCTTAGGTGGTATCTTTTAGTTTAGGATGAGACCCAGAGGAGATTCCTAGCTAAAAGTGGCAATTAATATAATCGGTATAGGTTCATTAGTTTAATTAACAACCGACTAATCAATCGACCATTGTTTTATCATTTACATCATATAAGACAATAGAAAGAAAGTTTAGCTTAGTTTGTTTAATTGAAAGTTTAATTTTAGTTTATAAACAAATTTATATTGATTTTGCACTAACAATTTCAAACTTGATTAGATTAGTAATTGCTTAACTTGTAATTAACTTGATAAACACATTTACCCATTTGATAATCCATGGGTTCGATCCTTGGAATGCTCTAGTGTTCCATTGAACATTACAAATATTACAACTGACATTATACACTTGCAGTTAAAACCACACTTTTAAATCATTTTATAAAATTGTTTATTTTTTGAGCATGCGCGTATATGATCAGGCACTCCACAACAGAACGACGTGGAAGAGAGAAGGAATTGAACATTGTTAGACATGGTACGTTAAATGTTAAGTTATTCAAAGCTGCCAACCTCTTTTTAGGGATATGTGGTACAAACGACTTGCTATATTTTGAATGATGTGCCAACTAAGGCAACATTGAAAACTCCATATGAATTGTGGCATGGTAGGATACTGATCTTAATCATTTAAGAATTTGGTGATGCCCAACCCAAGTATTGGATGAAGATGTGAGGAATTTGGACTCATGGATAG
This sequence comes from Gossypium sturtianum, assembly GCA_025698515.1. Taxonomy (NCBI): domain Eukaryota; kingdom Viridiplantae; phylum Streptophyta; class Magnoliopsida; order Malvales; family Malvaceae; genus Gossypium; species Gossypium sturtianum. The sequence continues at coordinate 102,968,470 of CM046944.1, forward strand.
AATTGTGCATGTTTGTAAGATGTCTAAAGGGAACAAAGGGTGGTTTGTTTTATAACTCGAAAGAGCAAACTGTCATAGTGACAACTCATGCTACTTTCCTTGAAAAAAGTTGCATGAATGAATTTAAACCTCAAAGTAAAGAAGTACTCGAGGAACTTTTGAGAAATATACAAAACCTTATAGAAACGGTTCCAAAATCATCTCCTAATAGTAGACCTGCAAACGATCAACAACATAGGGTGCTTTGTCGTAGTGGTAGGGTCTATTGTAGGCCTGAGTTCTTCCAATTTGTTGGAAAGGTTTTAAACACTAAGTCTGCTGAACAAGAAGATGATGACCCACTCATGTATGATGAAGTGATGCAGAGTGCTGATTCCTAGCTCTGGGAAATAGCTATGAAAGCTGATATGAACTCTATGGATTCCAACTCAGTGTGTAAGTTGTAGACTTACCAGAAGGGATAAAATTCAATGGTGTAAGTGGATCTACAAGAGAAAAAGAAATACGAATGGAAAAGTGAAAAATTTTAAGGCCAGGCTTGTAGCAAAACGTTATAGTCAGAAAGAAGTTATCGATTACAAAGAAACCTTTTATCTGGTTGCCATGTTCAAGTCAATCTGCATATTGCTATCCACTGTGGCAGCTCTCGATTATGAGATCTGACAAATGGATGTCAAGATAGAATTTTTGAACGGCTTTCTTGAACAGAGCATTTATATGATGCAACCCATCGAATATATAGCTAATGGAATTGAGCATAAAGTTTGCAAACTGCTTAGATCCATACATAGACTTAAACAAGCATCCCGCTCATGGAATAAAATATTTGATCAAGCGATCAAGACTTTTGGATTTGAGAAAAACATAGATGAACCTTGTGTTTATAAACGTTTAGGGGATGGAAAGGTGGTCTTTATCGTTCTATATGTCGATGACATTCTACTAATTTGGAATGATGTAGGGACATTGTCATCGGTTAAACTTTGGTTAACCTAATAGTTTAGCATGAAAGAATAGGGAGAAACTAATTTTGTTCTAGGTATTCAAATCCTAAAGGATCGAAAGAACAAAGTGATAGCACTATCTCAGGCTCCATACATTGAAAAGATATTGGAGCATTATGCAATGACTTATTCGAAGAATGGAAATCAACTCTCTATATTGAGATTTCATCTCTCTTTGGAGGACTGTCCTAAGACAGGGGAAGAAAGAGAGAATATGAGAAAGGTTCCTTGTGCTTCTTCAGTAGGAAGTCTCATGTATACTATATTATGAACACACCTAGATATTTGTTTTGCAGTGGGGCTGGTAAGTAGATATCAAACGAATCCAGAACCAAGACACTGAAAAACAATTAAGCATATACTTAAGTATTTATGGAGAACGAGGGATTATATGATTGTGTATTCTGGAAGGGAACTTACTTCTATCGGATATAGTGATTCTGACTTCTAAACATGTCGGGATTCAAGGAAATTGACGTTGGGCTATGTTTTTGTCCTAGATGGCGGGTCCATAACGTGAATAAGTGTCAAGCCACTTCACTATGGAGGGTGGAAAATGAAGAATGAAAAAGCTATGACATTGTAACAGTGCGGATATAGCTAAAGCTTAATGTAACAACATAAGGACAAAACCTATTGGTACAAAGGGTCATAAGGGAGACAGTAGTGTTTGAAGGAATAGTTGATTTATTAAAAAATCGCATCTAAGGATAAACCCTGGGTATTTGTTTTACCAGGACTCTACTAGCTAGAGAGCTCTTTCGGTTACATATGGAGGGAATAGAAATGTGAAAAATGACTCATATGCTTCACTAGGACAAGTGGGAGACTGTTGGATTTGGTGCCTTAAGTGTAGTATTTTAGTCTAAGTACACTTGTAATTTCTTCAAACAGATTGATTAATAAAATTATTCATGGATTAAATTAATACTTTGTCTAGTGTCCTCATATGGTTTTTGCACGCAAAGCAAAATGGAAGCAAATGTTGCTCATTAGTTGTCTGATTTTTAAACCGATACTAAGTAGTATTACATGGTTGGATGATAATATGAAAAGAAAACTTCCAACACCCTAAAACCCGACCCAAAAGTATCGATCGAATTCCGTAGGTTACATTGACCACCAAAGTGGCCCCAAAGAAATTATTGATCGAGTTTCTAAATTCCTTTCCAAAAAATCATTTTCTTTAGCAATTTATTGAAACCGAAAGAAAACTTTGCTTACATTTTTCAAACAGTAAATTTTATTTATCACTTCAATTCAGTTTGAAATCAAGTTACTTTTTATGTATTAATTGCGTAATCAAAACAGAGTAGTAATGTGAGAAAAACTGAAACTTCAAACCGAAATTGCAGCTGGACATTTCATGTTTCCTTTTAGTCAGAAAACCCATAGATTATTACCTTAAAAATCGTATTCTTATAAATGAAAAATAACATTTTGATGAAATAGAACCCATGCATGGCATCAAAATTAAAATCCAAAAATCCCAAAAGTTGTAACCCATACCACACTTTTATATAAACGCCTTTACAGATTGATTTAAAATGCCTTATTAAACTTATGAAAAACTTAATTAAACCAAACCAATACGAAACATTCTCAGACCTTCGATTTGCCAAGTCCAACTCCTAATCATGAGGGTTACCAGAAAAGGAGGAAACTAAGGGTAGCTCAGTGTGAATCTAAAACATACATAATAAAATACAGTTGTACAAAATAGTAACTGCAGTAACATACATTAACCAAAACTTACAGAGACAAGATTCAAACAATGTTCAGATTCATAACAGATTAAAATAGAGCGTTTCACAAACAATTGTGCAAATATCAAATTCTAATGACGTATGTCCCAAACCCAGCTATCTAGCCTCTACACACCATCTCTAGCAATCCCCCACACTCACCAATTAGAGTTTACTGAACCCTTTCCAACCTCTACACACCAATAATGGGGTTATGATGGACCCATCCAATCGAACACACCTTAATGTGGTCATATGCCACTTTTATTATTGCAATTATAACGCTTAAAAAAAGTTTTACCGTGAAACTGTCGAATCAAACTTCATTCTCAATCCAACCACAATGCATATGAGATATTCTCACAAACAGATACTTATATACATATATCAAATATCAAATTAGAAATCTTCCAATATAAATACAAAATACCAGAATAGAAAGCGCATAATTTTCCGATTATCACATCAAACCATTTCATATTGTGAATTTATCAAACCACATCTCATACTCATTTATACAAACAAAAGAGCTTAAATCATGAAATTTTAATATGCAAAAATGAATTCAAACGAAAATGGTGTCATAGACTTTCATACAGAGGCTTAAACATACAAGGGATTACTAAGGGACTAAAATGAATCATTTAGCAAAATAGTGGAAAATTTGTGAAACCAGGACCACACGGCCGTGTGTCCAGGCCGTGTGGGAGGGTCCAGACTGTGTGACAGGAATTCATGACTGTATGGCTAAGGGACTTTCCCGTGTGATTGAGATAAAAAGTTGTGTGGCCAAGGGACACGCTTGTGTTACTGAGGTACACGGTCGTGTGTCCAGACCGTGTAACTATTGAATCATTTGAAAAAAATTACATAATTAAGGAGCAGGGAGGACACGGCCGTGTGACTGAATGACACACCCGTGTGGCTGAGATACATGGTCGTGTGGCTGAAACACACACCTGTGTACGAACGACAAAAATCCCCAAACAGAGATCACATAGGTGTGTGGCCAGCTCGTGTGACACACCCCCGGCAGTGTGACAGGAAAACTTACCTAATTTCTTAAGCGACACATGACCATTTGGACTACCTGTGTGCTCGCCCGTGTGGCCTGAAAAACACTACAAACCTTGCAGAAAAACACAAAATTAAACCTCAAAAAATATCCCTAATTATGAGTGTTGAAGAAACAAACCTTAGAATGGGATTCCAAGCAACAACGAACAATTAATTCACCTTAACCTTACTAACCTGTAACTCAAATTTTCAAATATACTTAACCTAAAAGAATCTCAATTTAAACCATGAATAAATGAATCAAATAACCCAATATAGAAACTCATAAAATAGCATTGGTACTCACCCGATTCGACACTTGATTGAACGAAGAACAAAAGAGCTATTAAACCCTTTAGGAGGTAATTAATGATAATGATGTTAGAACAACTGAAGCACCACAAGATTATTAAAAATGAATTGTACTAAAAGTGAACAAACAAAAAATTAAAGAATAAGGATGAATTGAACGAAACAAAAACAATAGAAAAATAATTGCAGAAATCTAAAATTGGGGAAAAAATGGAAGAAATTGACATGAAAAGAGATTGGGATATGTGAGAAGAGTTTTGGGACTTTTCTATTTTTTTATAAAATATTAAAATTAGAATAAATAATTAAAAATAATTTTTAACAAAACACCAATCAATTTTTTTTAAAAAAAAAGTTGAAACCAAAGCAAGAAAATAAAATTAAGTCTCCTTTAATGCACACGAGAATTCGAACCCGAGACCTAAGTGAAAACTGACACTTAACCACTGAACCACGAGGCTCATCGTTGACATTAAAACACAAGGAAAAACGTAAGAGTCTATACAAAGCCACTGACTCACTTACGAACCTTAATTCTTCTAACCCCAATTTCAGGATGTTACAACTCACCCCTCCTTAAAGAAACTTCGTCCCTGAAATTTCTGAAAAACATAACAGCTGCTAATACACATTTTGCTCCCACGCTTTCGCTGTGTACTCTAATCTAAAATGCATTATCAAAAAAATACCTAACCCTAAACTTACGGATATAACTTACTAACACGCAAACACCACACTAACAACCAAAAACCAACCATATCCAAAGTAGTACAACACACAAAAAAAAATATCATTTATTAATACCTATGTCGATGTTGGTTCTAGATCCTCGATTACGAGTCTTCTTCAGAACTCGCTACTGACCTGGTGGTCGACGAGGGAAATCCTTAATTCGATGCTTTTGGGACCCATATCTGAAACACACCCCCAACTTTTTTCGACACTCATTCGGATGGTGCATATTGCAATACCCACATATCAGATAATCTGTGCCACTACCGGAACATCTCGTATCACCTTTCTGAAACTTGGTCCGCTTTGTAGAGCGCGGCTCCAAACTAGATGAACTAGGACCTCTCTTATAACGTGCCCTACTATGACCATTACACACACAGTCCGCACACTTACGTTTTTCTTCCATGTCTTGAATACCATCTCCAAGACCTTAACATTGAATAGGTTAAAGTGTCAATACCAGTCTCAAAAATACCACCACCAGTAGCTGACGTAGCCAAGACAACCTCCGTCTCATGAGCAGACACACGCCCTAGAGACGCGGATGACTCAACTAAGGTCTCTCTAGGCTGATTCTCACAACCCTTCTTACCGTCAGGTTCCATAGCAGTCCTTACATCTAAAATCTTAGGTATCTCCATTTCCATAACACCATAATCAGAAATAATAATTTAAACCTTAAATTTTTAATCTTACAATTTCGAGGTTTTCTACTGACCAGGATTGGAGTCTTGGAAACTTGGTTGAAGAAAATCAATTTCAAAATATTGTGGTATGTTTTTACGAAAACCCTTTAAAATCCATGCATGTAGACACATTTAAAACACAGGCCCAGTTTTTGTAAACCTGGCTTTGATACCACTAAATGTAACACCACAAAACCCGACCCAGAAGTTTCGACCGGATTCCGTTGGTTACATTGGCCACCAAACTGGCCTAAAATAAATTATTGATCGAGTTTCTAAATTCCTTTTCGAAAAATCATTTTCTTGAGCAATTTACTGAAATCGAATGAAAACTTTGTTTACATTTTTCAAACGTTAAATTTTATTTATCACTTCAAATCAGTTTGAAATCAAGTTAATTTTTTGTATTAATTTCGTAATAATTGATCGTTGCTCGAAACTAACTATGACAACAAATAAGGCAAGCGCACCTATCGTTCGGTAGTATAGCTATGGCAAGACCGAAAATATCGTATCCTCAAGGACCAAGAGTACTAGTAGTTACTATCTTTTTATTATCTAGCCTAAGTATTAAGGGAATTGATGTTTATCTAACTAATTACTAAACTAAGGATGCTAAGACAAAGAGAGTGAATTGGAAAATACTTTTGGGAAAACCAGTTGATTAAGACAATACCCGAGGAAGAATCCACCTAGACTTCACTTGTTATTTAACTCTGAACCAGATGATTTATTCACTTGACTTGATCCGTAAGATTCCCTAATTTATATTATTATCCCTTTCGAGACTAATAACGTCTAACCCTAGGTTGATTAATTGAAATCTCTTTCTAATTAAAACCCCTAGTGTTGCATTAACTCGATCTATGGACTCCCATATTAGGTTTGACCCTAATTCGACAGATTTTCGTCATCCTATCTCTAGGGTTGCGATCAACTCCGCTTAACTATGCTAGATCTACTCTTAAGCAGGGACTTTTGCTCTACTACCTAAGCACATCAATACTTGAATCAATATCCTGAAATATTAAAACAAGAATTAAGAACACATAATTAAGAACAAATCAAGTATTTATCATACAGTTTAGAAAACAATAACAAGATCCGTCTTAGGTTTCATCCCCCTCAGGTATTTGAGGGGTTTAGTTCATAATTATAAAAGAATACATCTCAGAAGAAAATAAATAACAAAACCTAAGAAAAACCCTAAAACCCCCTGAAGGAAATTGAAGGGAAGGTCTTCCGTCTTGAGTGTGATTCCGGCTTCTAAGATGGATCAACTGGCTTTCTTAGAGTAATTCCCTGAGTTCAGCCCTCTCTGGCTTCGCCTCTGATCAAAGACACTTTTTAGGTTATGCTTAAGGCGTTTATATAGGCTTTAGAATGTCTTTCTTGGCCCACAAGTATCCTATTCTGAATGAAACTCATCTTGGCTATAGTAGGGACACGCCCGTGTGACACGCCCGTGGTCGACTCTTTTGGCTGTGGTCGATTCTGTTTGCCACACACGGCCGTATGATCTGGCTGTGTATGATGTTCTAGGCCGTGTCTCAATTGTTACTCGAAATGCACAGCCGTGGGTGATAGTCCAGGCCGTGTGAGTCTCTAAGGTAAGCCCATTTTGCTCTGTTTTTGACCCGTTTCTCGTTCTTTTTATCCTTCGACGCTCTCCTAAGTATAAAAAATGAAATTAAAGGATTAGAAGCATCAAATTCCACAATTCAAAGGATAAATCCTCCAAAAAGTATGCTAAATGAGGGATTAAAATATGTATATATTATGGTTTATCAAATACCCCCACACTTAAGCATTTGCTTGTCTTCAAGCAAAATTCTCAACTCACAATTAAAATTGAATTTCCTCAAATCATAACCTTCATTAATAATGTTTCATCCTAATTCATAGGTAATTCATACATTGATAATTTAACGAGAAGGTTCCTAAAGATTCAAACAATCAAAGTCATAGATTTTTATAGCATGAAAGCATACGTGTTTCCCCTTACCTAAATAATTACCTTTTATTTCAAAATCAACAAAAGCTGACATCCTCACTAAAGGTTCACTCAAATCACTCAAGGTGTTTAAGGTTCAAGAATAAGCACTCAAGAGTCAAACATGAAAAGTTAACCCCATAGGCTTGCATGAAAATTGTAACACCCCATACCCAAGTCCGAGACTGAGACTGGATACGAGACATTACCATACTTGAACTTAAGTAAATATATACTTACGGGCTGTAAAATTTTGTTTCGAAACAGAAACTTCTCTTTCTTAATCAAAACATACGTTTCATGGGCCTACGAGGCCTTAAACACCTATTCGAAAACTTTCGAAACTCAATCGGGAACTTTTCCTCGAAATAGGGGTCACACGCCCATGTGACTCGGGACACGCCCATGTACCCCTAAGACATGCCCGTGTCTTCCACCCGTGGTCGACACTGACTAATTTCACACGGCCTTGACATGCCCGTGGCTTTGGCCCGTGTGCTAAACTTTGGCATTCTGACTTATCCACACGGTCCATACACACGCCCGTGTACTTTAGCCGTGTGGCAATTTAATTTACAAGTGCAAGGTGCAAACTTCACACGGCTAGGGCACACGCCCATGTACTAACCGTGTGTCACACACGGCCTAAACAAACGGCCGTGTGATTAGCCCGTGGTCTATTCTGAGTTAAAACACTAATGGACAGGGGACACACGGCTTAGACACACGCCCGTGTGTCTATCCGTGTGGGCACCTAGAGGCTATCTTCCAAGCCAATTGCCACCCTGATATCAAGATCAATCCGATACTCAATTCAATAACTCAAGTATTACATCTAACATGAACAAGGATGCATACTTCATTGATAGATAAAAACATACATGCTTAATCATTCATGACCCAACTCTTTGGCCATATACAAAAAGAATACTAAGCTTGATAGCCAACACTTTGGCTAATTCTAAAACGTAACTCAAAATGAAATGCTTCCTATACATGCCATAACTCAAAATGAAATGCTTTCTATACATGCCATACTTAATATAAACAACTTGGCTATACCAAAATAGCGATTAATAGTGTGCTCCGAGCTCCGATGACGATGATCCACGAGATTAGTTTGGCGGGACTACATGGAAAGAAAGAATTAAAGACGTAAGCATTTCGCTTAGTAAGTTTGCATGTAATGCATTTAACAACGTATATAAATATATATACTTAACATACCCATTCATCATAAGCAAAGGCATTGCTAAGTTCACATGCTTGAGCTTACTTACTCTTAATGATTCTTAAACTTATCATGGTACTTACTAGTCTCGTGCTTGTAAGGTAAACAAGGTACCTGTATCACTTAATCATATAGATTAGCATACTTTGTTAAGGTAAGCATAATCTTAACTTCATCATTCATAACATGAATAATACTCTTAGTTCACCATGACTAGCATACTTTGATGATAGCTTTACTTGCTTAACTTTCTTGCTTTCTCATTTATTCTTTATTCTTTTGCCCGATGAATTAATATGAATAACTGAGGATACTGAATCTCATCTCACAAATATCTCGATGCCAAAGCCATACCCTAGATATGGTCTTACATGGGATCTCTCAACTTGGTATCGATGCCATGTCTTGACATGGACTTACACGAAGTCTTCCATTGGGAACTTACCATTGCCATGTCTTGACATGGTCTTACTTGGTATCTTTACTCATGAACGGGTTAATGTCGAGCCTTGGCTCGGACTTACATGAAATCTTCCTTGTTACTCACCAATGCCATGCCTTGGCTTTGACTTACATAGGATCTCTATCTCATGATAGCTTTTCAATGCCAAGACTTATCTTGGACTTACATGACATCTTTACATGGAGACTCACCAATGCCATGCCTTGGCTTGGGCTTGTATGGGTCTTCATCTCATAATAACTCTTCAATGCCAACACTTGTCTTGGTCTTACATGATATAACTTGCTTGATTACCGATGCAATGCATTGGCTTGTTCTTATACGGACTTCCTTGTCTCATGTGTGTAACATCCTTAAATAGGGGCTATTATGTTTGAACTGTTTGCATGTGTATGGCTTGGTTGTGATGTTAATTGGGATGTTTTAGGGTCTAGGTATGAGCCAAGGGTAGGCCCGAACTATAGGAAAAATTTTGTTTTAAGCTTTGGTTAAGGGGAGCTGAAGGAGCTAGGGGTTAAGTATATTCCGTGGTGAAGTTAAGCACAAGAATTGCCTTGGTAAAGTGGCAAGGAGGCGCCACTTAGGGCCTTGAGGAGTGACGCCACATGCGGGGAAGGGGAGCTCGAGTTCGAGCAAATGAGATCCTATTTTCTACTTAGTATTTTGACGCTAAGTCGAGGAAGAGTTGTGCTCACTCAAACTCATCGATAATCTGTTGAAAAAGTCAAATTGATTTGAACGGGTGGCAAAGAGAGAATTTAGGAGTTTGAATATTTCAAACTCGTTTGAACGAGTGGCCGGAGAGGTTTGAGAGTTTGCCAAATTTGAATTTTGTGAGGAGGTGTATTCTTTGGAGGACTTAGGAGGAGTGCCAAAATCCTTAGTGAACATTTTCAGCTAGCAAAGCTCAGTGCACTTTGGTTGAGAAGCAAAACCGAAAACTCATTTGGGCACTTGTCGATTTTCCCTCTAGCACAACAAGTTGAATCCTTTAGAACCATTTGAGATTTCTTTCTTTTTCTCCTTTGAAGCCGAAAGCACCCTAGACTCTTGCCAATTTCTTCCTTAGGCATTGAGCCAAATTTTCACTTGCATTCCTCTCTTATTTCATTTAAAGCCGAAACACTACTCTCCCTAAACCTCATCTCTTTTTGCTCTCCATTCTTATTGGTTGGCCAAACCTTCTTCTTCCTCAAGCCATTCTTTCAATTGTTTCTTTCATCTTCTTTTCACCATCACTCAAACCGAATACCCCTTCCATTCTCTCCTTCCATTTTGGCTGAATCTCATCTGCTTTTTCTTTTCTTAAGCCATAGCCGAATCTCCCTTGATCACTCAACCCCATTGCCGAAATCGCTCTCAACTCTCCCCTTCTTGTTTTAACTTTTGGCCGAATATCAACTAAGCATAGATCTCTCTTGTGTGATTTTCTCTAATCGGGTTTGAAGAGGGTAAGTGTTCTTGGCCGAAACTCTATCATCTTCTTCTTTTCTCTCTGTCAACATGTATAGAACCAAAAGCCAAATTTCAGCATTTGTTTTGGTTCTCACTCATCTGTGAAATCAGTTTCTCCTAGGTTCTTCGGGTTTAGAAGCAATGGATCGTGGTCCTCTACTTTCTCTGCCAATCAGTTTCGTTAGGACTGTGGTAAGGTCTCATGCCGATTCATTCTTTCCCTTATTCTTTTGAAAAGCCGAAGGCTATTGCTTTATGTGGTTGAATGTTGGCCGATTGTAAGGGAAGGCTGAGATCTCGCGTATCTCGAGTTGTGGCTAGTATTCAAAAAGCGTTAAGGTAAGGAGGGTCGCTAGATACGTTAACTTTTTAGGATTTACAAGTGAAGCCGAATGACTTTTGCTAATGATCTTGGTTTGGCCGAATGTAGGTAAAGGGGGTCTAGTGCGTTAGATCGGGATCTTCGGGATTCAGTAGTCGCATTAGTAACCAGGTGTGTAACTTACACACTTCATAATCGTTGTAAACTTGTTAATAACCTAAACTATGTTAAAAGTCGAAACTGTGTAGATTTCGATATGATACCTTTATGGGTATGAGTAAGGATTTCGGGTAAGTCCATTTTGTTGAGATTACGACACATGATTTCTGATGATATTATCTATGTATGTTCGATATATGTCTAATAATTAAGCATGATGGCATGATTTGTATGTGCATTGCATTATTGTGGGTGATATGAGAGGAGGGGGAAGATTGATATCTCGTGACTTTGGGTCACCAGGTGGTTTGGCACCACCAAAGTGGTTTGGTACCACAGCTTGATTTCGTGACTTTAGGTCACCGAGGTTTGGCACCTCATAGTGACTCGTCCCCAGTGGCTTAGCACCACAGCTGGGTTGGCCCCACATTTGATAAAACGGGATTGTCGCGGTGATTTGGTATCACAACGTGGTTGGCCCCACAATTGGATTATTCGTGACTTTGGGTCACCAAAGGTTTGGCACCACATTATTATTGATATCGGTGACTTTGGGTCACCAGTGGTTTGGCACCACCAGTGGTTTGGTACCACACGGGGTAGAAAACGGAGTTATGGATGGCTAGGTTTGGGTGCATGATGTGTTTGCTTGATTATGATTTGTGTAAGCATGTTGCAATAATCAGGAGGGGGATTATGCACTGAGTCTTGGTGACTCACCTTCTCCCTTATCTTTTTAGGTGATTCGTAGATTGCGGATGAGGAGCCGGGTGGACTCGAGGTGACTATGCGATAATTACTTTGGTTTTACATGGACATTTGATTTGGGTATTTTACTTTAAATTCTGGTTTTTATTTGGGTTTGTAAAAAGGCCTTTAAATTATGTTTTGGATTATTTTATCTGCTTTGGATTTGGTTTTAAATATGACTAAGTAATTACTTGATTTGCTTTAATAACCTGATAATCAAAATTTTCAAACTAAGCTACGCAACGAGTTTTCTAAACTCTACCATCGGGTAATACAATTCACATGATTTCAAAGCAACTTAACATTTTTCACTATACATACATCGGTTTCTCCCAAACACAAGTAATCGAAGAGTTTTTATCAAAATAAATCGGTAACCTGTTTCCTTCGAATCGTTTTCACTCTGTGACATGCCAGATTCGGTCGTGGTGTGTTGATTGGGTTTGGGGTGTTATAATTATGGTATCAGAGCCAGGTTTAAAAGCTCGGCTGTGGGCCTGAGGCCCAAAATGTTTTAAGATAAGGTTTCAAAGAGTTTTACTAGAAAATGTATGGTCTGTAATGCATGGCACCGAGTCTCCGGCACCAATCCGCCCAGGTGAGTACCCCTACTGATGTTTTCATATGATTGTGATTTTTGATGATATATGCTATGAACGGCTAGTGATAGTGGACTATCCTAGGGACTGAAACCTATATGACTATGTGACTCGCGAAAATAAAACTCTGTAATAGAAACTGTTCATAAGACTGTGCCTTAATAATAGTGGAATAAAGACTGACGCATAAAACTTTTAAATCAGATAAGTCGAGACGTTAGACATGAGCACTCAAGGTCGGGGTCTTAATACGCATGGACGCGGTCGGGGTAGGATGACTGTGTCTAAACCAGTGGGATATGGTCAGGGGTCAGAGAATGAGATGCCACCACCACCACCACCGGGTGTTGAGTACCGAGATCGCATGGGGATGATACTGATGATCGCAGCGATCTTTGCGAGTTCTTGAGAGGGTGGCTGGAGCAGGTGGAGGCACGAGAGCTCGTAAGTCTGTATCTGAGCGACTCCGAGCCAATAGAGCCGAGGTTTTCCGAGGTGTTTCTGGTGTGGCGCCCAATACGGCTGAGTATTGGTTGGAGGCGACGGAGCGTATCATGGACGACTTGGATCTGACTGTTGAGGAGAAACTGAAAGGGATAGTGTCGCTTCTTCGGGATGAGTCATACTAGTGGTGGCTCATAGTTTGGGATGGTGCTGCAGCGGATGATCTCACGTGGGACTATTTTAAGGCAGCGTACCAGAAGAAGTATATTGGGTCCAGTTACATTGATGCGCAGCGAAAGGCGTTTCTGAGATTGGTTCAGGGGAGTAAGTCCGTAGCGGAGTACGAGGCAGAATTCTTAAGGTTGAGCCGGTATGCTTGAGGTATCGTGGCTACGGAGCACGAGCGATGTGCCAGGTTTGAGGACGGGTTGAGGGATGAGTTAAGATTGCTGATTGCTCCACAGCAGGAGCGAGAGTTTGCCGTGTTAGTAGAAAAGGCTAAGATAGCCGAATGGGTAAAGGAATATGTGAGGCAGAATCAGGACAGGAATAGACATAAGAGAGGTTTTGGATCATCTGGGTTGGTTGGTAATTCTCAGAAAAGGGCTAGGCATAGTGGGCCAAATCAATGCAGGAGGCCTCATTGCGCTATCGCGGGTCGTGGTCCAAAGCGTGTCGGTGTGGGAAATCTTATTGGGGAGAATGTTGGATTGGTGGAAAAGGATGCTTTGAATGTGGCTCGTTGGATCATCGTGTGAGGGATTGTCCATGGAAGTTAGCCAGGATTCAGTCTGAGGGCCAGGGTCGTGCTCAGTCTAGGAATGAGGGACCGCAACTGCAGAGGGGTCGTGGTTCTAGTAGAAGAGGTAATGGTTCTGGTCGGGGCCGCGGAGCACCGGGCAGAGGTGCAGGCAACACCGACACGAGACAGCCTGGATTGATATATGCAGCGAGGCGTCGAGGGGAAGGCGACGCACCGGACGTCATAACCGGTACGTTCTTAATCTTTGGATTACCATATACTGCTTTGATAGATGTAGGTTCGACGCATTCGTATGTTGCTAGTAGCATAGTGGAAACCATGAAACTAGACTTTGAGACTACTTCTAGGTAGATGACAGTAATTAGCCCTCTAGGTCACTCTATAGAAGTAAATAAGCTGTATAGGGATGTACCCCTAGAACTCCAAGGGGTAGTGTTTGTGGCTGATCTGATGGAACTGCCGTTTGGGGAGTTCGATCTGATTCTTGGGATGGACTGGCTGGTGAAGTACCAAGCAAGTTTGGACTGCGCGGCTAAGCGCATGGTTTTGAAAACGGTTGAGGGTGAAGAGGTGGTGATGATAGGTAATAGAAGAGATTATCTATCCAATGTGGTGTCTGCTTTGAAAGCTGAGAAAATGGTCAGAAAGGGTTGTGAGGCGTTTATGGTTTATGTGTGTGCCTTGGAGGCCAAGGAGTCAGCTGTAGAGAATGTCTGAACGGTGAAGGAATTTGTTGACGTATTTCCAGAAGAACTTCCGGTGCGCTTTTGGATCGGGAAGTTGAATTTGGTATAGATCACATTGCCGAATCGCGCCGGTGTCTATCGCCCGTATAGGATGGCGCCAAGGAATTGGTAGAGCCAAGGCTCGATTCGAGATTTGTTGGATCGGGGTTTTATCCGGCCAAGTGTTTCGCCTTGGGAAGCGCCAGTGCTCTTTGTTAAGAAGAAGGATGGTACAATGCGGATGTGTATAGACTACCGCCAATTGAATAAGCTAACGATCAAAAACAAGTATCAGTTGCCTAGGATAGATGACTTGTTTGATCAGCTTAAAGGTGCATCAGTTTTCTCAAAGATCGATCTAAGGTCAGGGTATCATCAGCTAAAGGTGAAAGAGGATGATATTCGCAAGACGGCGTTTCGCACTCGGTATGGGCACTACGAGTTTCTGGTAATGCCGTTTGGGTTGACTAACGCGCCGGCAGCATTCATGGACATGATGAATCGGGTGTTCCAGCAGTTTTTGGACCAGTTTGTCGTGGTGTTTATAGACGACATTTTGGTGTACTCAAGGTCTGAGGAGGATCATGATGCACATTTGCGGATAGTTTTGCAGATTTTGAGGGAGAAGCAGTTATTTGCCAAGGTTAGTAAGTGCGAATTCTGGCTTAGGGAGGTGACTTTCTTGGGTCACGTGGTGGCAGCTGAGGGGATTAGAGTGGATCCTCGCAAGATTGAGGCAGTATTGGACTGGAAACCGCCTAAGTTAGTGGAAGAAGTTCGGAGTTTTCTAGGTCCGCGGGATATTATCAAGATTTGTAGAGGATTTTCTCGATCGCAAAGACCGCTGACCAAGTTGTTTGAGGAAAGGAGTTCCATTTGTCCAGTCCGAGAAGCAACAGAAAGTTTTGACAAGTTGAAGAAGATTCTCGATTGAACTCCCCGGTTTGATTTAGCCTAGAGGTGAGAAAGGAATTCACGGTCATCGTGATGCATCACATAATCGGCTTGGGATGTGTGCTGATGCGGAAGGAAGGTAGTGGCATATGCATCTCGGCAAACCGAGACCGCATGAGGTTAACTATCCGACGCATGACTTGGAATTAGCCGCAGTGGTTTTCCACTCGAAAATATGGAGGCACTATTTGTACGGAGAGAAGTCGATAGTCTACACGGATCACAAGAGTCCGAAGTACCTTTTGACTCAGAAGGATTTGAACTTGAGACAGCGCAGATGGATTGAGCTATTGAAGGACTACGACTATTCAATTGAGTATCATCCAGGCAAGGCTAACGTGGTGGCAGACGCGTTGAGCCGTAAGGTAGTGTTGGATCTGAGAGTGATGTTTGCCCATCTTAGCTTGTATGACGACGGGAGTCTATTGGCAGAATTGCAGGTTAAGCCGACTTGGGTAGAGCAGATTAAGGAGAAACAGTTAGTGGATGCGGGTTTGAATGCTCGGAGGTTGCAAGTTCGTAATGGTGGGTTGGAAGGTTACTGACTTATCCAAAGGATCTGAGTCTCGTGTGTTTTCAAGGGAAAGCTTGTATGTCGAAGAACGCCGAGTTAAGGCGGAGAGGATTCTTCAGACGCACATAGCAGTCCATACGCTATGCATCCTGGAAGTAGCAAGATGTATCGGGATTTGCGAGAGCAGTTTTGGTGGCAAGGTCTAAAACGGGAAGTAACCGAGTTTGTGGGTAAATGTCTGACGTGTTAGCAAGTCAAGGCTGAACATCGCTTGCCGTCGGGTTTACTTCACCGGTGAAGATTCCACGATGGAAGTGGGAAAGGATTACCATGGACTTTGTCGATGGGCTACCCCTTACGCCTAGTAAGAAGGACTCGATCGGGTAATTGTGGACCGCTTGACGAAATCACTCATTTCATACCTGGTAAGGGTTGATTACTCGCTTGAGAGGTTAGCTAAGTCGTATGTGTGCGAGAGATAGTGAGGTTGCACGGTGTGCGGTTGTCGATTATCTCGGATAGGGATCCCGATTCACGCAAGAGGTTCGAAAGCGTTGCATCAGCGTTGGGTGCGCGGTTGGATTTTAGTACGGCATTTCATCCGCAGCATGCACTGACAATCGGAAAGGGTTATACAGATTTTGGAAGATATGTTGAGAGGCTGTGTTTTGGATTTCAGAGGCAGCTGGGAAGAATTTCTACCGTTAGCTGAATTTGCGTACAATAATAGTTACCAGGCAAGCATTAAGATGGCACCATATGAGGCGTTGTATGGTAGGAAGTGTCGTACACCTACATGCTGGACAGAGTTAGGTGAGCGTCAGATGTTGGGTCCGGAGTTGGTTACGGAAACTGAGGATAAGGTCAAATTGATTCAGGCTCGTCTAAAGGAAGCTTCGGACCGGCAGAAGTCCTACACCGATCTTAAGCGGAGAGATATAGAGTTTGCCGTGGGAGACAAGGTCTTTTTGAAGGTCTCGCCGTGGAAGAAAGTGCTGAGATTTGGAAGGAAAGGCAAGCTAAGTCCAAGGTTTATTGGCCCGTATAAGGTGTTGAGACGAGTGGGACCAGTAGCTTATCAGCTCGAGTTGCCAGCAGAGCTGAGTCAGATACATGATGTGTTCCACGTCTCCATGCTTAGACACTACCGTTCGAGATCCATCGCATGTTGTATCGGTGGGGAGATAGAGGTGAGCCCGCATTTGACTATGGAAGAGGAACCGGTCACGATTCTAGACCGGGATGTGAAAGTTTTGCGCAAGAAGTCAGTTCCATTAGTGAAGGTGTTGTCGCGAAACCATGGCCTGGAAGAAGCTACGTGGGAACCAGAGGATGTGATGAGACAGCAATACCCTCAACTCTTTTGACCGTGTAATTTGAGGCCCGAAATTATTTTTAAGAAAGCGAAATCAGAACATCCTTAAATAGGGGCTATTGTGTTTGAACTGTTTGCATGTGTATGGCTTGGTTGTGATGTTAATTGGGATGTTTTAGGGTCTAGGTATGAGCCAAGGGTAGGCCCGAACTATAGGAAAAATTTTGTTTGAAGCTTTGGTTAAGGGGAGCTGAAGGAGCTAGGGGTTAAGTATATTCCGTGGTGAAGTTAAGCACAAGAATTGCCTTGGTAAAGTGGCAAGGAGGCGCCACTTAGGGCCTTGAGGAGTGACGCCACATGCAGGGAAGGGGGAGCTCAGGTTCGAGCAACGGAGATCCCATTTTCTGCTTAGTATTTTGACGCCAAGCTGAGGAAGAGTTGTGCTCAGCTCAAACTCTGTCAGATAACTGTTGAACAAGTCAAATTGATTTGAACGGGTGGCAAAGAGAGAACTTAGGAGTTTGAATATTTCAAACTCGTTTGAACGAGTGGCCAGGAGAGGTTTGAGAGTTTGTCGAAATTTGAATTGTGTGAGGAGGTGTATTCAGCTGGAAGACTTAGGAGGAGTGCCGAAAATCCTTAGTGAACATTTTTGGCTAGCAAAGCTCTGGTGCACTCGGTTGAGAAGCAAAACCGAAACCTCATTTGGGCACTTGTCGATTTTCCCTCTAGCACAACAAGCCGAATCCTTTAGAACCATTTGAGATTTCTTTCTTTCTCTCCTTTGAAGCCGAAAGCACCCTAGACTCTTGCCGATTTCTTCCTTAGGCATTGAGCCGAATTTTCACTTGTATTCCTCTCTTATTTCATTTGAAGCCGAAACACTACTCTCCCTAAACCTCATCTCTTTTTGCTCTCCATTCTTATTGGTTGGCCAAACCTTCTTCTTCCTCAAGCCATTCTTTCAATTTTTTCTTTCATCTTCTTTTCACCATCAGTCAAACCGAATACCCCTTCCATTCTCTCCTTCCATTTTGGCCGAATCTCATCTGCTTTTTCTTTTCTTAAGCCATAGCCGAATCTCCCTTGATCACTCAACCCCATTGCCGAAATCGCTCTCAACTCTCCCCTTCTTGTTTTAACTTTTGGCCGAATATCAACTAAGCATAGATCTCTCTTGTGTGATTTTCTCTAATCGGGTTTGAAGAGGGTAAGTGTTCTTGGCCGAAACTCTATCATCTTCTTCTTTTCTCTCTGTCGACATGTATAGAACCAAAAGCCGAATTTCGGCATTTGTTTTGGTTCTCACTCATCTGTGAAATCGGTTTCTCCTAGGTTCTTCGGGTTTAGAAGCAGTGGATCATGGTCCTCTACTTTCTCTGCCAATCGGTTTCGTTAGGACTGTGGTAAGGTCTCATGTCGATTAATTCTTTCCCTTATTCTTTTGAAAAGTCGAAGGCTTGCTTTATGTGGTTGAATGTTGGCCGATTGTAGGGGAAGGCTGAGATCTCGCATATCTCGGGTTGTGGCTAGTATTCGAAAAGCGTTAAGGTAAGGAGGGTCGCTAGATGCGTTAACTTTTCGGGATTTACAAGTGAAGCCGAATGACTTTTGCTAATGATCTTGGTTTGGCCGAATGTAGGTAAAGGGGGTCTAGTGCATTAGATCGGGATCTTCGGGATTCAGTAGTCGCGTTAGTAACCAGGTGTGTAACTTACACACTTCATAATCGTTGTAAACTTGTTAATAACCTAAACTATGTTAAAAGCCGAAATTGTGTAGATTTCGATATGATACCTTTATGGGTATGAGCAAGGATTTCGGGTAAGTCCGTTTTTTTGAGATTACGGCACATGATTTCTGATGATATTATCTATGTATGTTCGATATATGTCTAATGATTAAGCATGATGGCATGATTTGTATGTGCATTGCATTATTGTGGGTGATATGAGAAGAGGGGGAAGATTGATATCTGTGACTTTGGGTCACCAGTGGTTTGGCACCACCAAAGGTTTGGTACCACGATTGATTTCGTGACTTTGGGTAACCAGAGGTTTGGCACCTCATAGCGACTCGTCCCAAAGGCTTAGCACCACAAAGGTTGGCCCCACATTTGATAAATTGGGATTGTCGCCAAATGATTTGGTATCACAACGTGGGTTGGCCCCACAATTGGATTATTCGTGACTTTGGGTCACCAAAGTGGTTTGGCACCACATTATTATTGATATCGGTGACTTTGGGTCACCGGTGGTTTAGCACCACCGGTGGTTTGGTACCACACGGGTAGAAAACGAAGTTGTGGATGGCTAGGTTTGGGTGCATGATGTGTTTGCTTGATTATGATTTGTGTAAGCATGTTGCAATAATCGGGAGGGGGATTATGCACCGAGTCTTGGTGACTCACCTTCTCCCTTATCTTTTCAGTGATTCGTAGATCCCTGATGAGGAGCCGGTGGACTCGAGGTGACTATGCGATAATTGCTTCGGTTTTACATGGACATTTGATTTGGGTATTTTACTTTAAATTCTGGTTTTATTTGGAGTGCAGAAAAAGGCCTTTAAATTATGTTTTGGATTATTTTATCTGCTTTGGATTTGGTTTTAAATATGACTAAGTAATTACTTGATTTGCTTTAATAACCTGATAATCAAAGTTTTCAAACTAAGCTACGCAACGAGTTTTCTAAACTCTACCATCGGGTAATACAATTCACATGATTTCAAAGCAACTTAACATTTTTCACTATACATACATCGGTTTCTCCCAAACACAAGCAATCGAAGAGTTTTCATCGAAAATAAACTGGTAACCTGTTTCCTTCGAATCGTTTTCACTCTGGGACATGCCAGATTCGGTCGTGGTGTGTTGACCGGGTTTGGGGTGTTACAATGTGATAGATCGAGTATCTTAAGTAATTCAACTTCAATTGGGACTTTCTCATACTTAATCTCATTGATTTCTTTGTTTAGCATAGCATCAAAAATCTCATGGAATTAAGATATATTCTACATCATACTAAGCAATTCAATGATATTAATCATAAAGCTTAGAAATCATACAAACTTACCTCAATGTACAAAATGTATGTAGAAATGCAATTTAGTCCTTGACTTTGTTCTTGCCTCGGTTTCGATTCGGGCTTCATTTTTCTTGATCCATAATAATAATTTAGCTCATTTAATACACACATTGACTGAATTGACTCTTAACTCATACTTCGGCAAAATTACCATTTTACCCCTAAACTTCCTCATAATTACACTTTTGCCCCAAGGCTCGTAAAGTGATTTTTATTCAACTTTCGTGAACTTCATGCTTATCTGATTCATTCTCTTAACTATAGCAACAATCAATTCTCACTATTTCTATCATGTATGACAAATTTCACAACTTTTACAAACTAGTCCTTACTAGCATTTTTCATGAAATTCATTTAGGAAAAGATGTTTATCTAACATCAAACTCTCATAATCTTTCATAAAAAATCATTTTACAAGAATGTCATACATGGGTAGATTTATGAACATGAATTCTAGCTCAACTTCTAGCTACAAATAGCTAATTCATAGTACGAGGACTCCAAAAATACGAAGAATATTAAAAACGGGGCTAGGATGCACTTACTAGCAAGCTTCAAAAAAATTGAAGAACCCTAGCTATGGATTCTCTCAAATTTTTGACACAAGGGGAAGAAGATGAATAAGATTTTTCTCATCTTTTTCCCCTTTTAATCATTTAATTGATAAATGACCAAAATGCCCTTCTCACTAAACTTTCAAAATTTCTAACTCATGTCCATTTTTGTCCAAAAATTATAATTTGGGCAAATTGCTGTTTAATGACTTCTAATTAATATTCCAAAGCTATTTCATACTAAAAGCTTCTAGAATCTCAAATTTTGCAACTTTTGCAATTTAGTCCTAATGGACCATTCAATGACAATTTCATAAAATTTCTATATGAAACTTTCATACTATCATGCAAACATATCTTAAACCTCAAAACTCATTTTACTACTTCAGATTTGTGGTCTCGCACCACTGTTCCGACTAGGCCCTAAATCGGGATGTTACAATTCTCCCCCTCTTAAGAATTTTCTTCCTCGAAAATCTTACCAGCAAATATGTTTGGGTACTGGTTTCTCATGCTCTCTTCTGGTTCCCACATAGCTTCCTCTATCCCATGTCTTTGCCACAACACTTTCACTAGGGCAATACTTTTATTTCTTAGCTGTTTGACTTCCCGAGCTAAAATCTTAACTGGTTCTTCACCATAAGTCATGTCGGGATGAATCTCTATCTCTCACGGGGCAATTATATGTGAAGGGTCTGATCGGTAGCGTCGCAACATGGACATGTGAAACACATCATGTATCTTTTCTAACTCTGATGGCAAAGCCAATCGATAAGCTACCGACCCAACTCTCTCAGTAATCTCGTATGGTCCGATAAAACGTGGACTCAACTTGCCTTTACGGCCAAATCTGAGAACCTTTCTCCATGGTGACACTTTCAAGAAAACTTTATCCCCGACCTGATACTCTATCTCTTTTTTTTTAAATCCGAGTAGGATTTTTGTCTGTCAGAAGCAGCCTTTAAATTTTCTCGAATTACTTTCACCTTCTGTTCAATTTCTCTAACCAAATCCACCCCGTGAATCTAGTTTTCCTTGAGTTCAGTCCAATATAAAGGCGTTCAACACTTACGCCCATATAAAGCCTCATAAGGCGCGATCTTCAAGCTCGACTGAAAACTATTATTGTAGGCAAATTCTACTAATGGGAGAAACTTTTCCCAACTGCCTTGGAATTCAAGAATACAACACCGGAGCATATCTTCGAGTACTTGTATTAACCTCTCTGACTGACCATCAGTTTGAGGATGAAAAGCTGTACTAAAACTCAATTTTGTACCCAAGGCCTCTTGTAACTTCTTCCAAAATCTGGAGGTGAATCTCGAATCTCTATCCGATATGATTGACAAAGGAACTCCACGTAGCCTTACTATTTCTGAAACATAAAAGTTTGCCAACTTGTCGAGTGAGTAATCCACTCGTATAGGTATGAAATGGGCCGATTTCGTAAGTCTCTCAACCACAACCCATACAATATCTTTCTTGCTTGGTGACAACGGTAAACCCGTTACAAAATCCATGGTGATACAGTCCCATTTCCACTCAGGAACTGAAATGGATTGAAGCAAACCCGAAGGTACTTGGTGTTCAGCCTTTACTTGCTGACAAATCATGCATCTGGAAACAAACTCTGAAATATCTTTCTTCATTCTTGGCCACCAATACTGTTGCTTCAAGTCATTATACATCTTGGTACTACCCGGATGTACAGATAAACATCCGTTATGTGCCTCATACCCTTTTCTTATGTATTTTTGTGCCGTTATATGAGAAATCATTACCGGCGACCTACATTGTTCATATGATTCTACATGGAGAGTGTCCCCATTCTCATATCTCATCTCAATATATTTCTTCCCACAATTTACTATTACATCATGAGTGGTCAACCAGTCCATACCAAGAATGATGTCAAACTCATCAAATGGTAACAACATAAGGTTTGCTTTAAAATAATGACCTCTAATCATCAATGGGCAATCATTACATAATTTATCGACCAGCACACTTTGGCCTAATGGATTAGACACTTTAATCACAAATTCTGTAGACTCTATAGGCATACTCATACTGGATACTAGTTTCATGCAAATGTAAGAGTGTGTGGATCCGGGATCTATTAAAGCAATAACTTTAATATCATGAAGAGAAAAGGTACCTGTAATAGCATCAGGAGAAGATGCCTCTTCACGAGCGCGAATGGCATACGTCCTTGCAGGTGGCCTACCCTCGGGTCTTGCAACCTGCTCTTTAGGGTTACCTCTACCACTTGCTCCACTACCCGGGTTCTTCTGCGGTCTTCCTCTGACCATACTCCCAGATCTCGGGTTCTGTGCTCTCTCTTCCTTCATCATCTTAGGACAATCTTTTATAAAGTGATCCTGAGATCCACATCTAAAACAAGCATTTCCATGCGCTCGACACTCACCAAGATGACGTCTACCGCACTGTGGGCATTCTGGTCTATCAGATCGAATGTTCCCCACACTAGCGATCAAGTAGTCCAGGCCTTATTTCCCAGTCTGCACCCTTGTTTCTACTTGAAAATCCTGTGGATGAAGCCGATCGGGTGGAGAAATCTCTTGACTTCTTAGAAGAGGGTTGGAATGACTTATTCCACTATCTCTTTCTCGAGTCACTAGACTCCATTTCAGATTTTCTATTCTCTTTTATTAGCTCTTCTGGCTTTACAAGCCCGCTCCACTAACACAACAAATTCTTTTAATTCTAGGACAGCAACAAAAAACTTAATGTCCTCATTTAGTCCATCTTCGAATCTCTTGCTCATGATGGCCTCGGTGGATACACACTCTCGAGCATATTTACTGAGTCGTACAAACTCACGCTCATAATCAGTTACGGACATCTTACCTTGCTTGATTCTAGAAATTCCTTTCTCTCTCGATCGACAAATCTTTGACTGATATAATTCTTTCTCGAAATTTCTTTGAAAGAACTCCCACGTGATCTTTCTCGTGGTACCACTCGACACTAAGGTGTTCCACCATTGGTGCTGCAATCTCTTAAAAGAGAGACTACACACTTCATGCATTCCTCGGGCGTGCATGACAATTCATTGAATACCACGATGGTATTCTCTAACTGTAACTCACCTTTTCGGATCATCATCCTTTTTAGCCTAAAATTCTTCCGCGCCCCATGTTTCCGATCCTATCAACCGAGGCTTCTCTCCTCTTACCACCTCTACTACTTGAGGGGCTACTGGGATAGGTTGAAGAATAGGTGGGGTGGAGGGTTTTGAGCATTCGTGTTCTTACGAACGAACTCCGTATACCACGTGTTCATCATTTGGAGGAAGGCTTCTCTAGCCTCTTCTCCTCCTCTCTGACTCACCGTAGTGGGTCTATTCTTATTCTCGTTAGGCACCGTCCCTTCAGCGGCCGCGCTACTTTTCTACGTCATCCGCTATAGCTCTTTCGGGATCCATTTACTATATGTATAAACATAATTTAAGTCGTCAGGAGTCGTCACACTATCATTATAAAAACATTGTTACGTATGGCATGTATAGCTAGACTGCGTGCTCGTGCTACGTTAGTCCTAGAAATGACTAAATCGTAGCTCGATACCACTAAATGTAACACCCCATACCCAAGTCCGAGACTGAGACTGGATACGAGACATTACCATACTTGAACTTAAGTAAATATATACTTACGGGCTGTAAAATTTTGTTTCGAAATAGAAACTTCTCTTTCTTAATCAAAACATACGTTTCATGGGCCTACGAGGCCTTAAACACCTATCCAGAAACTTTCAGAACTCAATCGGGAACTTTTCCTCGAAACAAGGGTCACACGCCCATGTGACTTGGGACACGCCCGTGTACCCCTAAGACATGCCCGTTTCTTCCACCCGTGGTCGACACTAACTAATTTCACACGGCCTTGACACGCCCGTGGCTTTGGCCCGTGTGCTAAACTTTGGCATTCTGACTTATCCACACGGTCCATACACACGCCCGTGTACTTCAGCCATGTGGCAATTCAATTTACAAGTGCAAGGTGCAAACTTCACACGGCCAGGTCACACGCCCATGTGCTAACCGTGTGTCACACACGCCCTAAACATACAGCCGTGTGATTAGCCCGTGGTCTATTCTGACTTAAAACACTAATGTGTGGGACACATGCCTTAGACACACGCCGCGTGTGTCTATCCGTGTGGGCACCTAGAGGCTATCTTCCAAGCCAATTGCCACCCTGATATCAAGATCAATCCAATACTCAATTCAATAACTGAAGTATTACATCTAACATGAACAAGGATGCATACTTCATTGATAGATAAAAACATACATACTTAATCATTCATGACCTAACTCTTTGGCCATATACAAAAAGAATACTAAGCTTGATAGCCAACACTTTGGTTAATTCTAAAACGTAACTCAAAAGGAAATGCTTCCTATACATGCCATACTTAATATAAACAACTTGGCTATACCAAAATAGCAATTGATAGTGTGCTTCGAGCTCCGATGATGATGATCCTCGAGATTAGCTTGGCGGGACTACATGGAAAGAAAGAATTAAAGACGTAAGCATTTCGCTTAGTAAGTTTGCATGTAATGAATATAACAACGTATATAAATATATATACTTAACATACTCATTCATCATAAGCAAAGGCATTGCTAAGTTCACACGCTTGAGCTTACTTACTCTTAATGATTCTTACACTTATCATGGTACTTACTAGTCTCGTGCTTGTAAGGTAAACAAGGTACCTGTATCACTTAATCATATAGATTAGCATACTTTGTTAAGGTAAGCATAATCTTAACTTCATCATTCATAACATGAATAATACTCTTAGTTCACTATGACTAGCATACTTTGATGATAGCTTTACTTGCTTAACTTTCTTGCTTTCTCATTTATTCTTTACTCTTTTGCCCGATAAATTACTATGAATAACCAAGGATACTGAATCTCATCTCACAAATATCTCGATGCCAAAGCCATACCCTAGATATGGTCTTACATGGGATCTCTCAACTTGGTATCGATGCCATGTCTTGACATGGACTTACACGAAGTCTTCCTTGTGTGTTCCATTGGGAACTTACCATTGCCATGTCTTGACATGGTCTTACTTGGTATCTTTACTCATGAGCGGGTTAATGCCGAACCTTGGCTTGGACTTACATGAAATCTTCCTTGTTACTCACCAATGCCATGCCTTGGCTTGGACTTACATGGGATCTCTATCTCATGATAGCTTTTCAATGCCAAGACTTGTCTTGGACTTACATGACATCTTTACAAGGAGACTCACCAATGCCATGCCTTGGCTTGGGCTTGTATGGGTCTTCATCTCATAATAACTCTTCAATGCCAATACTTGTCTTGGTCTTCCATGATATAACTTGCTTGATTGCCGATGCCATGCCTTGGCTTGGTCTTATACGGACTTCCTTGTCTCATGTGATAGATCGAGTATCCTAAGTAATTCAACTTCAATCGGCACTTTCTCATACTTAATCTCATTGATTTCTTTGTTTAGCATAGCATCAAAAATCTCATGGAATTAAGATATATTCTACATCATACTAAGCAATTCAATGATATTAATCATAAAGCTTAGAAATCATACAAACTTACCTCAATGTACAAAATGTATGTAGAAATGCAATTTAGTCCTCGACTTTGTACTTGCCTCAGTTTCGATCCGGGCTTTGTTTTTCTTGATCCATAATAATAATTTAGCTCATTTAATACACACATTGACTAAATTGACTCTTAACTCATACTTCAGCAAAATTACCATTTTGCCCCTAAACTTCCTCATAATTACACTTTTGCCCCAAGGCTCGTAAAGTGATTTTTATTCAACTTTCGTGAACTTCATGCTTAGCTGATTCATTCTCTTAACTATAGAAACAATCAATTCTCACTATTTCTATCATGTATGACAAATTTCACAACTTTTACAAACTAGTCCTTACTAGCATTTTTCATGAAATTCATTTAGGAAAAGATGTTTATCTAACATCAAACTCTCATAATATTTCATAAAACATCATTTTACAAGCATGTCATACTTGGGTAGATTTATGAACATGAATTCTAGCTCAACTTATAGCTACAAATAGCTAATTCATAATACGAGGACTCCAAAAATACGAAGAATATTAAAAACGGGGCTAGGATGCACTTACTAGCAAGCTTCAAAAAAATTGAAGAACCCTAGCTATGGAGTCTCTCAAATTTTCGGCACAAGGGGAAGAATATGAATAAGATTTTTGTCATCTTTTTCCCTTTTTAATCATTTAATTGATAAATGATCAAAATGCCCTTCTCACTAAACTTTCAAAATTTCTAACTCATGTCCATTTTTGTCCAAAAATTATAATTTGGGAAAATTGCTGTTTAAGGACTTCTGATTGATATTCCAAAGCTATTTCATACTAAAAGCTTCTAGAATCTCAAATTTTGCAACTTTTACAATTTAGTCCTAATGGACCATTCAATGACAATTTCATAAAATTTTTACATGAAACTTTCATACTATCATGCAAACATATCTTAACCCTCAAAACTCATTTTATTACTTCAAATTTGTGGTCTCGCACCACTGTTCTGACTAGGCCCTAAATCGGGATGTTACAAAAATCAAATCTCCACCACTATAAAATGAGATGATACACAAATCAAAAGGTCTTTAAAAAGGGTTGTAACGGGGCTTGGGTTAAAGGTGTGGATATAGGCTGAATTAGAGGGTTAGTATCGAGATTGAATTGACAAATTACTTAACTAGAAAGATAAACTAAAACTCGAATAATTACATCAATTGAAAACTTAATACTAATAACATGAGCTTCTTCTCAAAATATAAAATTAACTGCTTAAGCTCCAATAACAAAGAAGTAATAATGAATAGATTCCTAAATTTTTTTAAGAACAAATCAAGTACAATAATAATAAGATAGAATTTAACAATTTGAAGAAAATAGTTAAGTAACCGATCAAATCAAATCTCGATATAAGGGTAGTCAAGAGAAATGGTGATAACAAATACAAAGTGGGTTTTGGGTTAATATTAATGGGTGAGTCAAGAAATGGTTTGTTAGTCTCAAAGGGGTTTACTAGGGGTTAATTATGAAGGTAGGCTTTTTATGGAGTATGTGGGTTAAAACCTAGGTGCCTTTATCATCTCAGTATATCAAATCATAGGTGTGGTCTCGACATGTATAAACGAAGTAAGTTCTAGAATAACAAATCAATGTTGACACACTCATAATCAACAATAAAGTGAGCAAGAAAAATATATGCTCTAAAAGGCTCAAAATCTCACAAAAATTATAAGCTTTTGATGTCAACCTTGTAAATTTCAAACTTCAAGGTAATCATTAGATTCAGGTAGACAACCTAACAAAATTTTAATTCTGAAAATAAACTCATCATGCTTGATTCTCTAGTCTCCTAAAGTTTAAATCATCACTGCATAATTAACTATGACTTAATCCAAAACATATCAATGAAAACCATAAATCAAAAGGAATTTCATTCTAACAGTAATATGAGAACATTTACTTAAGAACAAGATGTAATTCAGGATTTGAGAATAATGCAAAAAGTTAGGCACTTTTCTAAATAAGCTTCACCCCCCCAGACTTAAGATGTATATTGTCCTCAATGTACAATTAAAGATAATAACCATGTAGTAATAGATCATAAGAGAGGGAGAGAGGTGAAACTTCCTGGATTTCGGATGGATATCTTGAGTTGGAGGTGTGGAAACTTGATTCGGAGGTGAAAGATAAGTTGGAGGAGGCGTCTCTGGTGGTGGTATGGTGGCCGCCAACAATCACTACACTAGATGAAGAAATTGGATAACTTGTGAAGAAATAGCCAGGAAATAATAAGAATAATTCAAAATATACTAAATATGTATTTAAGGACAAGGAAGATAAAGATAAGGAAAATAAAGGAGAAGAGAAAAGAAAAAGAAAAACTAAATGGACTCAAATGTCCTTGGCTTGTCGAGTTGATGAAGCGGTCGGCATGAACTTATGTAAATCGGTCTCGCATAGGGAGACTGTGCTCGGGTCCTTTCGCTTCTTCGACGTGGAGATGGTGGTAAGGATAGAAAAAGAGTGAAGGGAGAAAGATAATACGATTGGAGAGGGGGTGTGGTGGCTGGGGTGGCCAAAGAAAGAGTGAGGGAGGGAGTGAACAAAAGAAAGGGGTTTAAATAGAAATTGTGACACCTGGTTGATTCCCACGCCCGTGTGTTGTGGGCGTGTTAAGTCACACGGCCATATCGCACGACCGTGTGGTGGCTCGTTCGTTTCTCCCACGCCTGTGTAGAGGTTTCCACACCCGTGTATCATTCTCAGTGTCGGCCACAGGCTCAAAGCACGGGCGTGTCTCATACCCGTGTGACTTTCTCAGTGTCGGCCACGGTCGTATCGCAAGGCCGTGGCAATTTATAGTCGTCCGTGATCTGGGGATTTTTCGTCCTTGGGTCGTACGATCTCTGCCATGCCAGTGTGCAAATCCGCGACGTCCACACAGCCACAGCCACGCCCGTGTGTAAGGCTGTGTGGTGGTGAAACATAAACTTTAAAGTAAAAACAAACCAAT
Organism: Gossypium sturtianum; assembly: GCA_025698515.1. Classification (NCBI taxonomy): domain Eukaryota; kingdom Viridiplantae; phylum Streptophyta; class Magnoliopsida; order Malvales; family Malvaceae; genus Gossypium; species Gossypium sturtianum. The sequence continues at coordinate 102,997,947 of CM046944.1, forward strand.
TAGTATGGTTAGAGCTCGGGTTGCCTCCAGAGAAGCGCTTGTTTAAAGTCCTAAGCTAGACTTACCTTTCATTCGCACGATCATGGTGGTTTGAAGAGTTGAAGCTCCTCATTCTTGCTATCAATTTGGTTATCAATATATAGTTTAAGTCGAGTGGTGTTTACCTTAAAAGTGCCGAATTCAGAGTGAGTTACCTCGACCGTTCCGTATGGGAAGACATTGGGTACCTTAAAAGGGATTTCTTTGTTCGTTTTAAGGTCTGAAGTGGCGATTCGAGGGTCTTTCTCATCCAACAATACCTGATCTCCTATTTTGAAATTATTTGTTGTTCCTATAAGCTCGACCGGGGGTTCCCTCAGTTTTGCTTCGTGTGTTCCTAGTTTCTCCTTGAAATGTGTCTTTCACTTGTCTAGTTCCTCGACCTGAAGCCTTCGTTCCTCATGAATTACTTCTTTATTGGCACGGGGTCTAGGATCAGGTTCAGTTATGTGTTTTCGTGGTGTTTCCTGTAAAGACGGTTGAACCAATTTGTTATCAATTGAATTTATGTTTTCACCTTTATCGCTCGATGTCCTAGCCGAGTCGAGAGCTTGAAGAGTGATCGTCTCGTCACCTACACGAAGTATAAGTTCTCCTGTACCAACATCAATTTTAGTTCTGGCAGTTGCTAAAAAGGGTCTTCCTAGGATTAAGGGAATATTATTGTCCTCATCCATGTCTAAAACGACAAAGTCTACTGGAAATATGAATTTATCTACCTTTACTAGTACATCCTCAATTATATCCCTAGGGACTCTAATGGTTTTATCAGCTAATTGAATGCTCATCCTAGTTTGTTTGGATTTCCCTAGACCTAGCTGTTTAAACATTTTATAAGGCATAACATTTATGCTTGCCCCTAAATCAGCTAAGGCATTATTAATGGATAAACTACCAATTAAACATGGAATTGTAAAACTCCCTGGATCGTTTAATTTTTGTGGTAGTTTATTTTGTAAAATTGCTGAGCACACTGCGTTTAGCTCCACATGCAACGCCTCGTCTAACCTCTGTTTGTATGTCAGAAGCTCTTTTAAAAATTTCCTTGAATCTGGCATCTGCGAGAGAGCTTCAAGAAACGGTAAGTTAATATGTAATTTCTTTAAAAGTTTAAGAAATTTACCAAATTGTTCCTTTGTGTGGTCTTTCTTCATCGCATTGGGATATGGAACTCGAGGTGTATATTCTTTAATGACAGGTTTCTGTGTATCGTGGCTCACCTCAACCTTACCTGTATTTACAATGGGTTCTTGCCTTGGTTCAGATTCGGATTCTACTAACCCTTCACTATCGTGATCAGTAATGGCATGAATTTGCTCTTTTGGGTTAGTCTCAGTGTTGCTTGGCAAGCAACCTTGCGGTCGTTCTGAGATTAGCTTAGCTAGCTGACCTAACTGGTTCTCGATCCCTTGAATTGATGCCTGCTGATTTTTTAGCATTGTCACGTTGTTTTGAAAATGAGTTTTTGACACCGCGATAAATTTTGTTAGCATCTTCTCAAGATTCAACTTTTTATCTTATGGATAAGGTTGTTGTTGAAAGCCTGGAGGGGGTTGTTGTCTTTGATTTCCTTGACCTCCCCATGAGAAATTTGGATGGTTCCTCCACCCTGGATTATAAGTGTTACTATAAGGGTTATTGTGAGGTCTAGAATTGTTACCCATATAGTTCATCTGTTCGTTTTCTATGCCAGGGTTGTAGGGTGGGTATTCTGTATTGTTTGACTCTCCTCCATTTGCATCGCACTGCATCACTGGATGTACCTGCGAGGAGCCACACAAACCATCAATTTTCTTACTTAAGAGTTCTACCTGATTTGATAGCATGGTTACTGCGTCGAGGTTGAAAACACTAGTAGCTTTTGTCAGTTTTGTCCTCATAACTTGCCACTGATAGTTATTCAGTGACATCTCTTCAATGAATTCGTAAGCTTCTTCAGGTGTTTTATTGTTTAGGGTTCCACCGGCGGCTACATCAATAAGCTGCCTAGTAGAGGGGTTCACACCGTTATAGAAGGTTTGAACCTGTAGCCATAATGGTAACCCATGATGAGGGCACCTTCTCAATAAATCCTTGTATCTCTCTCATGCATCGTAAAGTGTCTCTAAATCCATCTGCACAAAAGAAGAGATATCATTCCTCAATTTAGCCGTTTTAGCCGGCGAAAAATATTTTAACAAAAAAATTTCGGTCATTTGTTCCCATGTAGTGATTGATCCTCGTGGAAGAGAATTCAACCACTGTTTGGCTTTATTCCTTAAAGAAAAGGGAAAAAACCGAAGGCGGATGGCATCATCAGAAACGCCATTAATTTTAAACGTATCGCATAATTCCAAAAAGTTTGCTAAGTGTGTGTTAGGATCCTCATCCTGCAAACCATCAAACTGAACAAACTGTTGTATCATCTGTATAGTGTTAGGTTTCAATTCAAAATTATTTGCAGCGACAATAGGTCTAACAATGCTTGATTCAGTTCCTGTTAAATTAGGTTTAGCATAATCATACATAGTACGAGGAACAGGATTTTGATTAGCCGGGTTTGCGGCAACTACAGGAGGTAGTGGATTATTATCAGCCATCTCTTCGGTAGTGTTGATATCGTTCTCTTGCTCTTCTTGTATGTACTGTAGGCTTCGCCTAATTTCTCTTCGGTTTCTACGAACGGTTCCTTCTATAACACTATCGTAAAGTAGAGGTCCTGACGGGTTTCTTCTAGTCATAAACTAGAATACCTTCCAGAAGCGAGGAAAAAGAAAAATTAGCAAAGTAGAAATAAAATAAAAATTAATTGCAAAAATAAAAATGGCTAAAGTAATAAAAATCAAGTGTTCCTAATATATTAGTTCCCGGAAATGGCGCCAAAAACTTGATCATTGCTCGAAACTAACTATGACAACGAATAAGGCAAGCTCACCTATCGTTCAGTAGTATAGCTATGGCAAGACAGGAAATATCGTATCCTCAAGGACCAAGAGTACTAGTAGTTACTATCTTTTTATTATCTAGCCTAAGTATTAAGGGAATTGATGTTTATATAACTAATTACTAAAGTAAGGATGCTAAGACAAAGAGAGTGAATTGGGAAAATACTTTTGGGAAAACCAGTTGATTAAGACAATACCCGAGGAAGAATCCACCTAGACTTCACTTGTTATTTAACACCTTGAACTGACATTTATTTATTCACTTGACTTGATCCGTAGGATTCCCTAATTTATATTAATACCTCTTTCGAGGCTACTAACATCTAACCCTAGGTTGATTAATTGAAATCTCTTTCTAATTAAAACCCCTAGTGTTGCATTAACTCGATCTATGGACTCCCATATTAGGTTTGACCCTAATCCGGCAGATTTTTGTAATGCTATCTCTAGGGTTGCGATCAACTCCGCTTAACTATGCTAGATCTACTCTTAGGTAGGGACTTTTGCTCTACTTCCTAAGCACATCAATACTTGAATAAATATCCTGAAATATTAAAACAAGAATTAAGAACACATAATTAAGAACAAATCAAGTATTTATCATACAGTTCAGAAAACAATAACAAGATCTATCTTAGGTTTCATCCCCCTCAGGTATTTATGGGGTTTAGTTCATAATTATAAAAGAATACATCTCAAAAGAAAGTAAATAACAAAACATAAGAAAAACCCTAAAACCCCCTGAAGGAAATTGAAGGGAAGATCTTCCGTCTTGAGTGTGATTCCGGCTTCTGAGATGGATCAACTGGCTTTCTTGGAGTAATTCCCTGAGTTTAGCCCTCTCTGGCTTCGCCTCTGATCAAAGACAATTTTTAGGTTATACTTAGGGCATTAATATAGGCTTCAGAATGTCTTTCTTGGCCCACAAGTATCCTATTCCGAATGAAACTCCTCTTGGCTATAGCAGGGACACGCCCGTGTGACACGCCCGTGGTCGACTCTTTTGGCCGTGGTCGATCCTGTTTGCCACACACGGTCGTGTGTCTGGCCGTGTACAATGTTCTAGGCCGTGTCTCGGTTGTTACTCAAAACACACGGCCGTGGGTGATAGTCCAGGCCGTGTGAGTCTCTAAGGTAAGCCCATTTTACTCCTTTTCCGGCCCGTTTCTCTTTCTTTTCATCCTCCGACGCTCTCCTAATTATAAAACATGAAATTAAAGGATTAGGAGCATCAAATTCTACAATTCAAAGGATAAATCCTCCAAAAAATATGCTAAATGTGGGATTAAAATATGTATATATTATCGTTTATCAATAATAAATAGAGTAGCAATGTGAGAAAAATTGAAACTTCATATAACACCCCTAACCCGTATCCGTCACCGAAACAGGGTTACGAAGCATTATCAGAACATTCAGAGACATTTATAGATAATTCATGTAAGTAACTATTCATTAACCGAGATTATTCATAACGTCCCTTAAATGAACCTTCGAGGCCCAATACGAGCATTATACACAAGTCGGGACTTAATCGAGACCTCTAAGAATTTTTTGCAAAATTACAAAATTTTTCTAAGGTGCAAGGCTCACATGCCCGTGTGGTCCAAGGGACACACCCGTGTGACCCTGGGACACGCCCGTGATACTGGCCGTGTTCGATTTAGGTAGCTCTCTGACTTGCACCACACGGCCATGCCACACGCCCGTGTGCTAGGCCGTGTGGTTAATTAATTTAATTCGAGTTAGGTGTAGTTTTCAAACGGCCAAGACACACGCCCGTGTTCTAGGCCGTGTAGCACACACGGCTGAGACACACGCCCGTGTCTCTGCCCGTGTGCTCAATTCTGAGCATTCTGTTTTTTCAAAATTAAGGTGCAGGGGACACACGGCTAAAATACATGCCCGTGGGACAGGCCGTGTGTCACACACGGCCTAGACACACGCCCGTGTGTCTACCCATGTGGACAAAATAAAGGCTATTTACCAAGCCATTTGCCACCCTATTGCACACACACACATACACAACTCATTGGCACATTCCATGATATTCATAACAATTAAAATAACCACAACCAAGACTAAAACATACCAATTCCATGCTAGCATATCAACCATTTAACGAGCAATTATAACCCACATCACAAGGACATTGGCATACTTACTTACACATAAATATGTATATACTTACAACCAATTTAACTAAGACAAGCCAAATCTCATGGCCTTAAACAAAATGAATCATTTAATAATTTCAAGCCAACACATTTGGCCATATAATAATGACACATATAAAAAATGACCAAGTCCCTATACATGCCATATACTCAAAATGTTAAGTTCATCGATACCCAAAATAATGGTTTGATGGTGTGATGCGAGCTTCGATGATCTCTAACCCGAGCTAGCTTGGTAACACTATAAAACATGGAAAATAAAACGGAGTAAGCTATATAGCTTAGTAAGCTCGTATGAAGGAAATAACCAAATCCTACCATACCTTCAACATTCAAGTAACATAATGTAAGATGATGTAATTTACCCTAATCTCATAACCATATTTCATTCCATCACAAACTTACCTTAAATTCATCATTGCGCAAATTTAATATTTATAAGCTCTGTGCACATACCTGTACCATCTCATAATGGTTTCATACTTATTCTCATCTTGGACATACCCGTTGAACAACTTGGAATACTATTGGATACTCAGAAATCTTGCACACAAGATGCCACATATGTAGCCAATGCTACCTCAATCACATATAAGCTCACTCTTGAGCTGATAATGGGCCTGCTCACACAAGCTGTCAGTCGAGACGTGGCTACACGGTGTTTCTCACACAAGCTGTCAAGTAACCGCAACACATGCCGGTATACTCAGCCACCGGTAGGACGTACAGGGCCAGCGCCCGAATCACGTAAATCACAAAATGACATAAATTCCTAGTGACATGTCACTTGTATCCTAATCTATCCCTAACGTTCAACCGGGATTTAAAATTGTCAAATGTGCCAGTAAAGTCATTAATACAGTTCATGCAATAATAAAGCATTTAAAATACAATTACAATAATGCTTATTTACATACGAACTTACCTCGATACAAAAACAGCGTAATCGACCTATAATATCAAAATTTTCCCCCGGTCTAGGTCCGAACCTCGTTTTTCTTAATCTATAATATCAAATTTAACTTATTTAATCATCCCGTTATTCAATTCAGCCCAAAAATCACATTTTGGCAAAAATTACATTTTTGCCCCTAACATTTCAACATTTTACAATTTAGTCCCTAGGCTCGTAAAATGAATTTCATTCAATTTCATCACAACCCAAGCCTAGACAAATATTACTTGTACTCATAACAACCCACATTTTTCATTTATTCATACTTTTCTACACATTTTATAACCTTTTGCAAATAAGTCCCTATTTGACTTTTTACCGAAAATCACTTTACAAATGTTGTTTAACTAACTATAAACATGCATTTTCTATCATCAAACATCAAAATACATGCATATTCAACATGGGTAAAATTCTAGACTTTAACTTTCTCTCAAATTAGTCCTTGGAATAGGTAGATCAAGTTACAACGATCTCAAAAATATAGAAATCATTAAAAACAGGACAAGAACGGACTTACAATCGAGCTTGAAACCTTGGCCAAACCCTAGCTATGGTTTCTCTTTAAATTTTCGGCTAGGGGGGCTAAATTGAAGAAGATGGACATCTTTTATTAGGTTAATTTTGTCTTTATTTACCAAATTACTAAAATACCCTTAATGCATAACTTTAAAATTTTACCTAGCCATGTCCATTTTTGTCCACCCTAAAGTATAATGGTCTAATTACTACATAAGGACTTCCAATTAAAATTTCATAGCAATTAGACACCTTTAACTTATAGAATTCAAGTTTTGCACCTATTGCAATTTAGTCCTTCTAGTCAAATTGAGTACTCAATCGATAAAATTTCTTAACGAAATTTTCACACAATTAATCTATCATGTTATAGACCTTAAAATAGTAATAAAATAAATATTTCTACTTCAGATTTGTGGTCTCAAAACCACTATTCTGACTTGACCCAAAAATGGGCTGTTATAACTCTCCCCCCTTTAGGGATTTTCGTCCCCAAAAATCTTACTAGAAAAGAGGTTAGGGTACTGTTTTCTTATAGCTTCCTTGGGTTACCACGTAGCCTCTTCGACCCCATTTCGTTGCCACAAAACTTTCACTAGAGCTATGCTTTTATTTCTGAACTGTTAAACCTCTCGAGCTAACACTGTGATCAGTTCTTTACCATATGTCATATCGGGTCGAATCTCAATCTCTGATGGTGAGATTACATGCAATGGATCTGATCGATATCGTCACAACATCGACACATGAAATACATTGTGGATCTTTTCTAACTCCGACGGCAAAGCTAGTCGATATGCCATTGGTCCTATTCTTTCAATAATCTCATACGGCCCAATGAAACGCGGACTCAACTTGCCTTTGCGACCAAATCTAAGAATTTTCTTCCACGGATACACTTTCAAAAACACTTTATCACCGATCTGAAATTCAATATCCTTCCGTTTCAAATCCGCGTATAATTTCTGTCGATCTGAAGCTGCTTTTAAACAATCACGAATTACTTTCACTATCTCTTTGGTTTCTCTAACCAAATCAACCCCGTGAATCTGTTTCTCACTAAGCTCGGTCCAGTACAACAGAGTTCGGCACTTGTGACCATACAATGCTTTATACGGTGCCATCTTTATACTCGATTGAAAACTACTGTTATAAGAAAATTTAACCAACGATAGATATTTCTCCCAACTACCTTCGAACTCTAGAACATAATAGCGAAGCATATCTTCGAGAATTTGAATCACTTTCTCAGATTGACCGTCAGTTTGTGGATGAAATGCAGTACTAAAACTCAACTTTGTATCCAACGCTTCTTGCAATTTCTTCCAAAATCGTGACGTGAACCTCGATTCTCTATCCGAAATAATAAAAGTAGGCACCCTGTGCAATCTAACAATCTCAGCAATGTATAATTCATCTAGTTTATAATGTGAATAATCGATACGTACCGGAATGAAATGAGCCGATTTCGTCAATCTATCAACAACGACCCAAACAACATCTTTCTTCTTTGGAGTCAGAGGTAACCCTGATACGAAATACATCGTAACTCTATCCCATTTCCACTCGGGTATCATTACAGGTTAAAGTAAACCCGAAGGCACTTGAAGTTCGGCTTTCACTTGTTGGCAAATCAAACACCTCGATACAAACTCTGAAATGTCTCGCTTCATGCCTGACCACCAATACAATTTCTTTAAATCATTATACATCTTTGTACTCCCAAGATGAACAGATAGACAACCATTATGTACCTCATGAAGATTTTTCTAAATCAGTTCAGTATCTCTTGGTACACAAATCCTACCTCGGAACCTCAAATAATCATCGGGTCCAATCTGATATTCTGAATCACTATTCGATTTGCATTGAACTCATTTAGCTTTCAACTCGTTATCACCTTTATGAGCTTCGCAAATTTGCTTAAGAAATATCGGTCTAGCTTTCAACTCGGCCAAAATTGATCCATCATCAGATAAGGTTAACCGTGTATTCATCCCCCTCAAAGCAAACAAAGACTTTCTACTTAAAGCATTTGCAACTATGTTCGTTTTCCCCAGGTGATAATCGATCACTAACTCATAATCTTTTAATAGTGTCTCCAAATTTTCAAAGCGAATACAATAGCGGCTAATTCTAAGTCATGCGTCGGATAGTTCTTTTCGTGTAGTTTCAACTGTCTCGAGGCATAAGCTATCACTTTACCCTATTGCATCAACACACAACCTAAACCGTTCAAGGACGTGTCACTGAAAATCACAAACTCTTTTCCCAACTCAGGTTGCACTAACATCGGTGCCTCAGTCAACAATGCTTTCAACTGTTCAAAACTCGGTTGACATTTCTCAGACCACTCGAATTTCACATCTTTTTGTAACAATTTGGTCATAGGTGTAGCAATCATCGAAAATCCCTTAACAAAACATCGATAATAACTTGCCAAGCCCAAAAACCTTCTAACTTCAGATACATTTCTCGGGGGTTTCCAATCAACAACTGCCAAAATCTTGCTCGGATCAACCCAAATGCCTTCCGCTGAAACAATGTGTCCTGAAAATCTGACTTCTCAGAGCCAAAACTCACTTTTGCTGAATTTAGCAAACAATTTCTTATCTTTCAAAGTATGTAATACAATTCTTAAATGTTCGGCATGCTCAGACTCATCTCGAGAATAAATCAGGATGTCATCAATAAATACAACCACAAACTTATCTAAATATGGTTGGAAAATTCGATTCATCAAGTCCATAAAAACTGCAGGATCATTTGTTAATCCAAACGGCATAACAAGAAATTCGTAATGCCCATACCTTGTTCTGAACGCGTGTAACATCCTGGAAAGGGCCTATGCATTTTCGGTTTAGTTCTACGAAGTGACATGTTTTATGTACTAAGAATAAATTTTGAATATTTTTGGAAACCCGGAAATGAGTGAAAATAAGTTAGAAATGAACATTTTTGGAAACCTAAAAATGTATGGAAATGTTAAGTTTAAAAATGGAAGGTGAACATTTTTGGAAACTAGGAAATGTAAGGAAAATGGAAAGTGAACATTTCTGGAAACTTGGAAATGTAAGAAAATGTCAAGTTTACAGAGCCGAACGAAAATTTTTGGAAACTTAGAAATGACCTAGAAATGACGGGTTTTAAGGTTTAAAAGGGGAAATTAAGGCAAGGTGGCCTTAAAAGAAAAAGTTTGTGGAATTTGACACACAAACAGGCTTGGAAAAGTGGTCTGAAGATGCCACTTAGGGCCTATGAAAATGGCGCCATATGCAAGAGGAATGGGCCTGAGTTCGAGTCACTTGGGAAGCAAATAAAGGAGGTTTTATTTTTGCTTCCAGAAGACTGAGGTGGACGGCACATGGCTATAAATTAGGAGCTTTTATTATTTTATAAATAGTGGATAAATAAGGGATTTATTTATCATTATTTTCAAGAGATAATTGTTGGATTAAATTCTTTTAATTTGAATAAAGAAATAAAGAGGAAAATAAGGGAGAAGTGATGGCCAAGTAAGGGACTTTGAGTTTAATAATTTCGGCTAAGTAAGGATAGTTGCTGAATTATCCTTTATTTTAAGTGATAATTAAAGGATAAAGTTATCAGATAGAGGAGTGGTGGCCAAGTAAGGGACTCCTTAGATGATAATTTCGGCTATAAAAGGAAGGAAGGAGGGCTACTCATCAATTTGTGCTTCCTCCTTTCTCTGCCGAATTCTTAGTGCTCTCTTCTCTTCTTTTCTTTCTTTTCTTTTGTCAAGTCGAGATTAAGTAATTGTTGGAACCTAGCCGAATATTTTCCTCTCCATTAGAAGCCATAGCCGAATCTCTCTGTGAATCTAAGCAAGGAAGTAGTCGACTGAAGTATTAAGGGGATCTCTCGGGTTTCTACAACTGTCGACTACAAGGAGGAATATTTCGGGATCTAAGGTAAGAAACTATAAGATCCAAAGGTCTTTTTTTAAGTTTTAATGTTAGATTAAACCTAACATGTGATTATAGGAATTTCGACATCCCTAGGAAAGCAAGGAATACTTTTCGGGATTTGAGATCACAAAGAAGGAATACAACAAAGTTTTGGGACTTGATTCTTAAGTCAATCGGCAACAAGGTAGGTTTTCAGTATACAAATCCTACTAGGATTTGGTTTTAAAGCCAAAAAGGTTTATTAATGTGTTTAAATGATTGGTCGAATATAGGAGTTAAGGATCTAAATCGATGAGATCGGCTTCTTCGGGATTTCAAGGACTTCGTTAAACGAATCAGGTGTGTACCCCACACTAACTTTTAATAAGATTGATGGTAATATGTAAAATATGCATGTTTATAAGAATGTGGCTAAGGTACCATAATATGGTACAAAGTACTCAGGTACGTTTCCTACTTCCACTAGGATTATGAAATATGTTATTTATAACATGTGAAAATTTATAAGAATGTGAATTTAAGTATGATATGCATGATATGAATAATATGGGTCATTCGGGATATATGAAAAAGGGGAAGTGAATGTGATGACTACGGTCTCACTATCTGAATGTGGTGACTTCGGTCACATTATCTGAATGTGGTAACTTCGGTTACATTATCTGAATGTGGTAACTTCGGTTACATTATCTGAATGTGGTGTCTCATGACACAATTATCTGGTGTCTATGCCACAAATTTTATATGGGCGATGAGCACGTCGATCGCAGCTGATCGCTTCGATGGTGTGTAGCGGATAAAGGGTTGACTTAGTAGTCCCCACGGTGTGCGAGGTTGGTGCGGAGATGTGTAGCGGATGGCGACTAGGTTTGGGTTTGGGTTGCATCATCATTTTTATCTCATTATATGAATAAGTATTGGATATGAAAAATGTATGCCTGATCTATTGAAATTTAGTGTTGTGTACACATTGAGTCTGGTGACTCACCCCGTTGTGGGACTATTTTTCAGGTGACGATCAATAATGGACCGGGTTCGGCGGAAGCTTAGGGATGGCCATGCTCAGCTTGAAGTTTTATTCAATATGGATGTTTAAATTTATTTTAGTATTTTAATTTTATTTTTGGATTTTACTTGATGTAATAAGGCCATAAGTTACTTTTCTTTACTTTTATTTTTAATTACTATGTTACGAATTATTTTCAATTAAAGTTAAGTAAAATTTATTTCTTTAAAAATAACCCTAATTGTTTTTTTCATCTTAAATAATTGGACTTTAAAATAAGATCAATGGGTTTTTAACTCAAGCCCAACCCAAAACAATAGTTTTTAAAAATCGCACAACTTTTCCTCTGGTAATAAAAGAATTTTGTAACCCGATTACTTAAGGAACATACTGATCCGGTCCAGTGCTCATGGGCCGGTGTGGGTGTTTCGATTTGATATCGAGCCCAATTTTAAACTCTCGGCTGTGGGCTAAGGCCCAAAACGCTTTTCAAATCGAGCCAAGTAAGCTTTTGAAAGAATTTTATGAAATAAACAGGTTTTTCGGCATGGCTCCTAAGTCTCCGACCATGATCCACCGTAAGTACCCCTAACTATTTGTGTGATTATGTGTAATGAATATTAGAAGGGTAGAAAAGAAATGGAACGTAGAATAGCATGATAGGAACTTGAACCCTAGGACTAGTCTACTCAAACACAAACACATAAGACTTAAGGAACGTTAAACAAACCCATGGCTAAGTCACTAAGTTAGGGTGTGGTAACCCACAATGCGCATGTCTAGGATTGGATCCTAAGAGCACAGGTATTTAAGCAGTCCTAGTGACTCACCTCCTCTTCCCGTGAATCCTACCTAGTGCGTAGCCGGTTCACCCTAACCTGCAGGGCTCGATGAGGTGTGGCAACCTCTCAATGCGCATGTCTAGGAATGGTTTCAGTGGGAGCTTGGTATTTAAGCGGTTCGTGTGACTCACCTCCTCTCCACTCGAATCTCGCTCTGGTGCGTAGCTTTAGTTCACCCCGACCAAGAGGACTCGGTCATATAGGCTAAACACAATAACTAAAACCCGAAGGGAACTAGCCGTGTTTTTTTAAAACAACAAAACCCTAGTTTTAAAACTCTTAAAATTACTCTTTTAAATTGCGAAAACTATCTTTACTTCTAAAAAAAATTTCGATTTGTGAAATTACAAAAGTACCCCTAGTGGTAAAATTACAAAAATGCCCTTGGTTTATAAAATGACCAACTACTCAACAGCTTTGCCAAAATTTCATTATTTTATAAATGTTCAAAAACCCTAATTTGCAAACTAACAAAGATACCTTGATTTTGGGAAAATTACAAAATTGCCCCTAACTTACAAAATTACCAAAATGACCCTGATTTCCAAAATTTTTGTAACATCACCATTTTGGAAAGTACAATTCTCAAAAAGAACCCTCAAAGTTTTGCAACTTTTGGAAATACGCCTGGTTTATTAAATTTTACAAATTTACCCCGGCTTGTGAAAAATTACCGAAATACCCCCGAGGTCAAAATTTCTGAAATACCCCCGGATTTCAAATTTTTTCCAAAATACCCCGGGAATTTAAAAATACCAAAATACTTTATGAAAAAATCACCAAGGAACTTTTTCCTTTTGAAAAATTACGAAAATACCCATGTAGGACAAAATTACGAAAATACCCCCGGGTAGTGGAAAAACAATAACAATGAAAACTACAACCTTTCTCTGAATGAACGAAAGTTTATAATTGTTTGATGGATGTACGAATGAATGGAAAGACTGTGTGCATGTATGAATACGAAAGAACCACTCCTAAAACTCTTGTCATAAAATTCCTTCGCGGGTAAACAAGTAAAAGAAAGACTAATTCATAAAACTTCTTAATCAGATTCTGACGTTAGAAATGAGCTCTAGAGGACGTGGTCGTTGTGGACGAGGTAGAGGAAGGATGACGGTGTCAGAACCCATTAGATCGGGTCAGGGGTCTGACAATGAGATACCACCGCCACCACCACCCCCATCTGTTGGTGTTGAGCAGCAAGCTCAGACGGGGGATGATGCTGTGTCGCAGGCTGGGCTGCGAGTTTTGGAGTTGGTGGCTGGTGCAAGAGGAAATTTGGGAACCCGTAAGTCTGTGCCTGAGCGGCTCTGAGCTAATGGAGCCGAAATGTTTCGTGGAGTATCGGGTGTGGCACCCAGTTCAGCTGAGTACTGGTTGGAAGCAATAGAGTGCATCATGGATAAGCTTGACTTGACCCCTGAGGATGAAGTAGTAGTAATGATTGGAGAGAGAAGAAACTACCTGTCCAACGTAGTTTCAGCGTTGAAGGCTGAGAAAATGGTTAAGAAAGGGTGCAAGGCGTTCTTAGCCTTCGTAAGTGCGTTAGGTGGAAAAGAAGAAGGTGTCAGTGGAGTTAGAACGGTGAAAGACTTTGAAGATGTATTTTGAGGAATTACAGTGAATACCCCAGATAGGGAGGTGGAGTTTGGAATAGACTTGCTTGCCGTGAACAGCTCCCGTGTCAATCGCTCCATACCGAATGGCGCCAAAGGAGTTAGTTGAGCTCAAGGCTCAAATCCAAGAGTTGTTGGATCGTGGGTTCATACGACCCAAGATGTCTCCATGGGGAGCACCATTCTGCTTGTAAGAAGAAGGACGGAACTATGCGTATGTGCATAGATTACCGTCAGTTGAATAAGTGACCATCAAGAACAAGTATCCTTTGCCAAGGATCGATGACTTGTTCGATCACCAAGAAAGGCGAGATTCTCAAAGATAGACTTAAGGTCGGGATATCACCAGTTGAAGGTGAAGGAGGCAGATATCTATAAGACCGCTTTTAGGATAAGATACGGCCATTTTGAGTTTGTGGTGATGCCGTTTGGATTGACGAACGCTCCAGCCGCGTTCATGGATATGATGAACCGGTTTTCCAACCATACTTGGATAGGTTCATCGTTGTGTTCATCGACGATATTTTGGTGTACTCCAAGTCCAAGAAGAGCATGATGAACACCTCCGATTCAGCTGCAAGTATTAAGGAGAAGAAGCTCTATGCCAAATTCAAAGAAGTGTGAATTTTGGCTTAAGGAGGTGGCATTCCTAGGACATGTGGTATCCGCAGAAGGAATAAGAGTGGATCCTAGGAAGATCGAAGCGTTGTTGGATTGGAAACCACCTAAGTCCGTGGTCGAGATTCAAGTTTCTTAGGTTTGGCAAAGCTATTACGGAAGGTTCATAGAAGGATTCTCGTCAATAGCCGCGCTTTGATAAAGTTACTAAGGAAGGAAGTACCCTTTGAATGGTCGATAAGCAACAGAAGAGCTTTGACAACCTTAAGAAGGTGTTGACGGAGGCTCCAGTGTTAGTCAAAATTTGGAGTCGGGAAGGATTTTGTGGTGTCTTGTGGCTCGCATACGGGATTAGGATGTGTGCTAATGCAAGAAGGAAAAGTAGTCGCTTATGCATCTCGGCAACTAAGGCCTCATGAGGTTAACTACCCAACTCATGACTTAGAGTTGGCGCAGTGGTTTTCGCCCTTAAGGTTTGGAGGCACTACCTCTATGGAGAAAGGTCGGTGATCTACACAGCACCACAAGAGCCTTAAGTACTGTTGACTCGTAAGGAGTTGAACTTGAGGCAACGGAAGGTGGGTGGAGTTGTTGAAGGACTATAAGCTGCTCGATAGAATATCATCCGGCAAGGCGAATGTGGTAGCGATGCCCTAAGTCGGAAGGTTGTGTCAGATCTAAGGGCTATGTTCGCTCACTTGAGTTTATATGATGATGGAAGCCTGTTGGCAGAATTACAAATCAAGGCCACATGACTGAATGAGGTGAAAAGGGGACAGTTGGCTAATAAGGACCTAAGTGCTAAGTTTCAGTAAGTACAGAACGGAGAATTAAAGGACTATGGCGTCAATGATGAAGGAGTATTGTGTTACAAAGGAAAAGTCTGTATGCCGAAGGACAAGGAGTTAAGACAAAGGATTCTTCGGAAGGTGCATAGCAGCCCTTATGCTATGCATCCCGGAGGCAGTAAGCTGTACAGAGATCTAAGGGAATAATTTTGGTGGTCTGATCTTAAACGAGAAGTTACTGAATTTGTGGGGAAGTGTCTGACGTGTCAGCAAGTTAAGGCTGAACACCAAGTTCCATCGGGATTGCTTCAACCAATCGAGATTCCCCAATGGAAGTGGGAGAGAATTACCATGGACTTCGTTAGTGGGCTTCCCCTTACGCCTACTAAGAAGGACTCGGTATGAGTAATAGTGGACCGTTTGACCAAGTCCGCGCATTTCATTCCGGTAAGAGTAAACTATTCTCTTCAGAAGTTGGCCAAGTTATATGTGGCGAAAATTGTGAGGTTACATGGAGTACCGGTATCGATCATCTCCGATAGAGACCCAAGGTTCACATCTCGGTTCTGGAGGGCACTTCATCAAGCTTTAGGCACTAAGTGGGACTTCACTACGGCTTTTCATCCACAATCAGACGGGCAGTCTGAACGAGTTATACAAGTGTTGGAGGATATGTTGAGAGGCTGTGTGATGGATTTCTGAGGAAGTTGGGAAGACTATTTGCCTTTAGCTGAGTTCGCCTACAACAACAGCTATCAGGCTAGCATTCGGATGGCACCATATGAAGCATTGTATGGTCGGAAGTGTAGAACTCCTACTTGTTGGACTGAGTTAGGAGAACGTCGAGTTTTGGGTCCAGAGTTAGTGGCGGAAACTGAAGAGAAGGTTAAGACAATTCGAGCACGGTTAAAAGAAGCCTCTGATAGGCAGAAGTCGTACGCAGACCTTAAGTGGAAGGAAATAGAGTTTGAAGTGGGAGACCAAGTGTTTCTGAAGGTCTCGCCTTGGAATAAGGTGATGAGGTTTGGTCGCAAAGGGAAGTTAAGCCCAAGGTTTATAGGGCCCTATAGAATAATGAAGCGAGTTGGGCCAGTGGCATACCAATTGGAGTTGCCACCAGAGTTGCGGCAGATGCACGACGTATTCCATGTATCCATGCTACATCGTTACTGATTGAATCCGTCTCATGTGCTACCTGTCGAAGAAGTAGAGCTAAGGCCAGACTTATCCTACGAGGAAGAGCCGATTCGGATATTGGAACGTGATGTGAAAGTGTTACGTAGGAAGTCAGTTCCTCTAGTCAAAGTGTTATGGCGCAATCATGGATCGGAGGAAGCTTCGTGGGAACCAGAAGAGGCAATGCGACAACAATACCCTCAATTATGTTAGTTAGAAAATTTCGAGGACGAAATTTTTTTAAGGGGGGTAGAACTGTAACATCCTAGAAAGGGCCTATGCATTTTCGGTTTAGTTCTATGAAGTGACATGTTTTATGTACTAAGAATAAATTTTGAATATTTTTGGAAACCCGAAATGAGTGAAAATAAGTTAGAAATGAACATTTTGGAAACTTGAAAATGTATGGAAATGTTAAGTTTAAAATGGAAGGTGAACATTTTTGGAAACTAGGAAATGTAAGGAAAATGGAAAGTGAACATTTACGAAACTTGGAAATGTAAGAAAATGTCAAGTTTACAGAGCCGAACGAAAATTTTTGGAAACTTAGAAATGACCTAGAAATGACGGGTTTTAAGGTTTAAAAGGGAAATTAAGGCAAGGTGGCCTTAAAAGAAAAAGTTTGTGGAATTTGACACACAAACAGGCTTGGAAAAAGTGGTCCAAGATGCCACTTAGGGCCTATGAAAATGGCGCCATATGCAAGAGGAATGGGCCTGAGTTCGAGTCACTTGGGAAGCAAATAAAGGAGGTTTTATTTTTGCTTCCGTAAGACTCGAGGTGGACGGCACATGGCTATAAATTAGGAGCTTTTATTATTTTATAAATAGTGGATAAATAAGGGATTTATTTATCATTATTTTCAAGAGATAATTGTTGGATTAAATTCTTTTAATTTGAATAAAGAAATAAAGAGGAAAATAAGGAGAAGTGATGGCCAAGTAAGGGACTTTGAGTTTAATAATTTCGGCTAAGTAAGGATAGTTGCTGAATTATCTTTTATTTTAAGTGATAATTAAAGGATAAAGTTATCGAGATAGAGGAGTGGTGGCCAAGTAAGGGACTCCTTAGATGATAATTTCGGCTATAAAAGGAAGGAAGGAGGGCTACTCATCAATTTGTGCTTCCTCCTTTCTCTGCCGAATTCTTAGTGCTCTCTTCTCTTCTTTTCTTTCTTTTCTTTTTTCAAGTCGAGATTAAGTAATTGTTGGAACCTAGTCGAATATTTTCCTCTCCATTAGAAGCCATAGCCGAATCTCCCCGTGAATCTAAGCAAGGAAGTAGTCGATCAAGTATTAAGGGATCTCTCGGGTTTCTACAACTGTCGACTACAAGGAGGAATATTTCGGGATCTAAGGTAAGAAACTATAAGATCCAAAGGTCTTGTTTTAAGTTTTAATGTTAGATTAAACCTAACATGTGATTATAGGAATTTCGACATCCCTAGGAAAGTAAGGAATACTTTTCGGATTTGAGATCACAAAGAAGGAATAAAACAAAGTTTTGGGACTTGATTCTTAAGTCAATCGGCAACAAGGTAGGTTTTTGAGTGATACAAATCCTACTAGGATTTGGTTTTAAAGCCAAAAAGGTTTATTAATGTGTTTAAATGATTGGCCAATATAGGAGTTAAGGATCTAAATCGTAGATCGGTTCTTCGGGATTTCAAGGACTTCGTTAAACGAATTAGGTGTGTACCCCACACTAACTTTTAATAAGATTGATGGTAATATGTAAAATATGCATGTTTATAAGAATGTGGCTAAGGTACCATAATATGGTACAAAGTACTCAGGTATGTTTCCTACTTCCACTAGGATTATGAAATATGTTATTTATAACATGTGAAAATTTATAAGAATGTGAATTTAAGTATGATATGCATGATATGAATAATATGGGTCATTCGGGATATATGAAAAAGGGGAAGTGAATGTGATGACTACGGTCTCACTATCTGAATGTGGTGACTTCGGTCACATTATCTGAATGTGGTAACTTCGGTTACATTATCTGAATGTGGTAACTTCGGCTACATTATCTGAATGTGGTGTCTCATGACACAATTATCTGGTGGCTATGCCACAAATTTTATATGGGCAATGAGCACGTCGACTGCAGCGACTGCCTTCGATGGTGTGTAGCGGATGGAGGGTTGACTTAGTAGTCCCCACGGTGTACAGGTTGGTACGGGGATGTGTAGCGGATGGCACCTAGGTTTGGGTTTGGGTTGCATCATCATTTTTATCTGTTATATGAATAAATATTGGATATGAAAAATGTATGCCTGATCTATTGAATTTTAGTGTTGTGTACACATTGAGTCTGTTGACTCACCCTGTTGTGGGACTATTTTTCAGGTGACGATCAATAATGGACCGGTTCATGGAAGCTTAGGGATGGCCATGCTCAGCTTGAAGTTTTATTCAATATGGATGTTTAAATTTATTTAAGTATTTTAATTTTATTTTGGGATTTTACTTGATGTAATAAGGCCATAAGTTACATTTCTTTACTTTTATTTTTAATTACTATGTTACGAATTATTTTCAATTAAAGTTAAGTAAAATTTATTTCTTTAAAAATAAACCCTAATTGTTTTTTTCATCTTAATTAATTGGACTTTAAAATAAGATCAATGGGTTTTTAACTCAAGCCCAACCCAAAACAATAGTTTTTAAAAATCGCACAAGTTTTCCTCTGGTAATAAAAGAATTTTGTAACCTGATTACTTAAGGAACATACCAGATCCGGTCCAGGCTCATGGGCCGGGTGTGGGGTGTTTCAACGCGATTTTCGGCACATCCGGATCTTTAACTCTCAACTGATAATAGCCTAATCTCAAGTCTACCTTCGAGAACACTGTTGCCCCTTTCAACTGATCGAACAAATCATCAATTCTCGGTAAAGGATACTTGTTCTTTATCGTAACCTTGTAAGTTGACGATAATCAATACAAAAACTCATGGATCCGTCTTTCTTCTTGACGAATAGCACTGGTGCACCCTAGGGCGAGAAACTCAGTCTCGCAAAACCTTTATTTGTCAACTCTTGCAACTGAGACATCAACTCTTTCAATTCAGTCGGAGCCATTCTATACGGAGCTATCGATATCAGTGAAGTTCCCAGTACTAAATCAATAGTAAATTCAACCTCTTTAATCAGTGGTAATCCAAGCAACTCTTCTGGAAATACATCTGGATATTCACAAACTACCGGTACAGACTCTATCTTCAATTCAGACACTTTTGTATTCAGTACATATGCAAGATAAACTTCGCAACCCTTTCTTACATACCTCTAAGCCGACATCGACGAAATCACAATAGGTAACTCACACAACTCATCCGGTTCAATCTGAAGAATTTCATTATTTTGACATTTCAATTCAATAATCTTTCATCTACAATTCACTACGACATCATGTAGAGTCAACCAATCCATTTCAAGAATTACATCGAACTCATCAAACGGTAAAAGCATTAAGTCGTAAATGGAAAAATAACATTTTGATGAAATAGAACCCATGCATGGCATCAAAATTAAAATAAAAAAATCCCAAAAGTCGTAACCCATACCACAGTTTATATAAACGCCTTTGCAGATTGATTGAAAATGCCTTACTAAACTTATGACAAACTTAATTAAACCAAACCAATATGAAACATTCTTAGACCTTCGGTTTGCCAAGTCCAGCTCTTAATCATGAAGGTTACCTGAAAAGGAGGAAACTAAGGGTATGAGCTGCAAAAGCTCAGTGTGAATCTAAAACATACGTAACTAAATAAAGCCGTACAAAACAGTAAGTGCAGTAACATACATTAACTCAAACTTACAGATAAAAAATTCAAACAATGTATAGATTCATAACAGAATAAAATAGAGCGTTTCACAAACTATTGTGGAAATATAAAATCCCAATGACGTATGTCCTAAAACTTCCTATCTAGCCTCTATACACCATCTCCAGCAATCCCACACACACACCAATAAGGGTTTACTGAATCCTTTCCAACCTTTACACACCAATAATGG
This sequence comes from Gossypium sturtianum, assembly GCA_025698515.1. Taxonomy (NCBI): domain Eukaryota; kingdom Viridiplantae; phylum Streptophyta; class Magnoliopsida; order Malvales; family Malvaceae; genus Gossypium; species Gossypium sturtianum. The sequence continues at coordinate 103,018,574 of CM046944.1, forward strand.
GGTTATGATGGACCCATCCAACCGAACACACCTTAATGTGGTCATATGCCACTTTTATTATCACAGTTATACCGCTAGAAAAATAATATTGAAGTGAAACTGCCGAATCAAACTTCCTTCTCTTCAATGTCAATCCCAACCACAATGCATATGCAAAATTCTCACAAAAGAGATACTTATATACATATATCAAATATCAAATTAGACATCTTCCAATCCAAATACAAAACATCAGAACAGACAGCGCAGAATTTTTTGATTATCCCATCCAACCATTTCATATTGCGAATTTATCAAACCACATCTCATACTCATTTATACGAACCACAGAGCTTAAATCACAAAATTTTAATATGCATAAATAAATTCAAATGGAAATGGTGTCGCAGATTCTCCTACAGAGGCTTAAACATACAAGGGATTACTGAGGGACTAAAATGAACCACTTAGAAAAATAATGAAAAAATTGCGAAACCAGGACCACACGGCCGTGTGAGGGGGTCCAAACCATGTGACAGGAATACACAGCTGTGTGACTGAGAGACATGCCCGTGTGACTAAGATACACAGCCGTGTAACAAAGGGACACGCCCGTGTAACTGGGGTACACGGCCTTGAGGCCAGACCGTGTAATTCACTAAATTTTGTGAAAAAATTACATAATTAAGGAGAAGGGAGAACACGCCCGTGTGCCTGAGATACACGGCCGTGTGGCTGAAACACAGGCCTTTGTACGACCGACAAAAATCCCCAAACAGGGGTCACACGGCCGTGTGGCCAGCCCGTGTGACACACCCTAGGCCGTGTGACAGGAAAACTTACCTAATTTTTTAAGCGAGACACAGCCGTGTGGACCGCCTGTGTGCTCGCCCATGCGGCTCGAAAACCACTACAAACTTGCAGCAAAACACGAAATTAAACTTTGAAAAGCATCCCTAAGTACGAGTGCTCAAGAAAAACACCTTAGAATGGGATCCTAAGCAACAACGAACAATGGATTCACCTTAACGTTACTAACTTGTAACTCAATTTTTCAAATATACTTAACCTATAAGAATCTCAATTTAAAACATGAATAAATGAATCAAAGAACCTAATATAAAAACTCAGAAAACAACATTCGTACTCACTCGGTCCAACACTTGATTGGACGAAGAACAAGAGAGCTATTAAACCCTTAATGGGGTAATTAATGATAACGATGTTGGAACAATTGAAGCACCACAGGATTACTAAAATTGAATTGTACTAACAACGAACAAAAAAAAATTAAATAACAAGGATGAATTGAAAGAAATAAAAATAATAGCAAAAGAATTGCACAAATCTGAAATTGGGAAAAAATGGAAGAAATTGACGTGAAAAGAAATTGGGATACGTGAGAGGAGTTTTGGGAATTGTCTATTTTTTTCTAAAATATTAAAATGATATTAAATAATTTAAAAATAATTTTTAACAAAAGACCAATAAGATTTTTTTAAAAAAATTGAAAGCAAAGCAAAAAATAAAATTAACTCCCCCTTAGTGCACACGAGGATTCAAACCTGAGACTTAAGGGAAAACTAACACTTTGTAATAGCTTGTTTTTCAGTGCTGTCAGGATCAGTGGTTTTGGGACCACAATTCCGACGTATCCGTCCGTAAATATTAGAAAATTTTAACGTTTATATAGTTAATTAAGTAAAAGGGTTAAATAATAAAGGTTACAGAAGTTTGATTCTATTAGAGGAATGCATGAAAATGGAAAAGGTAGGTAATGAGGGATTCAAATGGTAATTATACCATATGAATAATGGTGGACGGTTAGCCTACGAAATTATAAGGATTTTTATTAAATTAAAAGGGTTTTGATGGTAAAATTGTAAATAAATGAAAATGAAAGTAAAATTAAAAGAAAAAGATGAAACAATCTTCCCTAATTTTCACCTTCCACCGAAATTAGAATAGGAAAACACTAGCTAAGCAAAGATTGAAGCTTTTAGGTATTTCCTACATGTTTTTAGTATTTTTTATGTTTTTGAGCTCGTATTAGCTTGATTTAGCTAACCTGAGGACTAATTTGTGAAACTGTTAAATGTAATAAATGTTGCCATTAAAGAGTTGAGTTATTCTTGGAGTTAATGTTGAAATATGAAGATTTGTTGCTTGGGTAGACTAATTTTTAATGATTTTAACGTTTAAGGACTAAATTGTTAAATTGATTAAATTGACTGTACTTAATGTGAAATAATTGAAAATAGGAATTTATAGAAAGCCATAGATCATTCGATTGAATTTGGGTTTAGAAGAAAAAGGTTAATTTGCATGTTTGAGGGCTTCAAGATTGAATTGAATAAAAAGGTAAAGTTAAGGGTAATTTTGTAAAATGTGATAAAAGACTTAATTGCATAAAAAAATTGAATTTTTCTGTGATTTGGTAAATTAAATGATATTATCATTTTATATTGAGAACATATTGATGATCGTGGGAAGGAAAAGGTTGGTGATTAGTCCCTATACTCAAGCTGTTACTGCAAAGTGGTCCGGTAAGTTCGTTCATGTAAATAAGTCATAGACATCTTCTTTAATACTTGTTACTATTTTAGTAAATGAAGTGTTTTGTAGTCTTTGAATGTTTGATCTAGTGGAGGTTAATTGTGAAATTGAAAATTGTTTGAGCATATAGAATCAGGCCTTAAGCTTAGCAGGCGAGATGCCGGTGTACTGTACTGTAACATGCCTTGTGCCTAACAGGTTTTGTGTCGGTGTATCTATTGGGCTTAATGCCTAGAAGGCTTTGTGTCAGTGTATCTATCAGGCTTATTTCCTAGCAGGCTTAGTGCCGGTTAAGTAGCGGGCATGTTGCCCAACAGGCTTCGGGCCGGTGTAATGATTTGTAATGGATACTAGTGACTTGGGAACATATCAAGCTATGTTTTGGAATAAGAAATGAGACCAACATACTATTCAATTCTTACTTGATATGAACTGTGATAGACAAGATCTTGGTTATTTTAATCGTATAATTTGTTCTTTTTTGTATTTAAGTCAGTAAGGTTATTGTTTGGCTTAACAAACTTACTAAGATTCAAGTAAGCTTACTTGTGCTTTGTATTTTGTTTTGTAGATACATATTGTGATAGGGAGATCGGATCACACTTGAATAATCACACTATCTTGAGGAATTTTTTGGTAGTTTTTGTAAACATCTTGGTTTATATGGCACGTAGTAGGGCTAATGAACTTGTTGTAATATTAAAGTTATGTATTGGTTGGTATATGCTATGTTAAATTCTAAGTTGTGCTAAATGTTTGATCATGAATGAAAGTATTTGGATGCAATTAGGCATGGTGTTTGAGGTCAAGGTAAGCAAAGTCAATATGTGTGTATGATGGTTTACATGTTTGTTTTTAAGAAAGAAAGATTATAGGTACCATGTGATGTGAATTAGAAAGACAATTTGGGTAAGTTTAGGTGATTATATTTGGCATGTGTTGGTTGCCCTTGATGTGTTTTAAGGTGATGAAATGATGTGGTATGATAGGTTGCTATGATATTGAATGAAGAACAATCATGATTTTCGTCATTTTTTTGGGACACGCGACCTGGGACACAGGCTATCACACAGCCGCGTGTCACACACGGGCAACCAACATGGGTGTGTTCCCCGAATGTGTTAGGTACAAGGTTCACACTGGTTGGCACACGGCCTGCGACATGGTCGTGTGACCCAAGTCAGTGAGTTACATGGGAGAGTACACAGACGTGTGGAGTAGCCACACGAGCGTGTGGGATAGCCGCACGGGTGTGTGGGATAGCTGCACGGGCGTGTGGGATAGCTGCACGGGCGTGTGGGATAACCGCACGAGCGTGTCTAGAGCCACACAGTCTAGGCTCTGTCACACGGCCATGTAACCCCTGTTTTGAAATTTTTTAGTTTTTCCCTGAACTTTCTAATTTGTTTCAAAATGGTCCCTAATTGCTCATAAACTATTTTTAAGGCCTCATAGGCTCAAATTAAGGCCCATAAATGTATGATTTATACCCTTTGAGTTACATATGTATTTATTTAAATCAATTTGATAATTGAATGCTATATGTTATGGAATGTTCTATTTTGTACGGTAACACTCTGTAACCTTATTCCGACGATGGAAACGGGTTATGGGTGTTACACACTTAACTACTACACTCATCGTTGACCTTAAAATGGAAGGAAAAATGTAAGATTCTATACAAAACCACTGACTCACTTGCGAACCTTAACTCTTATTGTAACACCCCTAACCCGTAACCATCATCGATTTGGGGTTAAGAGGCATTACCGGACAATCAAAAACTTTTACAGACATTTCATAACATAATTTGACAAATCACATCAAAGTGTCCCTTAAATAGGTCTACGAGACCTTAATCATGCTTTAGAAAGGGGTCGAGACTAAACCGAACACATATAGAAAATTTCAGAAATTTAAAAAATTTTCAAAGTTATAGAGGTCACACGCCCGTGTGGGCAGGCCGTGTGTCTCCCACAGCCTCAGACACGCTCGTGTGTCTAAGCCGTGTCAAAACAGGGCATATGTAACACCCCTCACCCGTAATCCCCGCCGGAACCGGGTTCGAGGCGTTACCGGATTAAAACTACTTGATCGCCACTTAGGCTCAACGTGACTACTCTCCTTAAGTCACCACGACAACCTCATTTGTGAGTTACGAGGCCTTACTCAAACACACGAGGGCTCTCGAGACCATATCGGAAACTCTTACTATTTTAAAAATTTTCTCCATCTAGACAGGGACTACACGCCCGTGTTCACCACCTGTGGTGCACACTGACTACTTCACACGGCCTTAAAGTCTAGACATACGCCCGTATGGCTAGCCTATGGCCAACACTGAATAACTCACACGTCCTAGGCACACGCCCGTGTGACTAGTCCGTGGTCTTTTCTGACTTAAAATACTAATATGCAGGGGACACACGGCCAAGTCACACGCCCATGGGCTGACCGTGTGTCACACATGGTCTAGACGCACGCCCGTGTGTCTACCCACATGGATAAGAACAAAACTATTTATCATGCCCCTTCTCACCCCCTAGCATACACAACATGTACACATTCAACACATCCATAATCAACTCAATTTGAAACACAATCTTACATGGATAACTACATCTTTTCATATAATAAAATAGCCAATAACTATGGCATTATACAAAATAGATTATCCATATAAAGGCCAACATAACTTAGCCATTTACAACCAAAAATCACTAACTTGTCTAGCCCCTATACATGCCATACACAAAATGTTTAATCCAATGTACCAGAGTGTGCTGATAGTGTGGACGATCTTCCAATTGATCCACGTATCTCGATTCAACTCTATTTCTCTATAAGACAAGGGGAAAGAAAGGGAGTAAGCTTTGAGCTTAGTGAGTTTACACATAAACAATTAAGCATCATAATATAAGCTAAACAACAATTAGCATTATACTAACATAAGTAATTCACAACTATGCTTACTCTTTCTATCCCTTACCACATTTCCAACACATCATGAGTCACATACTCATAACCATTGACATGCACCCCTGCATTCAATATCGCATTTACACAATGTACAACACATCATTATTTCACAATAACACATCCACGCATCTACACTACTCATTAATACATCCACACAGCTACTTTCTCGGTGGTTTCGTACTTAGCCTACCACAATCGATACAATAAGATAGTATCACACTTAGCCTACCAATAAGGTAATCATAGTGGTCTCGCACTTAGCCCACTAAACAATATACTTAGCGATAGCATCGCACATAGCCCAGCTCATCGTTGCTAAGTATTGGGGTAGCATCGCACTTAGCTTACCATCAAGCATTATCACTACACACTCACATATCTACTTTGTAGATCATTCATTCATTCGTTCACTATAATTAACTCATTCATTCCACATGAACCATATAGGTTCTCAACCATGCTATACTCTAGCTAGCATTTACAAAGTATACGCATAATGCATCGTTTATACGTAAACTTACCTCGGTACTAAAAAAGTATGGAGATGTGCAATTTATTCCATGACCTTGCCCTTGCCTCGGTTTCGATCTGGGCTTCGTCTTTCCTGATCTATAATGACAAATCAACACATTCAATACACACATTGACTAAGTTGACCTTTATCTCATACTTTAGTAAAATCCCCTTTTTGCCCCTAATCTTTCTCATATTTACACTTTTGCCCCAAGGCCCGTAAAGTGATTTTTTATTCAACTTTCTAGCCTTTCATGCTTAGCTGAATCACTTACTCAATTAAAGCTATCATCAATTCTCACTAATTCTTACATGTATGACCAAACTCAAGACTTTCACAAACTAGTCCCTACATGCATTTTTCATGGAATTCACTTAGTAAAAGATGTTTCTACAACATCAAGCTTTCATATTCTTCCATAAAACATCAAAATACATGCATGTCATACATGGGTACATTTTTGAACATCCATTTTAGCTCATCATATAGCTAAAAATAGCTTACTCATGTTACTTGGACTTCAAAAATACGGAGAATATCAAAAACGGGCTAGAATACACTTACTAGCTAGCTTGAAAAGTTGAAGAGCCCTAACAATGGCTTCTCTCAAATTTTCGGCAGCCTTGGAGAAGAAGATGAATGAATTTTGTCATATTTTCTCCTATTTTAATCATTTAATTATCAAATGACCAAAATACCCTTTTTGACAAACTTCCTAATTTAACTCATCCATGCCCAAATTTGTCCAAAAATTAGAAATTGTGAAAATTACTCATTAAGGACTTTTAATTGATATTCTAAAGCAATTTCACACAAATAGCTTCTAGAATCTCACACTTTGCAACTTTTGCAATTTAGTCATTTTTGATAGTTCAACCGCAATTTAACAAAATTGCTTCATGAAACTTTCACACTAGCATGCAAACATGGCATAGACCTCAAAAACTCATACTTATGCCTTGGATTTGTGGTCTCGCACCACTATTCCGACTAGGCCCTAAATCAGGATGTTACAACTCTCCCCCCCTTTTAGAGATTTTCGCCCTCGAAAATCTTACCAGTAAAGAGGTTTTGATGTTGCTCTCTCATAGCCTCTTCCGTTTCCCACGTAGCTTCTTCCACACCGTGTTTCTGCCATAACACTTTCACTAGTGCTATGCTCTTATTCCTCAATTGTTTCACTTCTCGAGCCAAGATCTTAATCGGCTCCTCTTCATAAGACATATCCGGTCTTATCTCAATTTCTGTCGAAGGAATCACATGTGATGGATCGGAGCGATACCGTCGCAACATCGACACATGGAACACATTATGAATCCTTTCCAATTCTACCTGCAAAGCCAACCGGTATGCTACTGGCCCAACTCTATCTGTAATCTCATACGGCCCTATGAACCTTGGACTCAATTTCCCTTTTTGTCCAAATCTCATGATTTTCTTCCATAGGGACACTTTTAAAAATACTTTGTCACCCACTTCAAACTCAATATCTTTTCTTTTCAAATCCACGTACGACTTCTGTCGGTCCGAAGTAGCTTTAAGACTATTACGGATTACTTTAACTTTTTCTTCGATTTCTTTCACTAGATCGAACCCATGGATTTGCTTTTCACTAAGCTCGGTCGAATACAATGGAGTCTGAAACTTCCGACCATACAAGGCCTTATACGGAGCCATCCGTATACTTGACTGATAACTGTTGTTGTAAGCAAATTCTACCAAAGGTAGATATCTTTCCCAACTACCTTCGAATTCTAACACACAGCATCGAAGCATATCTTCAAGAACTTGAATCACTCTTTCAGACTAACCATCAGTTTGTGGATGGAACGCAGTACTAAAATTTAACCTCGTACCCATGGCCCATTGCAACTTCTTCCAAAACCTCGAAGTAAACCTCGGATCTCTATCCGATATTATAGACACAGGCACACCATGTAACCTTACAATCTCTGCAACATACAATTCGCTAACTTGTCCAGAATAATCAACACGTCATCGGAATAAAATGAGCCGACTTTGTCAATCTATCCACAACAACCCACACAGCATCTTTCCTTTTCGGGGTCATAGGCAACCCCGTCACAAAATCCATGGTAATCTGATCCCATTTCCACTCCGGAACCATCACTGGCTGAAGCAATCCCGAAGGCACTTGATGTTCAGCTTTCACTTGTTGACAAATCAGACACTTTGTCACGAACTCAGAGATATCTCTTTTCATACCCGGCCACCAATAAAATTTCCTCAAGTCATTGTACATTTTCATATTGCCCGGGTGTACTAATAAATAACCACTATGTGCCTCATGCAAAACCTTTCGGATCAATTCTTCATCTCCAGGTACACAAATTATGTCATGGTATAACAAACAACCATCCGAACCCACTCGAAAATTAGAGTCACTTTCTGATTCACACTTAGCTCTCTTAGCTTGCATCTCACTATCATTTTCTTGAGCCTCACATATCTGTTGAACAAACAGTGGCTTAGCTCTCAACTCTGCCAATATAGCACCATCATCAGACAATGCTAAACTCGTGCTCATAACTCTTAGAGCATACAAGGATTTCCTACTCAGGGCATCCGCAACCACATTTGCTTTTCCGGGATGGTAATCAATGACTAAATCATAGTCTTTCAATAACTCGAGCCACCGCCTCTTTCGCAAATTTCAATCCTTTTGATCCATCAAATATTTCGAACTCTTGTGATCCGTAAAGATTCGGCAATTCTCACCATATAAGTAATGTCGCCAAATCTTTAACGCGAAAATAATCGCAGCCAACTCAAAATCATGAGTCGGATAGTTCTTCCCGTGCGATTTTAGTTGTCTCGAGGCGTAAGCGACTACCTTACCCTCTTGCATCAATACGCAACCGAGACCATTAAATGACGTGTCACTGAAAACCACAAACTCTTTCCCCGATTCTGGTTGAACCAAAACCGGCGCCTCAGTCAACAATGTTTTCAATCTCTCAAAACTCTGTTGGCATGCATCCGTCCAATCATACTTGACATCCTTATGCAACAATTTCGTCATCGGGGTAGCAATCACTGAGAACCCCTTTACGAAACGTCTGTAATATCCCACTAGTCCCAAGAAGCTTCTAACTTCGACATTCCTCGATCGTTTCTAATCCACAATAAACAAATCTTACTCCTGGCCGACTCGAATACCATCACCCGACACAACGTGTCCTAAAAATCCAACCGCTCGGAGCCAAAACTCACTCTTGCTAAACTTAGCATATAACTGCTCATCTCTTAAAGTTTGCAAGACAATTCTCAAATGTTCCTCATGATCGTTTTCATCCCGAGAATAGATCAATATGTCATCAATAAAGACAACCACAAACTTATCCACATACGGTCGAAAGACACGGTTCATCAAATCCATAAAAATCGCAGGTGCATTCGTTAAACCAAACGGCATGACCAAAAACTCATAATGGCCATACCTTGTTCGAAATGCAGTTTTCAACATATCTTGCTCTTTCACTCTCAACTGGTAATAACCAGACCTCAGGTCGATCTTGGAGAATACTGTAGCTTCTTTTAGTTGATCAAAAAGATCATCAATCCTTGGTAAATGATACTTATTCTTCACCGTCACTTTGTTAAGTTGCCTATAGTCTATACACAACCTCATAGACCCATCTTTCTTTTTCACAAATAGTACTGGAGCACCCCACGGTTAGTAGCTCGGTCTTGCAAATCCCTTATCTGTCAACTCTTGCAACTGAACCTTCAGTTCCTTCAACTATAAAGGTGCCATTCTATACGGAGCAATTGAAATAGGTGTTGTTCCCGGAACTAACTCAATCATAAACTCAACCTCTCTCTCTGGAGGTAATCCGGGAAACTCTTCCGGAAATACATCCGGATACTCATATACCATTGGCACTGTATCAAACTTTACTCCAACCTCTTTAGTATTCAAAATAAAGGCGAGATAGGACTCACACCCTTTTCTCAAACATTTCTCAGCCACTAGGAAGAAATCATCACCGTAGACTATCCGATCCACCCCGATTCAACCCGAACAACATCTCCACTCTCACATTTCAATTCGATAAACTTATTACCACAGTTCACTAAGACACTATGGGTAGTCAACCAATCCATGCCAAGGATTAAGTCAAACTCATCAAACGAAAACAACATAAGGTTTGCCAGAAAGCAATGACTCTTAATCAACAAAAGACAATTCTTACACACCTTGTCCACTAACACGTATTTTCCTAACGGGTTTGACACCTTAACCACAATGTCCGTAGACTCAACGGTCATACTCAAACTAGATGCTAATCTCATGCACATATAAGAGTGAGTAGACCCTGGATCAATTAAAGCAATAACAAAGGTGTCATAGAGAGAAAAAGTACCCTTTATCACATCTGGGGATGATGCCTCTTCACGGGCGCGAATGGCATAAGTCCTCGCAGGTGCCCGACCCTCCGGTCTCACAGCAGAGTCTCTGGACGCACCTCTACCACTATTCCCACCTCTCGGGTTCCTTGGTGGTCTACCCCTTGCAGACACATCACTAGGTCTCATCCCTTGTTTCTCTTCCTTATCATCCCTCTCAGGGCAATTTCGGATAAAATGGTCAGGGGAACCACACTAATAACATTTTCGGCTGTTTCCCCAACACTCTCCGGTGTGATATCTACCACAATTTGGACACTCCGATTTGTTTTTCATATTGCCTACACTTTCCATCGAGGTAGCTTGGACTCTCGAACTCAGACGAGTGTGGTCCAAGTCTCGATGTGAATATCCCACTGATGCTGTCGTCCGAGGATTCACTTCCCTGGATCTTTTCAAATGGGCTTGGTACGACTTGCCCATTGGCCTCTTTCTCGCATCTCGGGCTTCACTCACAGCCCTTCTCTTTTCTTTACCCAACTCTTCGGCCTTACTTGCCTTCTCGACCAACACAACAAACTCTTTCAACTCAAAGATACCAACTAGGAGTTTGATATCCTCCTTTAGCCCATCTTCGAACCTCTTACACAGAATAGTCTCCGTCGACACACATTCATGGGCGTATTTGCTAAGCCTAACAAACTCATGCTCATATTCTGCTACTGACATTCTTCCTTGCTTCAACTCAAGGAATTCCTTCATTTTTCGATCAGTAAATCGTTGGCTTATGTACTTCTTCCGAAACTCTTCCAGAAAGAAGTCCCACGTCACCCGCTCTCTCGGGACTACTGACGTTCACGTCTTCCACCAATGGTATAACGAGTCCCTCATCAAAGACACAGCACATTTCAAGCTCTCTTCAGGTGTACATGAGAGTTCATCAAACACTCTCATTGAGTTCTCTAGCCAGAACTCCGCCCTTTCAGGGTCATCATCTACCTTAGCTCTAAACTCCTCAGCCCCGTGTTTCCTAATCTTATCCACCGGGGGTTTTGATATCCTCACTACATCATTACCTTGAGGAGCCACTAGATTTGGATGAAGCATAGGAGGAGGTGGAGGAGGTTGAGCATTAGGGTTCGCTCGAACATAATCCGAGTACCAATTACTCATCATCTGGAGAAAGGCTTCCCTAGCCTCTTCCCCTTGACCCTTAACCTCGGGTCCACTCTCTACAGGCGCGGTTCCTTGCGCAGGAGCCGGCACATTACTAGCTGCTTCATCAGTAATCGATTGATCGGGATCCATATACTATATAAAACAAGGTTTAAAATCATCAGAAACCACCACACTATCATTGTACACTTATGGCATGTATAGCTGGACTCTTACACCAGCTAAGGTAGTCCTAGAACCGACTAAATCGAAGCTGTGATACCACTAAATGTAACACCCCTCACCCCTAATCCCCGTCGGAACCGGGTCCGAGGCGTTACCGGATTAAAACTACTTGATCGCCACTTAGGCTCAACGTGACTACTTTCCTTAAGTCACCACGACAACCTCATTTGCGAGTTACTAGGCCTTACTCAAACATACGAGAGCTCTCGAGACCATACCGGAAACTCTTACTATTTTAAAAATTTTCTCCATCTAGACAGGGACTACACGCCCGTGTTCACCACCCGTGGTGCACACTGACTACTTCACACGGTCTTAAAGTCTAGACATACGCCCGTATGGCTAGCCCGTGGCCAACACTGAATAACTCACACATCCTAGGCACACGCCCGTGTGACTAGTCCGTGGTCTATTCTGACTTAAAATACTAACATGCAAGGGACACACGGCCAAGTCACACGCCCATGGGCTGACCGTGTGTCACACATGGTCTAGACGCACGCCCGTGTGTCTACCCACATGGACAAGAACAAAACTATTTGTCATGCCCCTTCTCACCCCCTAGCATACACAACATGTACTCATTCAACACATCCATAATCAACACAATTTGAAGCACAATCTTACATGGATAACTACATCTTTTCATATAATAAAATAACCAACAACTATGGCATTATACAAAATAGATTATCCATCTAAAGGCCAACATAACTTAGCAATTTACAACCAAAAATCACTAACTTGTCTAGCCCCTATACATGCCATACACAAGATGTTTAATCCAATGTACCAGAGTGTGTTGATAGTGTGGGCGATCTTCCAATTGATCCACGTATCTCGATTCAACTCTATTTCTCTATAAGACAAAGGAAAAGAAAGGGAGTGAGCTTTGAGCTTAGTGAGTTTACACATAAACAATTAAGCATCATAATATAAGCTAAACAACAATTAGCATTATACTAACATAAGTAATTCACAACTATGCTTACTCTTTCTATCCCTTACCACATTTCCAACACATCATGAGTCACATACTCATAACCATTGACATGCACCCCTGCATTCAATATCGCATTTACACAATATACAACACATCATTATTTCACAAAGAACACATCCACGCATCTACACTACTCACTAATACATCCACACAAATTTACTCACTCGGTGGTTTCGCACTTAGCCTACCACAATCGATACAATAAGATAGTATCGCACTTAGCCTACCAATAAGGTAATCATAGTGGTCTCGCACTTAGCCCACTAAACAATATACTTAGCGATAGCATCGCACATAGCCCAGCTCATCGTTGCTAAGTATTGGGGTAGCATCGCACTTAGCTTACCATCAAGCATTATCACCACACACTCACATATCTACTTTGTAGTTCATTCATTCATTCGTTCACTATAATTAACTCATTCATTCTACATGAACCATATATGTTCTCAACCATGCTATACTCTAGCTAGCATTTCCAAAGTATACGCATAATGCATCGTTTATACGTAAACTTACCTCCTTACTCAAAAAGTATGGAGATGTGCAATTTAGTCCACGACCTTGCCCTTGCCTCTGCTTTCGATCCGGCTTCGTCTTTCTTGATCTATAATGAAAAATCAACACATTCAATACACACATTGACTAAATTGACCTTTATCTCATACTTTAGCAAAATCCCCATTTTGCCCTTAATCTTTCTCATATTTACACTTTTGCCCCAAGGCCCGTAAAGTGATTTTTATTCAACTTTCTAGCCTTTCATGCTTAGCCGAATCACTTACTCAATTAAAGCTATCATCAATTCTCACTAATTCTTACATGTATGACCAAACTCAAGACTTTCACAAACTAGTCCCTACATGCATTTTTCATGGAATTCACTTAGTAAAAGATGTTTCTACAACATCAAGCTTTCATATTCTTCCATAAAACATCAAAATAAATGCATGTCATACATGGGTACATTTTTTAACATCCATTTTAGCTCATCATATAGCTAAAAATAGCTTACTCATGCTACTAGGACTTCAAAAATACGAAGAATATCAAAAACGGGCTAGAATACACTTACTAGCTAGCTTGAAAAGTTGAAGAGCCCTAACAATGGCTTCTCTCAAATTTTCTGACCTTGGAGAAGAAGATGAATGAATTTTGTCATCTTTTCTCCTATTTTAATCATTTAATTATCAAATGACCAAAATACCCTTTTTGACAAACTTCCTAATTTAACTCATCCATACCCAAATTTGTCCAAAAATTAGAAATTGTGAAAATTACTCATTAAGGACTTCTAATTGATATTCTAAAGCAATTTCACACAAATAGCTTCTAGAATCTCACATTTTGCAACTTTGGCAATTTAGTCCTTTTGGACAGTTCAATCGCAATTTAACAAAATTGCTTCATGAAACTTTCACACTAGCATGCAAACATGGCATAGACCTCAAAAACTCATACTTATGCCTCAGATTTGTGGTCTCGCACTACTATTCCGACTAGGCCCTAAATCGGGATGTTACAGCATACAGACTGACTTGTCCACACGGCCGTGGACACGCCCGTGTGCCTCACCCGTGGTCGAGCCTGACTTGCACCACACGGCCAGTCACACGCCCGTGGTCGAGTCTGACTTGTTTTGAAATACAACCACGAGGGACACGGTCGAGCCACACGCCCGTGTGCTCAACCTTGTGGGCAATTATAGGCCATTTACAAGGCCAAATTACCACCCACACTATGGTCTCACCTACAATCATAATTAGGCATCAATCCAAGCATCAAAGGCAACCAATACATACCAAAATGATCATCATTCTCAACTCATTCAAGAGCATTTCATCACAACAAATCATAAGCCATTTAAATCAATATAACCTCAAGCACTTCAAAGTAGAATCCATCACAAATTACCATCAATAATATGCTAATTATTCATCAATAAAATTACCATAACCAAATCCATTTCACTAACCATAAAACCATACCAAAACCAAGCATTATAAGGCTTGATCACTCAGACATATCACCAACATTTATCTAGCCATATCACATGGCTATTACATATCATAAACATAATCCATATTAACTAGACTATACATGCCATAATTATTATATATATGAACATAGGTACCAAAATGTGATTTGAGTAGTGTGATGACAATCCTCGACAATCCCTGAGCCTCTCGTAGCTTTGATGACCTATAAAACAGAATAAACACACACAAAGTATGCTTTCCAAAAGCTTAGTAAGCCATATACAAATAAACTTATCATATAGGCATTCATTATTCATAACAAATATGAGTTTACTACTAGCTCATTTGCACATTCATGATTCTTCTTGGCTCAATTTTCTAGCCATTTGCTTACCAACATATTTATCACCATGTACTTCTTAGATCATAGCTCATTCACGCCTATAACACATTTTACCTTATCAAATCTATTCAAATGTCTCATTTAGGTAAGTTCATATAAACACTTACCTTTCATACACTTGCTTAGTGTACAAATCAAACGTACCTGATTCGTTTATACATTTCACGTAGACTTTCATTTCTTAGATTTGCCCGTTGAACCGTTCGGAATCGAATAGGATACTCAGAATGCTCGAAATAGTCGTACAATGCAAACGTCCTAGACGTGGTCTTACATGTAACCAGATATCGATGTCACTGTCCCAGACAGGGTCTTACACGAATCAATACAATGCCAATGTCCCAGACATGGTCTTACACGTAAATCTCAAATCGATGCCAACGTCCCAGACATGGTCTTACACGATGTCTCATATCGATGCAAACGTCCCAGATGGTCTTACATGATATCACATATCGGACACCTATGTCATGACATATGTAATCCTATCTATTCCTAGGTTCGTACGGGGCTTTTTCGGATGTTGACATCATGTCGATACAATCTCGGATTTCATGTACTCATCATCTCATATACATTCATCATTATAATTGTTCATATAATCATACATATATCAATGTAAATACATTTATTTGTATATAAACTTACCTCGGATTCGGATAAACAGAAACGAACTCGGCTACTCAATTACTTTCGATTTCCCACGATCTAAGTCCGTTTTCTTCGGTTCTTAATCTATACATATTCAAATTTAACTCGTTTATTCACTAATTCATTCAATTCAATCCAAAAACACATATTTAGGGAAATTTACAAATTAGCCCTCATATTTTCATATTTTGACATTTTAGTCCTTATTTTATAAAATCGCAAAATACACATAATTTGCTTGTACCATGCTTAGGTCGAATATCACCCATGCTCATACAAGTCCATACATTTCATTTATTTCACATTTTAGTCCCTCAAAATATTATTTTCTCAATTTAATCCAAATTACTCAAATTCATCAAAAATTCAAATACAAACTATGTTAACCTAACACATATCTTTCATGATTCATCTTCAAACATCACAAAACTCATGTGTTCATCAATGGCACATTTCAAAATCTTCATCAATTCACAAAATTGAAACATGGGTTTTGAAGAACACGAAGCAACAATTACAAAAACGTAGAAATTATCAAAAACCGAACAAAAACTAACCTTGAATTGAGACTTGTAATAGCCGAATGTTTGAAGAGCTTAAAACCTTATTTCCTTTTCTATTTTCGGTGGTGGATGGATGAACAATCCACTATCCATTTTTTATTTGTTTTGTTTTATGATTTTAATTAACATTTTATCTCAATTACAAATTTACCCTTTATTATCAACATATAAATCATGTATATACAATGGCCTTACTGTCCATCTATCATACTAATGGCATATTTCCAATTTAAGGACTTCACATAATAAGAACCATAACAATTAGACACTTATTAAATTAAAATACCACTTTTAACTTTTATGTGATTTAGTCCTTTTCTCAAATTAAACACACAAATGACCAAATTAAATCACAAAAATTTCACACATATCAATTAACATGCTGATAACTCAGAAAATAATATTAAAATATTTTTCTAACTCGGATTTGTGGTCCCAAAACCACTATTCTGACTAGGGTCTAAACCAGACCGTTACAATTATAACCCCAATTTCGGGATGTTACAACTCACCCCTCCTTAAAAAAAATTCATCCTTGAAATTTTCGATAAACATAACAGTTGCTAACACACATTTTGCTACCAAACTTTTGCTGCGCACTCTAGTCTCAAACGCATTATCAAACAAATACCTAACCCTCCACTTATAGATCTAACTTACTAACACGCGAACACCACACTAACAGCCAAAAACCAACCATATCCAAAACAGTACAACATACAAAACAAAATATCCTGTATTAATACCTATCTCGGTATTGGTTCCAGATCCCCTATTACGAGTCTTCTCCGAGACTCGATTCTGACCAGGTGGTCGACGAGGGCAATCCTTAATTCGATGCTCTATGGACACACATCTGAAACATGCCTCCAACTTTTTCCAACACTCGCCCGGGTGGCGCTTATTGCAGAACCCAAATATCGGATAATCTGTGCCACTACCAGAACCTCTCGTATCACCTTTTTGAAACCTGGCCTGCTTTGTAAAGCGCGGCTCCAAACTAGAGGAACTAGGGCCTCTCTTATTATGGGTCTTACCATGACCATTACACTCACACTCAACACACTTACCTTTTTCCTCCACCTTGGACCTCTCCAGCATGGTCTCGAATACTCTCTCCAAGACCCCCAACACTGACTAGGTTAACGTGTCAACACCGGTTTCAGAATTATAGCCACCAATAGCTGGCGTAGCCATGACAACCTCCATCTCATGAGCAAACACAAGCCTCGGACACGCGGAGGACTCGTCTAAGGTCCCACTAAGCTGATTCTCACAATCCTTCTTACCGTCGGGTTCCATAGCAGGCCTTACATCTAAAATCTTAGGCATCTCCATTTCCATAACAACATAATTAGAAATAATAATTTAAACCTTACATTTATAATCTTACAGTTTTGTGGTTTTCTACAGACCAAGACCAAAGTCTTAGACACTTGGTTGAAGAAAATCAGTTTCAAAATACTATGGTATGTTTTTACGAAAACCCTTTAAAATCCATTCATGCAAACACATTTAAAACACAGGCCGATTTTTTGTAAACTTGACTCTGATACCACTAAATGTAACACCACAAAACTTGGCTCAGAAGTTTTGGTCGGATTCTGTAGGTTACATTGGTTACCGAAGTGGCCCAAAATAGATTATTAATCGAGTTTCTTAATTCCTTTTAGAAAAATCATTTTCTTCAGCAATTTACTGAAATCAAAAGAAAACTTTGTTTACATTTTTCAAACGTTAAATTTTATTTATCACTTCAATTTAGTTTGAAATCAAGTTACTTTTTATGTATTAATTTCGTAATCAAAATAGAGTAGTAATGTGAGAAAAACTGAAACTTCAAACCAAAATTGCAGCGGGGCATTTGATGTTTTCTTTCAGTCGAAAAACCCATAGATTATTACCTTAAAAACCATATTGTTATAAACGAAAAATAATGTTTCGATGAAATAGAACCCATGCATGGCATCAAAATTAAACTCCGAAACTCCCAAAAGTCGTAACCTGTAACACCCCTTACCCGGGTTCTACGCCGGAATCGGGCCCGAGGCGTTACCGAACTCAAACCCCTAGATCGCCACTTAGGCTCGTCATAACTACTCTCTGAAGTCATCTCAACAACCTCATTCTTGAGTTACGAGGCCTCACTCATACACATGAGGGATCTCGAGACTAAACCGGAACTTTTTCCAATCTTAAAAATTTTCTCTTTTGAATAGGGCTCACACGCCCGTGCAAGGTACAACACGCCCGTGTGAAGTCACACATGCCCATGTTCCCAAACCGTGCTTAAAAACCCAGCATTCTGCCAATGCCCCACGGCCAAGGTACACACCCGTGCTTACCAACTGTGGTACACACTGCCTACCTTAACACGGCCTAGAGTCCAGACACACGCCCGTGTAGCTAGCCCGTGGCCAACACTGATTAATCCCACACGCCCTAGGCACTCGCCCGTGTGACTAGTTTGTGGTCTATTCTGACTTCAAATACTAACATGCAGGGGACACACGGCTGAGTCACACGCCCGTGGGCTGGCCGTGTGTCACACATGGCCTAGACACACACCCGTGTGTCTATCCACATGGACAAGAACAAAGCTATGTGCCAAGTTCTTTTCACCCCTCTAGCATACACAACATATACTCATCTAACACAATCATAATCAACTCAAATTGAAGTGCAATCTCACATAGAAAACTAAATCTTTCTTTCATATAATGTAATAGCCAACAACCATGGCATTATACAAAATAAGCTATCCATCTAAAGGCCAACACATCTTAGCAATTTACAACAAAATTCACTAACTTGTCTAGCCCCTATACATGCCATATACAAAACATTATGTCTCATGTACCAGAGTGTGCTGATAGTGTGGGCGATCTTCCAATTGATCCTCGTATCTTGGTTCAACACTTTTACTCTATAAGACAAGGGAAAAGAAAGGGAGTAAGCTTTGAGCTTAGTAAGTTTACACATAAACAATTAAGCACCATAGTATAAGCTAAACAACAATTAGCATTATACTACCAAAAGTATTGAACAACTATGCTTACTCTTTCTATCCCTTACCACATTTCCAACACATCATGAGTCACATACTCATAACCATCGAAATGCACCCCTGCATTCAATGTCACATTTACACAATATACAACACATCAATATTTCTCAATAATTCATCCACACAGCTAATTAACTTAATAACACATCCACACAGCTATTTTACTCAATAATGCCATCACATGGCTAATCCACACAGAAAATGTCTCGGTGGTTTCGCACTTAGCACACCACAATCAATTAATAAGGTGGTATCGCACTTAGCCCACCACAAAGGTAATCATAGGGGTTTCTCACATGGCCCACTAAACGATATACCTAACGATAGCATCGCACATAGCTAGCTCATCGTCAATATGCATTAGGATGGTATCTCACTTAGCTTGCCATCTAGCATTATCACTACACATTCACATGTCTACTTACTCAATTAAACATCCATTCACAATTCTACTACATTCATTCTACTTGAACCACATAGGTTCTCAATCAATCTCGAACAAGCTACACACTAGCTATTATCAACAAATTGTAAGTATGAATGCATTGTTTATGCATAGACTTACCTCGGTACTCAAAAGTATTGAGACTTGCAATTTAGTCCACCACCTTGCTTTTGCCTCGGTTTCGATCCGGGCTTCGTCTTTCTTGATCTATAATGAATAAATCAGCTTATTCAATACATACATTGACTAAATTGGCCCACATCTCATACTTTAGAAAAATTACTATTTTGCCCCTAAACTTTTTCATATTTACACTTTAGCCCCAAAGGCTCGTAAAGTGATTTTTATTCAACTTTCTGGTCTTTCATGCTTAGTCGAACCACTTATTCAACTAAAGCTATCATCAATTTTCACTAAAACACACATGTATGACCAAACTTAAGATTTTCACAAACAAGTCCCTACATGCATTTTCATGGAAAATCACTTAACAAAAGATGTTTCTACTACATCAAGCTTTCATAATATTCCATAAAACAACAAAATACATGCATGTCATACATGACCACATTTTTGAACATCCTTTATAGCTCATCAAATAGCTAAAAATAGCTTACTCATGCTATCGGGACTTCAAAATTACAATGAATATAAAAAACGAGGCTAGATGCAATTACTAGCAAGCTTGAAAAATTGAAGAACCCTAGCTATGGCTTCCTTCAAATTTTCGGCAATGAGGGGAAGAAGATGAGCATGATTTTGTCATCTTTTCTCCTTTTTAATCACTTATTTGATAAATGACCAAAATACCCTTCTTGATAAACTTTCTATTTTAACTTATCCATGCCCCATTTTGTCCAAATATTAAAAATTGGAAAAATTGCTCATTAAGGACCTCTAATTAATAATCTAAAGATATTTCACACATATAGCTTCTAGAAACACACATTTTGCAACTTTTGCAATTTAGTCCTTTTGGACAATTCAACCACAATTTCACAAAATTGCTTCATAAAACTTTCACACTAGCATACATACAAGGCATAAACCTCAAAAACTCATTTATAACCCTCAGATTTGTGGTCTCGCACCACTATTCTGACTAGGCCCTAAATCGGGATGTTACAACTCTCCCTCCCTTTAGAGATTTTTGCCCCCGAAAATCTTACCAGTAAAAAGGTTTGGATGTTGCTCTCTCATAGCTTCTTCCGTTTCCCACGTAGCCTCTTCCACACCATGTTTCTGCCATAACACTTTCACTAGTGCTATGCTCTTATTTCTCAAATGTTTCACTTCTCGAGCCAAGATCTTAATCGGCTCCTCTTCATAAGACATATTCGGTCTTATCTCAATTTCTGTCGAAGGAATCACATGGGAAGGATCAGAGTGATACCGTCACAACATCGACACATGGAACACATTATGAATCTTTTCC
Source organism: Gossypium sturtianum (assembly GCA_025698515.1). Taxonomy (NCBI): domain Eukaryota; kingdom Viridiplantae; phylum Streptophyta; class Magnoliopsida; order Malvales; family Malvaceae; genus Gossypium; species Gossypium sturtianum. Next base: position 103,039,920 of record CM046944.1, read on the forward strand.
AACTCTACCGGCAAATCCAACCGGTACGCTACAGGCCCAATTCTGTCTGTAATCTCATACGGCCCTATGAATCTTGGACTCAATTTCCATTTTCGTCCAAATCTCATAATCTTCTCCCACGGGGACACTTTCAAAAACACTTTGTCGCCCACTTCAAGTTCAATTTCTTTTCTTTTCAAATCCGCGTACGACTTCTGTCGGTCCGAAGTAGCTCTCAGACTATTACGGATTACTTTCACCTTCTCTTCGGTTTCTTTCACTAGATCGACCCATGGATCCGTTTCTCACTAAGCTCTGTCCAATACAAAGGAGTCCGACACTTTCGACCATACAAAGCCTCATACGGTGCCATCTGTATACTCGACTGATAACTATTGTTATAGGCAAATTCGACCAAAGGTAGATATCTCTCCCAGCTACCTTCGAATTCTAACACATAGCATCGAAGCATATCTTCAAGAATTTGAATCACTCTTTCAGACTGACCATCGGTTTGCGGATGGAACGCAGTGCTGAAATTCAATCTCGTACCCATGGCCTCTTGCAACTTCTTCCAAAATCTCGAAGTAAGCCTCGGATCTCTATCCGATATTATAGACACAGTTCACCATGCAACCTCACTATCTTCGCCACATACAACTCAGGTAACTTGTCCAAGGAATAATCAACACGTCTCTGGTAATAAAGTGAGTGACTTCGTCAATCTATCCACAACAACCCACACAACATCTCTCTTTCTTGGAGTCATCGGCAACCCCGTTACAAAATCCATGGTAATCCGATCCCACTTCCATTTGGGTACCATTACTGGCTGAAGTAATCCCGAAGGCACTTGATGCTCAGCTTTCACCTGTTGGCAAATCAGACACTTTGTCACAAACTCTAAAATATCTCTTTTCATACCCGGCCACCAATATAACTTTTTTAGGTCGTTGTACATTTTCGTACTGCCCGGATGTACTAACAAATATCCACTGTGGGCCTCATGCAAAACCTTTCGAATCAACTCCTCTTCTTTAGGAACACAAATTCTGTCATGATATATCAGACAACCATTCAAATCCACTCAAAAATCAGAATCACTTTCTAATCCGCACTTAGCTATCTTAGCTTGCATCTCACTGTCATTTCTCTGAGCCTCATATATCTGTTGAACAAATAGTGGCTTAGCTCTCAACTCTGCCAAAATAGCACCATTGTCAGACAATGCTAAACTCGTGCTCATAACTCTTAGAGCATACAAGGATTTCCTACTCAGGGCATCCACAACCACATTCACTTTTCCTGGGTGGTAGTCAATGACTAACTCATAGTCTTTCAACAACTCAAGCCACCGTCTCTGTCGCAAATTCAGATCCTTCTGATCCATCAAATATTTCAAACTCTTGTGATCCGTAAAGATTCGGCACTTCTCACCATACAAGTAATGTCGCCAAATCTTTAACGCAAAAACAATCGCAGCTAACTCCAAATCATGAGTCAGATAATTCTTCTCGTGCAATTTTAGCTGTCTCGATGCGTAAGCGACTACCTTACCCTCTTGCATCAACATGCAACTGAGACCATTAAACGACGCATCACTATAAACCACGAACTCCTTCCCCGATTCTCGTTGAACCAAAATCGTGCCTCGATCAACATTGTTTTCGATCTCTCGAAGCTCATTGACATGTCTCACCCATTCAAACTTGACATCTTTGTGCAATAGTTTCGTCATCGGGATAGCAATCATAGAGAACCCTTTTACAAAACGTCTTTAATATCCTGCTAATCCCAAGAAGATTCTGATTTCAGACACGTTCCTCGGCGGTTTCCAATCCACAACAGTCGATATCTTACTCGGGTCAACTCTGACACCATCACCTGACACCATGTGTCCTAGGAATCGACCTCTCGGAGCCAAAACTCACTCTTGCTAAACTTAGCATACAACTGCTTATCTCTCAAAGTTTGCAAGACAATTCTCAAATGCTCTTCGTGATCGTTCTCATCCTGAGAATAGATCAATATGTCGTCAATAAAGACAACTACAAACTTGTCCACATACGGTCTAAAAACACGGTTCATCGGATCCATAAAAATCATAGGTGCATTCGTCAAACCAAACGGCATAACCAAAAACTCATAATGGCCATACCTTTGTCCGGAATGCGCTTTTCAACACATCTTGCTCTTTCACTCTGAAATGATAATAACAGGACCTTAAGTCTATCTTTGAGAACATCTGTAGCTCCCTTCGCTTGATCAAAAGATCATCAATCCTTAGTAAAGGATACTTATTCTTCATCATCACCTTGTTCGATTGTCTATAGTCTATACACAACCTCATAGACCCATCTTTCTTCTTCACGAATAATACCGAGCACCCCACAGCGAGTAGCTCGGGTCTTGCAAAACCCTTATCATCAACTCTTGCAATCCCCAGAACCTTCGATTCTTTCAACTCTATAGGTGTCATTCTATATGGAGCAATTGAAATAAGTGCCATTCCCGGAACCAACTCAATTCCAAACTCGACCTCTCTCACTGGAGGTAATCCGGGTAACTCTTTTGGAAATACATCTGGATACTCACATGCCACTGGCACTGTTTCAACCTCTACTCCAACCTCTCGAGTATTCAACACAAAGCAAGATAGGACTCACATCCTTTTCTCAAACATTTCTCAGCCACTAGGGAAGAGATCATCACTGGTAGACTATCCGGTCCACCTGATTCGACCCGAACCACATCTCCACTCTCACATTTAAATTTAATAAACTTACTACCACCGTTCACTAAGACACTATGGGTAGTCAACCAATCCATGCCTAGGATTAAATCAAACTCATCAAATGGTAACAACATAAGGTTTGCCGGAAAACAATGATTCTCAATCAATAAAGGTCAATTCTTACACACTTTGTCCACTAACACATGCTTTCCTAACGGGTTTGACACCTTAACCACTATGTCCGTAGACTCAACGGTCATACTCAAACTAGAAGCTAATCTCATGCAAATATAAGAATGAGTAGACCCTGGATCTATTAAAGTAATAGCAAAGGTGTCAAAGAGAGAAAAAGTACCCGTTATCACATCAGGGGAGGATGCTTGATAAACCGAAATAGTAACATATTTTAATCCCACATTTAGCATACTTTTGGATGAATTATCCCTTATTTTATGTAATTTGGTGCTCTTAATCCTTTCTTTTCATGTCTTATACTCAGGAAAGCACCCAAGAATAAAAAGAACGAGAAACGGGCTCAAAACGGACCAAAATGGGCCAAAGAAGAAATCGACACGGCCTAGACAAAGCCCACACGGTGGTGCCTCCTCAATATACTAGAACACGGCCTGAAGTCGATCTACACGGCCGTGCCTCACTAACGGAGTCCAACACTGCCTGGCCACGATTCACACGGGCGTGTACCAGAGGCCATGCCCTGCCGCGTCCAAGAGGAGTTTTACTCGGATTTGGATGCTTGGAGGCAAAGAAACACACTCCAAAGTCTAATTAAACCCCCAATTAGGAATTGCACTCAAATTAGGATACTTGGAGGTTAAGTAACACATCTCAAAGCCTATATAAACACCGTAGGGGGCAACTTAATCGGGGAGTTCGGCAGAAGCCTTCTGCCAGGGCTTTTGTCAGGGCGGTTAGCTAGGCCAAGGAGCCGAGCCGAAAAGGTCAGATTTGTGGGAAACTCTCGAAGATAGCCAGTTGATCCATCTCAAGAAGCCAGAATTCTACTCAAGACGGAGGATCTCTCCTTCAATTCCTTCAGGGGGTTTTAGGGATTTCTTATGTTTTGTTTTATCTTTTCTTCTGAGATGTTTTCCTTTATTGTTATGAACTAAACCCTTCAGATACCTGAAGGGCGATGAAACTTAGATGAATCTTATTATTGTTTACTGAACTATATGATAAATGCTTGATTTTTTCTTGATTATGTGTGCTTAATTCTTATGTTGATATTTTGCAGATATTAATTCAAGTTGAATGTGCTTAGGTGGTGGAGCAAAAGTCCCTGCTTAAGAGTAGATCTAGTATAATTAAGCGGAGTTGATCGCGCGCCTAGAGATAGGGTGACGAGATTTTACCGGATTAGGGTGAAACCTAATATGGGAGTCCATAGATCGATTTACTGCTATCCTAAGGGGTTATTAATGGGAAAGAGATTTCAATTAATTAACCTAGGGTTAGACGTTATTCGCCTCAAGAGAGGGTTTAATATAAATTAGGGAGTCCTACGGAACAAGTCAAGTGAATAAATCGTCTGGTTCAGTGTTAGATAACAAGTGAAGTCTAGGTGGATTCTTCCTAAGGGTATCGTCTTAATCAACTGAGTTTACCCAAGTATTTCCCCAATTCATTCTTTTTGTCTTTGCGTCTTTAGCTTAGTAATTCGTAAATTTAGATTAATAAACAACTTCACTTATTTTAGGCTAAATAATAGAAATAAAGTTAGTATTAGTACTTTTAGTTCCTTTGGGTTCGACAATCAGGTCTTGCCTAAGCTATACTACTGTTCGATAGGTGCACTTGCCTCAATCGTTGTCAGAGTTAGTTTCTAGGTTCGATCATTCTCTTTATAAATTTTAAAACTCAACAGACACACGATCAATGCTTCTTTGCGAGCGCGAATAGCATACGTCCTTGCAGGTGCCCGACCCTCCGGTCTCAAAGCAGAGTCCCTGGACGCACCTCTACCACGAGCCCCACCTCTTGGGTTCCTTGGTGGTCTACCCCTTGTAGACATATCACTAGGTCTCATTTCTTACTTCTCTTCCTTATCATCCCTCTCTGGACAGTTTTGGATAAAATGGTCGGGGGAACCACACTTATAACATTTCTGACTATTTCCCCAACACTCTCCGGTGTGATATCTACCACAACTTGGACACTCTGGTTTGCTCTTCGTATTGCCCACACTTTCCATCGATGGGGCTTGGACTCTCGAACTCGAGCGAGTATTGCCCAAGTCTCGATGCGAATAACCCACTGGTGCTGTCGTCCGAGGATTTACTTCTTTGGATCTTTTCGATTAGGCTTGGTACGACTTGCCCATCGACCTCTTTCTAGCATCTCGGGCTTCATTCACAGCACTCCTCTTTTCTGAACTCAGCTCTTCGGCCTTACTTGCCTTTTAAACCAAAACTACAAATTCTTTCAACTCCAAAATGCCCACTAGGAGTTTGGTGTCCTCATTCAGCCCATCTTCAAACCTCTTACACAAGATGGTCTCAGTCGACACACATTCTTGAGCGTATTTGCTAAGCCTAACAAACTCACGCTCATACTCTGCTACTGACATCCTTCCTTGCTTCAACTCAAGGAATTCCTTCCTTTTTCGATCAGTAAATCGCTGGCTTATATACTTCTTCCAGAACTCTTCCAGAAAGAAGTCCCACATCACCCGTTCTCTCGGGACTACCAACGTTAGTGTTTTCTGCCAATGGTATGCCGAATCTCTCAGCAAGGATACGACACACTTCAAGCTCTCCTCAGGCGTACATGAGAGTTCATCGAACACCCTCATCGAGTTCTCGAACCAGAACTCTGCCCTCTCTGGGTCATCATCTACCTTAGCTCTAAACTCCTCAGCCTCGTGCTTCCTAATCTTATCCATTGGGGGTTTCGATATCCTCACTACATCCATACCTTGAGGAGCCACTAGATTTGGCTGAGGTATAGGAGGAGGAGGTGGAGGAGGTTGAGCATTAAGATTCGCTCGAACATAATCCGAGTACCAATTGCTCATCATCTGGAGAAAGGCTTCCCGTGCCTCTTCCCCTTGACCCCTAACCTCGGGTCCACTCTCAACGAGCGTGGTTCCTTGTGCAGGAGCCGGTGCATTACTAGCTGCTTCATCAGCAGTCGATGGATCGGAATCCATATACTATATAAAAAAGATTTAAAATCATCAGAAACCACCACACTATCATTGTACACTTATGGCATGTATAGCTAGACTCTTACACCCGCTACTGTAGTCCTAGAACTGACTAATCCATAGCTCTGATACCACTAAATGTAACACCTCTTACCCGGGTTCTACGCCAGAATTGGGCCCGAGGCGTTACCGAACTCAAACCCCTAGATCGCCACTTAGGCTCGTCATAACTACTCTCTGAAGTCATCTAAACAACCTCATTCTCAACTTACGAGGCCTCACTCATACACACGAGGGCTCTCGAGACTAAGCCGAAACTTTTTCCAATCTTAAAATTTTTCTCTTTTGAACAGGGCTCACACGCCCGTGCAAGGTACAACACGCCCGTGTGAAGTCACACACGCCCATGTTCCCAAACCATACTTAAAAACCCAGCATTCTGCCAATAGCCCACGGCCAAGGTACACTCCCGTGCTTACCAACCGTGGTACACACTGCCTACCTTAACACGGCCTAGAGTCTAGACACACGCCCGTGTAGCTAGCCCATGGCCAACACTGATTAATCCCACACGCCCTAGGCACACGCCCGTGTGACTAGTCCATGGTCTATTCTGACTTCAAATACTAACATGCAGGGGACACACGGCTGAGTCACACGCCCGTGGGCTGGCCGTGTGTCACACGTGGCCTAGACACACGCCCGTGTGTCTATCCACATGGACAAGAACAAAGCTATGTGCCAAGTTCTTTTCACCCGTCTAGCATACACAACATATACTCATCTAACACAATCATAATCAACTCAAATTGAAGTGCAATCTCACATAGAAAACTACATCTTTCTTTCATATAATGTAATAGCCAACAACCATGGCATTATAAAAAATAAGCTATCCATATAAAGGCCAACACATCTTAGCCATTTACAACAAAATTCACTAACTTGTCTAGCCCTTATACATGCCATATACAAAACATTGAGTCTCATGTACCAGAGTGTGCTGATAGTGTGGGCGATCTTCCAATTGATCATTGTATCTCGGTTCAACACTTTTACTCTATAAGACAAGGGAAAAGAAAGGGAGTAAGCTTTGAGCTTAGTAAGTTTACACATAAACAATTAAGCATCATAGTATAAGCTAAACAACAATTAGCATTATACTACCAAAAATATTGAAAAACTATGCTTACTCTTTCTATCCCTTACCACATTTCCAACACATCATGAGTCACATACTCATAACCATCGAAATGCACCCCTGCATTCAATGTCACATTTACACAATATACAACACATCAATATTTCTCAATAATTCATCCACACAGCTAATTAACTTAATAATACATCCACACAGCTATTTTACTCAATAATGCCATCACATGGCTAATTCACACAGCAAATATCTCGGTGGTTTCGCACTTAGCACACCACAATCAATTAATAAGGTGGTATCGAACTTAGCCCACCACAAAGGTAATCATAGGGGTTTCTCACATAGCCCACTAAACGATATACCTAACGATAGCATCGCACATAGCCAGCTCATCGTCAATATGCATTAGGATGGTATCGCACTTAGCCTGCCATCTAGCATTATCACTACACATTCACATGTCTACTTACTCAATTAAACATCCATTCACAATTCTACTACATTCATTCTACTTGAACCACATAGGTTCTCAATGAATCTCGAACAAGCTAGACACTAGCTATCATCAACAAATTGTAAGTGTGAATGCATTGTTTATGCATAGACTTACCTCGGTACTCAAAAGTATTGAGACTTGCAATTTAGCCCACCACCTTGCTTTTGCCTCGATTTCGATCCAGGCTTCGTCTTTCTTGATTTATAATGAATAAATCAGCTTATTCAATACATACATTGACTAAATTTACCCACATCTCATACTTTAGCAAAATTACTATTTTGCCCCTAAACTTTCTCATATTTACACTTTAGCCCCAAAGGCTCGTAAAGTGATTTTTATTCAACTTTCTAGTCTTTCATGCTTAGTCGAACCACTTATTCAACTAAAGCTATCATTAATTTTCACTGAAACACACATGTATGACCAAACTTAAGATTTTCACAATCAAGTCCCTACATACATTTTCATGGAAAATCACTTAACAAAAGATGTTTCTACTACATCAAGCTTTCATAATCTTCCATAAAACAACAAAATACATGCATGTCATACATGACCACATTTTTGAACATCCTTTATAGCTCGTCAAATAGCTAAAAATAGCTTACTCATGCTACCGGGACTTCAAAAATACAAAGAATATAAAAAACGAGGCTAGATGCACTTACTAACAAGCTTGAAAAATTAAAGAACCCTAGTTATGGCTTCCTTCAAATTTTTGGCAATGACGGGAAGAAGATGAGCATGATTTTGTCATCTTTTCTCCCTTTTAATCACTTATTTATTAAATGACCAAAATGCCCTTTTTGATAAACTTTCTATTTTAACTCATCCATGCCCAATTTTGTCCAAATATTAGAAATTGGAAAATTTTCTCATTAAGGACCTCTAATTAATAATCTAAAGCTATTTCACACATATAGCTTCTAGAAACACACATTTTGCAACTTTTGCAATTTAGTCCTTTTGGACAATTCAACCACAATTTCACAAAATTGCTTCATGAAACTTTCATACTAGCATGCATACAAGGCATAAACCTCAAAAACTCATTTATAACCCTCAAATTTGTGGTCTCGCACCACTATTTTGACTAGGCCCTAAACAGGGATGTTACATAACCCATACCACAGTTATATAAACATCTTTACAGATTGATTGAAAATGCCTTACTAAACTTATGAAAAACTTAATTAAACCAAACCAATACGAAACATTCTAAGACCTTCGATTTTCCAAGTCCAGCTCCTTATCACGAGGGTTACCTGAAAAGGAGGAAACTAAGGGTATGATCTACAAAAGCTCAGTGTGAATCTAAAACATACGTAATTAATTAAAGCTGTACAAAATAATAAGTGCAGTAACATACATTAACTCAAACTTAAAGAGAAAAGATTCAAAGAATGTTCAGATTCATAACAGAATAAAATAGAGCGTTTCACAAATAATTGTGCAAATATCAAATTCCAATGGCGTATGTCCCAAACCCACCTATATGGCCTCTACACACCATCTTCAACAATCCCCCACACACACCAATAAGGGTTTACTGAACCCTTTCCAACCTCTACACACCAATAATTGGGTTTGATGGACCCATCCAACTGAAAACACCTTAATGTGGTCATATGCCACTTTTAATATTGCAGTTATACCGCTAAAAAATAGTATTGCAGTGAAACTGCCGAATCAAACTTCCTTCCCTTCAATGTCAATCCCAACCACAATGCATATGCAAAATTCTCATAAAACATATACTTATATTCATATATAAAATATCAAATCAAACATCTTCCAATCCAAATACAAAATCTCAGAACAGACAATGCAGAATTTTTTGATTATCACATCCAACCATTTCATATTGCGAATTTATCAAACTACATCTCATACTCATCTATACGAACAACAGAGCTTAAATCATGAAATTTTAATATGTATAAATAAATTCAAACAAAAATGGTGTCACAGATTCTCCTACAGAGGCTTAAACATACAAGGGATTACTGAGGGACTAAAACGAATCACTTAGAAAAATAATCAAAAAATTACGAAACCATCACCATATGGCCATGTGGGAGGGTCCAGACCGTATGATAGGAATATACGACTGTGTGGCTAAGAGACACATCTGTGTGACTGATATACATGATCGTGTGGCAAAGGGACACACTCGTGTAACTGGGGTACATGGCCTTGTGGCTAGATTGTGTAATTCACTGAACCGTGTGAAAATTTTTTACACAATTAAGGAGCAGGGAGAACACAGTCGTGTGGCTAAATGACATGCCCGTGTGACTAAGATACACGACCGTGTGGCTGAAACACACGCCTACGTACAATCGAAAAAAATAGTAAACAGAGGTCACAATTCTGTGTGGACAGCCTGTGTGACACACCTCATGCCGTGTAACAGGAAAACTTACCTAATTTCTTAAGCAGCACACGACCGTGTGCACTGCCCGTGTGCTCACCCATGTGGCTCAAAAATCACTCTAAACCTTGCAACAAAACATGAAATCAAACCTCAAAAAACATCCCTAATTACGAGTGTTTAAGAAACACACCTTAGAATGGGATTCCAAGCAACAACGAACAATGGATTCACCTTAACCTTACTAACCTGTAATTCAATTTTTGAAATATACTTAACCTATAAGAATCTCAATTTAAATCGTGAATAAGTGAATCAAAGAACCCAATATAAAAACTCAGAAAATAACATTCGTACACACCCGATTCGACACTTGATTGAACGAAGAACAAGAGAGCTATTAAACCCTTAAGGAGGTAATTAATGATAACGATGTTGGAACAATTGAAGCACCACGATATTACTAAAATTGAATTGTACTAACAGCGAACAAACAAAAATTAAAAGAACAAAGATGAATTGGAGGAAACAAAAATAATAGCAAAAGAATTGCACAAATCTGAAATTAGGAAAAATGGAAGAAACCGACGTGAAAATAAATTGGGATACGTGAGAGGAGTTTTGGGACTTTTGTATTCTTCTCTAAAATATTAAAATGATATTAAATAATTAAAAAAATTAACAAAAGACCAATTGGATTTTTTTAAAAAAAAAATTGAAACCAAAGCCAAAAATAAAATTAACTCCCCCTTAGTGCACACGAGGATTTGAACCCGAGACCTAAGAGAAAACTAACACTTAACCACTGAACTACTAGGCTCATCGTTGACCTTAAACGCAAGGAAAATGTAAGAGTTTATACGAAACCACTGACTCACTTGCAAACCTTAATTCTTCTAACCCCAATTTCGGGATGTTACACAACTTGTATTAGTAGATGAACTTAAACATGCCCTTAGCCTAATAGAAAATTAGCAAACCGATTGAAAGACTAAAATGTCATCTATCAAGTCCAATTGGGGAGATGCTTTGTTTTGGGCATCAGAGCGAATGACTCCCAAAAGATATAGACATAGATGTGACTTATTGGACTGATAATACTTTGGACTAAACCTAAGAAGAATAGATCCTGGGTTCGTTTACGGATTGATTCAATTGTGACATTCATAGTGTGGCATACCTAAATCCTGAGTAGATGGCGGACTATTTATGTGTGGCTCGTACACATCGATGTAAGTAAAAATCTGAGTTTTAATAGATAAGGAATCGAAAGCTGGTGCGTTGGGTGTATGACTTTTACAGTATGTAGCATCATTCAAAATAGTAGAATTCATAGCCCAAGACATGGGTAAATGATATCCTCTCATTGGCATTACATGGTTGATGAAAAGTAAATGTGGTCAAGGGTCGTTCGTCTTTGTGATGAATGATTTGATTACTATTTGATAGTAATTGGCTTTTCATGAAAGAAAAAATGTAATGATTACCATGAGATAAAATAAAATTATATTGGGAGAACGAATATTATCCTAAAGAGATTAAGAATATCTTATGAGGGTAATACACCTATGACAAGTTCATTAGACGAGCACTGATCAAGTTACTTCCGTAATGGTATGCTGTTGGGGAGAGCTCAGTCACGATACTATAGTGGAATGACTTTGTGACTAAATGAATTTATAATTAATAGGCGAAAAGTAGGAACTTAATTATAAATCATTTGAGCCTCAATTGCATATGTTCAATCAGTCATTCTGCTAGCTCATTGAAACCAGAAATGAATTGTCAGATGAATCAAATGAACATAAATGGATATAAATGATAAAGTTAGAGAAATTGGTTACATTCAGAAATGAATGTGGTTTTCTCACTATGTATGGAAATTACGTGAGAATTTATTTATGATTTTTTAATTACTAATTAATTAATTAATTAATTAAAGTTCAAAAATAGATTTAAACTAATTGGTCATTGTGAATCCAATTGAATTTAGAAAAATTAAATATATTTTCTTATAGATTCTTTAACGATAAAGTTGTCATGATTTTAACGAAATTAAAATTGGGTTGAGAAAATTATTTAATTGAGAAATTAATTTATTTAAATTAATTGAGCAAGTAATATTTAATTTGGGAAATAGAAAAAACATGTACTAGGTTGGAATAAATTATAAATTACTAGGTTAAAGTCCAAGAAGCACATATAATTGGACCCAGTACAAGAGAGGCCCAACTCCATTTATATGGAATACATGGGATGGAAAACCCTAGTGTTCCTATTTGGGGTTACCGCCCCTCGCCCTAAATAATAGGGGTTGGAGATTTTTTTATATCAAAATAGTACTATTTGTAGTCTACCACTTCAACCAGGATTCTACCAACTCTACTTATAAATAGATGACATTGGTAGGAGTCAAAGCACACCAGTAGAAAGAATACAACATTAGTTTCTTTGAAGTCTTCAATATTACTATTCTCAAAATAAAATAGTGGTAATTTATTTCAATAATAAATTCTATTTTCTAGGAATTACAATTCTTCTGGTTTCTATTTAGAGAGATTTACTTTCCCACTGAATGTAAAGAAATATTTATGTTTGTGTTTAATTCAATTTGTTCGAGCCCACATTCGAAGCAGTTCGCGGTACGAGAATAGGGGGCAAGATCATTTGGTTGAAAGCCAAGAATGATAAGGATCAGCCTATTTGAAAACACAAGTATGAATTTGGTCTAGGGTTTATTTCTATAAATATCACAAATCGGGTTGATTTTCAAAATTTTTAATTTCCCGCTGTTCAAGAAAACCATTTTTGAACTGGATTTTTTCCAATAATAATATGATAAGAAACATTGAACATTGAAAAATTGTATAAAGCATTGTTAAAAGGTGAATTAAATATATATCTATGCTTATATATATATATATATATGAAAAAGGCATTTTTGGTGTCTATATATAGATACAAAAGATTTTAAGTGACTAGAAAGTACATATTTTTGAAATTAGTAAATTGAAGATGTTGGTGGAAATCAAGATGGATTAGTAGATATAAATTATGTATTGATAAATTATAATAGATATTATTTGGTTGAGATTATGAACTTTATGTAGTGATAATGAAATGAAACTAATTATGTAAATTTGGAAATTGCATTTCAAGTGATTAGTAATCCCCTATTCCAGAGGATCATGGAATAAATGGTACTCAATTTCCTAGAGGGTCGAGTTCTAAGACAGCCATCGTTGTTGGGCAACTTGGGATGATAGATATTAAAAGTCATCGTTTCTAGGTGACTTGGGGTGGCAGAATTGAATAAAATGGTACTCAAATTCCAAGTGGGTCAATTACTAAGATAGTCATCATTACCAGTCAAACCGAGATGAAAGATACTAAAAACCATCTTTATCGGGCAACCCAGGATAGGAGAATTGAATAAAACAGTCCCAATTCCCAAAGGGCTATGGACAAATACTAAAAGTCATCATTGTCGGGAAACTCTGGGTGCCAGAATAAAACAATCCAAATTCTTAAAGGGTTATGGACAAATATTAAAAGCCATTGTTGTTGGGTAACCTAGGTTGCCAAGTTTGTGCATCCGATCTAAAAAAAAAAAAAAGAAGAGAAAAGAGAGAGTGAGAGAGAGATGGATCTTATAATAAAAGCAATATTGCCTTTGAAATTCATATTATAATATCTCTGATATTTCACTTCAGTGTGCCTCTATTCTAATAAAGCACTTCAATGCTAAGGACTTCGATGATATGTGAAAATAATTTAATAAGAATAATTCATAAACCTACATTTAAATTGTGTATATTAAGTAAGAGAAGAATGTTGAAATCAGTAAAGTACAAGATTGTATGAGGATTTCAAACACTTTGAAATAACAACTAAAGGAACACGAGGACCGTTACTCAAAAGGATATTAATATAAACTACATACATAAGTAAGAGAAGAACAAGGAATCTAAGAAAAGATTCTGAAGAAATTTTTGAATTGAAATGCATAAGATAATTTTGAAGAAAATACAAAATCAAAATTTGATAAATAATTAGAAGTGAATATGAAGAGAATGAATAAGTTTTTGTTACTTAGCACTCTGATGCTTCTGTGAATTAGCACAAATGTACTCCTGATATGGCCTTTTGGTACAACCCTGATATTTAGCACTTCAGTGCTCTAACTATTTGCAATTTGGTGCCCTTGATATTCATTCTATATACACCCATGATAATCATGCTTATGCACCCCTGATAACTGCACCTATGTGCCCCTAATAGTTGTTATAATCGTGAATATCGTAACAATGGTGACAATTGGGATGATCATGATAAACATGATAATAGATAAAATTTTGATAATCGTGACATTCACACTATGATACCTCTAATATTTCATTTGTATTTAATTCAATATATCTTTATGAGATTTTCATGACTTATTAAGGCCAATTAAATGAAAAGAGGAAAATGTGGTCAGTAATAACACTTCAAAAGGAAATAAAGTAAGTGACCAATGAAATAAGTAAAAGTAAGTGATAAGAGAAAACAAAAGTAACTGATTGAAGAAGAGTGAGAATGGTTACCGAATCAAGGAAATTTTGAGGACGATATTTATTTTAATGGGGAGGAAATGTAACATCCAAAAAACCCACTTTGGTAATAAATACTGTAATATTGGAGAAAATGTGATAGATTCATGGTTGTAAATAAAATGGAAATTTATTAATGTTAGAAGAGAAATCTAATGAATACTAAAGAAATTTGAGTCAAAAAAATAGGATATGATGTATTAATTTAAGGTAGGGACTAAATTGTAAAAAAATAAAAAGTGATGTGGCCTTAATGTAAATATTCAAAATGTGTGGGATCAAAACATTATTATGGAAAAGTTGAAGGACTAAAAGTGAAAAATACACTAAATTAGAAAAGGACTAAATAATAAAATAAATTGGTGAATGAGGATAAAATTGAATAAGAAGAAAAATGAGAGGGACTAAATTCTACTTTAACCAAATGTGAGAAATGACATAAAAGTGAATATTGAGATATTACAGGGGCAAAATGGTCATTTTTCAATCAAGATAATTATCTTGAATTATCATGATAATAATTAGTAAGAAATGGTGTCAAAACATGCTTGGTTAGAATATTTTATTATTTTATTTTTATTACAATATTAATTAATTAATTAATTAATTGAGCATTTTATATATACATGAAGAGAAAGTTTTCCATATCTTACAAATTGGTCCCTTGTCATGTAATCCTGTAATTTCTCTCAAATTTTTTGGAAGTTTCCATAGGCACCAAAGAGGAAAAATGAAGTAGAAATTCTAGAGGTTATGTTCATCAATTTAGAAGCAAGAAATTAGTAGATGGAAGTGAAGCAAATTAGTTATGTATTAAAGAAGAAAAGGGAAGAGAAGCAAATGAAGGGAAATTCTTGATAAAATAGGTAAGTTATCATATTAGATTTATTTTTATTTCAAAGAATTGAGTTAGATATGTTATGATTGAAATGTATGATATGTTTTTAATCAACATAGTAGGGTGTCGCATGTGAATATGATGTGTGAATTGTGCAACTATACACATCGAATCAAGTAATAAAGTAATGAGTGAGTATCGTTCCCACGAGGACTGGATTAGTATTCTTTTTCTAAATTTTCACAATTGAGTAGAAAATATAAATGAATCGAATGATATTTTGAGAAATAACAATGCAATTAATACACTAAAAATGAGAGTAATAAAATGTACTATTGTAGATTGCAATTGAAACAAATCAAATAAAAGCACTAAGGATTCTAGCAAGATAGGAATATTGATTTAAAAGATTGGGATTACTAATGAATTAGTTATAACCCAGGAACAATTCCATGGCAAAAATATGGTAATCTACTGCTCGATTGGGAACTAACGTGGTCTACCTCTATCGAAAGCAAGACCTAAAAATGCTCACTCTTAAGACACTACACATCTATAGGCTAAGAATTAGCAACCATGACTGAAGAACAATCCTCGAAATCGTACAAGGTAAAGCTCTATGTCTAGAGTTTACACGAGCATTTCACTCAACAATCTATTATATTACCCAATTTTGTTACAAGCAACCTAACTCTGTTGATATTAAGCTACTTTCAGAATTATCAAGCATTTATCAATACCCTAATAAGCATATAAACAAAAATAAACATTGGGTAAAGCAGTAAATTGAATCATATTCATCCATAAACATTCATCAGAGTTAAAACATCATCAAAAGTAATCCCCAACTGTGCTAAGTTAGCTCATGACTGGGCTATGCAAATTCAAGTATTTTAATATCATCAACATCCCAAAATAACAATTTAAATAATCAGATTTAGAACAAATTACAGAAGAAGAAATTTGGGTTTAGAACACTGATAAACCGTAAAAGTAACATATTCTAAGCCCACATTTAGTATGCTTTTGGATGATTTAAGCCCCAATTTATGTAAAAAAAGGTGCTCTTAATCCTTTCTTTTCATGTCTTATACTCAAGAAAGCACCCGATGACGAAAAGAACGAGAAACGGGCTTAAAATGGACCAAATTGGGCCAAGCCACGAAATCAGCACGACCTAGACTTCAAGCCGCACGGCCATGCCACCATTCCTACTAGAACACGGCCTTACCACGACTTACACGGCCGTACCTCATTCAACAGTGTCGAACACGGCCTGGCCACGATTTACACGGGCGTGTGCCATGGCCGTGCCTCTGCCATGGAGAAGAGCAATTTCATTCGGGAAAGGATACTTAAGGAGAAAGAAACGTGTTTCAAAAGCCTATAAATACACCCTAGGTACCAGCTGAAAGGGGGGCGGAGAGCTAGGCCAAGAAGCCAAGCCGAAAAGGTCAGATTTGTGGGAATCACTCGAAGATAGCTAGTTGATCCATCTCAAGAAGCCAGAATTCTACTCAAGACGGAGGATCTCCTCTTCAATTCCTTCAGGGGGTTTTAGGGATTTCATATGTTTTGTTTTATCTTTTCTCTTGAGATGTTGTCTTTTATTATTATGAACTAAACCTTCGGATACCCGAAGGGGATGAAACCTATGATGAATCTTGTTATTTGATTATTTGAATTATATGATAAATACTTAGATTGTTCTTAATTGTGTGAACTTAATCCAAATCTAATGTGCTTAGGTGGAGGAGGAATAGACCCTGCCTAAGAGTAGATCCAACATAATTAAGCGGAGTTGATCGCACGCCTAGAGATAGGGTGACGAGATTTTGCCGGATTAGGGTGAAACCTAATATGGGAGTCCACAGATCGATTTACTGTTATTCTAGGGGGTTATTATAAGCGAACAAGAGTTCCACTAATTAACCTAGGGTTAGATGTTATTCGCCTCGAGAGAGGGTTTAATATACGTTAGGGAGTCTCACGGATCAAACTAAGTAAATAAATCATATGGTTCAAGGCTAAATAACAAGTGAAGTCTAGGTGGATTTTTCCTAAGGGTATCGTTTGAGTCAACTGAGTTTTCCCAAAAGTTATTTCCCGAATTCATTCTTTTTGTCTTTGCATCTTATCTTAATTAGTAAATTATTTTTTAGTTTAAACAATCATCACTTTATATTAAGGCTAAATAATAAAAAGACGGTGAGTATTAGTACTTTTAGTTCCTTTGGGTTTGACAATCTGGTCTTGCCTAAACTATACTACTGTTCGATAGGTGCACTTGCCTTTAATCGTTGTCAGAGTTAGTTTCCAGGTTCGATCATTCTTTTATAAATTTTAAAACTCTGATTTACAGCGATCAAGTTTTTGGCGCCGTTGCCGGGGAACTAAAATATTAAGAAAACTCTATTTTTATTACTTTAGCCATTTTTTTTTATTTTTCGCAATTTATTTTTATTTTTAAATTTTCTAAACTTTCTTTCTTTCTTTTCCTAGCAGGTACCTCTAGTTTATGACTAGAAGGAACCCGAGAGGACCTTTAGAATACGACAGTGATATTGAAGCTACCGCTCGAAGAAATCGCAGAGAAATTAGGTGAGCCCTAAATTACCAAGGAGAGCGAGAAGACAGATCCAATCCTACTGAAGGGATGGATGAAAATAATCTTCCACCACAAGATGTGGGAGAAAATAATGCTCCTCGTACTATGTTTGATTATGCTAAACCTCATTTAATAGGAGCCGAATCTAGTATTGTTAGGCCTGCTATAGCTGCTAATAATTTTGAATTAAAGCCTAACACTATACAAATGATTCAATAGTTTGTTCAATTTGATGGTTTACAGGACGAAGATCCAAACGCTCATATAGCTAATTTTTTAGAGTTCTATGATACCTTCAAAATAAATGGCGTTTCTGATGATGCCATACGTCTTCAATTATTTCCCTTTTCATTAAAGAATAAAGCTAAGCAGCGGTTAAACTCGTTACCACGAGGGTCAATCACTACATGGGAACAAATGACTGAAAAATTTTTATTAAAATATTTCCCACCGGCCAAAACGGCCAAATTACGTAATGATATCTCTTCTTTTGTGCAGATGGATTTAGAGACATTATACGATGCATGGGAGAGATATAAGGATCTCTTGAGAAGGTGTCCGCACCATGGTTTACCTTTGTGGCTCCAAGTCCAAACTTTTTATAACAGTGTGAATCCTTCAACGAGGCAATTAATTGATTCAAACCGCTGGTGGAACCACTGAATAATAGAACTCTGAGAGGCGACCTACGAGTTCATTGAAGAGATGTCGCTGAATAACTATCAGTGGCAAGTTACAAGAACAAGGCCAACAAAAACAGCCGGAGTTTACAACCTCGACGCAGTAACCATGCTATCAAATCAAGTAGAATTGATGAATAAGAAGATTGATAGTTTGTGTTCTTCGTAGGTACATCCAGTCAGGCAGTGCGACGCAAGTGGAACTGTGGCGTATTCTGAGTACCCACCCTACCAACCAGGCACAGAGAGCGAATAGATGAACTATATAGGTAACAATTTTAGATCTAATAATAGCCCATATAGTAATAACTATAATCCAGGTTGGAGGAACCACCCAAATTTTTCATAGGGAGGACAAGGAAATCAAGGAAATCAAAGACAACAACCTCCTCAAAATTTCCAAAATCAACCCTATCCACAAGAAAAGAAGCCGAGTCTTGAAGAGACATTGAACAAATTCATAGCATCAGCAGAGGCTCGCTTTCAAAAGACTGAGACAACATTAGATAATCAACAAACAGCGATCAAAACGATTGAGAGTCAAGTTGGGGAATTTATTAAGTCAATTGAACAACTTACTGAGATGGTTTCTGAAATTCGATCAGCGGTTTTCTCTAAAGAAACAGAACAGGTAAAGGCAGTTACACTAAGAAGTGGAAAGGAGCTAGTCGAACCAGAAAAAAGAATGCCACCCGTAGATGACAAAACAAAGGATATGGAAATTGAGGATGCAATTCCAGTACATAAAGAAAGTAAACCACCGATCCCATATCCAACAAGGTTGAAGAAAGAACGATTAGACTCCCAATATGGTAAGTTTCTCGAAGTTTTTAAATAAATACATATTAACCTACCTTTTGTTGAAGCCATTTCACAGATGCTTTCGACGTCTTGAAAATTCTTGAAAGAACTCCCGACGAATAAAAGGAAGCTTGAAGAAATATCAATGGTGGAGCTTAATGAAGAATGTTCGGCCATCCTCCAAAACAAGCTACCAACCAAATTAAAAGACCCGGAAGTTTTACTATTCCTTGTTTAATTGGCGCTTTAAATGTTAAGAAAGCATTAGCCGATCTAGGTGCCATATTAATTTAATGCCTTATAAGATGTTTAAACGACTAGATCTCGGGAACCAAAACCGACTAGGATGAGTATTCGCTATTAGGTGATAGATCTATTAAATATCCTAGGGAGTTATCGAAGACGTCTTGGTAAAAATTGATAAATTTATTTTTCCCGTTGATTTTGTTGTGCTTGACATGGATGAAGACAATGAGGTCCCCTTAATTCTAGGGCACCCTTTTTTAGCTACTGCTAGGGCTGTTATTGATGTAGGTGATGGTAAACTTGCATTAAGGATAGGCGATGAGGAAATTAGTTTTCAAATTTATGATGCCATGAAATATTCTAGAGAACAAGATGATTCATGTTATTTTGTTGATACCAATGACCATCTCATTCAAAACTCATTACAGGAAATCCTACATGAGGACACGATGGAACTGTGTCTCACTCAAGAAGAGGGGGAAAAAGATGAAGCTTCTGAGCTAAAATTATCATCAAAACAAATGGAAAAAGAAAGCATCGAATTTGATGACGATTTCAAACAAAAACCCTCTGTTGATGAACCACCCAATTTAGAATTAAAACAACTGCCAAAGCACCTAGAGTACGCATTCCTTGGGGAAAATTCTATGTTACCAGTAATTATCTCTTCAGAATTAGAACCCAAGGAAAAAGAGGAGTTGATACAGGTACTGAGAGAGCATAAAAAAGCCATAGCTTGGAAAATCTCTGACATTAAGGGAATAAGCCCAACTTTTTGTACCCACAAAATTTTAATGGAAGATGAGTACAAGCCATATGTGCAACCACAAAGACGACTAAATCCCAACGTAAAAGAAGTCGTGAAAGCCGAGGTAATCACACTTCTAGATGCTGGAATAATTTATCCTATTTCTGATAGCAAGTGGGTGAGTCCTGTGCAGGTTGTCCCAAAGAAAGGAGGCATGACCATGGTAGCTAACGAAAAGAATGAACTAATTCCTACCAGGACAGTCACAGGTTGGAGAGTTTGCATAGATTACAGGAAACTGAATGACGCCACTAGAAAAGATCACTTTCCCCTACCCTTTATTGATCAAATGCTAGAAAGGTTATCAGGACACATGTACTATTTCTTCCTAGATGGACTCTCCGGCTATTTCCAAATCCCAATAGCACCTAAAGATCAAGAGAAGACAACGTTCACATGCCCATACTGTACGTTTGCTTATCATAGAATGCCTTTTGGATTATGTAATGCTCCTGCTACTTTTCAGCGTTGCATGCGAGCAATCTTCGATGAACTTGTCGAATATATTATAGAAGTATTTATGGATGATTTCTCCGTATACGGTAATTCTTTCCATCTTTATCTTAAAAATTTAAAACGAGTCTTAATGAGATGTGAGGAAACGAACCTTGTTTTAAATTGGGAAAAATGTCACTTTATGGTACAAGAGGGGATTGTACTAGGTCATAAAATTTCTAGTAAAGGGATTGAGGTAGATAAAGCAAAGATTGAAACCATAGAAAAATTACCTCCTCCCGATTCGATTAAGGCCATTAGAAGCTTTTAGGACATGCAGGATTTTATAGAAGATTCACTAAGGATTTTTCTAAAATAGCTAAGCCTTTAACAAAATTACTAGAAAAAGATGTTCCTTTCAATTTTGATCGGGAATGTTTAGATGCATTCAATATCCTTAAGGATAAACTAATAAATGCTCCAATTATAATTGCACCGATTGGAATCTACCCTTTGAACTAATGTGTGATGCAAGTGACTTCGCAGAGGTTCAGGCCTGGGGACAACGAAGAGGCAAGCATTTTCACCAATTTACTACGCTAGCGAGAACACTAACACCCGCTCAAGAAAACTATACCACCACAGAGAAAGAATTGCTAGCCGTAGTTTTTCTTTTGATAAATTTAGACAATATCTAATATTGTCTAAAGTTGTCGTTACAATCGACCATTCACTCTTCGTTATCTTTTAAACAAACCTGATGCAAAACCCACTCTCATACGATGGATTTTACTCTTACAGAATTCGACTTAGAAATACAAGATAAGAAGGGAGCCGAGAATCTTGCAGTGGATCACCTTTCTAGACTTGAAAATCCACACACCAAAGAACTCGATGAAAGTGAAATAAATGATTCGTTTCCCGAAGAACAAATTTTTTCTATAACACATTCTGAGGTACCATGGTTTGCAAATATTGCGAATTATTTAGCAGCTAACATCTTGCCAAGGAAATTAACACATCACCAAAAGAAGCGATTCTTTGCTGATGTGAAAAATTATTTTTGGGAAGATCCCTTTGTTTTTCGCATATGTGCAGATCAGATAATTCGAAGATGTGTTACAAAGACAGAAGCAAGCAAAATCTTGGAGCATTGCCATTCAGGACCATCAGGAGGACACTACAGTGGTATTAAGACAGCATACAAAATACTCGAATTAGGTTTTTATTGGCCCACTCTATTTAAAGATTCCAACAGGTATGTTACCTCGTGTGATAGATGCCAAAGAATAGGTAATATTTCTAAACGTGATGAAATGTCTCAAACATATATGTTATCATGTGAAATATTTGATGTATGGGGTATTGATTTCATGGGACCATTCCCTAGTTTGTTTGGAAACAAGTACATCCTAGTGGCAGTTGATTACATGTCAAAATGGGTAGAAGCGGAAGCTTTACCTACCAATGATGCTAGGGTAGTAGTCAAGTTTCTCAAGAAACTGTTTTCCCGATTTGGCACACCGAGAGCCATCATTAGTGATAGGGGTACTCATTTCTGTAATACTCAATTTGCAAAAGTCCTAAAAAAATATGGAGTATACCACAGGACAGCCACCCCATATCATCCTCAAACCAGTGGGCAAGTTGAGGTAGCAAACCGAGAACTTAAGCGCATTCTAGAAAAAATGGTTGAATCAAATAGAAAAGATTGGGTAGTTAAAGTAGATGATGCTTTATGGGCCTATACAACAGCATTTAAAACACCTCTAGGGACATCCCCATACAAACTTGTATACGGGAAAAGCTGTCATCTACCATTCGAATTAGAACACAAAGCTTTTGGGGCAATAAAATTTTTGAATTCTGACCTCAAAATTGCAGGAAAGAGAAGAATGATGCAGATGAACGAGCTGGACGAGTGGAGAACGGAAGCCTATGAGAACTCAAAACTGTACAAGGAAGCAACAAAGCGACGCCACGATGCTCATCTCAAGAGATCAAAACAATTCGAAGAAGGAGACCTGGTCCTACTATACAACTCAAGGCTTAAACTATTCCCGAGAAAGCTGAAATCAAGATGGTCAGGCCCATTCATGATCAAAACAATCTTTGCATATGGCACCATCGAGGTAACCCATCCCACTAAAGGCACATTCAAGGTAAATGGTCACCGACTCAAAATTTATAATAGTACAGATTTTGGAGATATGAAAGAGGAGCTTCTGCTCCGTGACCCTTCTTTTAGAACCGAAAACAGGGAAAGTCTAGCTTAAGACTAAAAACGAGCGGTTCTCGGGAGGCAACCGGAGCACTAATTCACTAACATTTTATTTTCAAATTTTTATTTTTTATTTTTTTTCTTCTACTCAGCATCTAAATCCATACTAACTCAGACTAATAAAAGCACAGGTTTTAAACCACACGGCTTCAGACACGGGCGTGCCCATGGCCGTGTGGAAGATAGGGGATAAAACACGAGCGTGCCAGTAGCCGTGCACAAACAGGGACGAAATGATTTTCCCCACACGGGCTGCGACATCAGACCACGCCCGTGCCAACCTTCCGTGTAAGGCTACTGACTTATCGAGCACGGGCTAAACACGCCCGTGGCTTACAACCGTGCGAGGCTACTGACTTATCGAGCACGGGCTAAACACGCTCGTGGCTTACGACCGTGCAAGGCTACTGACTTATCGAGCACGGGCTAAACACGCCCGTTCAAACCAACCATGTGAATAAACATACGGGCGTGTCATTTTCAACACGATCGTGGCAAATCCACCTGAACGCGCCTAAAATCCGAAATCGCGAAAAACACGGGCATCCAAAACAGAGCACGGACGTGGTAATGAACCGTGCCCCTCCCTTATATATAAAAGTTAACCGTCACTCCCCCAAAACCTAAACCTAAAATCAGCTTTTAAACACCCTTCCTCCCAACTCCGGCCGCACATACATTCTCCTCCATCCAAAACATCCTCCCCTTGTCTTTTCTCTCCAAAAACCATCCAGAAACCGCTCAGACGCTCATCTACAGTGCAAGCCACCGAACATACGCCCGCCACCACCGTGTTCATCCTGTAAAACCTACACCACCACCGAGCTCCGCCCGTGCTTGATCGTCTCCCACCATCACAACCCCTGGTTCCCTTCATTACCTTAATTTCTTGACTAAAAACTTGATAAATATTATGCCATTTTGCTTTATTCCATTTTTTTAATATTAAGCATGATTTATATTTAGAGATTTCTCTCAAAAACTCATGAATACTTAGTAAAAATCTTTGATGAATTGGTTGCTGATTGGCTTCATTTTAGGAATAAACTTTTGCATTTTTTGATATACTTCTTTGTCTGAAAGAATCATTTCTGTCAATATCCACTAATTACCATTTGGCTTGATTTAGTACGAAATACTTTGGCTATATTATTGTTAAGGAACTTGCTTTATATTTGATTATTTTTTCAGGTACAAATGTCGTCACCACGACCAAAGCGATCCACAGCCGCCCCAAGCAAGAAAAGAAAGGGGCCCGGATCATTTTCCACGAGTGCTTCTTCCGAGCTTAGGCATCCATTCCTCCGATTTTCTTAGAACACTCAGAAAGAGCGTTACAAAGCACTCTGGGATAGACCCCTCGACACCGGTAGGTGCATCGATTGGGATGCATTGGAACACGTCGGCCTCGCAACCGATATTCGAGCCTTCATTTCAATCGATCCGTGGGAGCAGTTCTTTTCCATCATCGATCCCACAAACATGGAGCTTACCCTCGAGTTTTGCACCACCTTCACTTTACAAACTGTGATGGCACAGTTTGATGATCCAAGCACGGTACAATTCCGTCTAGGGGGTACGGTACGTCGACTGAGCATACCACAATTCGGCACAGCTCTAGGACTTTACACACCAGAATTCAAAGAAGAAAACCCACTTGACGATTTAAACTGTGAGCTCTACTGCACTCCGATCGAATGCTGGCGAAACCTACACCCCACTACAAGCATCTACGATCCCGATCGCTCTAAAGGCGACGGCACTTCCCCAGCCCTAAGGTATATTCACGCCATTCTCGCGCACACCATCACAGTCGCAGAGAAAGCACCAGCGTCGTAAACAAGCAAGACGTTTACTTCCTATCATGCATGTCTGAAGGACATGTTTTCGACTTGGCATATTTTATTGCAGGCGCGATTCAACATCAGACAGAGCAACATAGGAAGGGGATTTTGTCAATGGGGCCATACATTACGAGGTTGGCTCGGCACTTCAACCTCCTCGACACAAGCTCGATCACCTCCTCACACCGATCGGCAACATGGTACCTCAAGGCATCCGGACAATGCTACACATGAGGATGATTAAACACCGACGGGACCGAACCCCTCAATACCGATTAGTGAGTGCCACACGCATTTGCGAGGGGAGCCCGAGGACATTCGATGATGTCCCACCACCATCACAGAGGTACCGATTCGAGCCAAATGACCGTCCCGTACAAAACCATCATTAGCGGACATCTCTGCATGGCTTGACCAGTTCGAGCTGTATTTTGCTGAAAACACTCGGCGCTTTGACAGGTTAGAGGCCACCCTTCAACAAATATGCCAGCACCTTCATATCTTACCACCAGAACCACCACAAGACCCGGCTGAGGATGAGGACTTTTGAGTCCTTTTATCTAGTTTTCTTTTACTTTTAAGTTTTTTATTTTATTTTATTTTATTTTATTTTCTCATTATTTTAATTTAATTTCGATTCGTCTTAAGTTTGAACATTTTAATCATACATTTGATAAATTTTATCATGATTATCATCAACTCCTAACCTTCGAGTATTCCTAACATTTATCTAATTACACCCCAAAATATTTCTAACTGATGACTTAGCAGTTTCAACGAGCAATAAACCACTACTCAAGTCATCAGCCAACACCAACACCATCCCGATGCCTTCGCCGTGTTTTCCACATCATCCAAAGAAATCATCCATTAATTCAGGGAGTGTCACTCTCTCCCCTCTCTTTTGATTTTACATATTAAATTTTCATTATATATCTTTGTACATTGAGGGCAACGTACATCTTAAGTGTGGGGGGGGGTGAATCTTAGATATTCCAAACTTTTTGCATTGTTCTCGAAATCCCTGAATTTAGTCTTGTTTGAAAGTAATCTACTCATATTACTAATTAGGATGAAATTTCTGATGATTTATGATTTTTATTAATATGTTTTAGATTAAGTCATTGATAATTGTTCATTGATAATTAAATTCTAAGAATACTAGAGAATCAAGCATGATAAGTCTATTTTTCAGAAATTAAAAATTTGCTAGGTTGTCAAACTGAGTTTAAATATTACCTTGAAGTTTGAAATTTACAAGGTTGACATCAAAATACCCATAATTTTTGTGAGTTTTTGAACCCTATAGAGCATAAATTCTTTTTCTTGCTCACTTTATTGATTATGAGTATGTCAACACTGATTTGTTATTCTAGAACTTGCATCGATTATACATGTCGAGACCATATTTTTTTGATTTGATACACAGAGATGATAAAGGCACCTAGGATTTAACCCACTTACTCCATTAAAAAGCCTACCTTCATAATTAACCCTTAGTGAAACCCCGTTTAATCCTAACAACCCTATTTATTGACATAATCGCTAATATTAACCTAGAACCCCTTTGTTTTTGTTATCACCATTCCTTTTGACTACCCTTATATCGAGATTTGATTTGATTAGTTGCCTAATTATGAATTTTAGTAGTTTATCCTTTATTATGTATTTAGTTTGTTCTTAAAAAAAATGAAGTATATCCATTATTCATTATTAGTTATGTAATTAAATGAGCTTATACACAAATTCCAAATATCGAAGAAGAAGCTCGCATTATTAAGTACTATTAGTTTTCAATTGATGTAATTATTATTAGTTCATTAGTTCTTAGTTAGGTAATTTGTCAAATCAATCTTGATTCTAACCCTCTATTTCAGCCTTACTCTACACCTTAACCCTAGCCCCGTTACAACCCTAACAAAGACCTTTTGATTTGTGTTTTCATCTCATATTTTAGTGGTGGAAATTTGATTTTCATGCAAGCCTATGGGATTAACTCTTCATGTTCGACCTTTGATTGCCTAATTGTGAACCTTAAACACTTTGAGTGATTTGAGTGAATCTTTTGTAAGGATGTCAATTCCAAATTAAAGGTAATTATCTAGATAAGGGGAGACGCCTATGTTTTCGAGCTGCAAAATCTATGACTTATACTATTTGAATTTTTAGGACACTTTGAATTGAATTATCCATGTATAAATTATCTATGAATTATGATGAGTCACTATCAATGACTATTATGAATTGAGGAAAGTTCGTTTAAATTGTAAGTTGAGAATTTTACTTGAGGATAAGTAAAAGCTTAAGTGTGGGGGTATTTGATAAACCGTAAAAGTAACATATTCTAAGCCCACATTTAGTATGCTTTTGGATGATTTAAGCCCCAATTTATGTAAAAAGGTGCTCTTAATCCTTTCTTTTCATGTCTTATACTCAGGAAAGCACCCGATGACGAAAAGAACGAGAAACGGGCTTAAAATGGACCAAATTGGGCCAAGCCATGAAATCAGCACGGCCTGGACTTCAAGCCACACGGCCATGCCACCATTCCTACTAGAACACGGCCTTACCACGACTTACACGGCCGTGACTCATTCAACAGTGTCGAACACGGCCTGGCCACGATTTACACGGGCATGTGCCATGGCCGTGCCTCTGCCGTGGAGAAGAGCAATTTCATTCGGGAAAGGATACTTAGGGAGAAAGAAACGTGTTTCAAAAGCATATAAATACACCCTAGGTACCAGCTGAAAGGGGGGCGGAGAGCTAGGCCAAGAAGCCAAGACGAAAAGGTCAGATTTGTGGGAATCACTCGAAGATAGCCAGTTGATCCATCTCAAGAAGCCAAAATTCTACTCAAGACGGAGGATCTCCTCTTCAATTCCTTCAGGGGGTTTTAGGGATTTCTTATGTTTTTTTTTATCTTTTCTCTTGAGATGTTGTCTTTTATTATTATGAACTAAACCTTGGTTTTTAGAGGGATGAAACCTATGATGAATCTTGTTATTTGATTATTTGAATTATATGATAAATACTTAGTTTGTTCTTAATTGTGTGAACTTAATCCAAATCTAATGTGCTTAGGTGGAGGAGGAATAGACCCTGCCTAAGAGTAGATCCAACATAATTAAGCGGAGTTGATCACACGCCTAGAGATAGGGTGATGAGATTTTGCCGGATTAGGGTGAAACCTAATATGGGAGTCCATAGATCGATTTACTGCTATTCTAAGGGGTTATTATAAGCGAACGAGAGTTCCACTAATTAACCTAGGGTTAGACGTTATTCGCCTCGAGAGAGGGTTTAATATACATTAGGGAGTCTCACGAATCAAACTAAGTAAATAAATCATATGGTTCAAGGTTAAATAACAAGTGAAGTCTAGGTGGATTTTTCCTAAGGGTATCCTTTGAGTCAACTGAGTTTTCCCAAAAGTTATTTCCCGAATTCATTCTTTTTGTCTTTGCGTCTTAGCTTAGTTAGTAGATTATTTTTTAGTTTAAACAATCATCACTTTATATTAAGGCTAAATAATAAAAAGACGGTGAGTATTAGTACTTTTAGTTCCTTTGGGTTCGACAATTCGGTCTTGCCTAAACTATACTACTGTTCGATAGGTGCACTTGCCTTTAATCGTTGTCAGAGTTAGTTTCCAGGTTCGATCATTCTTTTATAAATTTTAAAACTCTGATTTACAGCGATCAAACATGAATTCCCCCAACTTGGCATCTAGTGCGCATATTCACCCAAGCTCTTAGTAGCTCAAATTACCCTCCTTGTCACAAAGAGACTTCTGTCGAAGCTTCGTATTTGCAATTAGCCGTACCTTCAGCTCTCATTAATGGCAGGCCTCTTGTGTGGCTACAAATTGTTTTTTCTCCCCCAATTTTTCTTCTTTCTTTTTTTTTCTTTAATACTTGGGTCCTCCTCTAGGGTAAAAGCCGTCAACCAATGATTATTTTTCCCTAATTTTGATTTGGATATCTTCCATTACATGTGCATGTGGGAGGGAACTGGGTGGTTATCATTTCCTTCACCAGCATTACCATGGCAATCTCTCATAATGCCTCAGCAAATCTCCATCCTTTGCTATCTTTCTTCCTCAAACCTGTCATTCAACCACCACAAACCCTTTCCACCAACAATTAAAAGTACAAATGCACTAAAGTAATCACCATCCTAAGTCTTTACATGCAATACTCGATTAACTAAAAATAATCATGCAATTACCTAAAATGAAACTAATTTTACTTAAGTACAACCAGTTAACTAAGTCTAAAAGTATGAATTATAACTCTTTTCAAGAGTTATCACACCTGCAAAATATGCATGAATGCAAAAATTGCCATTGCACATAACCACCTTGTATTGCCAGTCCATCCAAAGAACAATTTATATATCAGTTCTCAGTAATCTTCTATGTTTAAAAACTTGTTCAAGTTTCAAAGGTTTGGTTAGCAAAGGTAGTGCAAAAAATCTCACCCTAAAAGAAAATATCCTATGTGCTCATGTGTGAATTTTGGATATAGCTAGTATCTCCTAATTTTTTTAGCTTGTCTTTTATCTAAAATTAGTTTCTTTTTAAAGCAGGAATAGGGGCTCAGCTCATCACACAATTCTTTGACTCGACAATCATAATGGAGCGTACACTGAATTATCGGTTACTCAATCATGTCACAAGTTGAATGGAATTCACTCATGAAGCTAAGGCTTTTAACTTAGAAAATGGATGGAGCAAATAACTACTTCCTTAGCTACTCAGCCTGTTACTATAGTGGAGTGCCCCTAATTTTCCTTTTTCTTTATTACACACTCTTGCTTAAGCTCTCTTTTCTATCCAACAGCACGATGGAGCGAAAAAAGTGTTGCTGACTTATTTGGCAATTCTAAGCACTCGAGTGTCTATTGGTAATTCTTTAATTAATGTTTTGGCAATTTTATTGAGTTTAGCTTCAAGAACCTCTAAATATTAAAAGAAACTTGTTATAGTTCAATTGTAATTGAGGTTAGGATATCTCGTTTTTAGGATTCGATTCTAAAGCAACCTAGCCTAAACTAAACTGACCTAATCCACTGTCACATGTTCTAGGATTATTGAAGAATTAAGCTCATAATAGAACATCACAAGTAAAAATTGTACTCATCATAGTCTAACCAGTTCTTGGCAGTTACGTGGCAAAACAAATTTGGCTATACTAGAATTCCTATACTAAAATGAACATGCTTACTAAATACATGATGTGTCGTAAATGCTCAATACACCCCCAAACCTAAGAGATGCATTGTCCTAAATGCATGAACATCTATGTAACATGAATACAGGAATACATATATACATAAAATGTCATAGTAAAAAAATTTATATGAATGCACGAATATATAAAGGGAAGAGAACTCCCCTGACTTGGATGTTGGTGATTGTTTCTTCATTGTTTGCGGGTGGATTTACATGCACTGTGCTTATAACACAACTTCCTTTTCATTGAATAGAGTGGCACATCATCCCCTTCTTTATCAGATTCAGTGATCTCATTAATGATTCGATCAATTTCACGGTCTTGAGCAATCATGGCTTCAGGTGGTATGGGTGGAACTGTTTCCTTGCCCTTCTCGATGGCTTTAGCGGTAGGTGTGGATTCATTTTGCTCATATTTGTAACTCTCAATAATCAGAGATTTTGTTTCCTTAGGCTCCTCCTCAACTGCTTTCACTGTGTCAGGAGTAGTTCTCCTATTCGCAGATTTGGCCTTGTCAGATTGGATTTCAACTGGTTCCTCATTAGCCATGGAAAATGGTAGCAAAGCTTTGGGGAAATCAGGGAAGTCAGGCATAGGCTTGGTGAAGTTCTTCTGCAAGGATCATTTTAGAGCCACATCTCTGTCCCTCACATAGGACCAGTAGCATGCTGCTGTTCTGTAACACCCCTTACCCGTATTCAACGCTGGAACAGGGTACAATGCATTACTGGACTTATATGCAAGCAATCATACAAAACCGAGACATGAATTTCTATTCAAATTTATAACTTTTCAAAAACATACATATCATCCCTAAAACGAGCCTACGAGGCCCGAAACATACATTGGGAATGGTTCAGGACCAAACCAAGAACTTTAGAAACTTTCAGGAAACTTAGAAAATTTTCATCATGAAACAGGTCCCCACTCCCGTGTGGGTGAAGGGACACGCCCGTGTGGCATATCACACGACCGTGCTTCATGCCATGTCCAAAATAGGGGACATTCTGTTTATGACGTCATCAACCAAATAAGGTCACACGGCCAAGGCACACGCCCGTGTCCTTAGGCCGTGTGACGAATAAAATTTTGAAAATCAAGTGCAGACTTTACACGGCCTGGGCACATGCCCATGTCTTATAGCCTTGTCTCTCACACGGCCGAGACACACGACTGTGTCTCGTGCCCATGTGTTTACTACTGAGCATTCTGTTACTCAAAACTAAGGTGCAGGGGACACACGGCAAGAACATATCACACACGGCCTAGACACATGCCCGTGTGGACAACTTTGAGGCTATTTTCCAAGCCATTTGTCACCCTCAATAACACATGCACACTTACACATCTCAATGACATCTAAAATGGCATAAATAAGCACTTAAACCTTCATAAACATGGCTCATATATGGAAACTCCTTATCAATTTATATGTGCTTAAGGCTCCATATTATGACAAATCCAATTTTACCAACTCATATACAAATAAGCATCATTCCCTAGATTGCATGCATGCATTTTCATACCAACATATACACACACAAAACTACCATCCTTCATCCAACTCAAGTTTAGTAAATCACATGCAACACATCATCATACGACCATCAATAACCATAGGCCATATCATAATGACATTGGCACATGCATGCATATATGAATAGGTTTACAACCCAATAATCAATATGAGCCACATCCCATGGCCTTATACAAAATGAATCAAATATCATCATAAGCCAACACATTTGGCTAAACCAATATGACATATAACAAAAAGACCAAGTCCCTATACATGTCATACTCAAAATCTTGAGACTAACTATACCCAAAAGTTCCAATTGATAGTGTGATCGAGTCTTCGACGTCCTTCGATCCCCGAGCTAGCTTGGCGATACTATAAGAAAATGGAAAAGAAAGGGGAGTAAGCATAAAGCTTAGTAAGTTTGCATGTAAATGATTAACAGCATTAACCATGTATTATTGTACACATAACATAATATAATTTATCACAATGCCATCAAGTATCATAGATACATTTTAAATCGTGTCATTTACATAATGTATAATAGAACCCGTGATCATGATTAATTCATTCATTTCTTACCAAGGTCTCATTGATTTATAATCTCAATAATTATGAGCTTTGTGTACATACTTGTACCCTTTCAACATGATCATATCTTGTCATTTCGTTGACATAATCTTTGGATTACCAGTTGAACCACTCGGAATACTAAAGGATACCCGGGAATCACGTATACATAGAATCATATCCCAGATATGGTCTTACATGGGATCACATATCGATGCCTATAGCCCAGCTATGGTCTTACACGATTCTCATATCGATGCCATGTCCTAGACATGGTCTTACACGAAATCTCATAACGATGCCATATCCCAGATATGGTCTTACACATAAACTCGTAACCCTAATGTCATGACATTTGTATCCTAACTATTCCTAAGGTTCAACTAGATTTCGAGGTATCAAATCTTCGTCGAATCGTCATCGAGTCAACATTAATCAAATCCACAAAGACAATTTCGCAATTCATGCAATATTAAAGCATTAAATACCTAATAATGAAATGTTGCATTATTTACACACAAACTTACCTCGGTACCAAAATATGGCTAACTATTCAATTTAGTCCACAACCTTGTTCTTTCCTCTGTTTAGGTCCGGACTCTGTTTTTCTTGATCTATAATAGCAAATTTAGCTCATTTAATTATCACATTGTTCAAATCAGTCCAAAAATCATACTTTGGCAAAATTATAGTTTTCCCCCTAGACTTTTACATACAAATTAGTCCTTAGGCTCGTAAAATGAAATGTATCCATTTTCTTTGTTACCTAAGCCTATCCGAACCTAACACATGCTCATAACAGCCCACATTTTCCTTCAAATCAGATTTTTACTACACATTTTACAACTTTTACAAATAAGCCCTTTTTAGGTGTTTTCATAAAAAATCACTTAGTAAAAGATGTTCATCACACATCAAACTTTCATAATCTAACATGAAACATCAAAATACATGCATGTCACACATGGGTCAAACCCTAGACATCAACCCTAGCTCAAATAAATGGTAGAAATAGCTAGATCGGTTGATAACAACTT
Source organism: Gossypium sturtianum (assembly GCA_025698515.1). NCBI lineage: Eukaryota > Viridiplantae > Streptophyta > Magnoliopsida > Malvales > Malvaceae > Gossypium > Gossypium sturtianum. Next base: position 103,073,327 of record CM046944.1, read on the forward strand.
TAAAAATGTAAAGAACATTAAAAACGAGACTAGGATGCACTTACTATCAAGCTTAAAAGTTGAAGAAACCCTAGCGATGGAGAGCTTGAGAATTTCGGCTATGGTGAAGAATATGGACATCAATTTTGAATTTATTTTCCCTTTTTATTCTTTTATTTACCAAATGACCAAAATGCCCTTAATGCCTTTCTTTGAAATTTTACCTATCCATGTCCATTTTTGTCCATAAAAATAGAAATTAGGCAAATTGTTATTTAAGACCCTCTAATTAAAAATCCATGGCAATTTCATGCTCAAAGCTTCTAGAATGTATATTTTGCAACTTTTGCAATTTAGTCCTAAAAATCAAATTGGACACTCTATCAACAAAATTTCTTAACGAAACTTTCACAATATCATGCAAACATATCATGGACCTCAAAACAATCATAAAACAAATATTTCTACTTCAGATTTGTAGTATCGAAACCACTATTCTGACTAGGCCCAAAATTGGGATGTTACATGTTCCTAGGCCGTTGTAATCTCTTTAGGAAGTTGAAATTTTTGAATTTCAAAAAAGGACATTCTCTACTCCAGTTGCTCTAATGATTGCAACACTTGTTTTTCAAAAGCTCTGAGATGGTGAGGCTTCTTCTGTAGGAAAGTGCTTGGCAGAGGAGGTGGATTCCTTACTGTGCTGAGGTTGTTTTGATGTGTCCACTCCTTGGATTTTGGCGAATATAGCCCTGGAAATTCCTCCCTTGTTTGGTGTGATGTCATCATTGGCATTTAAAAATACTTGAGCTATTCTACAAAGAGCGGTGATGAGGGAAGGGAAATTGAGGCTGCCGACATTCTTCTTTGCACATCGATGCACTTTATGGAAAATAACCCGACCAATGTTGTTTTTTCGACCCACAATGATTGAATGCAACAATAGAATTTAATCCTTTGATATTGTGGTGTTGTGGGTGGATGGCATTAGCCGACTTTTGAGGAAGTGGTACTGAACTTTACCTATGGGCTTTAGGGAAGCCCTCTCAATTGTATGGCATTCTTGGCTAGAGACGGTCCATCAAGTGCCTACAACACACAAATCTTTTAATATTTGATTTAAGTTATCAGCAATGATGGTTTTGATGAATGGAGTATGTTCATCTTGAAAATTAATTAACCTAAATTTGGCATTAATACGGTCTCATCAAATGGGACTGAAGTTCTGCGAGCATAGATAAAAGAATTGTCAGGAGAAGTGATGTGCGCATAGAACTCGCGAACGAATTTCCCTAAAACATCATCTGGATGTAAGAAGAAAATTTTCCATCCAAGCTTCTCAAAAATAGAGGAAAATGACTCATCATATCCCATATAAGGCTCATATTTGAACAGAAAACCTTGTTCGAAGCAAAATAATCACTTGGAGATGTTGTTGTTGTACTTCGCAGCAGCAGCACTGTTGAAGAAGGTTTTAGGTTGGGTACCACTTGCTTGTGAAGATTCAACACCTTTGGAAGTGGTTTTTACTCTTGCCATTGAAGAATGTTGATAAATCCTTGAGAATGTGGTCTAGGTTAGACAAGAAAATAACACTACTCAATAGAAGTTAAAGGAAGTTGAAAGTGCAAGAGGAGAGGCCAGAGGGTTTAGGAAAAAGAAATGGTAAACACAAAAGAATTGTGGAAAATGAAAGAAGTATAGGTAGTTGAAGAGAAGTAGATTGGGGTAATCGTGTCGACAGTTCAAGAAAGCTTGCAAAGTAAGCTTTATAAAATCTTTGGGCATCCTTGAATAGACTTGGCCAATAAAATCCTGACTGAAGTACTTTGGCAGTAGTTCTCATTTCTCCAAAGTGTCCTCCATAAGGGGCTGAATGACAATGTTGCAAAATGCTATATATTTCATCCTCAGAGACAGACTTCCTAATTATCTTATCAGCACACTGCTTGAATAAGAAGGGTTCATCCCAGTAATAATATCTTTCATCATAAAAGAATTTCCTTTTTGTTTGGCTATTAAGATCAGGTGGTAGCAGACCACTTACTGAGAAGTTCAGTATATCGGCATACCAAGGTAATGCCGTGGCAGCCAACAGTTGCTCGTCTGGGAAGTCTTCCTTAATAAGCTTGACATTGCCATCCTCATTTCCAGCTTCTAACCTGAGTAGATGGTATGCTACCTGATTCTCTATTCCTTTTCTATCTTAAATTTCTAGATCAAATTCTTGTAGCAAAAGAATCCACCTGATCAGTCTCGGTTTTGCGTCTTTCTTGGCTACTAAGTATTTAATTGCAGAGTGATCGGTATACACTATGACCCTAATGCCTACTAGATATGATCTAAACTTAACAAATGTAAACATAAAAATAAATAATTCCTTCTCAATGGTAGTGTAATTTAGCTTTGCTTCTGTTAGAGTGCGGCTGGCATAGTAAATAGCATGAAAAATATTACTGGTCTATTGCCCAAGCACTGCTCCAACAGCAAAATCACTCGCGTCACACATGAGCTCAAATGGTAGTGACCAAACTGGGGCCAGTACTATTAGAAAGTAGACAATCAAGCATCATAAAAAAGGAAAGGTTTATTTTGTTCCAACAAGGTGCACAAGGGCTTAGATATCTTAAAGAAGCCTTTGATAAATCTCCTATAGAATCCAATATGCCCTAAAAAGCTCTTAATTCCCTTAACATCGTTGGAGGTGGCAGCTTCTCAATCACTTTGATTTTTTCCTTGTCAACTTTGATTCCTTTATGATAGACCTTATGCCCTAGGGCAATGCCTTCTCGTATCGTGAAATGACACTTCTCCCAAATTAAAATGAGGTTAATTTCCTCATAGCGTTGAAGTACCAAATCTAAATTGTGCAAACAACCTTCGAAGTCGTTCCCATATACAAAGAAATCATCCATAAAAACTTTGAGGGAAATTCTCAACCATATCCGAGAATATTGACATCATGCACTGTTGGAATGTTGTTGGTGCATTACACAAACCAAAGGGAATTCTTCTGAAGGAAAATGTACTATATGGACAGGTGAATGTTATTTTTATCCTCTAGGGCGATTGCAATCTGATTGTACCCAGAATATCCATCTAAGAAGCAATAGAAATCATTACCAGCTAATCGATCTAACATTTGATCAATGAAGGGAAATGGAAAATGGTCTTTCCTTGTGGCTTTGTTGAGCTTGCGATAGTCCATATAGACTTGCCATTGCCTGACAGTTTGTGTAGGTATAAGCTCATTATTATCGTTACTGACCACGATGACACCTCCCTTCTTTGGCACACATTGGACTGGACTTACCCAAGAGTTGTCTGAGATTGGGTAGAGAATGCCAATATCCAACCATTTGATTATCTATTTTTTCACCACATCCTTTATAATGGTGTTCAACCTTCTTTGTTGCTCAATAGAACTGCCATGGCAATTTTCCAGCAAAATTTTGTGCAGGCAGATTATGGGGCTGATTGCTTTAATATCTACGATTGTCCATCCTAATGCTTTTTTGAATTTCTTAAGTACAGCTAAAAATTGAACCTCTTGCTCATAAGTCAGCTCAGCAGATACAACCACAGGCAATGTGTTATCCTTTCCCAAATAAGCGTACTTTAACTATGCAGGTAGAGGTTTCAACTCTAACGTGGGTAGTTTTTCTATGGACAGTTTAGCAGGGCTAAAAGTTCGAGCAGATAAATCTAATGTATCAAACCTCTTTTCAGGTCTTCCGACAATTAGTTTGGATTCTAGCAACTACTTGTAGTGACCTAATGGCCCTTCATTATCAATATCAGTTGAATCCAATTCACTATGCTCATTTTCATGGTTTTTTTTTTCAAATTCCTCTTCCACAATAGATTCTAACAAACTGATAGCATGACGCTCTTCTATATCATCAGCACATTTCAGATTCTAGAAAACATTAAAAGTGATTTGTTGATCGTTCACCCTCATAGTTAATTCGCCCTTTTGAACATCAATCACAGTCCTACCTGTTGGAAGAAAAGGTCTACCCAGAATAATAGGCACATTTTTTTCAGCTTCACAATTTAATACAATGAAATAAACAGGAAAAATAAATTTATCTACCCTTACCAGGACATCTTCGATTTAACCTTCTGGATGTGCATATGATCAATCTGTCAATTGGAAGGTTACAGTGGTAGGTCTTGCTTCACAAATTCCCATCTTTTTAAACACAAACATGGGCATAAGGTTTATGCTTGCTCTTAAATCACACAAGGCCTTCCCAAAATATTGTGTTACTAATTGAGCAAGGTATTGTGAAGCTTCTTGGGTCCTTCAACTTTTGAGGCAATTTATTTGTCAGCATAATAGTGCACCCTTTAGTGAGTGCGAATGTTTCAAATTCTCCCAATCGTCTCTTTCTTGAATGTATGTCTTTCATAAACTTGACGCAATTGGGCATTTGCTCCAAGGCTTCCACCAAAGGTAAATTGATGTGAAGTTGCTTAAGGACATCCAGGAATCGCCTGAATTGTTGGTCTTGTCTGTGATTCTAAAATCAGTGAGGAAATGGGTGGGATGGGCGAACTTCAAGTTGCAGTGATTGTTTTACTCGGGCGTTGTGTTCAGCAGTGCTATCTGAGTTTGATTTGGCATTGCTTGGTCTAGTTTTCTCAATTGTGGTGCTCTTCTTATGTTGTTCAAGAGTTTTGCTTTGATTAGATTCTGAATTCGTTGTTTCAGCAACAACACTCTTGTCAACTCTATCCAGCTTGTGTTCTTGAGTTCAAAGCATTAGCTATCTGTCCTACTTGGTTCTCTAAAGCTTGTAAAGATGATGTTTGGCTCTGGATCACAACATCGTTCTTGGCCATATACTCCTTCAATAGAGATTCAATAGATGAGGACGAAGATGATGTCTGCCCCTATTGAACTCGTTGTTGAGGTGGTATAGACTAATGGACACTAAGTGGGACATTCATGGCATTGGGTCTGACAGCTGTGTTGGAATTTCCAGCTTCTTGATTGTTCCACCTAAAATTTTGGTGTTGCTTTCAACCAGGGTTATATGTGTTGAAATAAGGGTTGCTGTTCGTATTGAAGTTTCCCATATACTAGACAGATGTTGGGTTTGAAGGAAACACTTAAAACACGTGATCCTCACCACAGTAAACACAAGATAACCCAGCTACTTTCAACTCTTTCACCTCACTAGGCTTCTACGTGGTATTTATTATGTTGGCTAAAGAAGATACCTGAGTAGTAAGCGATGTAATCGCATCCAGTTCAAATGATCCAGCTACTCTCCTACCAATTCCAACTCTTTTTGTGGGGTATTGATAATCGTTATTAGCGATTCTTTCCAAAATCTCATATGCTTCATTGCAGGACTTATCCAAAAAAGTTCCATTTGCTAAAGCATCAACCACCATCCATTTCTGTGCATTCAAACCATTGTAGAACATCTCCATTTGGGTCCAGTGCTGAAATCCATACATAGGACATTTCCTAAGCAAGTCCTTAAACCTTTCCCACACTTCATACAGTGTCTCTTCCTCGAGTTGCCTAAACGATGTTATGTCATTTCTCAGTTTTGCATTCATATTGGGTGGGTTATATCGCAATAGGAATCTTTGACAGAGATCATTCCATGATTCTACTGTTTCAGATGGTAAAACATTGAACCATGTTCTAGCACGATCTCTTAAAGAATAGGGAAACAATTTGAGTTTAAAGGCATCTTCAGGGACACCTTGCTGTCTGAAAGAATCACAGACCTCCAAGAAAAGTCTCAAATGCAATCTAGGATCTTCAGTTGGCAAACCACCAAACTGGAAAATTAATTGAAGCATCTAAAACATTACAAGTTTCAACTCAAAATGGGGGGCTTGAATTTGTGGTCTGACTATTCCAGGATTCAAGTCGTCTAAGATAGGAACTACATGCTCTTGAATTGGCCTATCCCAATCATCAAACATCTGAGCAACGAGAGGAATTCCATTGCCAACTCTCGGATTAAGTAGCTTATTCAAACCATGTTGATTGTTATCGCCTTGATTCATTACACTTTGTTCTCTCCTCCTTCTTTGCGAGGTCCTTTCAATTTCTGGATCTAAGGGATAGAGTTCTTCAACAGGAATGCCTCTACGCATACAACTAGTAACAGACCTATTGTGATAATGAAATAAACAATTTAACAGCTAAAAATATAAAAATTGCAATAACCAAAACTAAAGTTTCCAATCGCCAATCCCCGGCAACAACGCCAAAAACTTGTCGTATGTGAATATGATGTGCGAATTGTGCAAGTATATACGTCGAATCAAGTAATAAAGTGATGAGTGAGTATCATTCCCATGAGGATCAGATTAGTATTCTTTGTCTAAATTATCACAATTGAGTAGAAAATATAAATGAATTGAATGATATTTTGAGAAATAACAATGCAATTAATACACTAAAAATGAAAGTAATAAAATGTAACAAATCGAATAAAAGCGCTAAAGACTCTAGCAAGATTGGAATATTGATTGAAAAGACTAGGATTACTAATGAATTAGTTACAACCCAGGAACAATTTCATAGCAAAAATATGGTAATCTAATGCTCGATTGGGTACTAACATGGTCTACCTCTGTCGAAAGCAAGACCTAAAGATGCTCACTCCTAAGACATTATACATCTATAGGCTAAGAATTAGCAATCATGACTGAAGCACAATCCTCTAAATTGTATAAGGTAAAGCTCTATGTCTAGAGTTTACACGAGCATTTCACTCAACGATCTCTTATATTACCTAATTTTGGTCCAAGCAACCTAACTCTGTCAATATTAAGCTACTTTCAGACTTATCAAGCATTTATCAATACCCTAATAAGCATATAAACAGAAATAAACATTCGGTAAAGCAGTAAACTGAATCATATTCATCCATAAACATTCATCATAGTTAAAACATCATCAAAAGTAATCCCCAGCTATGCTAAGTTAGCTCATGACTGGGCTACGCAAATTCAAGTATTTTAATATCATCAACATCCCAAAATAAATGTTTAAATCAGCAGATTTAGAACAAATTGCAGAGGAAGAAATTTGGGTTCAGAACACGAATTCCCCCAACTTGGCGTCTGGTGCGCATCTTCACCCAATCTCCCAGTAGCTCAAATTACCCTCTTTGTCACAAAGAGACCTCTGTCGAAGCTCTGTATTTGCAATCAGCCGTACCTTCATCTTTCATTAATGGCAGACCTCTTGTGTGGCCACCAATTGTTTTTTCCATCCCTCTTTTTTTCTTCTTTCTTTTTTTCTTTTATACTTGGGTCCTCCTCTAGGGTAAAAGTCGTCAGCTATTGATTGATTTTTCCCTAATTTTGAGGTGGATATTTTCCGTTACATGTGCATGTGGGAGGGGACCAGCTGCTGAGTGCTCTCATTGCTGACTAGGTGGTTGTTGTTTTCTTCCCCAGCTTTGCCATGACAATCTCTCATAATGCCTCGAAAAATCTCCATCATTTTCTATCTTTCTTCCTCAAACCTGTCATTCAACCACCACAAAGCCTTTCCACCAAAAATTAAAAGTACAGATGCACTAAAGTAATCACTATACCAAGTATTTACATGCAATGCTCGATTAACTAAAAATAATCATGTAATTACCTAAAATGAAACTAATTTTACTTAAGTACAAACAGTTAACTAAGTCTAAAAGTATGAATTATAACTCTTTTCAAGAGTTAATATAGGGATAATAAGTATGTTTAGAATGAATGATATACAAAGTCATTAAGTTTTTATGAGAAAAAGAGATATGATTTGTATAATGAGAAACGTTAAAGTAAAGAAATGAATATGTTTACTAGCATATGAATTTATATGACTAAATTGAATAATAATAAAAAGTATAATGATAGTATACATTCAATTGAAAACTAATGCATAGAATTATGAAAAAGTAAATATTTTCGCTAAAATAGTTTCTGGACAGCAACAATAGGGAAAATTCACAAAAAATTGTAAAAGATGATTTAACTGATTAACCAAGTTTGAAATTAAAGCTTAATGTGTCTAGTTTTGTATGGAAGAAACGATTTAATTGGTAAATAAATTTAATTGAGACAAGGTCAGATTGCTTTGGTGTTCTCTTGTTCTGACTTTGAAAAATAATTACAAATAGTAGGAAAATATTTAGGTGATGAAATTTATATGTATAAAAGCTTAATGAGTCTATTTTCGAAAGATACAAAAGAAAAAAATTATACAAATTTCGTATCGAAAGATAAATAGTTTTTAACTATTTTTTAAAGTTAAAACAGGAGAACCCAAAATCAATTTAACCTTGTCTCACTTAAATTTATTTATCTCATAATCTAAAATCTAATTGCAGAAACCGTTTCTTCCATTCAAAACTAGGCTCATTAATCTTTAATTTCAGACTTGGTTTATAATTTAAATCATCTTTTGAAATTATTGGTGAATTTTCAAAGTTAAGCTAATGTTGTTATCCAGCAGCAATAGGGGAAGATTTGAAGAAAATACTGTATTAATTGGCTTATGTGTAAATTTTGACATTTTTAAGGTAAAAAGTTCATCGAGTCTAGTTTCAAAAACAACAAGCGAATCTTAATTTCGAATTCTGTAGGCCAAGATATAAATAATTTAGTGATTACTACTCAAGTAGACAGCCTTGTTAAGAGTATATTTGTAATTAGTGAAATGATAATTAATGTTACATATAGGGATGCTATACTAAAAGCCTAAGATTCTTATGTATATGCATGCACATATAAGATGTGGAATGGAGAGAAAGAGGAGAAACATAATAGAAGAGTTGTAATACTAAGAAGTTGATATAAGAGTTGGAATTGCTAATATGTAAGAGAAGTTTACATGGAATTGATGACACATTAAGTGAGTAATTGTTATATGACGAATTAATGAAGTATTAATTGATAAGTTGAGGTATTATATGGATTTAAATTGAAAATGTGGAAAAGTTTTATATGATACTAATTTAAAAAAAAATTGTAAAGTTAAGTGAAATTAAAGTGGATTTTTATGAAAAAAATTACAATTGATCGCCAAATTATTTGATATAATGGATTGAAATAGTCCGGGTTGCTCCGGCAATATAATGTGATATCACACATCCTGTTTTGGTAATCGAGTTAGGTGTGAAGTGTCACGAGCTTAAATTGTATTAGGATTAATGTTAATAAAATTTTGTAAATATGAATTTTATGCCAAATTAACGTAAATGTAATATGTTGGTAAGATGATATAAAGAGAGAGAAATTAAATTCTTAAATATGTTTTTGAAGTGTAACAAAAGAAGTAATTAAATAAAAATAACGGTTGGAAATTTTTTTTATCTTAATTTAAAATTTATTGTTAAAATGATTTATAGTTTTAATCATAAGATTGATTTATAATGAAGAATCAAATTAAAGACTTTTTAATTAATAAAATTTGAAAAAAAAAAATTTAACATAAAATTTATAAATTTAATTAATGATTTAGGGTACAATAATATTAACAGTAGTAAAACTGCATCCATATGAAAAAAAATATATATATAAATTTTTAACCTATTGTGAAATCTTTTCAAAATTCAGTCTTGGTGAGAGCTTAGATACTGATTTTTTTGAACTTGAACCTTCTATAGCTGGGAAAGAAAAGAACCTTGATTGTGTATATGAAAAACAGATGAATATTTGCAAACATGGAAATTAAAAAACCTAAAAAGTGCAGAAAATAGTAATAGAGAAGGATCTTAAAATTTTGTAAAAATGCATGTATGAATCATATTGCACGACGTGGGTAAATTTAAACCTAAACCATATAGCGTTCAAATTTCTTTGGAACTCTTTTTTGATATCATCAACATTTAAACATATTTGATTAATAAGCAGTTATAGATATATAATTAAATAATTAATTATTTAAATTAAATGGAGAAATTAATATAATAACCTGTAGTGAATAGTCGATTGAGACTTAGCATAATTGTCATGGACATTATTGCCAATGCAAGAGGATGTGTTTAAGTGTGTTGAAACACATTATCCCCTAATTATAGGTTGGTGAGGGGTTATGGGTAGTTCTAAGTATTGTGACAAAAAGAACAGATATAATTAAAACTCATAACAAGATTGTTAAAAAAATAGTAATGAATAAAACTTGTAATTTGTAATTTGTAACAAATAATGATAAAATTGATTTTTATTGTATTTTTAGGGTAAATTGATTTTTGTTGTAAATCTAATAATTTAAGGGATAAAATTGAGTGATAATATGAGTAAAGATTAAAATTCCTAACAAATCTAATAAATTGAGGATAATATTTATTTATAAATTATATACTTTTTGCAATTAAATAACATTCGTAACAAATTAATACTTATTCTCTAAAGATATATTTGCCTAAAATTAATATGTAGAGATGTTTTAGTTTCAAAAAAATTTACGATGGTTGAATATAATAAAATTTAAATATATTATTTTGAAATTATACTATTGTCATTAAAAACAAAAAAATATATAGAGCTATCACGTGGCGAAAAATAAGTTGTCCACATGTTAACTAAGTAACATGTCCACATCAACTGAGGTTTTAAACCTTGTAATATATATATGATTTGGATCTCCCTCCTAAATATTTATGAAAAATGGTTAATTTTTAATATTGGTTCTTTTAATATATTTAAATTTGATATTTAACTTATATATTTTAATTTTTAACATAATTTAATCTCTATATTTTTATAATTTTATTAGTTAGTTCAAATAGTTTATATAGTTAACTTTTCAATTAAAATGTTATGTGATTATGTATAATTTGAAAGCAGATTTTTAAATCGACAAAGTTGAGATATTAAATTCTTGAAAATAAAAATTGGAGGACTAAATTCTAAATGTACAAAATGTAGAGACTTAGAGTCATGGTTGCTTGAACCGATCAAACAAGCTGGGGTACTAGTTTGAAGAGAGGTATCAGATCGATTGACCTGCTAACTAGTACGAGCATGGAGAACTAGGCTAAAAAACCGATTCAATCGGTTTTTTTATTTTTTAAAATATTTTTATGTTTATGTTTTTTAATGATTCATTTAATTGAACCGTACGAACCAATGATCTGACTAGCTCGACTACCATTTTAGTTCTGAAAACTTTGCTTAGAGTATATTTAATCTTTAAATTTTTATTCTATAATTTAACATAAATAAATAATCAACCCAGCGCAACTTGAGTGGACCATATTAGTTATATATATAAAAGGAAGGTCTTTTTTTTTAGCAAAAAACGACCCCAAGGGTCAAGCATATTATTAAGTAACATCCCGAATAACAGCATTATGGATTTCCATAGGATAATCCATGTCAAAGAACCAACTCTTAGCTTCACTACACATTTTAGTACAGATCAAATCGGCCACACTGTTACAGGACCTATGTGACCAAACTAGACTAGCAGAGTTAAACAAACAAAAAGCTTCTTTACAATTCTTCACTCTACTGCCTATAATGGTAATATCATCATCACCTATATTAAGCTTATTGACAAGCCCTGCATTTTCGGTTTCAAAGATCACATCCCCCAGTAAATTTAGCTTTACAGCAATATCAATGCTTCTTTCCAAGGCTATACACTCAGCCTCTTGCATCGACACTCTGCCTACCTCGATGCCACCACCACCCCCAACACAAAACCATCATCATCTCTAATAATAACACCATACCCCATTCTATTATCATTGATCGTTGCATCAAAGTTTATCTTCAGGAAACCTTTCAGCGATTTTTCCCACTTCTTTGTATCCCCATTTAGAGCAAGTATGGGAGGATTCACCAGGTTGAAGATGCAGAAATCATTACTCAGATTTCTGGCCTTCTCCCATATATCTTGCGGTTTATCAACTTTGCCTTTGAAGATGAAGTTGTTCCTGCTGTTCCAGCAGTTCCAAAGCGTTGTGATAAGGTCTGCCATAGCCTTCTTGTCAAGGATTCTCATTAAGTCTTACAGCCAGTCGGTGCAGCTATCATATTGTTTCACATTGCTATTTAAGTTTCATCCACCCATGGTTAAAACCTCTCGGGATAAAGTGCAGTCACGAAGAGCATGGAGAAGAGTTTCAGCATTAGCACCACACCTTGGGCAGCCTTCATTAAAACCATTTCTAATAGTGGCTATTTTAACGTTTGTGGGGAGAATCTCATGCCCAACTCTCCACGCAAAGACTCTAATCTTTGGAAGAGTGTTAAGCTTCCAAATAGTCTTCCAATATATCCTATGCGGACCATAATTGACGTCTTTTAACAGCATCCAAGAGTAAGCAGATTTTGAGGTGAAAGATCCATGGGGATTATGAAACCACACCATTCTATCTCTTTGATTATCATTGCCAATAGGAATATTACAGATTCTATCTCCCCAATCTTTACCATACAACCTTTGCACTTTATCAACATTCCAACATCTAGCATTTTCCATCCAAAGGTCTTTAACTTTAACATCATTTGAGGAGAGCATGTTTGGGATCATAGTACTTCCATTGAGATCTTCCATACCCCAATTATCCTTCCTGATATTAATTATTTCACCATTTCCAACCTGCCAACCAAAGCCATTCTTCAAAAAATCCACAGTCGTAGCAATGCTCGACCATGTAAAAGAGGCTCTATTAACTTTTTTAGAGTTAAAAATATTTCCATCAGAAAAATATTTAGAAGACAAAACTTTAAAGCAGAGGGACTCATTATTATTGATAAGTCTCCAAACTTGACGACCAAAGAGAGCTATATTAAAAAGTCTCATGTTGCGTAGTCCAATACCACCCACACCCTTTGGATGACACAGAGTTTTCCAGGAGAGCATAGACCATAATTTACCTCTATCCTTTCCAGACCACCAGCTTCTACTAAATTTCTTTTGAATCTCCTTTAACACACCTCCAGGGGAAAGAAAAATAGACATCGCATAAGTAAGAATGGATTGAAGAACAACTTTGATCATAATCTCTTTACCACCATATGATAAGAGTCTTTTAGTCCAGCTATTTATTCTGCAAGAAAGTCTATTAATGATATCAGTAAAAGCCTCTCTTCTTGTTTTACCAATAGGGAGAGGCAACCCCAAATATTTATCTAACTTCTCTACAATCCTCATATTGAGAATATTTTTACAAATGCATTTCATATTATTAGGGGTATTGTAACACCCCTTACCCGTATTCAACGCCGGAACCGGGCACGAGGCGTTACCAAATTAAAGACCTTAAGATCGCCACTTAGGCACAACATGACCACTCTCTTTGGCCATCACAACAACCTCAATCCCGACCTACGAGGCCTCTTTCAAACACACGAGGGCTCTCGAGACCATATCGAAAACTCTTACGATCTTAAAATTTTTTCCATCTATACAGGGCTCACACGCCCGTGTAAGATTTGGCACGCCCGTGGATGTCACACACGCCCATGGTCATTACCCATGCATGAAAACTCAAGCATTCTGCCAATGCCCCACGGTTAGGGCACACGCCCGTGCTCTCCACCCGTGGTGCACACTGACTACCTTAACACGGCCTAGAGTCTAGACACACGCCCGTGTAGCTAGCCCGTGGCCAACATTGATTAACACACACGTTCTAGGCACACGCCCGTGTGACTAGTCCGTGGTCTATTCTGATTTAAAATACTAATTGTGCGGGGGACACACGGCCAAGTCACACGCCCATGGGCTGACCGTGTGTCACACATGGCCTAGACACACGCCCGTGTGTCTACCCACATGGACAAGAACAAAGCTATTTGCCAAGTTCTTTTCACCCTTCTAGCATACACAATCATGCACTCATTCAACACATCCATAATCAACTCAAAGTCTTACAATCTCACATAGATAACTTCATCTTTTCATATAATAAAGTGCCAACAACTATGGCATTATACAAAATAGATTACCCATCTAAAGGCCAACACATCATAGCCATAAACAACAAAATTAACTAACTTGTCTAGCCCCTATACATGCCATATACAAAACATTGAGTCTAATGTACCAGAGTGTGCTGATAGTTTGGGCGATCTTCCAATTGATCCTCGTATCTCGATTCAACACTTTTGCTCTATAAGACAAGGTAAAAGAGAGAGTAAGCTTTGAGCTTAGTAAGTTTACACATAAACAATTAAGCAACATAGTATAAGCTAAACAATAATTAGCATTATACTAACATATAATGTACAACTATGCTTACTCTTTTTATCCCTTACCACATTTCCGACACATCATGAGTCACTTACTCATAACCATTGACATGCACCACTGCATTCAATATCACATTTACACAATATACAACACATCATTATTTCTCAATAATACATCCACACAGCTATGCTACTCACTATCACATCCACACAGCAAATCTCTCGGTGGTTCCGCTCTAAGCCCACCACAATCAATTAATAAGGTAGTATCGCACTTAGCCTACCAACAAGGTATTCATAGTGGTTTCGCACATAGCCCACCAGATAATATACCTAACGATAGCATCGCACATAGCCAGCTCATCATCAATATGCATTAGGATGGTATCGCACTTAGCCCACCATTTAGCATTATTACAACACATTCACAAATCTACTTACTTAATCATTCATTTCACTTGAACCACATAAGTTCTCAATCATTCTCAATCGTGCTATACACTAGCTAGCATTAACAAATTGTAAGTATGAATGCATTGTTTGTGCATAGACTTACCTCGATACTCAAAAGTATAGAAACGTGCAATTAGTCCACCACTTTACTCTTGCCTCGATTTCGATCTGGGCTTTGTCTTTCTTGATCTATAATGAATAAATTAGCTTATTAAATACACACATTGACCAAATTGACCCACATCTCATACTTTGGCAAAATTACTCTTTTGCCCCAAATCTTTCTCATAATTACACTATTGACCCCAAGGCTCGTAAAGTGATTTTTATTCAACTTTCTAGCCTTTCATGCTTAGCCGAATCACTTACTCAACTAAAGCAATCATCAATTCTCATCACAACACACATGTATGACCAAACTCAAGATTTTTACAAACTAGTCCCTACATGCATTTTCTATGGAAACTCATTTAGCAAAAGATGTTTCTACTACATCAAGCTTTCATAATCTTCCATAAAACATCAAAATACATGCATGTCATACATGGCCACATTTTTGAACATCCATCGTAGCTCATCAAATAGCTAAAAATAGCTTACTCATGCAACAAGGACTTCAAAATACAAAGAATATAAAAAACGAGGCTAGATGCACTTACTAGCAAGCTTGAAATTTTTGAAGAACCCTAACAATGGCTCTCTCAAATTTTCGGCAGCCTTGGAGAAGAAGATGAATGAATTTTGTCATCTTTTCTCCTATTTTAATCACTTAATTGTTAAATGACCAAAATGCCCTTTTTAATAAACTTTCTATTTTAACTCATCCATGCCCAAATTTGTCCAAAAATTAGAAATTGGGAAAATTACTATTTAAGGACCTCTAATTAATATTCTAAAGCTATTTCACACAAATAGCTTCTAGAATCTCACATTTTGTAAATTTTGCAATTTAGTCCTTTTGGACAATTCAACCGCAGTTTCACAAAATTGCTTCATGAAACTTTCACACTAGCATGCATACATAGCATAAACCTCAAAAACTCATTCATATACCTCGGATTTGTGGTCTCGCACCACTATTCCGACTAAGCCCTAAATCGGGATGTTACAACTCTCCTCCCTTTAGAGATTTTCGCCCCCGAAAATCTTACCAGTAAAGAGGTTTGGATGCTGCTCTCTCATAGCTTCTTCTGTTTCCCAAGTAGCCTCTTCCACATCGTGTTTCTTCCATAACACTTTCACTAGTGCTATGCTCTTATTTCTCAACTGTTTTACTTCTCGAGCCAAGATCTTAATCGGCTCTTCATCATAAGACATATCTGGTCTTATCTCAATTTCCGTCGAAAGAATCACATGTGAAGGATCGGAGCGATACTGTCGCAACATCGACACATGGAACACATTATGAATCTTTTCCAACTCTACAAGCAAAGCCAACCGGTATGCTCTTGGCCCAACTCTATCTCGCAATCTCATACGCCCTATGAATCTTGGACTCAATTTTCCTTTTCGTCCAAATCTCATAATCTTCTTCCATGGGGACACTTTCAAAAACACTTTGTCGCCCACTTCAAACTCAATTTCTTTTCTTTTCAGATCCGCGTACAACTTCTGTCGGTCCGAAGCAACTTTCAGACTATTACGGATTATTTTCACTTTCTCCTCGGTCTCTTTTACTAGATTGACCCCATGGATTCGCTTCTCACTAAGCTCGGTCCAATACAAAGGAGTCCGACACTTACGTCCATACAGGGCCTTATACGGAGCCATCCGTATACTTGATTGATAAGTGTTGTTGTAAGCAAATTTGACTAAAGGTAGATATCTCTCCCAACTACCCTCGAATTCTAACACACAGCATCGAAGCATATCTTCGAGAACTTGAATCACTCTTTCAGACTGACCATCGGTTTACGGATGGAACGCAGTACTGAAATTCAACTTTGTTCCTAAAGCCTTTTGCAACCTCTTCCAAAACCTCGAAGTGAACCTCGGATCCCTATCCGATATTATAGACACAGGTACACCATGTAACCTCACTATCTCTGCAACATACAACTCAGCTAACTTATCTAGTGAATAATCAACACGTACTGGAATAAAGTGAGCCGACTTCGTTAGTCTATCCACAACAACCCACACAGAATCTCTCTTTTTCGGAGTCATCGGCAACCCTGTCACAAAATCCATGGTAACCAGATCCCACTTCCATTCGGGTACCATCACTGGCTGAAGCAATCCCGAAGGCACTTGATGCTCAGCTTTCACTTGTTGACAAATCGGACACTTTGTCACGAACTCAAAATATCTCTTTTCATACCCGCCACCAATAAGACTTCTTCAAGTCATTATACATTTTCATCTTGCCGGATGTGTTGACAAACATCCACCGTGGGCCTCATGCAAAACCTTTTGGATTAACTCCTCATCTCTAGGTACACAAATTGCATCACGATGACAAAGAAACAACCATTCGAGCCCACTCAAAAATCGGAATCACTTTACGACTCGGGCTTATCTCTCTTAGTGACATCTCACTGTCATTTCTCTGAGCTTCACATATCTGTGAACAAATAGTGGCTTAGCTCTCAACTCTGCTGCGAATAGCACCATCATCGACAATGCCAAACTCGTCCTCATAACTCTTAGAGCATATAAGGATTTCCTACTCAGGGCATCCGCAACCACATTCGCTTTTCCTGGGTGGTAATCAATGACTAACTCATAGTCTTTCAACAACTCAAGCCACCGTCTCTGTCGCAAATTCAGATCCTTCTGATCCATCAAATATCTCAAACTCTTGTGATCCGTAAAGATTCGGCACTTCTCACCATATAAGTAATGTCGCCAAATCTTTAACGCGAAAATAATCGCAACAAACTCAAAATCATGAGTCGGATAATTCTTCTCGTGCGGTTTCAACTGTCTCGAGGCATAAGCGACTACCTTACCCTCTTGTATCAACATGCAACCGAGACCATTAAACGACGCATCACAGTAAACCACGAACTCTTTCCCCGATTCTGGTTGAACCAAAACAGGTGCCTCAGTCAATAATGTCTTCAGTCTCTCGAAACTCTGTTGACATGTCTCAGTCCATTCAAACTTGACATCTTTGTGCAATAGTTTCGTCATCGAGGTAGTAATCACAGAGAACCCTTTTACGAAACGTCTGTAATATCCTGCTAATCCCAAGAAACTTCTGATTTTCGACACGTTCCTCGGCGGTTTCCAATCCACAACAGTCGATATCTTACTCGGGTCAACTCTAACACCATCATCCGACACAATGTGTCCTAGGAATCCGACCTCACGGAGCCAAAACTCACTATTGCTAAACTTAGCGTACAACTGCTTATCTTTTAAAGTTTGCAAGACAATTCTCAAATGTTCTTCATGATCGTTCTCATCCCGAGAATAGATGAATATGTCGTCAATGAAGACAACTACAAACTTGTCCACATATGGTCTGAAAACACGGTTCATCAGATCCATAAAAATCGTCGGTGCATTCGTCAAACCAAACGGCATAACCAAAAACTCATAATGGCCATACCTTGTTCAAAATGCATTTTTCAACACATCCTGCTCTTTCACTCTCAACTGATAATAACCAGACCTCAGGTCTATCTTGGAGAACATCAGTAGCTCCCTTGGTTGATCAAAAGATCATCAATCCTTGGTAAAGGATACTTATTCTTAATCGTCACTTTGTTAAGTCGTCTATAGTCTATACACAACCTCATAGACCCATCTTTCTTCTTCACAAACAATACCGGAGCACCCCACTGTGAGTAGCTCGGTCTTGCAAAACCCTTATCTGTCAACTATTGCAATTGAACCTTCAGTTCGTTCAACTCTAAAGGTGCTATCCTATACGGAGCAATCAAAATAAGTGCCGTTCCCTGAACTAACTCAATCCCAAAATCAACCTCTCTCACTGGAGGTAATACGGGTAACTCTTCCGGGAATACATCGGGATACTCACAAACCACTGGCACTGTTTCAAACTCTACTCCAACCTCTCGAGTATTCAACACAAAAGCAAGATAGGACTCACACCCTTTTCTCAAGCATTTATCAGCCACTAAGGAAGAAATCATCACTGGTAGACTATCCGATCGACCTGATTCAACCCGAACCACATCTCCACTCTCACATTTCAAATAAATAAACTTATTACCACAGTTCACTAAGACACTATGGGTAGTCAACCAATCCATGCCTAGGATTAAATCAAACTCATCAAACGGCAATAACATTAGGTTTGCCAGAAAGCAATGACTCTCAATCATCAAAGGAAAATTCTTACACACCTTGTCCACTAACACATACTTACCTAACGGGTTTGACACCTTAACCACAAAGTCCGTAGACTCAATAGTCATACTCAAACTAGATGCCAATCTCATGCAAATATAAGAATGAGTAGACCCTGGATCTATTAAAGCAATAACAAGGGTGTTAAAGAGAGAAAAAGTACCCGTTATCACATCAGGGGAGGATGCCTCTTCGCGAGCGCGAATGGCATACGTCCTCGCAGGTGCCCGACCCTCCGGTCTCACAGCAGAGTCTCTAGATGCACCTCTACCACTATTCTCACTTCTCGAGTTCCTTGGTGGTCTACCCCTTGCAGACACATCATTGGATCTCATCTCTTGCTTCTCTTCCTTATCATCCCTCTCGGGGCAATTTCGGATAAAATGGTCGGGGAACCACACTTATAACAGATTTATTTGTTACCCCAACACTCTCCGTGTGATATCTACCACAACTTGGACACTCCGCTTACTCTTCGGATTGCCCACACTTTCCATCGAGGTAGCTTGGACTCTCGAACCCAAACGAGTATTGCCCAAGTATCGATGTGAATAACCCACTAGCGCTGACGTCCTAGGACTCACTTCCTTGGACCTTTTCGACTGGGCTTGATACGACTTGCCCATCGGCCTCTTTCTAGCATCTCGGGCTTCACTCACACCCTTTTCTTTTCTCAGTACTCAACTCTTGGCCTTACTTGCCCTTTCGACCAACACTAAAAATTCTTTCAACTCCAAAATACCCACTAGGAGTTTGATGTCCTCATTCATCCGTCTTGAACCTCTTACACAATATGGTCTCTGTCGACACACATTCTTGAGCGTATTTGCTAAGCCTAACAAACTCACGCTCATGTTCCGCTCTCGACATTCTTCCTTGCTTCAACTCAAGGAATTCCTTCCTTTTCCGATCGAAGTAAACCTCAAAGCTTATATACTTCTTCCGAACTCTTCCGAAAAGAAGTCCCACGTCACCCGCTCTCTGGGACCACCGACGTCAACGTCTTCCACCAATGGTATGCCGAGTCCTCGATGAGATATGACACACTTCAAGCTCTCTTCGGTGTACAAGAGAGTTCATCGAATACTCTCATCGAGTTCTCTAACTGAACTCTCGCCTCTCGAGGTCATCATTAACCTTAGCTCTAAACTCCTCACCCCGTGTTTTCTAATCTTATCTACCGGGGGTTTCGATATCCTCACTACATCAATACCTTGAGGAGCTACAGGAATTGGCTGAGGTATAGGAGGAGGAGGTGGAGGATGTTGAGCATTAGGGTTCGCTCGAACATAATCCAAGTACCAATTGCTCATCATCTGGAGAAAGGCTTCTCGAGCCCCTTCCCCTTGACCCCTAGCCTCGGGTCCACTTTGAACAGGCACGGTTCCTTGCGCAGAAGCCGGTGCATTACTAGTTGCTTCACCAGCAGTCAATGGATCGGAATCCATATTCTATATAAAACAAGATTTAAAATCATCAGAAGCCACCACACTATCATTGTACACTTATGGCATGTATAGCTAGGCTCTTACACCTGCTACGGTAGTCCTAGAACCGACTCAACCATAGCCCTGATGCCACAAAATGTAACACCTCTTACCCGTATTCAATGCCGGAATCGGGCACGAGGTGTTACCGAATTAAAGACCTCAAGATCGCCACTTAGGCACAACATGACCACTCTCTTTGGCCATCACAACAACCTCAATCTCGACCTACGAGGCCTCTCTCAAACACACGAGGGCTCTCGAGACCATATCGAAAACTCTTACGATCTTAAAAATTTTTCCATTTATACAGGGCTCACACGCCCGTGTAAGATTTGGCACGCCCGTGGATGTCACACACGCCTATGGTCACTACCCGTGCATGAAAACTCAAGCATTCTGCCAATGCCCCACGGTTAGGGCACACACCCGTGCTCTCCACCCGTGGTGCACACTGACTACCTTAACATGGCCTAGAGTCTAGACACACGCCCGTGTAGCTAGCCCGTGGCCAATACTGATTAACACACACGTTCTAGGCACATGCCTGTGTGACTAGTCCGTGGTCTATTCTGATTTAAAATACTAACATGCAGGGGACACACGGCCAAGTCACACGCCCATGGGCTGACCGTGTGTCACACATGGCCTAGACACACGCCCGTGTGTCTATCCACATGGACAAGAACAAAGCTATTTGCCAAGTTCTTTTCACCCTTCTAGCATACACAATCATGCACTCATTCAACACATCCATAATCAACTCAAAGTCTTACAATCTCACATAGATAACTTCATCTTTTCATATAATAAAGTGCCAACAACTATGGCATTATACAAAATAGATTATCCATCTAAAGGCCAACATATCATAGCCATAAACAACAAAATTCACTAACTTGTCTAGCCCCTATACATGCCATATACAAAACATTGAGTCTAATGTACCAGAGTGTGTTGATAGTTTGGGTGATCTTCCAATTGATCCTCGTATCTTGATTCAACACTTTTGCTCTCTAAGACAAGGGAAAAGAGAGAGAGTAAGCTTTGAACTTAGTAAGTTTACACATAAACAATTAAGCAACATAGTATAAGCTAAACAACAATTAGCATTATACTAACATATAATGTACAACTATGCTTACTCTTTCTATCCCTTACCAAATTTCCGACACATCATGATTCACTTACTCATAACCATTGACATGCACCCCTGTATTCAATATCACATTTACACAATATACAACACATCATTATTTCTCAATAATACATCCACACAAACTATGCTACTCACTATCACATCCACACAAAGAAATCTCTCGGTGGTTCCGCACTAAGCCCACCACAATCAATTAATAAGGTAGTATCGCACTTAGCCTACCAACAAGGTATTCATAGTGGTTTCGCACATAGCCCACCAGATAATATACCTAACGATAGCATCGCACATAGCCAGCTCATCGTCAATATGCATTAGGATGGTATCGCACTTAGCCCACCATTTAGCATTATTACAACACATTCACAAATCTACTTACTTAATCATTCATTTCACTTGAACCACATAGGTTCTCAATCATTCTCAACCATGCTATACACTAGCTAGCATTAACAAATTGTAAGTATGAATGCATTGTTTGTGCATAGACTTACCTCGATACTCAAAAGTATAGAAATGTGCAAGTAGTCCACCACTTTGCTCTTGCCTCGGTTTCGATCCGGGCTTTGTCTTTCTTGATCTATAATGAATAAATCAGCTTATTCAATACACACATTAACCAAATTGACCCACATCTCATACTTTGGCAAAATTACTCTTTTGCCCTAAATCTTTCTCATAATTACACTATTGCCCCCAAGGCTCGTAAAGTGATTTTTATTCAACTTTCTAGCCTTTCATGCTTAGCCGACTCACTTACTCAACTAAAGAAATCATCAATTCTCATCACAACACACATGTATGACCAAACTCAAGATTTTTACAAACTAGTCCCTACATGCATTTTCTATGGAAACTCATTTAGCAAAAGATGTTTCTACTACATCAAGCTTTCATAATCTTCCATAAAACATCAAAATACATGCATGTCATACATGGCCACATTTTTGAACATCCATCATAGCTCATCAAATAGCTAAAAATAGCTTACTCATGCAACAAGGACTTCAAAAATATAAAGAATATAAAAAATGAGGCTAGATGCATTTACTAGCAAGCTTGAAATTTTTGAAGAACCCTAACAATGGCTCTCTCAAATTTTCGGTAGCCTTGGAGAAGAAGATGAATGAATTTTGTCATCTTTTCTCCTATTTTAATCACTTAATTGTTAAATGACCAAAATGCCCTTTTTGATAAACTTTCTATTTTAACTCATCCATGCCCAAATTTGTCCAAAAATTAGAAATTGGGAAAATTGCTATTTAAGGACCTCTAATTAATATTCTAAAGCTATTTCACACAAACAGCTTCTAGAATCTCACATTTTGCAACTTTTGCAATTTAGTCCTTTTGGACAATTCAACCGCAATTTCACAAAATTGCTTCATGAAACTTTCACACTAGCATGCATACATAGCATAAACCTCAAAAACTCATTCATATACCTCAGATTTGTGGTCTCGCACCACTATTCCGACTAGGCCCTAGATCAGGATGTTACAGGTATTGGGGCTAAACAAAATCATAGATTTTTCAAAGTTTATTTCTTGTCCAGACATATAAGAGAAATTCCTAAGGATATGCATGAAACACTCAAGTTCCCTTTCTTTATTTCTAATGAATAAAAGGGCGTCATCAGCAAAGAATAAGTGATTAGTCCTAGGACCATGCACACTAGCCCGAATGCCTCTTAACAAATTATTACTCTGAGCCTGAATAAGCATTCTAGAAAAAGCCTCCATACAAAATAAAAACAGATACGGGGATAGATGATCCCCTTGACGAAGACCTCTTTCAGGATAAATGGTTTCAGATAACATATTATTACACTTAATTAAATACTTAACAGAACGGACACACCCCATGATTTTGTCAATCCACTGATGTGCAAACCCCATACGTCTCATCACCTCTTCGATAAAATTCCACTCCACGCGGTCGTAAGCTTTACTCAAGTCTAACTTTATCACACAACCTTTATTGGAGTTATACTGGGTGTTTTGGTGATAATGAAGAAGTTCATGAGCGATAAGAATGTTATCATGAATCATCCTTCCAGGAACAAACGCACTTTGGTTATAGCTAATACAATTAGGGAGAATAACCTTCAGCCTGTTAGCCAACACCTTGGCTATAATTTTGTAGATGTACCTGCACAAACTTATTGGTTTGAAGTTAGTAAAATCACATGGGTTTCTAATTTTTGGAATTAAAATGATAACAATTTCATTAAGAGAGGCTATATTTCCCTGTCCATTAAAAATATTCAGACAGAACAAAATAGTATCATCACCCACGATGTCCCAATGTTGCTTGAAAAAATTTCCTGATAAACCGTCAATGATAGGAGCTTTTCTTGGGTCCATATTTCTGATAGCATTTTTAACCTCAGCTTCATTATACTCCCTAATAAGCCAATCATTGTTCTCTCTAGTAATACACTTATCCATAAAGCTCAAATCCATCTGATAGATGCTATTCCCATTAGAACGAAATAGGTTCCAAAAATAATTTCTAGCAGCCATACAAATATCCTTGCTATCCGTAACCCAGGTACCGTTCTCATCTTTAATCTTCTCAATTCTATTCTTTTTTAACCTGCCAGTAGCTTTTGCATGGAAGAACTTAGTTTTTCTATCACCTTGCTTGGGCCATTGCACCCTTGATCTTTATGCCCAGTACCTCTCCTCCCTAGCATAAAGGAAATTTAGCCTACTATGATACTCCCAAAGCAATCTTACACTATCCTCCCTGCTAGTAGAGTCGATAATCTTATTGATATTATCCTCCAGCCATTTAATATCTCTCATGGTTCTCCAAAAATTCTGTTTTTGCCAGCTTCCCAAACACCACCGAACGTTATCTAACTTGTTTTCATAGTTGCCCTCCCCTTGCATCCAACCCCTATTAATGATTCTCTTAACATCATTTTCTGACTCCCAACAATCTTCATACCGAAATCGAAGTCTATTATCACACGGGTAGTCCTTAGGTTTACACCCATACAGATCAAAAAGAATAGCGTCATGGTCAGACTGTGATTGTCGAATGATACTAGAAGCAACAAAAGGGAACTTCTCTACCATAGACACCGAAGTGAGAAATCTATCAAGTCTTTCCTTTATTAATCTATGCCCTTCTCTGTTATTAACCCACGTAAACCATCCCCGGTCTGGCTTAATGTCAACAAGAGCCAGATCGTCGACAACGTCTCTAAAATCATTCATCAGAGTCCGAATGATCCGATGGCCTCCTTCCTTCTCAGCTTCGTTCAACATTGCGTTAAAATCACCTCCCACCACCCACTCTTCTTTAACCTTCGTACCCACTCTCCGAAGCATATTCCAAGAGATATTGCGCTCGTTAGGGTTTGCATGGCCATAATAACCCGTGACTCTAATTTTGCTGGAGCTATCAAGCATAACGATAGAATCGATATGATGTTTAGAATAACTTTGGATAGTTACATCCATCTCATCAGTCCACATTAGCGCAAGACCACCGCTTCTGGCCTCAGCATTAACAACTAACCTATTTTGCATTCTACATCTTGTTTGCACTCTTTAGAATTCAGTGGCTTTCATTTTAGTCTCACAAAGGAAGATGATATCAGGTCTATTACCAGCTAAAAGCTGCTTGAGCTCCCGAATTGTCGCAGGTGACCCCATCCCACGACAATTCCAGCTAAGGAACTTCATTGGACCTGGAGGGGCTGTTCTTCAGCCACCGCCTTTGCAGGTGTAGATCCATTCATCAGCTTTCTTCGAACTAATCTATTCGGGCTTTCCACAGATAACTCCCCATTATGTCCACTATTTCTTTTCCTCTTTATCTTTGTTTTCCCTGTACTATCACGTCCGTTTTTCGTATTTATTCTTTCTTGTGGTGTACTTAGCTCCTATTCATCCTCCTTATCCTTACCTTGCACCATTTCCACAGCATCAATTAAAGTATTCGACCTTATGCCCTTACAAAGCTTCCTATATGATTTTTTATTGAGCTCCTTTTCATCTTTTATCAGTTCTATGCCATTTCTCATCAACCCTTTGTTTTGTGTCGTTTCTCTTGCTGGAACTCTTAACCAGTTACCATACTGAAATATATTATCATGACTCTCATTAGTAATCTTCTGCTCCTTGCATTTTTGTGTCGTATGACCAATCAATCCACATATATAGCAGAATCTTGGTAATTTCTCATAACGAAGAGTACATACAAGTTCTTCCCCTTCTTGATTAATATAATGGACAATCCTCCTCAAAGGCTTATCTATATCAATGTTAATCCTAATGCGCATATATTATGTCCATCCTCCATCTCTGTCTCTCCAATCTATAGCTAAGACTTCTCCTACTGCATTACCAATCTCCATTTCCATTTCCCTATCCATGTACTCTAATGGTATGTTGGATATTCTAACCCAGAAAGGTGAATGACTAAAGTCATAATCATCCATAGCTTTATCTTTATTATAAGGGACCATATTGAACAGGCATTGGTCAAATAGCCACGGTGAAAGATTAAGGATTCTTTTCCTATCTTCTTCGTTACAAAATTTTACCAGTATCCCTCCTTCTTTTATGGCTACAAAATTTACCTCCTCCTTCGTGTACCACAGTGATTTAAAAACTCTGTACATTGCCTCTCGATTTACTTTCTCCTCAGTCATCAATTTGCCTATGGCCCAATGTTCATAACCTTTTGGGTAGTCCATATTAATCTTTTTACTAACCACCCTATTTGTCTCTTCCTCAGAGAAACTTAATTTCGCTAACAGATTACTTATATCCTCTTCCATTCTAATCCCAAATGGAACCTAGAGAGTTTTCCAATATAAAAAAGAGCCCCTCTCTCCCCACGAAACACCCTCCAGACCAATCCAGGGATAAACCGCTCTAACCAAAATCAAGAATTTCAAGAAAACCACACTCCACACCCTCATGCACCAAAACTGAGGATAAAAAATAACGCGAAAACCAAAATCCACGCAGAAACAATTATGTATTCTCAGCCATCCATCTTTCGCGGTTCTTGCATGTAACACGTGAAAAAGCATGCAAAGAAAACGTACGAAACCAACCAAAACAAGTACAAAATAAATGTAAAGAAAATAAAGAACAAATAAACCTGTAGACAAAGAACGAAATTTTTCACATCAACTGACGCCTCTGATTTGACGTGAAAGCTTTAAAATACTAGAAACAGACTAGCCCGAAGCCTAGCCCAGTACTCCACCACTTCTCAACCACCCCACAATCATAAGTGGGAATCGCCAGACAAAACACAAACTAACCATCCAATTATTCTATATGAAAGAATAAAGATGGATTTTTGACGCCGGGTTCTTGATCTCTAACAAAATCCAAAATCCAAAACGCAATTAATGCCTCAATTATTATTTTTATATAAAAGGAAGGTCATGTTGACATGTGGAGTAGTTTTTTTTCTTTTTGCATTTTATAGAAAAATGGTAAATTTTAATTTTAGTCCTTATGCTACACTAAAATTTTAGATTATATAAAATGGTCAAATTTCAATTTTGATCCCTGTGCTACACTCAAATGCAAAACTAAATTTTTATACTTCAACTTTTTGACACAATTTGATACCTCAATTTTTTACAATGTCATTGATTAGCTCAAATACTTTGTTTTGATTAAAATGTTGATGTAATTTTTTAAGAGTTATTAATACTATTAAAATTACTTGTTAAATTCAAGTTCATTGCAATGTCAATATTTTTGTTAAATGGCTATTAAGTGAGTATTTTTTAAATTTTCAAAAAATTACACCAACAAATTTACTAAAATAATTAATGGTGTTAACAATTTGAATCTAAATTTCTAAATTTAAAAAAATAAAAGGACTAAAATTTTTAAAATAAAAATAAACATGTTAAATTTCAAATATATAAAAGGTACAAAAACTTAAAATATATTTTAATTTTTAAATATTTATTTTATAAATTTAACTCAAAAAAATTAATATTAACTTTTTAGACGAAGTGTAATAATATCCATGCAAATTTGTGTGTGGTTTATTACATACTTCACCTACTATTAACACCCGTAAGCCGTAACTCACGTACTATTTTATTGACGTGTGGCAATAAAGTTTTACAAACAACAAAGAGTACAGACCGGATCAGATGTGGGCGACTCATTCAGTCATTTCCCTTAATAATATTAATGACCAAACTTAAGATTAAATGGTAACCATAATACATAGGTAAAATGGATAAGGGTTTTTTTTTTTTTTATATCTATAAAAATACTACTATAAGGATATTTTTATATTTATATCTATAAAATCAATTTAAATCCATAATTAAATTTAGAAGAAAAAACTCACATTTACTTATAACACCTTAATCTCTAAAAATTCAACCTCATATCATTTATTTTTATATAAATACTTTTTTCTTTTATCTATAGTGAGTAAGGCATAAACACTTGATATCAAATATACTTAATAGGAATATAGGATGAGTGGGGGTTCATGAAGCACGTGACAAAGGAAGTAGAGTTGTCAGGTACCATGTGAGTTGAGTTTTCTTTATTATCATTTCTAAGAATACTTAAAAAAAAACCAAAGGAGTCGGGTCAAATTCGACGTGGCAGGAATTGATTGAGCTTTAAGCTTTGAGCTTTCCTTCGATGCTTCTTCACCTTTCCACACGTGCGATATTCCTTCACACAATGTCTACATTACATTCATTCATTCAAAACTAACATGGCAGCACGTGGATGGCAACCTTCGCATCATCCCCCCCCTCTTCTTACTCTTTGAAAATACCTCCATTATTGCCCTTATTGAGTGAGTAAACCCTAATTTACTGTCATTTTGGACATAGATACTAAGACATTCAACGAGTTGCAGCACGTGGATGGCAACCTTCGCATCACTCCCCCCCTGCTCTTCTTACTCTTTGAAAATACCTCCATTATTGCCCTTATTGAGTGAGTAAACCCTAATTTACTCTCATTTTGGACATAGATACTAAGACATTCAACGAGTTGCAGCACGTGGATGGCAACCTTCGCATCACTCCCCCCCGGCTCTTCTTACTCTTTGAAAATACCTCCATTATTGCCCTTATTGAGTGAGTAAACCCTAATTTACTCTCATTTTGGACATAGATACTAAGACATTCAACGAGGTTTCAATATTGTTAGTAAAGATTGAGATTCTAAAATTTTAAGTGTTTATTGTTTATTGTTGAGTTTTTAATTTATACTTTTTATTCAAACTACTGATACAATTAATTAATTGTACATACCAAGACCAAAAGGCAAAAACAAAATATATGTATTGCTTAATTAATAAGGTGCACATAGTTCATCCCGAAAAATATATTAATAAGTTGCACCAAAATTAAATACTTTTCAGAAAAAATAAAATAAAAATTTAGTAATCATAAAGTTTTTAATTTTAATCTACCAAGATTATGCTAACTTTTGCCTTTTCATAGGCTTTTAGTTCAATGATGAAATTGAGGCATTAGTAATTATTCATACAAGTGTTCATTTAGGAGAAGGAGGTGGTGGAGGTAGGAATGTCAATTTACATGTGATAAGCTAGTGTGATAGGCCAATTTAGCCCGGGCCCAAACAGAAACCAAACAAAAAATAAAAGATATCAAAATCCATTACAACAGTCCATTTATAGAAAACATCAGGCTCAAATTTACAATTACAAACGGCCCAAAATAAAAACCTTAATGGCCTAATGGCCCAACAGCCTAAACTATTTTCAAAAAAAAAAACCCTAGCTTCTGGCGCCGCACCTCTCCCCTTTTGCATGCACGTCACCTGAGGCGCCTCGTCCCGAGGCCTGATGCACCCCTACCGCCATTGCACCAAAACGGCAAAGACAGCGGTCTCTCCTCGTTGTTGACTCCACCGCCACTTGCAAAAAAGGAGAGAAAAAAGGACAGGAACAAACAGTAGCAAGAACAGTAGCAGAAACAACAAAAAAAGAGAAAATATATTTAATCAATCGGCTATAAAAAGCCTAAAAAAACATATTGTAGAGGAGGATTTTTTTTTTTTTTTGAAATAGAAATCAGAAAAAACACAAAAGAAAGGAGATTCTCTCATTTTTTTTTCTTTTTATTTCAAAAATATATAATAAAATAAAAAGAAAACTTTTACCTTTGCCACCGCCGTCGTCCTCTCCCTTCGTTTGAAAGGCCATCGGATCCTAGGTGATTCGTCGAAAGGTCGCGTCGGAGGAGGGCTGAGAACCGAAAGGTTCCTTCGGCATTTTTCAAATTTTGGTGGGGTTTTAGGGGTTTTCGGATCTAGATTCGGTGTCCTGTGGAATGGAGACAAAAAAAGGCTCTTTTCTGCAACTTCGGCCACCGAAGGCGGCGGCGCCGTCGCTGATGACCGGTGGCCATGGCGGAGTTGCGACGGACCTATGGTCAGACCTGAGGGGGCGCTAGAAAAAAAAAGAACAAAGTGGTTTTTTAAAAAAAAAAACAGTTTAAAAATGAATTTTTTTGAAGCATTTTTTTACTTAAATAGAGCGTCAAAACAACACCGTTTCAAGGTGTTTCGAAATGCCCCAAAACGACGTCGTTTTGGGGCCGACCCGACGACCCGACCCGGATCCCCCTAGGATCCGCATGTTTTGGAGGGGATGGTCTAATTACCGCCCTAGTCCTTCTGCTTTTTAAACATTTTTCAATGTAGTCCTATTTCTTTTTTTAATTTATACCGTTTAATTTAAAGTTCTTTTATTTTTGTCCTTCTGAGAAATGGTGCGCATAAGAAGACTGGGGATTTTTTCCTATTCAGTCCCTGTCCTTTTTAGCGCGTTACATTTAATCCTTATTAGTCTATTTATTTATTTTTTACAATTTATGCCTTTAATTTCATTCAAATTTCAATTTAGTCCTTTATTCATTTAACTTCAACCTTTTACAATTTTTTTATTTTATTTATTTAGTTATTTATTTATTACTTATTTATTTTTTTCACATATTTGAAAATAAGGTTATTTACATTTTTTTATTTGTACATTTTCCGCTCATTTATTATTATTGTTGCTATTATTTTTATTTTATTTTTGCTATTTTATCATTTCTTTTATTTTTTTCACATAATTTATATTTACATTCGCCATGAAGCATCTTTCATTTTTTATTTTATTTTATTTTAAGTTACCTTATCTATTTTATTGTTATTATGATATGATTATTAATATTACTATTATTATAATTACATCATTGTTATTATAGTATTCCATTATTTATTTATTACTTATCATTCTAATATTCTACCCATATAGCCATTTTATATTATTTCATTATCATTATATCCTAAACTATGTTTAAACATATTTGCTCGTTTCATAATATGCCCGAATAAGTTAAATGCACGTTACTATAAATGTTATGTTCGTTTTTGTGCGATGCATAAAAGAGAGAAAATTTTTAAATCGAGGCAATGTTCATTATTTTTGAAATTAGAAGAGTCGTGTTCCTAACTTACGGAATATGGCTTCTTTCTAAAACCAAAATAGTCAAATATCTATTTCAAAAAAATAAAAAATGAGATTTAAGTAACGAACAAATGACGTTTATTCTTGTCTTCGAGGATTTAAGGCATTGTGTCCTAACTTACGGGACATGATCCTTTCTTCTCGATTAACCTAAAATAAGTCCTTTTCGCGAAAATTAATTTAACCAAATAATGTCTTAATCCAAAAAGGGAATTCTCTTCAAATTTTCAATTCTTGATACTAGGACATTAAGTAATCTACTAGGTACCAATTTTGGGCGTCACGAGTGTGCTAATCCTTCCTCGTGCGTAACCCACTCCCGAACCTAATTTCTAGATTTTGTAGACCAAAAAGTATCGTTTTAATAAGTCTAACGTTTTGTTAAAACGAGTTTTGAGGTGATCCAATAACACCTAAATAAAAAGGATTGGTGGGGACTCCCATTTTCATTTTAAAATAAAAAGTCGATTTCCAAAAAAGGTTTTGACAGCTTGGCAACTCCACTGGGGACAAAATAAGAGAGTCAAGCCGCGAGTTGATTACTTTTTAGTCTTTTTTTCGAAAACTGATAATTTGGTTTAAATTAATGATCCCACCCTTGCATTTCATCCTTCATAATTTATTTTGGTGGTAAGTCACGTCTTCATCATGATTTGTCTGCTTTATTGGTTCAAGTTTCTCTTGGTACATTTCTGCATATTACATTGCATAATCATTCGATTTTGCCCTTTTTAAGTGGGAGTGAGAAGTTATTCCTTCGTGAGGTCTTCACCTTCGTATAGGATAGTGGATCGCTTTCGGGATACATCCGTACCTATGTCTTCGTGAGATCTTCATCTTCATATAACCATAGGGAAATGTATTCCACTGAACTAAACTCGATCTGTATGAGACTATAATGGGTGAAGATTGAGGAATCTGCTGGTTCAGGTACCCATACTTTAGAACCGAACCACATATAATGAGCCCTAAGAACCTACCATCGGTAGAACCATACAAAACCTCTAGTGGTCACCCGAATAGGTTTTCTATTTATTATTTCTTGAGCTTTGTATGAAATGTACTGATTTGTTTCGGCTGTGATTGCATTGCATTTTCATTATAGAAAAGGGTGTTGATTCACATTCAGTTGCTAAATAGAGAGCTTGTCATGAAAAAGGGATTTCTTGATAAAGTGGAAGACAATGTGGCCGTTCGGATATGGTCTGAGAAGACACAACAAGAGAAGGGCGACAGCCTGACGGAGGGATATATGTCAGAACTATGGGATTTCACTCACGCATCAGTGTAACTCAGAATAATCTCCAGGAGTTGAAAGAAATATGAGACCAATGGGATGATGAAACCAAGCAGTTATTCTACCGAAACTATGGTGATTTGCCTTATTTACTCGATGTCAAAGTATATAAGCACTTATTCCGAGCTCTTACCCAATATTGGGATCCCGACTATAGTTGCTTTACTTTTGGGAAAGTAGATTTGGTGCCCATCGTAGAAGAGTACACAACTCTGCTCCGTTGCCTGAGGATCCAAGTCGACGAAGCTTATTCTAAAGTTGCTAACGTCCTGACTTTCTTAAAGAGGCTAATGAGTATAAATGGGATGAGTGAGCAATGGGTCGTGGCCCGGATTAAAAAAGGATGATAGCAAATGCATCCCTTGGAAAAGTTTACGGGATTTGATCTTGGCACATCCGGATACGAAGAAAAGAGTCGACATCTTCGCCTTGAGTATTTACGGGTTGGTCATCTTCCCCAAAGCATCAGGGCACATAGATGAGGCATTTCCAGATCTATTTGATCGGCTTGACAAAAGGGTCACGCCCGTCCTGGCAATTTTGGCCGAAACTTTTAGATCTTTAAGTGTATGTCGAAGAGCGGGTGAAGGAAGATTTATCGGATGTGCACAACTCTTGCTAGCTTGGTTCCATAGTCACTTTTGGAAGGTAGAAAAAGTCTCTTATCGAGTATTCTCCGAGAACTACTCTCCACTAAAAGAATTTGTGGCTACCCCAAGGCGAGACAACATTTCTGAAGAAAAGTGGATGGCAATTCTCCAAGGTCTCCAAGACGAAGATGTTGAATTGAGGGCCCATTGGATGATCCCTGATGAGATTTTGTAACGATGGGGAGACTTCGAATGGGTTCCTCTACTTGGGATATGGGGAGTTGTTGGATATGCCCCTCTACTTGTATTGAGACAATATAGGTCGAGGCAGATTATAACGGCAACGCAAGGGTTGGCTCAGTGTAAGTTTGCATACAAGGGTGATAATTACAAGAAGAAGGTTCATGAAATATCGAACGCTTGGAACCAAACCCACAGAATGAAGAGATTTGCCGCAAATGACAACTCCCGAATATGATTGGTGGTGGGGTAAAAGAGTCAATGACAATGTCCCTGTGTCAAGTCAAGAAAACACTTGGCCGATAGAAGAGCACTTACAAGTGATCCCGTCTGAGCTGGAAATCATAAAGCAAGACTTTGAAAAGAGGAGTTCGAAGCTGGGGAAAAAGATAGAACAGTTGCAAAAGGAAAATATTCAGCTAGGATTAGACATCGATGTCTAGAAGTTAGAAGCTGAGAAAATGAGAAAAGGAAAGAACAAGGCTGAGGAAGACTTGGACAGTTTAAAAATAGATTATAAGAAGCTGCGTTTGTCGATGAGGACTGCCGGATTGGGTAAAACATTGGAACAAAGGCTGTAAGAAATTAAAGAAGAAAATATTAGAGCTGATCAGTGGGAAAAGAAATTCCAAGATGCTCGAGTTCGAGAAGATGCTCTAGAAGGGATTTGTTAGAAAGCTGAAATGAAAAGGTTGGGTTAAGAGCTCGAGTAGCAGAATTAGAAAGTTCACTGCATCAATATCGTAGTCACAACTCCGCAATTGAGTTGAAAGCAAGCCTAAATAAGATTGAAGAGTTGAAGGGAAAGATAGAAGAGCTCGAGACCGCACTGCAAAATTGTGAACTTCGAGTTGAGCTTCTTGAGACGAACAATGAACATTGGAAAGAGCAACTCTAATGCTCTCAATGTCAAATTTTGGATAGGGATTGGAACGGTGGAAATGTGCAAGTGTACACAATCGCAACAAGTAATAAAGTGACAAGTAAATGTCGAGTTATCGTACCCACAGGGACTGTGAAAAGAATTATTTATGAATGAAATTTAAAACACTTTGGTGAAGAAAAATATTTTGATTTAGGAAAATGATTAAAAACTAAAGAAAATAAAGTAAAATAAAATAAAGTTCTAATACACGATTTCAAAAGCTGATTTTAATCAAGGTGATATAATTGTGTTGGATTAATTACATTTCTTACCTTAGAATTATTAAACTTATGCTTATACTTGTTACGAATAAATCACGGCAACTCGGTAATTTGCTAACTTATGAACATATTTACAAATCAAAAATCCATTCATCTCTCGTACATATTTCTATGTTCATTCGATTAAACAGATTTATAAAGGTAAACATGTTATTGCACATAAATACTTATTAAATTAAACAATCTTTCGCATATTTCTATGTCGATTCAAACGATTAATTCAACCTAATAAGCATATAAAAGACTTTGTGAAGTAACAAAGTGTAATTACCTTGAAACAATTTAATCACAACAATCTTGCAAGTTATGCAAGGCATATGTATTGCCAAATACAATGCTAATTTAATCTTCAGCTACCTTAGAAGAATTAAACATGCACTGATTAAGTACTGTGTCCATTAATTACAATTTCAATGCGTTTAAATAATTAATTCTATAGTTATCTAAACAATTATAATGCCATAATAACTTAAGCATGATTTTACTTAATCAAGCATTTTACCGAGACCTATAACAACATAAACATAATTTTAATAATTCACAAGGACGTCATGCAATCAACCCAACACGAATTAAATTCAAGCTAAATTGATTAAAATAACCATTTCAACAACAATAATATTCATAGATATGTTCATCGTATAAACAACAGAAATTAAAAAGATAGGGAACAAGAGGCAAATCCGGTGTTTCTCCGAGGCTTGACTGGTTGTTCCATCCTTCGTCTCCGTTGTCCTCGCCGAGCAAGGCTTCTATGAATACTTGATTGCTGCCCAAGATGGCTGAAGAACACCTCTTTCCCAAGAGGAGAAATCGGCACAAGTGAAAGGGGAAATGGAATGGAAAAGAAGAGAGAAAACTTGAGAGAAGAGAAGAGAGGATGAGAGAATGTTGTTGGTGTGAGAGATGCCTTGAATGATCAGCAATGGGTGGCTTTTATAGCTGATTGTGGCTGCTAAAAATAGCAAATCCCATCAGCCAAAGAGACCCTCCTTGGCCGGCCATCTATGTGGCAAAGTTGATGGCTTCAACTTTGCTAAATATGGCATGGGGCAAATCTACAAAGCCACTAATTGTAGAGGGGGTTGAATGAAACTTTGACAAGTCTTCAAGGGCTTCTTTGCAAGCTTAATTAATCAGCTAATAGGCTGATTTGGGTCAGCATATGGACGGTTTCGGCTTCCCAATTGGTGGCTGGTTCGGTTCACTGAAATTGGTTTAACTAGTGCGGTTCAACTGGGCCCTTTTTCCATAATTAATTAATAATAATTTATTTAGCCCAAATTAAATTGGGAATAAATTAAAATTAATTAATTTATGATTTAATATTCATACTCGGACCGTCTTGGGCTGGAAATAAATTTACCTCGATACTTCAAATTGCTTCTCGAGTTTTATTCTTCGAGCAGTGTCTGCCGAGCCAATTTTCGCCCTTTGTGCGAATCTGTCGAAAATGATCAAAATTAATCAAAATTAAATATAAAATTAATTAAAATTCATCATGTTCATATTTTTAACATAATTTAATTATTTTATAGTATTTAATTATTTTCTGACAAGAATTTAATCGAAACTGCATAAATTTGAGTTAAAAAGGGCATGAAAAAGTGTATAAATTTTCGTGTTTCTAGGGATCACATCATGGGTGAAGCTGTGACTCAAGTACTGGAAGTATCCGGTCATTTGCAAACCCTAGCGGTTCAAGCTAATATGCTGAGCTTAAAATACAAATCAGAATCAGATCGGGGTCGAGAACTAGCTTGGCTTCTTAGGAAAGTCAAGGCTTTGAGTATTAGGGCAAGGTCGTATATGTAAAATATATATGTTTTATGTAAAGAGATTTGTTTTCTAGTAAAGTTGTTCTAATATAATTGAATCAGAATCAATGCCTCTTTTTGCATTCATTTCATTCATCAGCGTTACATTTCACATATGCATTAAATTCCATAAAAAGACCCTAATTAATCGAAATTATGACAGTTACCCTGGAAACCAACAAGAATCTGCCAACTGAATATCGTTACGGTACCCACGGCAAAACCAAAGCAATGGATGAAAGATTAGAGAGATTAGAACAAATTCAGAAAGACATGCAAGACCAGTTGCAAGCACAGCTGCAGGAACAATTAGCTAAAGTACAGAAAGACATGAGAGATCAAATACAAGAATCCCAACGAAGTATGATAAGCCAGTTGACACAATTTGTAACACCCCAAACCCGGCCTAGACGTTATGGTCGGATCTAGTATGTCACATCAAAAAGTTGTTTAAAATTTATGCGTTCGTTAAAAACCTTGTATCCTTTTTGAAACTCTGAATTTCGTTGTTTGTAAAAAAAACAAGATTTGCTTAAAGTGTATTCTTGTAAAGATGTTATTATTTTCGAAAACTTTGTTTGTTGCAGAAGTATGACTTAAAGAATTGAGGAAACGTGATATTTCGAAAACAGTTGTTGTTGTTTTAAAAACCAGCATTTAATCATTTAACAATTCATACTTAGCAGAATTACCAAATGAAAGTGTAAAAAGAAAAATCCAATGGCCTTATTACAAAAAATATTAACCCCAAAAATAATATAAAATAAATTAAAACCAAAATTACTAAGTTTCGTTAATAAGAAAATCTGACGTATGGCCACCTCCGAGTCCTCCACAGCTCCAAATCCTCTAACGCTAGGGATTACCTACACGGTTAAAAGAAAGGGGTGAGTTACGAGTACTCAGTGTGCAATCCCCTATAACGGTCACTATCTGGGCCTGAGCCCATACGGTATCGGTCTGGGCCTGAGCCCTATTCGGTAACAAGCTGGGCCTGAGCCCCAAAATTATCTCAATGTATGTGGATATGTGCCCACCCCAATCCTACCAGCCGTCTAACTCTCCACCCGTACCAACCAATCGCACCATGTGGGGACCATGTCAACCCACCCAGCCAATCCTCACCAATATTGCAATCAAGCTGCTAATCACGGTATATGTGGCTGAGCCACTAAAACGGTATGTGGCAGAGCCACTAAAACGGTATGTGGCAAAGCCACTCAAATGGTACTTCCTCTAATCATCAAACCCAACCCATGCAACATGATATGAATGCAGTGTATTACAACTATAAACAGATATACATAAAATCACATACACGATATTTAACCACAATCAAGGGTATAACGGTCATTTCGTCACCTAAGGGTATAACGGTAATTTTCACCCCTTTGGGTGTATTTCGGTAATTTACCCATCGAGGGTATTTCGGTAATTTACCCACTAAGGGTATTTCAGTAATTTAAGTCATCTAATGGCCTTCCCGGAGGCCTACTGTCACCTCGAGCGACACGGGACCCCTTTTTGGGTCTCTACAGTGTAATTGGGCCTAAAATTCCTTCCGACCCAAATAGGCCCACACGCTCGTGTGGCCCATTTAGCACATTCTCGGTCTCAGTTTTGCGGACTTCGCAGTCGCATCAGTCATTCGGTCAATTTTCCATCAGTTTTGCCCGTGTGGGCTCGTTAGCCCATTGGGCCCACTTAGCCCGTTTTGGCTTAATAAGGCCCATTACAGCCTCATGTTCACGATAGAGTTCGTGACACTCTCAATGGTCTACCGCCATCACTAGTGGCTCAGTTTATCACTACGAGCGCTCGCACGCTCGAGTGATCTCCGTTGACGGTATTCTGGGTTTTCGGTATTTTGGCTTTTAGCGGATTCACAGAACAACATTCACAGAATAAGCGGTGGTGTGAGATTACACACCTTAGCGAGACGTACGATTATCCCTTCGTATCAACCCTACAGATCACCAGATTCCTTATTAGCTAAATGTTGTTTAAGGTTAAACACTTAGAGAACTAAGCCCAAAACATTCTCCTTACCTTGTTTGAGCAACCGGCCTTCCACAACAAGATTTCTAAGCACTATTACTTGGCTTCACGTCCTTAACAAGAGTCTGTACGAAATTAGACCTATAAGTGTGACAGAAAACCGCATACTACTTAACACATCACATGGCATATTCGGCCAAACCAAGTATTATGACAATATTCTTACCTCCCTTGAACGATGAATCCACAATCAAGGTTTGATTAATACAAACCACTTGCTCCCCTTCGCCTTATTATACTCCCTAAACCCAACGACGGCCAAAGCACCGAAAAGAACATACTTTTAGTCACCAGATGTAAGAAAGAGCTTACAGTTATTCAGGAAGAAATCGAAAAACTACAGCTTACCAATCGTTAAACTCCTTGCAAAACCGCTCTAGAAAAGAACAGAACAACGATTCGGCTAAGGACTAATTCACAAAATGTCGTGAATATGCCCAACAAGAAGTGATAGAGAACGTTCGGCCGCACCAAAATCAACTTCAAGGACCAAAGACGAGCGTTTAGAGAAAAAGAAAGACAGGTTCGGCTAAGAAAGTTAAACCAAAATAAAAAAATCTAATGATGGGGGAAAGAAAAGAAACAAAGCCAATTGAAGAATAACAGAAAAGGGTAGAAGATTCGGCTATGGAGAGAAACGACTCAAAAGAGGAAAAGAGTAGTGAGAAGAAGACAGACGGGACGACAAGGTAAGTTGAGAAGAATAGCAATTACCCAAAAACTAAAGAAAACTACCTAAAATACAAAACCCTTCCAAAGAGAACTAGAGAAATTCAACACTCCCAACACAAAAACCGAATATGCACTTTCCAATAGACCTCCCTTGACCGAAATTGCCTAACACCTAATCCTCACATTCGGCCAACACCCATACACTCCTTTATCCCTTGATTTCCCCCACCTTTTCCTCCTAATTTTGCTCTCCACCACCCGTTTGAAAAGTTTGACCAAGTCCCCAACTCCTTTAGTAGAATTTGATCCCAACTCTGCTTCCTCCCCTCTCAAGCCACAAAATAAAATTCTTTATTTTCCACCTGAGGGATTCGAACCCCTTCCCTCATTGCTCTTCACTTGACACCACACCACCTTGCCACAAGCTCTACTTGTGTTAGCAAAACACACTCAAATATACTTAGGTGCTCCACGACCTCGTCCTAACCCATTTCCCCCTCTGAGTGGACTACGACCTCTCGGTGGCTGCTGACCACCTCTCCCCGGCTGCACAAAGCCCTAACCTACAGCTTGCGTCTGAATAGGCTCTCAAGGATAGTTTCTGTACCGATGATCCTTGGACCCACATCTGAAACACCCACCAGTTCTTCTCCAACACTCTCCCGAATGTGGTCTCCCGCACTCAACACAAGGTTGCGGTCGACCAGCAGCAACTGGAGTCCCAACTTGGGCTGGCCCATCAAACCTAGGCCTCTTATGAAATCAACTTGAAAACCCAAAATCTCTCTTATTCTTGCCCCTTTCCTTCTCACGGTTTTGACGCTCAGAGCGTTTCACGTCTTCGGTAATCTTAGCCTTCTCTACCAGGGCACTGAAGTCTCTTTCCCTCTGCGGGGCTATCAGTACCCGTAACTCATCCCGAAGACCATCCTCAAACCGCACACAGCGCTCGTATTCAGTCGCAACTATGCCCCGAGCGTACTGGCTTAATCACAGAAATTCTGCCTCGTATTCCGCTACAGACTTGTTTTCTTGAACCAAATTCAAAAATTTCTTTCTCCGGGCATCCACATAACTCGCCCCGACATACTTCCCTTGGAAGGCCGTGTTAAAGAAATCCCACGTCACACGGTCAGCTTGCGTACCTTCCCTCACTGTAAGCCACCATTGGTATGCCTCATCCCGTAGTAAAGACACTGCTCCTTTCAGTTTTTGTTCCACTGTGCAGTCCAGGTCATCCATGATTCGCTCTACTGCCTCTAGCCAATACTCTGCTACATTCGGGGCTACACCAGAGATGCCCCTGAAGATTTTCGCCCCATTTGACCGGAGTCACTCAGATATTGACCCTCGGGCCACCGACCCAGTACTCGCTCCAGCCACTCTTTCCAAAACCCGTAGCATTGCTTGAGACAAAGCATCATACCCTCCGGTTCGGTCATGAGACCCCGTCTCAGTCACTGGTGATGCCGGTGCCTCCCTTTCAAGCATCTGCCCTGATGCTGAGGATCCAGCCCTAGCACCCCGGCCTCTACCACGGCCACGTGTACCCCGTCCGCATCCTCTTGTACTCATATCGGTGTAACGTGTTAATCTGTTTAAGAGTTTTATGGATCAGCTTATCGTTTATGTAATTATTAACAAATATTTTATGAAAGAACAGTAATATGAGTAGTTCTTGCAGATCGATTTTACTAAAGTTTCAGTCTCTATAATCTCAGTTTCTCTAACTAAGAGTTCGGTATACTACTATCCCTAGTAGTTTTTCAGTACAGTCACTATAGCATATAACCAAGTATAAGATCAGGGAACTTACGGATTTGGTGCCGGAGACTCGGTGTGCCATACTTCCAATAACACTATCACTTTTTCTAAACCAAAGTTTAAACAGATTTGGAAAAATTTTCAAACCCATTCCACAACCGAGTTTTGCAACCTGGCTCTGATACCATTAAATGTAACACCCCAAACTCGGCCTAGACATTATGGCCGGATCTAGTATGTCACATCAAAAGGTTGTTTAAAAGTTATGCGTTCGTTAAAAACCTTGTATCCTTTTTGAAACTCTGAATTTTGTTGTTTGTAAAAAAAAAGATTTGCTTAAAGTGTATTCTTGTAAAGATGTTATTATTTTCGAAAACTTTGTTTGTTGCAGAAGTCTGACTTAAAGAAATGTGGAAATGTGATATTTCAAAAATAATTGTTGTTATTTTAAAAAACCAGTGTTTAATCGTTTAACAATTAATACTTAGCAGAATTACCAAATGAAAGTGTAAAAAGAAAAATCCAATGGCCTTATTACACAAAATATTAACCCCAAAAATAATATAAAATAAATTAAAACCAAAATTACTAAGTTTCGTTAAGAAGCACATCTGACGTATGGCCACCTCCGAGTCCTCCACAGCTCCAAATCCTCAACGCTGGAGATTACCTGCACGGTTAAAAGAAAGGGGTGAGTTACGAGAACTCAGTGTGCAATCCCCTATAACGGTCACTATTTGGGCCTGAGCCCATACGGTATCGGTCTGGGCCTAAGCCTTATATGGTAACAAGCTGGGCCTGAGCCCCAAAATCATCTCAATGTATGTGGATATGTGCCCACCCCAATCCTACCAGCCGTCTAACTCTCTACCCGTACCAACCAATCGCACCATATGGGGACAATGTCAACCCACCCAGCCAATTCTCACCAATATTGCAGTCAAGCTGCTAATCACGGTATATGTGGCTGAGCCACTAAAATGGTATGTGGCAGAGCCACTAAAACGGCATGTGGCAGAGCCACTAAAACGGTATGTGTCAGAGCCACTCAAACGGTACTTCCTCCAATCATCAAACCCAACCCATGCAACATGATATGAATGCAGTGTATTACAACTATAAACAGATATACATAAAATCACATACACGATATTTAACCATAATCAAGGGTATAACGATCATTTCGTCACCTAAGGGTATAACAGTAATTTTCACCCATTTTGGGGTATTTTGGTAATTTACCCATCGAGGGTATTTCGGTAATTTACCCACTAAGGGTATTTCAGTAATTTTAGTCATCTAATGGCCTTCCCGGAGGCCTACTGTCACCTCGAGAGACACGGGACCCCTTTTTGGGTCTCTACAGTGTAATTGGGCCTAAAATCTCATTCCGACCCAAATGGGCCCACACGCTCGTGTGGCCCATTTAGTACGTTCTCAGTCTCAATTTTACGGACTTCGCAGTCGCATTAGTCATTCGGTTAATTTTCCATCGGTTTTGCCCGTGTGGGCTCGTTAGCCCATTGGGCCCACTTAGCCCGTTTTGGCTCCATAAGGCCCATTACAAGCCTCATGTTCACAAGAGTGTTCGTGACACTCTCAACAGTCTACCAGCATCACTAGTGGCTCGATTTATTGCTACGAGTGCTCGCACGCTCGAGTGATCTCCGTTAACGGTATTCTGGCTTTTCAGTATTTCGGCTTTTAGCCGATTCACAAAACAACATTCACAGAATAAGCGGTGGTGTGAGATTACACACCTTAGCGAGACGTATGATTATCCCTTCGTATCAACCCTACAGATCACCAGATTCCTTATTAGCTAGATGTTGTTTAAGGTTAAACACTTAGAGAACTAAGCCCAAAACATTTTCCTTACCTTGTTTGAGCAACCGGTCTTCCACACCAAGATTTCTAAGCACTATTGCTTGGCTTCACGTCCTTAACAAGAGTCTGTACCAAATGAGACCTATAAGTGTGACAGAAAATCGCATACTATTTAACACATCACATGGCATATTCGGCCAAACCAAGTATTATGAAGATATTCTTACCTCCCTTGAACGATGAATCCACAATCAAGGTTTGATTAATACAAACCACTTGCTCCCCTTCGCCTTATTATACTCCCTAAGCCCAACAATGGCCAAAGCACCGAAAAGAACATACTTTTAGTCACCAAATGTAAGAAAGAGCTTACAGTTATTCAGGAAGAAATCGAAAAACTACAGCTTACCAATCGTTAAACTCCTTGCAAAATCGCTCTAGAAAAGAACAGAACAGCGATTCGGCTAAGGACTAATTCACAAAATGTCGTGAATATGCCCTACAAGAAGTGATGGAGAACGTTCGACCGCACCAAAATCAACTTCAAGGACCAAAGACGAGCGTTTAGAGAAAAAGAAAGACAGGTTCGGCTAAGAAAGTTAAACCGAAATAAAAAATCTAATGATGGGGGAAAGAAAAGAAACAAAGCCAATTGAAGAATAACAGAAAAGGGTAGAAGATTTGGCTATGGAGAGAAACGACTCAAAAGAGGAAAAGAGTAGTGAGAAGAAGACAGAAGGAATGGCAAGGTAAGTTGAGAAGAATAGCAATGACCCAAAAACTAAAGAAAACTACCCAAAATGCAAAACCCTTCCAAAGAGAACTAGAGAAATTCGACACTCCCAACACAAAAACCGAATATGCACTTTCCAATAGACCTCCCTTGACCGAAATTGCCTAACACCTAATCCCCATATTCGGCCAACACCCATACACTCCTCTATCCCTTGATTTCCTCCACCTTTTCCTCCTAATTTTTCTCTCCATCACCCATTTGAAAAGTTTGACCGAGTCCCCAACTCCCTTAGTAAAATTTGATCCCAA
This sequence comes from Gossypium sturtianum, assembly GCA_025698515.1. Lineage (NCBI taxonomy): Eukaryota > Viridiplantae > Streptophyta > Magnoliopsida > Malvales > Malvaceae > Gossypium > Gossypium sturtianum. The sequence continues at coordinate 103,116,919 of CM046944.1, forward strand.
CTCTGCTCCCTCCCCTATCAAGCCACAAAATAAAATTCTTTATTTGCCACCTGAGGGATTCAATTCCCTTCCCTCCTTGCTCTCCACTTGACACCACACCACCTTGCCACAAGCTCCACTTGTGTTAGCAAAACACACTCAAATATACTTAGGTCCACCCTCCAGCAGCCCTCTCCACTAAAGGGGCAAAAACGAAAAATTTTCCAGGGTTCAAACTCGAACCCATGCCCCCCTTAGGACCCCCAAATACCCTCAATTAACCAGCTGAGCCAGCACAACATGAAATTATGAAAAAATTAATAACCCCTAACTTTTGGGATGTTACACAATTGCTGGCCGGAGGGATCGAAAAAGGAAAAAGTATTGTGATTAATTCTGGGGATGATAACGAAGGCCCTACATACCCCCAAGCTTTACCCCAGTGAATGTCCAAGCCCAACCAGATATATATCCATGAAGGGTACCCGTTACCATATGACCTCAACAATACCAAGCCTGCACCTTAACACCGATGAACTACCCAACAGTTTCAGGTTCCAATCTTGGGATAATGTAACGCCCCTAACCTGTATCTGTCGCCGGAGTAGGGTTACGAGGTATAACCAATCAATACACATCATTTAACATACATAACTCATACATTTATGCATTCATACTAAAATACCATTTAATCACAAACACATTGTCCCTTATAAGGGCCTACGAGGCCTTAAACATGCTTTAAAAGTGGTTCGGGACTAAACCGATAATATATGGAAATTTTGGAAACTTAGAAAAATTTTAAACATATAGGGGTCACACGCCCGTGTGAATAGGCTGTGTGCCTCACACGGCTTCGGACACGCCCGTGTCTCAGGCCGTATGGAAACAGGGCACACATACTGACTTGTATCACACGGCCGAGGACACACCCGTGTGCCAGGCCGTGTGAAAACTAGAGGGTATACTGACTTGGCCACACGGTCGACCACACGCCCATGTGTCTAGGCTGTGTAACTCACTGACTTGATTTCTAAGCATCGTTAGGGGACACACAGCCGTATACCATGACCGTGTGTCACACACGGCTGAGACACACGCCCGTGTGGACAAAAATAGGCCATTTACAAGGCCAATTTTCCACCCAACTTCAATGTACCTAAACAAGGCAAGATGTACAATTTCCATACAGAAAGGGCAACCAAATCAAACCCAATTCATGCACAATTCATGCTATACAAATACAACCATTTCACTTACTCAAATATATACCAAAACAACATAATCTTTAACCTTAATTCATACAATATATATACCAACTTAATATTCACAACCGAAAACCATCCTCAACTCAATCAATTCAATCATTGTAATACATACTATTTAACTACCAATTTGACATATAAATTCATGCCACAATAAGACCTTTCTCAAGCTTTCATCCACCATAATTCAAATAACAATTTTAACATCCATAATGTCTTGGATACAACCATGCCAAAACAACCTATCTCACAAGGCATTATAAACATCTTACAAAAGTCATTAACAACCATTTCTAATAGCCAAACACACATTAATATTAACATCATTTACAAGCCAAATCTCATGGCTATAATCACAACCAAAATACCACATCTAGCCTATACATGCCATATACCATATATGTATAATTCAAAAGTACCAACTTAGATGTTTGATAGTGCGATGATGTTCCCGACGACTCCCGGATCCGAGCTAGCCTTGATTCACTATATAACATAGAAAAATAACACGAAGTAAGCTTCATAGCTTAGTAAGCTCGTATGTGAATAACTTAATTCATCGAATAAATGCAAATCAACCAATTACACATTACAAAAACATATACACATCAACTACAAACCTTTCTCATGTCTCAAAATATGATCAAATACAAACTTATCGAACTTTCACTATTTAATACTCGTATGATACAAACTGTATCGCCTCGTACCAACCTCTTTCTCAACCACATCATTCATTTACCCATTGAACCATTCAGAATAGAAATTGGATACTCAGGAGTCTCGTACGATAAGTACCTATACCATGGCCCGTAGCCAAATCAAGGTAACTTATCTGAAGAACTATTATCATGGCTCGAAGCCAAATCGATAAAATACGCACCCGAAGTGCTAATATCATGGCCCGAAGCCAACTCAACGTATCATTTACTGACATGTTAATAGTATCCAAAACTATTCTTAAGCTTCAACCGGGCTTTCACACTTTTCGTTTCTATCATCGAATGCATTCGTAGAGTCATTTTCACAATTCATACATTATCCATAATCCCGTTTTAACAATTTATGCAATATTAAAGAATTTTAACATACATTTATAATATAATCATCACATACGAACTTACCTCATATTCGGAATTGACAGATCGGGTCGACTACTTGATAACCTTGCTTTTTCCCCGATCTAAATCCGAATTCTTTCTTTCTTGATCTATACAAAATTAACTTACTTATTCATCTACTCATTCAATTAATCTAAAAATACACATTTGGGCATTTTTACACATTAGCCCCTAAACTTTCGCATTTAATCAATTTAGTCCCTATTTCACAAATACATAAAATTCACACAATTCAACAAAACCCATGCTTGGCCGAATTATATTTATGTCCCTAGCAGCCCAAAAATTTCATTTATTTCACTTTTCAACCACTCAATTTGCACTTTTCACAATTAAATCCCTATTATGCATTTTCATCAAAAATCACTTAACAAAACATGTAAAACTATCATCAAGCTTTCATATTTCAACATTAAACATCAAAGGTCATATAGATTCAACAATGGCAACTCTTAAAATCTTTAACAGTTTTGAAATTAAAGGTACGGGCTAGCTAGATTACGAAGCAACGATCTCAAAAACGTAAAAATCATCAAAAACCGAGCTCAAAACACTTACCAGTTAAGCTATGAAGATGTCGAACCCTAATATGCATAAAAATGGTGTTTTTCACCTTGGAATTTCGGCAATGGCAAAAAGGATGAACAAAAATCATGTTTTGTTATATTTTTATTAACTTAATTTAACAATTTACTTATTTACCCTTAATGAATAAACATAGAAATTTATAATGCATGTCCATTAATGTCCATTAATGTCCATTTACACTACCAATGGTCTAATATCATCATAAGGACTTTTAATTTAATTAATCATAGAAATTAAGCACTTTAAACAAATAGTATGCAACTTTTGTGTTTTACGCGATTAAGTCCTTTTATCAAATTAAACATCCAAAAGATAAAATTAAATCACAAAATTTTCACACATCCATGATATCGTGCTGTAAACACATAAAATAATATTAAAATAATTTTTCGACATCAGATTTGTGGTTCTGAAACTACTGTTTCGATTTAGCTAAATCCGGGCTATTACAAACTCAAGTTCAACCATTTATCATTCGTACTAGCATGCTCGTTTCCTTGTATTTTCTATAGCATTTGGTATAGTTGATTGATTAATGCCTATTTACAATGTAACATATAGAACTTAGTAGTCTAATAATAAAAAATTTAAAATCACCTATCACCATTTCAACTTTATTTGTAAACACAAGCAACCTGTGTACATGCTCCTAACCAATCACATGTATTTCTATAAGCTCAAGCACACATATGACAAGAAAAATCAAGAGAAAAGCGTGAAAATTTAAAATTTTAAAAAAAAATTCTATGTTATCCTCCCACACTTTAGTTCAATGTGTAGCCCATAAAAAGATAAGGAAAGAAGTTACCCGATTGATCGTGGTCATTCCAAATGCTAATGGTGGGTACTTCCTCCTTTGATCGTGTAAAGCTCGAATTATTTGTGTCTCCTTTGTGTGGGGTTTCTGAAACAAAATTAAGGTCTAATCATACTCCTCACCATCCATCTCCTCACTTCCGTCTTCCTGTTCTTCCTCTTCACTCTCCTGTTCTCCTTCCTGTCTGGCTGGCGTAGGACCAAACATGTCCAGCGTATAGTTAGGGACCCAAATATTATTTTGCCTTGAAAATTCTTGAAATATTGGCCCTGACTCTTTTATCCATTTATCTAATATAGTTTAGGATGACTACTCTCACCAACTTCATGTTGAGCTCGTGCCAACCTCTATGATGAAGATGGTGTAGCTTTCGCTTCTTGCTGTCGTTTGTTCCAATCTTTTATTTGTTTGGCTAGTAGCTCTACCTCCTATTGGAACAAAGTATCACGAATAATACTTTAAGATGGTTTTAGTGACTACTCAATGGATGCCATCTGTATGCCTGCTCTTTTGCATAAGTTCGTTACCATGAGGGGAAAGAAAACTCCCACTTTTTGGCCACTAATACATCTCTTCATGTTTTGATGGATCCATTTTCCAATACACACATGCTTTTTCTACAAGATTGCATATCATAAAACTGCTCGAAAGGTATTAACGTTAGAAACACTTAAAGCAAGGACTATTCGTGTGCAGACAAATTTAATCCACATTTTAGCCTCCGAGAACATAATTGCTTGATTGAAGGAGGTTGGGATACTAGTACCTGGGCGGTATTTCCATTCGCCGATTCCCTCTGTTAAATAATTTAAGATATTTTCCATATCTATGTACCTGAAGTATTCTAAATCAATTTCATCAATAAAATTGTGGTCATGGAATGGAGCATTGTAAATATCCTAAATAATTCAAGGGGTTACTTTAACTTCTATCCCCCACATAGAAACAGTATCCCATATATGACCGTTAATATTTCTATACTCACGATCTTGCAAAGACGCATAGAATTCTTGAACTATCGGGACCACGTTTATATCTTTCGGGATTGTCCAAAAGCAATCCCACCTATGATACTTAACTAGAGGCCATATCTCCTTACAAAGGATCATCAATGGATCAAATCCCTTCTCTTGAATGAATGTTTTTCCTTGAAGTTCATTAAAATTTTTTTCTACATTCACATTTGAAAAACTAGAGGGATTTTGAACAGTCGATGGCTCCGTTTTCGTAATTCATCTAACTTTTCTAGGAGGCATTATTAGAAAACTAGGAACGATAGAAAAATATCAAGAAATTCAATGGAATAGTAAAATTATTAAATTAGGAACCCTTAACCTCATAGAATTCGTTAAATTCCTCATTTCATTGTTCTTTGAGTGTTCATGTTTCTTGTGGCACTGAGTATAATTGAGAGATGGAGATTTTAAAGAAGTGGAGATTAGGGGTTTAAGGTTTAAGGAGTTATAAGAGATTTTGAGAGGGTTGAGAGGATAAGGGGTTAAGATGTGTTTAAGAAGGGGGATAATATGTTTTTAGGTTAAAAATTAGGGTTTTAGATGGTAAAATATCAGTTACAATGGGTTTTAAAGCCGCTGGGTTGCGCTATCGGGTCGGGTCGCCTGCAAAAAATTACAGCGATGTTGCGATACTGGGGTTCCATGTTGCGACATCCCTGGTAGTTTACCATTATCGCTACATTGGGGTTCAATGTCGCAACATACTTTGGATTTTTTGATTCCTAGGTATATTGACTTTGGTGTCACAACATTGAAGTGATTTTCTTAATTTTGTCAAATCTGCCTTTGGTGTTACGACACCGACTCTGTTTTTACCTAGAGTTCCAATTTCTAGAGCATTATGGTTTTTATAAAATGTAAGTTTAATGAAAATTAAGATATGTACTAAATAGTTAGCTAAATATACAATAATTTACAAATACTAAGCATCAATTCAAATAATTCAAGTCTTACTGTCAGATTCATCCGACTGTATCACTAATTCATATATCGACAATTCTTCAGTTCTATCAGTATTAGTCCATTGTCTATCATGCCATTCCATCTTTGCCCGATTATCCCTATCGTTAAACCTATTTTTCGACCTGCATCCATTAAAGGAAGCATGTCCTTGACTTAGGAGTGTTAGAAACAAATAATTCCTTGCACTGCTCCCCTAACTTCCTCTTACATTCCTTTTCGCTCGGTTGATGAACACATTTAAAGATTTCAGTCTCACCATTGATTTTCATGGTTATTTCGTTTCATTTTCTAATTCAATGGTAGACCTAGAAATGGCTACAAAAGGTCTACCTAATAAGATCGGTATCTCTCGATCTTCTTCAAGATCTAGAACTACAAAATCTATTGGGATAATGAAGCTGTGCATCTTGACTAACACATCTTCCAATACACCTTTCGGATGTACTAAAGACCTGTCAGCCAACTGTAGTATTATCTAAGTAGTTTTGAGATCCCCTAACCAATTTTTATCAAAACTGGATAGAGGCATTAAATTAATACTAGCCCTTAAGTCACATAGAGCTCTATTAGAATGAATGCTCCCTACCTCTATGGGAATAGTAAAACCATACAAAGAAAACGAATTTTATAGCTCTCTGATCTTATGTAAATGGTGTGAAAAGTAGGCTAGATGCATTGTATTTAAAACTGAAACAACCCACCAGAAATTTAAAAATTGGAAAATTTGCCCAATGGCCACTCCCACATTTCCCTTACTTTACCAATTGATCATTTCCCTTCAAAATTTTGAATTTAAAGGTTTATTTGCCAAAATAATACTCCAAAATTTCCCTTATTTTACAATTAAATCCAATTTAATTAATATTTAAATTTAACTCAAATTAACCCCCAATAAAATTTATTTTAAAATTCTTTTTCGACCCAAATTAATTATTTTCACTAATAATTATTTAATTACTTTAAAATTAATTTTCCAAAATTATTTTTTATTTTTCCAGATTACTTTTTAATCGATTTTAGATGAAATTGACCTCCTAAATTAAATTAAGAATTACTATTAACTTGATAAATTACTAAATTCACGCTCGGAACCCGAAAAAAATACCCGAAACCACTAGACCCGATTTAGGGATACTACAACCGGACATACTAACATCCAGAGTGTGAATACTACAGTAAAAGATATATCGATGAGGCGATATCCACAGGTATACTGGTCCAGTTGTAATATAGTTACACCGGAGTAGGTGAGTACTTCGAGGATTGTACCTGATCGCTGTAAATCAGAGTTTTAAGATTTATAAAAGAATGATCGAACCTGGAAACTAACTCTGACAACGATTAAATGCAAGTGCACCTATCGAACAGTAGTATAGTTTAGGCAAGACTGTATTGTCGAACCCAAAGGAACTAAAAGTACTAATACTAACTTTCTTTTTATTATTTAGCCTAAAATAAGTGAAGTTGTTTATTAATCTAAATTAACTACTAAACTAAAGACTCTAAGACAAAGAAGAATGAATTTGGAAAATAAATTGGGAAAAACTCAGTTGATTTAGAAGATACCCTAGGAAGAATCCACCTAGACTTCACTTGTTATCTAACCTTGAACCATATGATTTATTTACTTAGTTTGATCCGTAAGACTCCCTAACGTATATTAAACCCTCTCTCGAGGTGAATAACGTCTAACCCTAGGTTAATTAGTGGAACTCTCGTTCTCTTATAATAACCCCCTAGAATAGCAGTAAATCGATATGTGGATTCCCATATTAGGTTTCACCCTAATCCGGCAAAATCTCGTCACCCTATCTCTAAGTGTGCGATCAACTCCGCTTAATTATGTTGGATCTACTCTTAGGCAGGGTCTATTCCTCCTCCACCTAAGCACATTAAATTTGGATTAAGCTCACTTAATTAAGAACAAACTAAGTATTTATTATATAATTCAAATAATCAAATAACAAGATTCATCATAGGTTTCATCCCCTTCGGGTATCCGAAGGGTTTAGGTCATAACAATAAAGGAAAAGATCTCAAGAGAAAAGATAGAACAAAACATAAGAAATCCCTAAAACCCCCTGAAGGAATTGAAGAGGAGATCCTCCGTCTTGAGTAGAATTCTGACTTCTTGAGATGGATCAACTGGCTATCCCTGAGTGAATCCCCACAAATCTGCCTTCTCTGGCCTAGCACGACGCCCCTAGACGATGGCTTTGGGCTCTCCTTTTCAGGTCATACTTAGGGTGTATTTATAGGCTTTTGAAATACGTTTCTTTCTCCCTAAGTATCCTTTCCCGAATGAAATTGCTCTTCTCCACGGCAGAGGCACGGCCATGGCACACGCCCGTGTAAATCGTGGCCAGGCCGTGTTTGGATTTCTTTAATGAGACACGACTGTGTAAATCGGGGTTAGACCGTGTTCGAGATCTTTAAGGAGGCACGGCCGTGTGATCTTTGGTCCAGGCCGTGTCGATTTCATGCTTTGGCCCATTTGTCCCATTTTAAGCCCATTTTGCGTTCTTTTCATCCTCTGGTGCTTTCCTGATATAAGACATGAAATGAAAGGATTAAGAGCATCTTTTTACATAAATCAAGGGATAATTCATCCAAAAGCCTACTAAATGTGGGCCTAAAATATGTTACTATTTCGGTTTATCAAATACCCCCACACTTAAGCTTTTGCTTGTCCTCAAGCAAAATTCTCAACTTACAATTAAAACAAACTTTCTATAATTCATAACAGTCATTGATAGTGTCCCATCATAATTCAGAGATAATTTATACATGGATAATTCAACTCAAAGTGTCCTAAAAATTCAAACAATATAAGCCTTATATTTTGTAGCACAAAACATAGGTGTTTCCCTTCATCTAAACAATTACCTTTAATTTGAAACCGACAAGGATTGACATCCTCACAAAAGATCCACTCAAATCACTCAAAGTGTTTAAGGTTCAAAATTTAGGCACTCAAAAGTCGAACATGAAGAGTTAATCCCATAGGCTTGCATGAAAATCAAATCTCCACCACTGAAATATGAGATGAAACACAAATCAAAAGGTCTTTGTTAGGGTTGTAACGGGGCTAGGGTTAAGGTGTAGAACAGGCTTAATTGGAGGGTTAAAATCGAGATTGAATTGACAAATTACCTAACTAAGAACTAATGAACTAATAATAATAATTACATCAATTGAAAACTAATAATACTAATAATACGAGCTTCTTTTTTCGATCTTCGAATTTTAAATGTATAAGCTCGTTTAATCACATAACTAATAATCAATATACTTCGTTTTTTTAATTAGAACAATCATAAATACATAATAAAAGATAAATTACTGAAATAAAAACATAGTTAGGCTATTAATCAAATCAAATCTCGATATAAGGGTAATCAAAAGGAATGGTGATAACAAAAACAAAGGGGTTCTGGGTTAATATTAGCGGTTATGTCAATAAAAAGGGTTGTTAGGATTAAAAGGGGTTCACTAGGGGTTAATTTGTAGAGGTAGGCTTTTAATGGAGTAAGTGGGTTAGATCCTAGGTGCCTTTATCATCTCTGTGTATCAAATCAAAAAGTGTGGTCTCGACATGTATAATCGATGCAAGTTCTAGAATAACAAATCAGTGTTGACATACTCATAATCAATAAAGTGAGCAAGAAAAAGAATATATGCTCTATAAGGCTCAAAAACTCACAAAAATTATGGGTATTTTGATGTCAACCTCATAAATTTCAAACTTCAAAGTAATATTCAGATTTAGTTCAACAACCTAGAAAATTTTTAATTTCTGAAAAATAGACTTATCATGCTTGATTCTCTAGTATTCTTAGCATTTAATTATCAATGCACAATTATCAATGACTTAATCTAAAACATATCAATAAAAATCATAAATCATCAGAAATTTCATCCTAATTAGTAATGTGAGAAACTTACTTTAAGACAAGACTAAATTCAGGGATTTGAGAATAATGCAAAAAGTTTAAGTACTGTTACCCCCCACACTTAAGACGTACATTGCCCTTAATGTACAAAGTTATGTAATAAATCATGTAATACTAAATCAAAAGAGAAGGGGAAAGTAACACTTCCTGAATTTTTGGATGGATTCCTTGAGATGAAGGATGTGGTAAAGGATGACTTATGTATTTAGTGAATTACTCCTAGTGATTTGTTTGTGTATAAGGAGTGCGTGGTTGAGACTGCAAAGTCATCAGTTAAATAATTTGGCGGTGTAAATAATTGTTAGGCATACTCGAAGGTTAGATAGCCAATTATAATCATAAAAATTTGTAATGCATATAGAAAAAGTTCAGCTTAAGACAAGTAAAGATAGATAAAAATAGCATTAAAAATGCAAACAAAGATTAGATAAAAGGACTTTAAAGGTCCTCGTCATCGGCCGGGTCCTGCGGTGGTTCTGCTGATGAGATGTGGAGGTGCTGCCATATCTCATGGGAGGGTGGCCTCAATCCCATCAAATCGTCGCTACTTGTGTCGTTGAACTGGCTGAGTGCAATCATCGCTCAAACCCAGCGTAAAGCGTGCGAGAGATCGATAGTGAAACCGCTATATGAGAGGGTCGTTGGCCGGGGCCGGTGCCTCACCGTGGGACATCGTCGATGTGTCCTCGGGTTCTTCTGTGTCAGTGGAATGGGCTAATCGGTATTGGGGAGGATCAGCCCCACGACGGTGTTTAATCATCCTCATATGCAGCATTGTCTGAATGCCATGAGGTGCCATTTGTCCAATCAGTGTGAGGGAAGAGCTCTGGGCATCGGTTTCTAGGAGGCCGAAGTGTCGAGCTAATCGTGTGATATAAGGGCCCATCGAAAGAATCCCTTTCTTGTGTGACTCTGTCTGGTGCTGAATCGCATAGGCAATAAAGTAGGCGAGGTCAAAAACGTGTCTGTTCAACATGCAGAATAAGTAGTAGGCATCGTGTGTATTCACCACGCTGGTGCTTTCGCGTCTTCCTGTAATTGTGTGGGCCAAAATGGAGTGGATGTACCTCAGAGGTGGGGTCATAGCTGTCGCTTTAGAACGGCTGGGATCGTAAGGGCCTTTTCCTATCTCATACCAACAACTTGCAGGGGTGCAATGAATATGGCGGTGTAGTTCGGAGAGGTCATGCTCTTCTACAAATTCGTCGGTTATACACCCCGATCTGGGCTCCAAATTGTGGCACGTTGAGTTGTCGTATGGTACCTCCGAGACGAAATTGTATTGTTCCTGGATCATCGAAATTTGCCATCACAGTCTGTAGTTGGAAAGTAGAACAGAGTTCTAATGTGAATTCCAAATATGTCGGCTCTATGATTGTGAAGAATTTATCCCACGGGTCAGTGGTGAGCAAGGCTCGAACATCGTCTGCGAGGCCGACTTACTCTAAAGCGGTCCAATCGATACGCCTACCGGTTCCGAGCGGTTGTTCTCGTAGTGCCTTAAATCGATCCTCTTGGATTCCCTTGGGAAAACGTAGAAATTGATGGCGCACTTCAGTGGAGGCGCTTATGGAAGATGAGCCCGGTCCCTTTCGTTTCTTAGAAGTGCCGGCTACTGTTTGCTTTCCTTTTGACGTCTTCATTTTACCTGAAAATTGGTAATATTCAAGTAAAATATTTTCAAATGCAATTCAATCGTATTGTTATTTTAAATATCTAATGCAAATATTTCAATAAGGCAATCAAGTGAGTTTTGCAAGAGATAACTTTAAAGAATAATTAACACAAATAGGGGAAGAAAAACTAAATGAATATTTATACTAATGTAACATCACAAGCAAACATTCAACTATAATTGTTCCTAAGGTTCAAGAGATACTAGTTCTAATTAGTAAAGTAACAAAATAGGATGAAAAATAAATTAAACAATTAGTAAATAGATGCAAGTAAAGTGATAAAGGGAACCAACAGTGGTTTTGGCCGTGTTTTGGTGTGAACGGCGGAGCACGGGTTGAGCACAGGCGTGTTCTGTATTTTCTGGTGGTGGCGAGGGCATGGGTTTTGTTCGACACGGGTGTGGCTGCGTTATTGTATGGGCATTTGAGAGGGGGAACAGTGGAGGGGTTTTGGGGGTCACAATATGGTTGATGGTGGCCGGATTTTGGGGGAAAGAGGTTGAGAAAACTGATCTAGGGTTGGGGTTCGGGAAGATAAGCGATTGAGTCTCTTAAATAGGGGTGAGAGGCACGGGCAGGGACCACGCTCGTGCTTGGTTTTATTACGCCCGTGTTTTTCGTGATTTTTAAATTTTTTTTGGGCGCATTCAGGTATTTTGCCACGACCGTGGGTAACAGGGCACGCCCGTGTTTTTCTTCACACAGTCATGTAGAACGGGCGTGTTCTACCCGTGTTGACAAGTCAGTATGTTGGCACGGTTTGGTGGCACGGGCGTGTCTTACCCGCAGTCGACAAGTCAGTAACCTCACACGGGTTGGTGGCACGGGCGTGGACTTGTATCGCAGCCCGTGTTGGGAAAAGAAATTCTTCTCTATTTGTGCATGGCTACTGGCACGCCCATGGTTCGTCCCCTGTTTTTTACACGGCCACGGGCACACCCGTGTGTAAGGCCGTGTGGTCTAAAACCTACGCTTTTATTAGACTAATTTAGTAGGGGGTTAGACGCTAAAAAATAAAATTAAAAATAAAAATAAAAACAATGATAAGAATAAAATTTGTTAGTGAATTAGTGCTCGGGTTGCCTCCCGAGAAGCGCTCGTTTATAGTCTTAAGCTAGACTTACCTGTTTTCATTTCTAAAGAAGGCTCACGGAGTCAAACTCCTCTTTCATATCTCTAAAATCTTCACCATTATAGATTTTGAGTCAGTGACCATTTACCTTGAATGTGCCCTTAATGGGGTGAGTTACCTCGAATGTGCCATATGGAAAAAATTTTTTGATCATGAATGGGCCGGACCACCTTGATTTCAGTTTCCCTAGAAATAATTTAAGCCTTGAGTTGTATAACAGGACCAAGTCCCCCACTTCGAATTGTTTCGATTTCTTTAGACGGGCATCATGGCGTCGCTTTGTTGCCTCCTTGTATAGCTTTGAGTTCTCATAGGCTTCAGTTCTCCACTCGTCTAGCTTGTTCATCTGCATCATTCTTTTCCTTCCTGCAACTTTAAGGTCATAGTTTAAAAATTTTATAGCCCAAAAAGCTTTATGTTCTAGCTCGAGTGGTAGATGGCAGCTTTTCCCGTATACAAGTTTGTATGGGGATGTCCCTAAGGGTGTTTTGAATGCTGTTCTATAGGCCCATAAGGCATCATCTACTTTTAATGCCCAATCTCTTCTATTTGATTCAACCGTCTTCTCTAGGATGCGCTTAAGTTCTCAGTTTGCTACTTCAGCTTGCTCACTAGTTTGAGGGTGATAAGGGGTAGCTGTCCTGTGGTGTACTCCATATTTTTTTAGAACTTTTTCAAATCGAGTATTGCAGAAATGAGTACCCCTATCACTAATGATGGCTCTAGGTGTCCCAAATCGAGAAAATAGTTTCTTAAGAAATTTCACTACTACCCTAGCGTCATTGGTAGGTAAGGCTTCTGCTTCTACCCATTTTGACATGTAATCAACTGCTACTAGGATGTATTTATTTCCAAATGAACTAGGGAATGGTCCTATAAAATCAATACCCCATACATCAAATATTTTCCATGATAGCATATATGTTTGGGGCATTTCATCACGTTTAGAAATATTACCTATTCTCTGGCATTTATCACACGAGGTAACGTACCTGTTCGTATCCTTAAATAGAGTGGGCCAGTAAAACCCTGATTCGAGTATTTTATGTGCTGTCTTGATGCCACTGTAGTGTCCTCCTGATGGTCCCAAATGACAATGTTCCATGATTTTGCTTGCTTCTGTTCTTGTAACACATCGTCGAATTACCTGATCTGGACATATTCGGAAAAGAAAGGGGTCTTCCCAAAAATAGTTTTTTTGCATCAGCAAAGAATCGCTTCTTTTGGTGATGTGTTAGCCTTTTTGGTAAGATGTTAGCGGCTAAATAATTCGCAATATCTGCAAACCATGGTACCTCAGAATGAGTTATCGAAAAGAGTTGTTCTTCTTGGAATGAATCATTTATCTCATCTTCATTTAACTCTTCAATATGGGAGTTTTCAAGCCTAGAGAGGTGATCCGCCGCAAGGTTCTCAGCTCCTTTCTTATCCTGTATTTCCAAATCAAATTCATGTAAAAGTAAAATTCATCTTATGAGTCGTGGTTTTGCATCGGGTTTAGTTAGTAGATAACGAAGGGCTGAATGATCAGTGTAAACGACAACTTTAGATAATAATAAATATTGTCTAAATTTGTCAAAGGCCAAGAATACAGCTAGCAGTTCTTTCTCTGTGGTGGTGTAATTTTCTTGTGCGGGTGTCAAAGTTCTGCTAGCATAATAGATTGGCTGAAAATGCTTGCCTCTTCGTTGTCCCAGAACTACACCTACTGCAAAATCACTTGCATCACACATTAGTTCAAATGGTAAATTCCAATTAGGTGCAATCATAATCGGAGCATTTATTAGTTTATCATTAAGGATATTAAACGCATCTAAACATTCTTGATCAAAATTAAAAGGAACATCTTTTTCTAGTAATTTTGTTAAAGGCTTGGCTATTTTAGTAAAATATTTAATGAACCTTCTATAGAATCCTGCATGCCCTAAAAAGCTTCTAATAGCCTTAACTGAACTAGGGGGAGGTAATTTGTCGATAGCTTCAATCTTTGCTTTATCTACCTCGATCCCCTTACTAGAAATTTTATGACCTAGTACAATCCCCTCCTGTACCATAAAGTGACATTTTCCCCAATTTAAAACAAGGTTCGTTTCCTCACATCTCATTAAGACTCGTTTTAAATTTTTAAGGCAAAGATGAAAATAATTACCGTATACAGAGAAATCATCCATAAATACCTCCATAATATCTTCGACGAGTTCATTGAAGATTGCTAGCATGCATCGCTGAACAGTAGCAGGAGCGTTACATAATCCGAAAGACATTCTACGATAGGCAAACGTACCGTATGGCCATGTGAATGTTGTCTTCTCTTGATCTTCAGGTGCTATTGGGATTTGGAAATAGCCAGAGAGTCCGTCTAGGAAGCAGTAGTACATATGCCCTGATAGTCTTTCTAACATATGATCAATGAAAGGCAAAGGAAAGTGATCTTTTCTAGTGGCGTCATTCAGCTTTTTGTAGTCGATGCAAACTCTCCAACCTGTGACTGTCCTGGTGGGAATTAGTTCATTCCTTTCGTTAGCCACCACTGTCATGCCCCCTTTCTTCGGAACAACCTGCACAGGACTTACCCACTTGCTGTCAGAAATAGGATAGATTATTCCAGCATCTAGAAGTTTAATTACCTCGGCTTTCACGACTTCTTTAACGGTGGGATTTAGTCGTCTTTGTGGTTGCACACATGGCTTGTACTCATCTTCCATTAAAATTTTGTGGGTACAAAATGTTGGGCTTATTCCCTTAATGTCAGAGATTTTCCAAGCTATGGCTTTTTTATGCTCTCTCAGTACCTGTATCAACTCTTCTTTTTCCTTGGGTTCTAATTCTGAAGAGATAATTACTGGTAACGTAGAATTTTCCCCAAGGAATGCATACTCTAGGTGATTTGGTAGTTGTTTTAATTCTAAATTGGGTGATTCATCAACAGAGGGTTTTTGTTTGAAATCGTCATCAAATTCGATGCTTTCTTTTTCCGTTTGTTTTGATGATAATTTTAGCTCGAAAGCTTCATCTTCTTCCCCCTGTTCTTGGGTGAGACACAGTTCCATCGTGTCATCATGCAGGATTTCCTGTAATGAGTTTTGAATGAGATGGTCATTGGTATCAAAAAAATAACATGAATCATCTTGTTCTCTAGAATATTTCATGGCATCATAAATTTGAAAAATAATTTCCTCATCGCCTATCCTTAATGCAAGTTTGCCATCACCTAAATCAATAACAGCCCTAGTAGTAGCTAAAAAAGGGCGCCCTAGAATTAAGGGGACCTCAATGTCTTCATCCATGTCAAGCACAACAAAATCAACGGGACAAATAAATTTATCAATTTTTACCAAGACGTCTTCGATAACTCCTCTAGGATATTTAATAGATCTATCAGCTAACTGAATACTCATCCTAGTTGGTTTTGGTTCCCCGAGATCTAGTCGTTTAAACATCTTATAAGGCATTAAATTAATACTGGCACCTAGATCAGCTAATGCTTTCTTAACATTTAAACTGCCAATTAAACAAGGAATAGTAAAACTTCCTGGGTCTTTTAATTTGGTTGGTAACTTGTTTTTGAGGATGGCCGAACATTCTTCATTAAGCTCCACCATTGATATTTCTTCAAGCTTCCTTTTATCCGTCAGGAGTTCTTTCAAGAATTTCGCGTACGTCGGCATCTGTGAAATGGCTTCGACAAAAGGTAAGTTAATATGTATTTGTATAAAAAGCTCGAGAAACTTACCATATTGGGAGTCTAATCGTTCTTTCTTTAACCTTGCTGGATATGGGATCGGTGGTTTACTTTCTTTATGTACTGGAATTACATCCTCAATTCTCATATCCTTTGCTTTGTCATCTACGGGTGGCATTCTTTTCTCTGGTTCTACTAGCTCCTTTCCACTTCTTAGTGTAACTGCCTTTACCTGTTCTGTTTCTTTAGAGAAAACCGCTGATCGAATTTCGAAAACCATCTCAGTAAGTTGTTCAATTGACTTAATAAGTTCCCCAACTTGACTCTCGATCGTTTCGATCGATGTTTGTTGATTATCTAATGTTGTCTCAGTCTTTTAGAAGCGAGCCTCTGCTGATGCTATGAATTTGTTCAACGTCTCTTCAAGATTCGGCTTCTTTTCCTGTGGATAGGGCTGATTTTGAAAATTTTGAGGAGGTTTTTGTCTTTGATTTCCTTGATTTCCTTGTCCTCCCCACAAAAAATTTGGGTGGTTCCTCCAACCTGAATTATACTTATTACTATATGGGTTATTATTAGATCTGAAATTGTTACCTATATAGTTCATCTGTTCGCTCTCTGTGCCTGATTGGTAGGGTGGGTACTCAGGATTCACCATAGTTCCACTTGCGTTGCACTGCATGACTGGATGTACCTACGAAGAACACAAACTATCAATCTTCTTATTCATCAACTCTACCTGATTTGATAGCATGGTTACTGCGTCGAGGTTGTAAACTCCGGCTGTTTTTGTTGGCCTTGTTCTTGTAACTTGCCACTGATAGTTATTCAGCGACGTCTCTTCAATAAACTCGTAGGCTGCCTCAGGAGTTCTATTATTCAAGGTTCCACCGGTGGCTGAGTCGATTAGTTGTCTCGTTGAGGGGTTCACACTGTTATAAAAAGTTTGGACTTGGAGCCACAAAGGTAAACCATGGTACGGACACCTTCTCAAGAGATCCTTATATCTCTCCCATGCATCGTATAATGTCTCTAAATCCATCTGCACAAAGGAAGATATATCATTACGTAATTTGGCCGTTTTGGCCGGTGGGAAATATTTTAATAAAAATTTTTCGGTCATTTGTTCCCATGTAGTGATTGACCCTTGTGGTAACGAGTTTAACCACTGTTTAGCTTTATTCTTTAATGAAAAGGGAAATAACCGAAGTCATATGGCATCATCAGAAACGCCATTTATTTTGAAGGTATCACAGAACTCTAAAAAATTAGCTATATGAGCGTTTGGATCTTCGTCTTGTAAACCATCAAATTGAACAAACTGTTGAATCATTTGTATAGTGTTAGGCTTTAATTCAAAATTGTTAGCAGCTATAGCAGGCCTAACAATACTAGATTCGGCTCCTGTTAAATGTGGTTTAGCATAATCAAACATAGTATGAGGAGCATTATTTTCTCCCACATCTTGTGGTGGAAGATTATTTTCGTCCATCCCTTCAGTAGGATTGGATCTGTCTTCTCGCTCTCCTTGGTAATTTAGGGCTCGCATAATTTCTCTGCGATTTCTTCGAGCGGTAGCTTCAATATCACTGTCATATTCTAAAGGTCCTCTCGGGTTCCTTCTAGTCATAAACTAGAGGTACCTGCTAGGAAAAGAAAGAAAGAGAAATTAGCAAAATTAAAATAAAAACTAAAAATAAAAATAAATTGTGAAAAAGAAAAAATAATGGCTAAAGTAATAAAAATCGAGCTTTCTTAATATTTTAGTTCCCCGGCAACGGCGCCAAAAAATTGATCGCTGTAAATCAGAGTTTTAAATATATAAAAGAATGATCAAACCTGGAAACTAACTCTGACAACGATTAAAGGCAAGTGCACCTATCGAACAGTATTATAGTTTAGGCAAGACCGGATTGTCGAACCCAAAGAAACTAAAAGTACTAATACTAACTTTCTTTTTATTATTTAGCCTAAAATAAGTGAAGTTGTTTATTAATCTAAATTAACTACTAAACTAAAGACTCTAAGACAAAGAAGAATGAATTTGGAAAATAACTTGGGAAAAACTCAGTTGATTTAGAAGATACCCTAGGAAGAATCCACCTAGACTTCATTTGTTATCTAACCTTGAACCATATGATTTATTTACTTAGTTTGATCCTTAAGACTCCCTAACGTATATTAAACCCTCTCTCGAGGCGAATAACATCTAACCCTAGGTTAATTAGTGGAACTCTCGTTCTCTTATAATAACCCCCTAGAATAGCAGTAAATCGATCTATGGATTCCCATATTAGGTTTCACCCTAATCCGACAAAATCTCGTCACCCTATCTCTAGGCGTGCGATCAACTCTCTGCTAATTATGTTGGATCTACTCTTAGGCGTGGTCTATTCCTCCTCCACCTAAGCACATTAAATTTGGATTAAGCTCACATAATTAAGAACAAACTAAGTATTTATCATATAATTCAAATAATCAAATAAAAAGATTCATCATAGGTTTCATCCCCTTCTGCATCCAGAAGGGTTTAGTTCATAACAATAAAGGAAAACATCTCAAGAGAAAAGATAGAACAAAACATAAGAAATCCCTAAAACCTCCTGAAGGAATTGAAGAGGAGATCCTCCGTCTTGAGTAGAATTCCGGCTTCTTGAGATGGATCAACTGGCTATCCCTGAGTGAATCCCCACAAATCTGCCTTCTCTGGCCTAGCACGACGCCCCTAGACGATGGCTTTGGGCTCTCCTTTTCAGGTCATACTTAGGGTGTATTTATAGGCTTTTGAAATACGTTTCTTTCTCCCTAAGTATCCTTTCCCGAATGAAATTGCTCTTCTCCACGGCAGAGGCACGGCCATGGCACACGCCCGTGTAAATCATGGCCAGGCCGTGTTCGGATTTCTTTAATGAGACACGGCTGTGTAAATCGGGGTTAGACCGTGTTCGAGATCTTTAAGGAGGCACGGCCATGTGATCTTTGGTCCAGGCCGTGTCGATTTCATGCTTTGGCCCATTTGTCCCGTTTTAAGCCCGTTTTGCGTTCTTTTCATCCTCTGGTGGTTTCCTGAGTATAAGACATGAAAATAAAGGATTAAGAGCACCTTTTTACATAAATCAAGGGATAATTCATCCAAAAGCATACTAAATGTGGGCCTAAAATATGTTACTATTTCGGTTTATCAGTACCCAAGGGAGGCTAGTGCTAGATTGGTTTTAACCTGAACAATAAAAGATCTAATTAGCACTATAAATCAGTTATAGTACGAAAACATAATAAAATGAGTTTTTAAGAAATAATAAAATATAATGAAGAAAGAAAGAAAAATCAAAAGATCAAAAAGTAGAATTAATCAAATCTGATTATGGGTGATTAACTCGCTTCGGTAATCCCCATTAACTATCGCATCGGGTTCCTCGTCAATCAACTAGTCGCTATCCCAGCAGGATCTTCCAACCTTACATTCCAAACCAGTTTGGGGTAAACGTGTTCACAGATAGGCCATACCAATTTTGGGTTAATTCTCACCTTAATGACTTCCTAGGGTTTTTAGGATTATGGTTTTAGGTTCTTCCTTTCCCAAACAGCCGATCCGTTGAGTAACCCTACAAAATAGTTAACAGGTCATACCTCCACTCGCTAATCCCCCATAGAAGGATTAGTTCCTCATGGTTTTTATAAACAATATAGAAACGATATAAAGATTGAACATGAAGAATAAATCGAAGTATAAAGTTTAAGAAAATGCCTGATTTGTATTAAGAATGAAGTGAAACCACAAGTTTGATTGTCTCCACAAATCAGATCTTTCGAGATCAACAAAGAACAACTTGAAACAAAATCTAAAAACCTAAGAAAAAAGAAAATCTAAATTAAAATTAAAAGCATAATTCTAGACTAAGTAATGGGTGTTTGTAATGTGAGACAAATGAGCCTATTTATAGATTTCAAGTAGCTGTCATCCTTAACCCTAGGTTAGCTGATGTTCCTGAGCTTTAAGTTTGATTGTGTGGACCAAAACGCGCCCTTGCTCATGTTTAATTCCCTTCCAAAGTTGATGTCGTGACACACTAGGATCTGTGTCGCGTCATAGGAGTCAGTGTACTCCTCTTGGGATATCTTCAGTGGTATCTCGTTACACCCTTAGGCTGTGTCCTGACATTGAAGGCAGTCTCGTGATTTCTCAATTCTGCTCCTTATGTTGTGACATTGTTCATTCCGTGTTGTGACATTGTGACCAGTATCGGTTTAGTACGCCTTTTAACAATCTCCTACACACTTACAAAGTTCATTAGCTCACCCTTTAGGCCTCATTCGACCCCTAAGGTCAATAAAAGACTCAATTTGCACAATTTATTAACATTAAGAAAACTTAGAAAAACATAACTAAAACCTAATGAAAATGCTTGCTTCCAAGCTCCTAAAATGCGGAAATAGTTTAATCTACTACACTGAATTATGACAGATCACTCACCTGACAACCATGAACAGCAACTTGAACTCCATATCCAACAAGGAACTGTAACAACCACTTGACATGGAGAAATCACTAATAAAATTTGGGATCTTAACTTCAGCTTAGAGAAATGTCTTAGGTTCCTCAAGCCTTAAATAACCTTGTCTTAGAAGAAAGAAGAAGAGAACTCTCCTTTCCCAAAACCTGAATATCTATTATTATAATCTAAGTTCTTACTGGAACTTGATAAATGTCACATCATTACTTAATTGTCTTATCAAAAGTCTACAACTTCCAAGAAATCGAATCAAGTATTCCCTTATCTTTTAACTATTCTGCTCATAATCAGTTGGTTCCTAACCATCTTTCCTTGCAACTTAACTTGCACAGTACCATAATTAATAGGCGCACTATCCCTGACGTGAACTCATATTCTCGGTACCAATTTTACTTGGCCGTTGATCTTATTCCAACTAACATAGCCACCTAACAAGGAACCTTTACTAACTTAACCACATAACTGTACATGCCTGCTCTATAACCAAAAGATGTACTTGGGCGAAGCCTATTCCACCAATCACACTACCTTAAGACTACGCGCTAAACTTTGTACCTGCCAGAACCGAGGTGTTACAACTCTCCTCCCCTTAACAAAATTTCTTCCTCAAAATTTTCACCTCTCCTAGAATCCAATTTCCTTAATATAATTGGTTCTACACGCCAAACACATATCAGCGACGATACGAATTCCATTTCATACACTTCAAAATTTTCTTCTCATTGACATACTCCTCAAAACTCTTATTAAGAAGATGTTATCAGACTGTTTCTTTGAACGAAATCAAAATTTTGGCTGTCAAACACTCGAGCGTGACCGTCACACTCATACCTTTTTTACAGATGTCAAACCTGCATTAGGGAATTCAAACAGTTTCTCACGGAGTGACTTCTTGAGCACAGTTATACCTATAAAGCAGAGGCTCTAACATTTCTTTGAACATATTTTCCAAACTCTTCAGATTTCTTAATAGCTTTTTTGGTTTCTTTCTCTGCCTTCATCTTCTCCAATTCTTGATTTTCTTAAAGGTAATCCTAACTCCTTTTCTTTTCCACACTTTTTCTTATTTTCATACAAGAATGTCGAGAATGAATACTCACAGTAGAGGTCTTACACAAAGTAACCGAATTTTTACCCCCTAAAATCACACCATTATTGTAACATTCCAAATTGTTTGCTTAAAAGAATGTAGAATTATTTCAAAGATGAGTAAGTGACCCAGTGATTAAAAGAAAAATGAGAGGTCAGTGCAAATAGATCAAGATCTTGAGTTTGAATTCCTTCCCTTGCAAAATAGCTTAATTTTACAAAATTTTCTCCTTCCCCCTAATTTTGTGTCGCCCATACCTTTTAACCTAGGTATAAATATAACTTTTTCATTAAATTTTTAGCCTTTAGTCATTATTTTTCCAAACCTAGCCATCCCTTCCTCTTCCTCTCTTTTCTTCCTTTTTAATTTATCTTCTTTTCTCCCTCACTATGCCACTGCCTAAAACCCCTTCTTTGCCACCCATCTTTTCTTCATTAGCATTGGATTTTTGTACCATTTTCCTTCTCTTCCTTATTTTCGTTTTCCCTTAATTTTCCAGCTTTATATCTTATATTTTTATCACTTGAAAGAAGACCTTTATAGCTGCCATAAGGTTCACCATTGCCGTCCTTTTGTTGTCTCTCAAGTGCATTTTTCTTTCGTTTTCCATCCTTCAAATTGATTTTTATTAAGCTCCCAAAACAGCCCCAAAATTGTCGTTTGGAGCCATTTGAAGCCCTAAGGTCGATTTAAAATTCTGATTCCAGCCTTGATTTACTTTATTTTCAAGATTAAATTAGATCCTTTTCAACCCTAAAACAAATTTGTTTGTTGTTTTCAAAAACAGTCCCCTTTGTAGCCAATTTTTGTGATATGCCACTCCTAAATCTACCATTAGGGGTTGCTTATTTTTATTATTACCACTTATTTTCGAAAAGGTTTTAATCTAATAAACCACTTCCTAATCAACCTTTAATCATGTATGATTTAGGAAATTTTGATCTTAATCATTCAGCAACTTAGATCTGACGAATTGGGAAGCATAATTACGGTTGTTTGTAGGTTATTGGGTAGTATAGATTTTGTTGTTAAGGGATTTGTTGGTTGGATGAATTGGGGTTGATTGTTGGTGTTTTAGCTACTGATTTTTAGTATTTTATCGTGCTAGGCACTAATTTAAACACCCTGAACCAGTAGTGAAGTCGTTTATCGTTTGCGCACACGTTTCTCATCAAATCAATGTAAGTAGTATAGTCAATTTGGATTTGAAAGTTAGTTGTTGTAACACTGATTCGATCGAACCTGTAACACCCCAAACCCGGCCTAGACGTTATGGCCGAATCTGGCGATGTCACATGATAGTGCTTTTGAAACTGTAGCCACGCTCAAACCATTTCTCCTTTCTAAGTGTTTTTCATTATTTTATGTTAATTCCAATTAGTGTCATTCGTTTCCAAAATGCTGTCCGTTTTCCAACACATTTTTACTTCGCGGTAGCTTTTAAAAATAGTTGCGTAATCATGATGTTCTGGTAAAACAATGGTTTCTTTTGAAAATCCGTGCTTTCCTACTTCTAGCAATAAAAACCATAAAACATTGCAAATCCTAATTTAAACCAAAAATCCGTAATGGCCATAATTACATAAAACTTTTCCCAGATATAATCAAAACCATAAATAAGTATAAAACCGTGAATCTATCGTGAAGCAAAAGCAGTGGTCACCGTCGAGTCCTCCGCTACACTGATCCGTCTAATGCTGGGGATTACCTAAACATATTAAACAGAAAAAGGATGAGTTTTCGCAAAATCAGTGTGTAATCCCCACAGAAAACATGCACACAACATAATATCAGAAAACGGTCATGTACTTACAATTCAGGTCTGAGCCCATTACAGAATCGGTGTGGACCTTAGCCCACTCAGATACAGAATAAGATACAATTTATATATTAGGGCCTTAGCCCAACCAGATACAGAATCAGATATATATTAGGGCCTTAGCCCATCTCAGATATAATATGCAGAACAGGACAGAATAACAAGGTCTTACCCACCAGCCTCTACACACCAACTCCGTCCAACCTTACACACCATGTGAGGATAAAATCAACCCACCCATCCCTACACACCATGCTATACCGAAATGCGGCACATAATCAGATAATTGCAGCTGAGCTGCCAGATAATCAAGCTTAATAGCCTTTCAGATACTTCCTCCAATATCATCAACCCCCCAATGTAATGCAGCATACAATACATGACATGCAAATATGCAAATAACGGTTCATACATTCAGTTCAGTACAGATTTCATATCATATAATCAGATAACACAAATAGGGGTTTAAGTATTGCTTACCGACCCTATAGCAGGTCCATAGTCGACTTTGGCGACCTGTGCAACCTTACAGATCATTCCAAAAAAATGGGCTCACACGCCCATGTGGCCTGCCCGTGTGGGCCCACACGCCCGTGCGGCCCACATGGCCCAAATTGGTCTTAGCTGTGTGGATCACACGACCTGGCCCAGAATTCCACACGCCCATGTGGTTCACCCGTGTGGGCCCACACGCCCGTGTGGCCCACCCGGCCCATCAGGTCGAGCCCGTGTGTCGCACACAACCTTGCCCGACCTTCACACGGCCGCGTCACTTGCGTACAGCCTGGCTCGTCGATCACACGGCCGTGTTGTGGCTCACAGCCTTGCGCACGGCCTACCACACGACCGTGTGGCGTCGACAGAATCATTTTTCAGCTTTCACTGATTCTCGTTTTCTATGTTTCCGTGTACGCACCTGTATCATTTTCGACGCGTAAGCTCTTCTAAGCCTCCAGAACCTAAAAATCGACCAATGTAGCACTCAATTAAACACTTGTTTTGTCATTCAATCAAAAGCCTATCGAAATCTATCATTGGAAGTCTAACAAAACCCTTACCGACCACAATTGAAATCGTAATTCTTAATTCTCTGCAGCAGCACCGATCAATTATTGCCCTTGCCTAAACAAAAAGAACCACAATAACCTTCTTTAAGAGACTGTTCACGAAACTAAAAAGAAAAAGGTAGAACTGATACTTACCGAACAACGAAGTCACACGCTTAAGAAATGGGAATAGACAGAAAAAAAAATGAAAAGAGAATAGTTGAGGGGGAAAGGATTTCGGCAGCAATGGTGGGGGATGAAGGAGGGAAACGGCAGAGAGAGAAAGAAAATTTGAGATGGAAAGTAGTTTTGAAAAAACAAAAATCAAATCATATCATATTTTCCCCAACTCCCTACTATCACACATCTTCACACACTTTCAATCTGAATCAAACTTATCCACGCCACACGCCCCATGCAAAAAGAATTACTCCCTTGCTCATGCAGGGATTCGAACACAGGACCTTTAATAAATTAACACTCCACTTAACCACCAGACTAGTAGGCCCATTCTGATAATTACTTGCAAACTTTTAACTAAAAGCCTACTGACCAGAGATAGGGCTTAATTCATAGGAATAACAAAATTTGCCCATGTCATGGCTTGAACTTGGGACCTCTCACACACACCCAGAACACATAACCACTGAAGCAGATAGACATTGTGTGTCACACAAGTGCAAAAACAAAAGATTAAAATTTTGGGGCGTTACAACTCTACCCCACTAAAAGAAAATTTCGACCTCGAAATTTTACCTGATCAGAAAAGGTGAGGATACTACTGACGCATCGAACCCTCCGGCTCTCAAGTGGCCTCCTCAGTGCTATGATTCCGCCACAGCACTTTCACTAAGGGGATAGACTTCCTTCGTAGAACTTTAATATCGCGATCCAGAATCTGAACCGGCTCCTCCTCAAACGTCAGATCTGGTTTAATCTCAATGTCCTCCACTGGAACAATATGCGTGCGATCAGAGCGGTAGTGTCTCAACATCGAAACGTGAAAAACATCATGAATGCGGTCCAACTACGGAAGAAGTTCCAACTGATATGCGACTGGCCCCACTCGCTTTAGAATACGGTACGGCCCAATAAACCTAAGGCTTAGCTTACCCTTGCGGTCGAACCTCAGAACCTTCTTCCATGGCGAGACCTTGAGAAAAACTAAGTCTCCCATAGAATACTCAATATCCTTTCTCCTCAGACCAGCATAGGACTTCTTCCTATCCATTGCCGCTTTCAGTCGATCTCGAATCAATCAGACCTTATCTTCAGTCTCAGAAACCAATTTTGGACCTAGAACCCGTCATTCACCCAACTCAGTCCAGCATAAGGGAGTTCGACACTTGGGACCATACAGGGCCTCGTAAGTTTCCACCTGAATGCTAGACTGATAGCTATTGTTGTAGGCGAACTCTGTCGATAGCAAATACTCCTCCCAACTGCCTCGAAAATCTGTAACACAGCTCCTCAATATATCCTTCAGTACCTGAATCACCCTCTCCGTCTGACCATCTGTCTGAGGATAGAAAGCCGTACTGAAGTCCAACCTTGAACCGAGAGCCTCCTGCAATTTCTTTCAGAACCGCGACGTGAAGTGAGGATCCCTAACGGAGATGATCGAGACAGAAACTCCATGTAGTCTCACTATTTCAGATATATATAGTTTAGCCAATTTCTGGAGATAAAAGTCCGTCCTGACTGGAATGAAGTGAGTCGACTTGGTCAATCGACCCAAACAGAGTCCTTCTTAGTGTGTAACACCCCAAACCCGACCCATACGTTACGACCGGATCTGACATGTCACATAAGGGAAAACGTATAAAAACCTTGTGATTCGTACTAAAATAGGTATTATTTGATTATGGTTAAGAAAACGAGTTTGATTAGAAATACTACTAATCCCGAGGGGTTTAATTGAAGAATCGATATTCAAATTTGTGATATTAAAACTACGACTTTTGAAAATATTGTTGATAATTTGAGAAATATTCCAAGTTAAATTATTTATAAATATGTTATAACATCCTTTTGTTAATCAACTTTGGAAAAAAAAACCGTTATTTATGATTTTAGAAAAATCCCCTTTTCAAACAATTTAAGTGAAATAATAAAAACATCCCAAACATAAAGCAAAATAAAAATAGTCCAGAGGCCTTATTACAACTTTAAAATCCAAAATAGTAAAAGTAACGAGATAAACGAAAAAGGGAATTTACTAAAGTTCAAAACACCATTTCTAAAGTATGGCCTCCACCGAGTCATCCATGGCCCAAGTCCATATTACTGAGCATTACCTGCAAAGGTTAAGGAAAATGGGTGAGTTACTAGAACTCAGTGCATAATCCCCTTACCGTCATCCACTGGGCCTGAATCCATTTAGCAATAACTTGGGCTTAAGCCCATTTACATAACAATATTAAAATGATATGAATGTAGCCCAACCCATCCATCCATCACACCCCCGACCAGCCAATCACACCTGTGGGGATCAAGTCAACCCACCCCGCCGCTCACACCAATTCGCAGGCAAGTTGCCATTTATAATATATTTGTGGCAGAGCCACCGGAGTATCGTTGCAGTCAAGCTGCTTTCATATAGTATTTTCGTGGTCAAGCCACCGAAATCATAAGTAAACATTATAATGAATATTTTGTGACAATGCCACCAGGCTACACTGCTCTTCATACATTTTTCCCAACCCATGCGATATGTAACATGCAACATACATAATAAAGCATAATATCCACATATATGTACAACAATCATTACTCCAATAATTTATTACGGTGAATCGGCTCATTATAGAACTTTTCAATTCGGTCCACTAAGGCCTTCTAGCAATTCGGCCCATAGGGGCATTTTCATAAAAACGGCCCATTGAGGGTATTTTCGTAATTTAGCCCATAAGGGTATTTTCGTAATTCTACAAATTAACTCCGATTTTGTCAAATCTTAGTATTAACGATGTTTAAGCAAATCACTCGATTTATACCATAATACCGTTATTAAGTTCTTAAGCAACATCGATCGATTTTCTAACATGATGATAAATCACAGATTTACGGGATTTCGGTGTGAGATTACACACCTGATTACGGTAAGGATTAGTCCTTCTTGATCGCCGACACCTATGATAACATAATACTCGATTAACTAACATAAGAGGTTTTTCTTAATCCAAATCTAAATCAACGATCTAAAATACTTACTCTCAATATCGTGAATGACCACAATTTGTCTATTTTCACCGGATGATGGTCCACAACCCGGTGGAAAATCCCGAACTGCCGATACCACTCTACACTTGAACTTAGGAGTAGGAATAGCGAATCCACTCCTTTTGTGTTCTCCAATCGCTTTTCCTTTCAAATCGGTTCCACTTGCCTCCATAGGAAAAATCTCGATTAGAAAACTACTATGAGAGAAAGTAGTTGTTTTAGTGATAGGAGTCGGCTTACCACTATTTTTGAAGGATCAACGAGTGAATAAGATCGAACGACTTAGACCCTAAAATAACCGTTTAGTCCAAACTATTATTCCGTTTAGCAACTAATCGAATAATGAGCGATATCAAATAATCCATAAAGAAACTCCTTACCTTAACGATATTGAATTCGATTTCCTCCGATTGAATTAAGGCTAGAATTGAATCAGCTAGGATGATATTCGACCACCCACTTAGAATACTACGAAAAAGAGGATGATTAAGATGTGAAGGAGTAGGAGGAAACACCATTTCGGTTTAGAAACAAGATACACAACCGAATAGTGATAGACACTTATTCGGCTAGAAAGAAAGGAAAAAGGAAAAGAGAAAAAGAAACCACTTACCGATTTGATCGAAGAAGAGGGTGTCAACACAAATGAGAAAGAAATTGTGAAGGGGAGATTAAGGGTTTGAAAGGTTCGGCTATGGATAAAAGAAAATGAACAAGAAGATTCGGCTATGAGAATATGGGTTAAAGAAGAAGAAAGAAAGGTTAAAGAATTTGTGAAAAAGAAAAAAAAGGATAGAGAAAGACTGCTTAACTTGTTTCGGCTATCAAAAGGGGAAATGACCAAAATAAATTAGACACAATGGCTAGATGGTTTTGGCAAAACAAAGGAAAAAGAGATGCTCACTTTTGGCTTTGGAGTTTTGGCAATGGGGGAAGAAATTGGAGAAAGAGAACACCAAAAAAAATGCTAAAAGAAACAAGCCATACAAGCACCCAAAATTTGCCAAAAGACTAATGCAAAATTCGGCTACCAAGACCCCTCCAAAAACCGTGTATCCTTTTACCAAAATGATCAAAATTCACCAAAAAGTCTTTCCAAAACATCTTCCAAATTATAGGCCAACGTGTTCCCTTCTCTTTCCTTTTCTTTCATTTCTTTCCTTCTTTTTCCCTTATCTTCCTCCTTACCATATTCATTAGCCTCCTTTCCATCAATAAAAAGTCTCCCTTACCATAAATAGGACCATGGCCGACACTTGGGATAGGAATACAAAAATAAATCCAAAATTTGCAAAAGATGGGTTTTGAACCCCTTCCCTCCATGCTCTCCACTTGACGCCATAACCTCCTTGCCATATGCTCAGTTCTGCTAGCAAAATACACACTTATTTCCTTAAGCATTGATGCCACTTACCTTCTCTCCTTAAAGTGCTCAAACACAAAAATTTTGCTAAGGCCCAACTCAATCTCGTGCCTTCTAAGGACCCCTAATCATACACAATTAACATTTTTAACTAGCCTAAAGCATGATATACTTCAAAACGTAAAATTTCGAAATTCAGGATGTTACAATTCTACCCCCTAAAGAAATTTCAGCCTCAAAATTTACCTGATTAGAAGAGATGAGGATATTGTTGCCGAATTGTGTCCTCTGGCTCCCATGTAGCTTCCTCTGTCCTGTGATTACGCCATAAAACTTTGACTAACGGAACCGACTTCCTTCTTAGCACCTTAACATTCCGATCTAAAATCTGCACTGGCTCCTCTTCAAAAGACAATTCAGGTCTTATATCGACTTCCTCTACAGGCACAATATGAGATGGATCCGAGCGATAACGCCTTAACATCGAGACATGAAATACACTATGTATCTGACTTAACTCCGGAGGTAACTCTAGCTGATAAGCCATTGGCCCAACACGCTTCAGTACACGATATGGTTCGATAAATCTAGGGCTTAACTTGCCCTTCCGTCCAAATCTTAAGATTTTTTTCCAAGGTGAGACCTTCAAAAAGACCTGATCACCCACAGAGAACTCTATATCCTTACGCTTCAAATCCGCATACGATTTCTGTCTGTCCAAAGCTTCTTTTAACCTGGCCCGAATTATCTTGACTTTCTCCTCCGTCTCTGAGATCAACTCAGGACCCAATAATTGTCGCTCACCCAGCTCAGTCCAGCAAGTAGGAGTACGACACCTATGACCATACAGCGCCTCATAGGGTACCATCTGGATGCTGGATTGATAGCTGTTGTTGTATACAAACTCTGCCAATGGTAGAAAATCTTCCCAACTACCTCTGAAGTCGATCACACAGCCCCTTAACATGTCTTCTAGAATCTGGATTACTCTCTCCGACTGACCATTAGTCTGCGGATGAAATGCCGTGCTAAAATTTAATCTTGTTCCCAAAGCTTCATGCAGAGCCTTCCAAAACCGTGATGTAAACCTAGGATCCTTGTCTGATATGATAGACACTGGTACCCCATGTAACCCCACGATCTCTGCTACATACAACTTGGCCAACTTCTGCAATGAATAATCCGTACGAACAGATAGGAAATGAGCAGTCTTCGTTAACCGATCCACTATCACCCATACGGAATCTTTCTTAGTAGGCGTTAAGGGTAACCCAGTAACAAAATCCATCGTTATACTTTCCCATTTCCATAATGGAATTTTCACCGGTTGTAGCAACCCTGACGGTAGTTGATGTTCTGCCTTCACCTGCTGACATGTCAAGCACTTGCTCACGAAGTCGGTAACCTCCCGTTTCAACCCTGGCCACCAATACTGCTCACGGAGGTCTCGGTACATTTTTTTCCCCAGGGGTGCATAGCATATGGGCTACTATGCGCCTCACGCAGAATCATTTGTCTCAATTCCGAATCCTTGGGTATACAAACTCTTTCGCGGGAACACAATACTCCATCACTATTCAATCCAAAATCCCCTATCTCACCACCTTCCACTAGCAGAAGTCGAGAACCCAACGCTTCATCAATCAACCGCTTTTCCTTAATCGCTTACCCATGCAGCTTCACACAAGTTTGGCTAACAGGCTACCATCTTCATACAGGCTGAGATGAGCGAACATTGCTCTCAAATCTGATATCACCTTACGACTTAACGCATCTGCCACCACGTTAGCCTTTCCTGGATGATACTCGATTGAGAAGTCATAATCTTTCAACAGTTCTATCCACCTCCGCTTCTTAAGTTCAACTCCTTCTGGGTAAGGAGGTACTTCAGACTCTTATGATCCGTATAGATAATCGACTTCTCACCGTACAGATAGTGTCTCTAAATCTTCAGAGCAAACACCACTGCAGCTAACTCCAAATCATGAGTGGGATAGTTAATCTCATGCGGCCTTAATTGACGAGATGCATAAGCCACTACTTTTCCCCCTTGCATCAACACACATCCCAAGCCCGTATGTGATGCATCGCAATAAACGATAAACTCCTTACCAAACCTCGGGTTGAATCAATACGGGCGCTTCACGAATCTTCTTCAATTTCTCAAAGCTCTCTTATTGCTTATCTGACCACACAAATGGTACTCCCTTACGCAATAACTTCGTTAGGGGTGCAGCAATGAACGAAAACCCCTCAACAAAACGCTGTAATACCCAAACAAGCCTAGAAAACTCCAAATTTCTCGCCATCGACTTGGGGGTTTCGGTCCAACACACCGACCTTCCGGGGATCAACTCTAATTCCTTCACAGAGACACTACATGCCCCAAAAAGGTCACTTCTCTCAGCCAAAATTCACACTTACTAAATTTGGCATACAACTGCTTCTCCCTTAATATCAGCAATACTACCCGTAGATGCGAATCATGCTCTTCTTTAGTCTTTTAGTACACCAGGATGTCATCTATGAACACAACCATAAACCGGTCTAGATAGGGTTGGAAGACTCGGTTCATCATATCCATAAATGCAGCTGGTGCATTTGTCAACCCGAATGGCATCACTAAGAACTCGTAATGCCCATATCGAGTTTGAAACGCAGTCTTATGAATATCCGCCTCCTTGACCTTTAACTGGTGATATCCCGACCTCAAATCTATCTTCAAGAAAACTGAAGCTCCACGCAGTTGATCGAACAGATCATCGATCCTTGGTAACGGGTACTTGTTCTTGATCGTTAACTTATTCAATTATCTATAGTCGATGCACATATGCATCGACCCATCTTTTTTTTCTTAACGAACAAAACCGGCGCTCCCCACTGTGACACACTTGGTCGAATAAATCCGCGATCCAACAACTCCTGAATTTGAGCCTTAAGCTCCGCTAACTCCTTCGGCCCCATTCTATAAGGAGCAATGGACACCGGAGCTGTCCCTGGCAATAGCTCAATGCCAAATTCCACCTCCCGATCCGGAGGTAATCCTGGAAGCTCCTCGGGAAAAATGTCTGACAACTCTTTCACCATTCAAACACTTTCTACCGACAATTCTTTGGCATCCAAAGCACTGATAAAGGCTAGGAATGCTCCACACCCTTTCCGCACCAACTTTTCTGCCTTTAAAGCAAATACCACATTAGACAGATAGTTTCGTCTTTCACCTATTCCTTATCCTCTGAAGTTTTTAGTACCATCTTCTTTGTAGCATAGTCCAAATTTGCACGATGCTTAACAAGCCAGTCCATGCCCAAAATAAGATCGAATTCGCCAAATGGCAGTTCCATCAGATCTGCCAGAAATATTTTCCCCTGAACTTCTAAGGGCACATCCCTAAACAACTTATTTACTACCACTGACTGTCTTAAAGGGCTAATCACCGTTGTTTCTCTAGCAGTAATCTCAGATCTAATGTTCAAAGTTTTAGACACAGCACAAGCAACATACGAATGGGTGGATCCAATATCTATCAAAGCAGTAACATGTACATCAGCTATGAAAAATGTACCGGTTATGACGTCCGGTGCATCACCGACCTCTCGACGTCTGACCGCATAGACCAACCCTGGCTGCCTCGCCTCCGTGTTACTCCTATTATCGGTACCTCTTCCCGGTGCACCCTAACCTCGTCTTATGCCATTACCACCTCGACCTGGCCCACGACCTCTCTGCGGCTACTGAGCGCCTCCTGTTGGCTGCGCAAATCTATTACAAACTACCTGAGCCTGAGCAGGCTCTCGAGGACAATCCTTAAACCGATGATCTTTGGAACCACATCTGAAAAAACCACCGGTTCTCTTCCAGCATTCGCCCGAGTGAAGTTTCCCACAATCCACACAAGGTTGTAACTGATTAGTAGTAGCTTGAACTCTTACTCGAGCTGGCTCCTCGTTCCTGGGCCTTTTCTGAAACCCTCTAGCAGGACCTGAGTACCCAGAGTCTCTCTTGATCCTGCCCCTATCCTTGTCTCGGTTTTGCCATTCCGAGTGCTTAACTTCCTCCGCAATTTTAGCTTTTTCCACAAGTGTGGCAAAATTCCTCTCCTTCTGTGGGGCAATCAGTACCCGTAACTCATCACGCAACCCGTCCTCAAAACGGACACAGCGTTCATAATCAGTCGGTACTATTCCTCAGGCATACCGACTCAGACGCAAAAACTCTGCCTCATATGCTGCCACAGATTTACCTCATTGGACCAGATTCAGGAATTCCTTCCTTCGGGCATCCACATAGCTAGCCCCGACATACTTCCCCTGGAATGCTGTCTTGAAGAATTCCCAGGTAATACGATCAGCCTGAGTGCCTTCTCGAACAGTGAGCCACCACTGATACGCCTCGTCTCTTAGCAATGACACAGCTCCTTTCAACTTCTGCTCAGTGGTGCAATCCAGGTCATCCATAATCCGCTCCACTGCCTCAAGCCAGTACTCCGCTACACTAGGGGCTACACTCGAAATACCCCTAAAAACTTCAGCCCCATTCGATCTGAGTCGTTCAGATACCGACCCACGAGCTGCCGACCCAGTTCTTGCCCCAGCAACCCTTTCTAGAACTCGCAACATTGCTTGGGATAGAGCGTCGTCCTTTCTCATTCATTCGTGTGACCCAGCTTCAGTCACAGGTGACGCAGGTGCGTCCATTTCCAGAATATGTCCCGATGCCTCAGATACAACTCTAGCACCTCGGCCTCTACCACGGCCACGTCTACCGCGTCCACGTCCTCTAGCGCTCATGTTTACTAAATCAATTTAATCTGATTACAAGTCTTATGAATCAGTATATTATTCAATGTTTATTAAACAATGTTTTATGAAGTATAGGAAGTAAAGTCATTTTCACAAAACGTATCCTAAGGTCTCAATCTCTATAGTTTCAGCTCCTAAAGCTAAAAGTTCTGGAGTATTTCTACAGTCATACCACAATAATCATAAAATGAAAACATAAACTTACTTGACTTGGTGCCGGATACCCGTGGTGCCATACTTCCTTTAGATCATGCATTTATAATTTAAAATTTTAAACAGCTTTGGAAAACGCTTTTGAACCCAAACCACAGCCGAGTTTTGCAACTGGGCTCTGATACCATAAAATGTAACACCCCAAACCCGACTCATGCGTTACGACCGGATCTAACATGTCACATAAGGTAAAACGTATAAAAACCTTGTGATTCATACTAAAATAGGTATTATTTGATTATGGTTAAGAAAATGAGTTTGATTAGAAATACTACTAATCCCGAGGGGTTTAATTGAAGAATCAATATTCAAATTTGTGATATTAAAACTGTGACTTTTGAAAATATTGTTGATAATTTGAAAGATATTCCAAGTTAAATTATTTATAAATATGTTATAACATCCTTTTGTTAATCAACTTTGGAAAAAAAACCGTTATTTATGATTTTAGAAAAATCCCCTTTTCAAACAATTTAAGTGAAATAATAAAAACATCCCAAACATAAAGCAAAATATAAATAGTCCAGAGGCCTTATTACAACTTTAAAATCCAAAATAGTAAAAGTAACGAGATAAACGGAAAAGGGAATTTACTAAAGTTTGAAACACCATTTCTAAAGTATGGCCTCCACCGAGTCATCCATGGCCCAAGTCCACATTACTGAGCATTACCTGCAAAGGTTAAGGAAAAGGGGTGAGTTACTAGAACTCAGTGCATAATCCCCTTACCGTCATCCACTGGGCCTGAATCCATTTAGCAATAACTTGGGCTTAAGCCCATTTACATAACAATATTAAAATGATATGAATGTAACCCAACCCATCCATCCATCACACCCCCGACCAGCCAATCACACCTGTGGGGATCAAGTCAACCCACCCCGCCGCTCACACCAATTCGCGAGCAAGTTGACATTTATAATATATTTGTGGCAGAGCCACCGAGTATCAGCTATGATCAAGCTTTGCTTTCATATAGTATTTTGTGGTCAAGCCACCAAAATCATAAGTAAACATTATAATGAATATTTTGTGGCAATGCCACCAGCTACATCGCTCTTCATACATTTTTCCCAACCCATGCGATATGTAACATGCAACATACATAATAAAGCATAATATCCACATATATGTACAACAATCATTAATCCAATAATTTATTATGGTGAATTGGCTCATTATAGAACTTTGTAATTCAGTCCACTAAGGCATTCTAGTAATTTAGCCCATAGGGGCATTTTCATAAAAAAACGACCCATTGGGGGTATTTTCGTAATTCGGTCCATAATGGCATTTTCGTAATTCTACAAATTAACTCCGATTTTGTCAGATCTTAGTATTAACGATGTTTAAGCAAATCACTCGATTTATACCATAATACCGTTATTAAGTTCTTAAGCAACATCGATCGATTTTCTAACATGATGATAAATCACAGATTTACAGGATTTCGGTGTGAGATTACACACCTGATTACGGTAAGGATTAGTCCTTCTTGATCGTCGACACCTATGACAACATAATACTCAATTAACTAACATAAGAGGTTTTTCTTAATCCAAATCTAAATCAACGATCTAAAATACTTACTCTCAATATTGTGAATGACCACGATTTGTCTATTTTCACCGGATGATGGTCCACAACCCGGTGGAAAATCCCGAACTGCCAATACCGCTCTACGCTTGAACTTAGGAGTAGAAATAGAAAATCCACTCCTTTTGTGTTCTCCAATCGCTTTTCCTTTCAAATCGGTTCCACTTACCTCCATAGGAAAAATCTCGATTAGAAAACTACTATGAGAGAAAGTAGTTGTTTTGGTGATAGGAGTAGGCTTACCACTATTTCCGAAGGATCCACGAGTGAATAAGAACGAACGATTTAGACCCTAAAATAATCGTTTAGTCCAAACTATTATTCCGTTTAGTAACTAATCGAATAATGAGCGATATCAAATAATCCATAAAGAAACTCCTTACCTTAACGATATTGAATCCGATTTCCTCCGATTGACTTAAGGCTAGAATTGAATCGACTAGGATGATATTCGGCCACCCACTTAGAATACTACGAAAAAGAGGATGATTAAGATGTGAAGGAGTAGGAGGAAACACCATTTCGGTTTAGAAACAAGATACACAACCGAATAGTGATAGACCCTTATTCGGCTAGAAAGAAAGGAAAAATGAAAAGAGAAAAAGAAACCACTTACCGATTTGATCGAAGAAGAGGGTGTCAACACAAATGAGAAAAAAATTGTGAAGGAGAGATTAAGGGTTTGAAAGGTTCGGCTATGGAGAAAAGAAAATGAACAAGAAGATTCGGCTATGAGAATATGGGTTAAAGAAGAAGAAAGAAAGGTTAAAGAATTTATGAAAAAGAAAAGAAAGGATGGAGAAAGAATGCTTAACTAGTTTCGGCTATTAAAAGGGAAAATAAGCAAAATAAATTGGACACAATGGCTAGATGGTTTCGGCAAAACAAAGGAAAAAGAGATGCTCACTTTTTGCTTTGGAGTTTCGGCAATGAGGGAAGAAATTGGAGAAAGAGAACACCAAAAAAAATGCTAAAAGAAACAAGCCATACAAGCACCCAAAATTTGCCAAAAGACTAATGCAAAATTCGGCTACCAAGACCCCTCCCAAAATCGTGTATCCTTTTACCAAAATGATCAAAATTGACCAAAAACTCTTTCCAAAACATCTTCCACATTATAGGCCAACGTGTTCCCTTCTCTTTCCTTTTCTTTCCTTCTTTTTCCCTTATCTTCCTCCTTACTATATTCCTTAGCCTCCTTTCCATCAATAAAAAGTCTCCCTTACCATAAATAGGACCATGGCCGACACTTGGGATAGGAGTACAAAAAATAAATCCAAAATTTGCAAAAAAATGGGTTTTGAACCCCTTCCCTCCATGCTCTCCACTTGACGCCATAACCTCCTTGCCATATGCTCAGTTATGCTAGCAAAATACACACTTATTTCCTTAAGCATTGATGCCACTTACCTTCTCTCCTTAAAGTGCTCAAACACAAAAATTTTGCTAAGGCCCAACTCAATTCCGTACCTTCTAAGGACCCTTAATCATACACAATTAACATTTTTAACTAGCCTAAAGCATGATATACTTCAAAACGTAAAATTCTGAATTTCAGGATGTTACATAGTGGGTGTTAAAGGTAACCCACTAACGAAGTCCATTGTTACTCGCTCCTATTTCCATATCGGTATCTTTACCGGCTGCAGTAACCCCGAAGGCAACTGATGCTCAGCCTTAACTTGCTGACAAGTCAGACAGTGAGCAACGAAGTCAGTAACCTCACGCTTCAACCCTGGCCACCAGTACAACTCTCGGAGATCTTGGTACATCTTGTTCCCACCAAGATGCATAGCATAGGGACTACTATGCCCCTCTCTCAGAATCGACTGTCGCAACTCTTCATCACTCTGTACACAAATCCGACCGTAGAAACAAAGTACTCCGTCACCGTTAATCCCAAAATTTGCAACATCACCAGTCTCACCCTGACAGAAATGCAACTTAAGAGACTTATCCCCCATCTGTTTTCTTCTAATCCGATCAATCCATGCAGGCTTAACCTGAAGTTTCGCTAACAGACTCCCATCATCGAATAAACTGAGTCGAGCGAACATCGCTCTTAGATCGGCCATAGCCCTACGGTTCAAAGCATCCGCCACCATATTGGCCTTACCAGGATGGTACTCAATGGTGCAGTCATAATCCTTAAGCAGTTCAATCCATCTATGCTACCTAAGGTTTAACTTCTTCTGAGTGAGTAGATATTTGAGGCTTTTATGATCAGTGTAGATAGTACACTTCTAACCGTACAGGTAGTGCCTCCAAATCTTTAAAGCAAAGACTACAGCAGCCAGTCCCAAATCATGAGTAGGATAGTTCACCTCATGCCTCTTAAGTTTTCGTGACGCATAAGCTATAACCTTACTATCGTGCATCAGTTTGCAAACCAATCCCACATGCGACGCATCACTGAATACGATGAAATCCTTTCCAGATTCAGGCTATATCAGAATCGGAGCTTGAGTCAAAACAGATTTGAGCTTCTCAAAGCTCTCTTGTTGCTTATCAGCCTAGAAAAAGGGAACTCTCTTGCGCAGAAGCTTGGTTAACAGTGCTGCGATCAAAGACAACCCTTTCACGAAGCGTCGATAATAACCCGCCAGCCCCAGAAAGCTGTGGATTTTGGACACATTCTTCGGCTGTTTCCAATCCAACACAGCCTCAATCTTACAAGGATTAACACGAATCCCATCCACAGAAACCACATGTCCCAAAAAGGTCACTTCTTGGAGCCAGAACTCACACTTACTGAACTTCGCATACAACTATTTCTCGCGAAGAGTCTGTAGTACCACTCTCAGATGCTCATCGTGCTCGTCCTCAGTCTTGGAATACACTAGGATATCATCGATGAATACCACCACAAACTGGTCTAGATAAGGCTGGAACACCCGGTTCATCAAGTCCATAAACGCCGCTGGTGCATTGGTAAACCCAAAAGGCATAACCAGGAACTCGTAATGTCCATAGCGAGTCTTAAATGCCATCTTATACACATCTACCTCCTTAACCCTTAATTGATGATATCCTGAACGTAGATCAATCTTGGAGAACACAGAAGCCCCTCTGAACTGGTCGAATAGGTCATCTATCCTCGAAAGTGGGTACCTATTCTTGATTGTCAGTTTGTTCAACTGCCGATAATCGATGCACATCCGCATTGCCCCATCTTTTTTTTAACAAATAGCACCGGTGCTCCCCATGGAGACACACTTGGACGGATGAACCCACGATCTAACAATTCTTGAATTTGAGCCTTAAGCTCTACAAGCTCCTTCGGTGCCATTCGGTAGGGTGTGATAGACACCGGAGCTGTACCCGAAATGAGCTCAATCCCAAATTCTACTTCTCGACTCGGAGGCAGACCCGATAGTTCCTCAGGAAAAACATCTTGAAAGTCCCTCACGGTTCTGATGTCCTTCACCGAAGAGTCCCTAGAGTCAGAAATACTGATGTAGGCCAAGAATCCCTCACACCCTTTCTTCACTAAATTTTCTGCCACCAAGGCATAAATCACATTAGTCAGATAGTCTCTTCGTTCCCCAAACACAACTACCTCGTTGTCCTCCTCGGCCCTCAAAACAACCCTTTTTTTCGCACAATCCAAACTTACCCGGTGTTTAACCAGCCAATCCATTCCCAGAATCAAATCGAACTCCCCAAATGAAAGCTCCATCAGATCAGCCAGAAATACTGTCCCTTGAACCTCTAACGGGACGTCTTTAAACAATTTTCTCACTCGAATAGACTGTCCCAACGGACTCACAACAGTTACCTCACTAGAAGTGCTCTTAATCGAAATCCCCAAGGTTTCAGACACAGTACTAGCTATATAAGAGTGTGTAGAGCCTACGTCTATCAATGCCAAATAAGGTACATTATAAATTAAAAACATACTCGTGATGGCATTCAGAGCATCTCGGTCCTCCCAGCGACGGGCAGCATAAACCAGTGCGGACTGCCTCGCCTTAGTCGGTCTAGCGCCTCTGCCCAGTGCTCTCTGTCCTTGACCCATGCCGTTGCCACCCCTGGCCTGACCTCGGCCCCTAAGTGGCTACTGAACTACTCTCGGAGGCTGTGTAGCACCCGTAACCAGAGCTTGCATCTGATCAGTTCTCAGCAGAGAGTCTCTGACACGATGCTCAGTAGAGCCATATTTTAAACAAGCCTTAGTAGTCCTCCAACATTCGCCTGGATGGCGTCTACCATAGTGCCCACAAAGCGCCACCATAGTAGGTGCAATAGGAGGCCCAACTCTCACTGGCCCATCAGATCTGACCTTTTTCTTAGGCCTCATCACAGAACTCGAAGGCTCCGGTTCCCTCTTATTCTTTCCCCTCTCTCGGTTTTGGCGCTCAGCACGCTTAACTTCCTCGTTGATCTTCGCCTTCTCGACCAGTGTAGCAAACTCACGTTCCCTCTGCGGAGCTATCAAAACTCGTAAACTATCCCTGAGTCCATCCTCAAAACGGACGCATCGCTCATAGTCGACCACTGAACAGTCACCCTGGGTGAGATTAAGGAACTCATGTCTCCTAGCGTCAATGTATCTGGCTCCCACATACTTACTCTGGAAAGCCGTCTTAAAGTAATCCCAAGTCAATCAGTCGGGCTGAGTGCCCTCCTTAACCGTCAGCCACCACTGGTAAGCTTCATCGCAAAGTAGAGAAACAACCCCCTTAAGCTTCTGCTCGACGCTAAAGTCTAGGTCGTCCATAATCCTCTCCGTGGCTTCCATCCAAAATTCGACCATATTAGGGGCGACTCCAGTGACACCCCTGAATAACTCAGCCCCATTGGACCGGAGTCGTTCCGTAACTAACCCTCGGCCCCCTAACCCGGTGTTAGGCTCAGCGACCCTCTCTAGAATCCATAACATGGCTTGGGACAGTGCGTCATCCCCAGCCGTATGATCATGAGACCCAGTCTCTATAGCAGGTGAGATCAGCGTCTCGCTTGTATCCAGATTAGGTAGATTTCCAGATAATGAGGACCCAGGTCGAGCCCCTCTACGGCCTCTACCACGGCCTCTTGTACCCCGTCCGTGAGTACCCCGTGTGCTCATCGTAAATTCAGAGTTTATCTGTATTAACAGTTTTATGCATTAGTTACAGTTCTGATATTTATTAACAAATATTTTATGCAGAACTGTATCAGAAGTTCAGAGTTTGCTATCGCGAGTCTCAGTCTCACTACAGTTTTCAGTTTACACTACCTAGAGTGTGCTCAGTGCAGTATACTACCTATTGACTGTTTCAAGCATGCTAGTAGTATTTTCAGACAAATCTAAACAGAGTTTCAGAACACTTACAGGATCAATGCCAGAGACTCGGTGTACCACATACCTAGTCCAAAAATATTTCAAATCACCTAAAAATCATTTCTTTAAAACCAATCTTTAAAACCCAAATCCACAGCCGAGTTTTACAACCTGGCTCTGATACCACTAAATGTAACACCCCAAACCCAGCCTAGACGTTATGGCTGAATCTGGCGATGTCACATGATAGTGCTTTTGAAACCGTAGCCACGCTCAAACCATTTCTCTTTTTTAAGTGTTTTTCATTATTTTGTGTTAATTCCAATTAGTGTCATTCGTTTCCAAAATGCTGTCCGTTTTCCAACACATTTTTTCTTCGCGGAGGCTTTCAAAAATAGTTGCGTAATCGTGGTGTTTTGGTAAAACATTGGTTTCTTTTTAAAACCCGCGCTTTCCTACTTCTAGGAATAAAAACCATAAAACATTGCACATCCTAATTTGAACCAAAAATCCGTAATAGCCATAATTACATAAAACCTTTCCCAGATATAATCAAAACCATAAATAAGTATAAAACCGTGAATCTATCGTGAAGCAGAAGTAGTGGTCACCATCGAGTCCTCCGCTACACTGATCCGTCTAATGCTGGGGATTACCTAAACTGAATATTGGTTAGAGTATGCGCTGAGAGTTTTAGAGGAAATGTTGTGTCCACCTGAGGATTGTTTGAGATGTCCCTCCTCATTGATAAAAGAGGAATGTTTTTACTGGTGGGCGACTTTAATTGCGATTGTTCCTAAAGAACGAGTCAAATGGGAATTCTCCAAATCTGAATTCTGAAAGAAATACGTCAATAAAAGATATCTTGATAAGAAGGAAAAAGAATTCCTCGAGTTGAAACAGGGTAACAAATCAGTTGCGGAATATGAGCATGAGTTTGTTCAACTCAGTAAGTATGCTTGTGAAATTGTATCGTCTGAGGAAGAAATGTATGTTCATTTTGAAGATGGCTTTAACAATGAGATCAAGTTATTGGTGGGTGTAATGGAAATTAAAGAATTTTTTGTTTTGTCTGACAGAGCTCAAAAGATGAAAGAGGTACACAATCGTAAGAAATAAAATGAGAAGAAAGCTCATGATTTCAATAAACGTAATTCAAACATGTCATTTTCTGCTCCCCCATTGAAGAAGATAAATGAATATGGTGACCATTTTTCTGAGCCATCGACACCTTCAGTGACTAGCATAGGTAGCATCTGAAATGTGAACAAGCCAGAATGTAGTGATTGTGGTTGACATCACTTCGGTATCTGTAGGAAGAAAGATGAATCCTACTTTATTTATGGATCTCCCGATCATTACAAAAGAGATTGCCCAAAATGAATTGAGTCAAACAAATATCAGAATGCAAAACCTGTCATTACTTCTACCAGAAGTAAACGACCAGGAAATAGTGGTGCTGCTAGATTTTGAAGAAGTGGGACCAAGGATTCAGCGGTTTGATCTAAAGCTTGAGCTCCTGCCAGAGTTTATGTAATCTATGCACGCGAGGAGGCCTCAACTCCTGATGTTATTACTGGTACCTTTTCAATCTTTGATGTTACTTTGTATGCATTAGTTCACCCTAGATCGAAAAATTCATATATATGCACTGCGTTAGTAATTGAAATGAATATACCACTTGAGTCAACCGAATATGTTGTTAAAGTAACAAATCTGTTAGGTTAGAGTGTCGTAGTTGATTCGATATGCAAGAAGTGTCCACTAAAAATCCAAGGCTATGACTTTCCTATGAATTTGAATTTTTTTTTCCATTTAATGAATTTGATGTTATCTTGGGAATGGATTGGTTGACTTTTCACAATGCTATTGTGAATTGCCATCAGAAATGGATTGATTTGATATGTCAGAACGAGGAGTTGATTTCTGTTGAATACGCGAAGTCTAATTGTGTTTCAAATATAATCTCAGTGATTTCAGCATAGAAATTGGTGTGAAAAGGTTGCGAAACATTTTTAGCCTATGTTTTGGATTTTAGAGTATTAGAAAAGAAAGTTGATCAGGTACTGACAGTATGTAAGTTTACAGATATTTTTCTTGAGGAGTTTTCGGGTTTACCACTAGAGCGAGAAGTCAAATTTGTTATCGAGTTAATGCCATGGACTGCTCCAATTTCGATTGCTCCATATCGAACGGCTCCAACCAAACTAAAAGAACTAAAAGTTCAGTTGCAAGAACTAATTGTCAGAGAATTTATTCGAACGAGTACATTGCCTTGGGATGCACCTATTTTATTTGTGAAAAAGAAAGATGGATCGATGAGTTTGTGTTTATATTATCGGCAATTGAACAAAGTCATGATAAAAAATAAATATTCATTGCCTCATATTAATGATTTATTTGATCAGCTAAAAGGAGCCACAGTTTTTCGAAGATCGATATCAGATCTAGATATTATCAGTTGCGAGTGAAAGAAGTTGACGTGCCAAAAACAATGTTCAGAACTCGTTATGGACACTACAAGTTTCTAGTTATGCCATTTGGACTGACGAAGGCCCTAGTAGCGTTTATCGAGATGATGAATCATGTTTTTCAGCCACATCTTATAACAGCCTATTTTTCAGTGGTATCGAAAATAGTGGTTTTGGGACCACAAATCCAACGTGTCGGTTCAAAAATATTTATTATTTTAAAATATTTACTGGGTCATTAGTGTAGTATTAAATTTTGGTTGAGAAATTTTATCATTTAAAGGGTTTAATAAGTAAAAGGACTAAATTGTAAAAATTGTAAAGTTGAATAGTAAATTTAGAGGGGTTAAAAGGATAATTAAACCATGGAATCTAGTTAGTGGAATGGAATGATGGTTTACATGAGTTGAAATGGTTTAATTATGCTTAATCTAGGATTAATTAAGAAAGTTATAATATTTACATAATTACCAAAGTATATATATTAAATCAAAGAAAATAAAAGTAAAAGTTCATTCTATTTCATCATCTTCCTCACAGCAATGGAAGAAAAAAATAGGGTTTTCATGCTTTTGATTGAAGCTTTGATTTGGTAAGTGTATTGATGCTCGTTTTTAGTAATTTTTATGTTTTTGGACTCATATTAGCTTAATCTAGCATGCCCGAGGATTAATTTGTAAAATTGTCAAACTATGTGGATTGTGCCATTGTTGATTTGAGTTGTTTTCTTGAAACTTTTGAAAGACTTCTAGGTTTTGTTGTTAGATTAGACTATTTAGTAAAGTAGTTTTTGATGACTTTAATGTTTAAGGACTAGATTGCTAAAATGGTGAAAATTGTTGTACTTGAAAGGAAATAAATGCAAGTAAGGGCAGTTATGAGGCCATGGAAGAATCGGCTAGAATTTTGGTGTAAAAGAATTGAGTAAATTGCATGTTTGGGGGCTTAAAGATTAAATTGAATAAAGGTTAAAAGTTGAGGGCAATTTGGTAAAATATTAATAAAAGACTAAATTCAATAGAATGATTAATTTTGGCTGTTGATTTCGTTAATTGAATGAAACTATTGTTTTAGATCACGAGTGTAACGCCCCGAATTTGGGCCTAGAAGGAAATAGGTCTTGAGCGTGGGAACACATAAAAGTTTATGTGTGCAAGAAAATGACACAATTGATTGTTTGCTTTGATGGTTAAGTGATTTAGGAGTGTTTGG
The DNA here is from genome assembly GCA_025698515.1 of Gossypium sturtianum. Lineage (NCBI taxonomy): Eukaryota > Viridiplantae > Streptophyta > Magnoliopsida > Malvales > Malvaceae > Gossypium > Gossypium sturtianum. The sequence continues at coordinate 103,161,722 of CM046944.1, forward strand.
GAGTGTCTGAGAAGTCATGGGTTCAAGCCTTGGCTTTTGCAAAATTTTGGTTTTCTCTTAAGTGAACCTTGGTGTTAGCATGTAGGCTTTAAAAGAAATTATGGCGGAATTATGACACAAGTTGAGCTTGTAGTCCAGTGGCAGTCGCGTGTTTAAGACTGCAAGGGATCTCAAGTTCGAGTCTCATGATGCGCAAATGAGTATTTATTTTACATTCTCGCTGTATGAGTAGTAGAGTTTGACTGAAACTCTGGAAGGTGGAGTTTGAATAAGTCTTATATGGAGAAAATCAGGGAGGAGATAAATGAGGATTTTTAGGGGGAAATTGTGGAGAAAATCAAGGAATATTGGTTTGGGGAAAAGAGTTGTGCCGTATGGGGAGTGTGGGAACTGAAGAAAACGTTTTGGGATTTTGTGTTCTTTGCATTTCGGTTTTCCATCATACTTTGTTGCCTTTTGTTACTATACCGACTACTGTTAGGGGTTTTGGCCTTCGATTTTACTTGTTCCTCCAATACCCCGTTTAGCGATTTATTTTCCTCTCTTTTCTGCTCTGTCTGTTTACTCAATTTTTCTTCTCTTTCCATAATACTTTTTTAGGCCGAATACCGTTGTCTGGTAAGAATGGAATTCCTTTCCTTGCTAATATTTGTGGTGGTTGATTCCCTGCTTTCCTTTTCCTCTCCATTTCCTTTTCTCTCATCTTTTCTTCCCTCTTCCAAATTATCTAGCCATTCTCTGAACGCTGATCCTTCGTTCTTCCATATTGGATACTTGGTCGAATTCCATATCCCTTAACTTGGGTCGATTGTCTCCCTTATTTTTTTCCTATTGGTGTTGTGATTTTGGTTCTGCAAGAGTGGTAACAAACCGGTAGGTACTCATATTTTCCCTTTTCTGTTTCCCTAGTCTTTCTTTATGTCTACAATTCTGTTCTCTTTTATTTTCTGAAAAGCCGAATGTGACTTCTTTTTATGTTTGTTGATTGCGGTTCTATCCCTTCCTCGCGATTGGAGGTTCATTGGGTTCAAGGTATTCTCGAGAAGTGAAGAAGTGCAAGTGTTACTCAGGCAATCAAAACCCTTTTCTTCTATTACTCAATTAAGGTAAATACGTTACCTTATTTTCCTTTGGGTTTAGGCCGAATATGTTCTATTATTCCTTAAGCTGATATTGGTGGTTTTAGGCCACACATATGATCGATCTTGGTTAATAAGATCTGCGTATTGTAATATAGAAAATCAACAAGGGCGTGTGATCGTTTCTGAACAGCGGTCTTAGAGGACTAAAGTCACCCTCGTTCAAACAAGGTTTGGTGCTCGTGGATCTTAGCACGGTTTCGCAAAATAGGTGTGTAACCGTACCCTGCAAACTGTAATAGGCATAAAAGCCAATAAAGTGTGTACGCACACACTGATTAGACTGTAGAAAGGCGAAAGCTGAAAAGCCGAAAGGTTGGGCGTTGAGCGTGCGAACGCTCGTATGGTAAATCGAGCCCACGAAACGTGGGCGTATGATGGAAAAGGCCGCCATGAGCAATTTCATGGGCTTAGGCCTTAATGGGCTTTGGGCCCATATACACTGTCTGTATTGCTATGGTCGCTCTAGTCGCTCAAGACGACTGTGGGCTTACTGATTGGCCTAAGTGTACTTAGGCCCAAACTGGTAAAATTTCCGTAATGCCCCTGTAGGGTAAAATGACCGTAATGCCCATGTAGGGTAAAATGACCGTACTTTTTAACAATATGTTTTGTTGAGTACTAGTTATATTGTTAGTCATGAAAATAATTGCTATGCGGAGTATAAAGGTATGTAATGGTTGATGAAAGATGAAGAAATGTCATGTTATGCACCTTGTACCACATGTTATTAGTTTTGCAGAAGTTGGGGCGAATTGTACGAAGAATGTATATGCATGATATTTTGTTTTGCAGAGGTTTGGTTGGATTGTACGGAGATATATGTGCACATGTATATGATGACCTTACGTGGGTTCTGTTGGAAAAGAACCAAGTTTGAAAATGATTTTCTTCCACAGTGGAAAATAAAATTATGAAAATCGACCCGGTTTGTGATATTTATAGCAATAAACCTTAACCGAATTCGAACCTGTGTTTTTAGATAAGCAGATCCTTGATGTTTTCTGACTTTCAGCCAAATGATCTTCTTTGCTATTCTCGTACCACGAATTGCTTCAAGTGTGAGCTCAAACTAATTGAATCAAAACACAGAACTAGAATTTTTTTCTTTTAAGGTGAAAACAAAAATTCTCTCTTCTTTAATAGAAATAGGTATAATAACAATCTCTCAAAAGTTGTGTCAATAGCTCTATCGGTGCCATCCATTTATAGGAACAAAATGTAGAACCTTTGTAGAGTTCTAGAGAATTATTTTAAATAGAAAATTAACATCCTACTCAGAGTAGGATAGGGGTGAACGACTCACCCTTGTACTTGTACTAGGCTCGTCGCCCCCGTCATGTTATATGAGGGCTTTTTGGGCCTCTCTCACATTGGGTCTAATTACGAGTACTTCTTGGGCCTTTTTTACCAAGTACTCTGTAATGTGTCCCAACCCGATTCAGTTTTTCTATTTTCCAAAATAAACTTTAATACTTATGATAAACCGTAATAGTAACATATTTTAAGCCCACATTTAGCATGCTTTTGGATAATTTAAGCCTTGAATTATGTAATTTGGTGCTCTTAATCCTTTGTTTTCATGTTTTATACTCAGGAAAGCACCGGAGAATGAAAAGAACGAGAAACGGGCTTAAAATAGACAAAATGGGCCATATCATGAAATCGACACGGCCTGGGCCTAAGACCACACGGCCGTGCCTCCTTATCAGACCTGAACACGGCCTGGCCACGATTCACACGGGCGTATGCCATGGCCCTGTCCCTGCCACGGCCAAGAGGAGTTTTACTCGAAATAGGATACTTGGAGGTAAAGAAACACATTCCAAAGTCTATATAAACACCCAAATAGGAATTTCACTCAGATGAGGATACTTGGAGGCCAAGTAAGGCATCTCCAAGCCTATATAAACACCCTAGAGGGCAACTTAAGAGGGGGAGTTCGGTAGAAGCCCTCTGTCGGGGCGTCCAGCTAGGCCAAGGAGCCGAGCCGAGCCGAGCCGAGCTGAGATGTATTCTATTATCATTATGAACTAAACCCTAAAATACCTGAGGGGGATGAAACCTAAGATGAATCTTGCTATCGTTTGCTGAACTATATGATAAATATTTGATTTGTTCTTAATTATGTGTTCTTAATTCTTGTGTTGATATTTCCGGGATATTAATTCAAGTTTGATGTGCTTAGGTGGAGGAGAAAAAGTCCCTGCCTAAGAGTAGATCTAGCATAATTAAGCAGAGTTGATCGCACGCCTAGATATAGGGTGACGAGATTTTGCCAGATTAGGGTGAAACCTAATATGGGAGTCCATAGATCGAGTTAATGAGATTCTAGGGGTTTTAACTAGAAAGAGATTTCAATTAATCAACCTAGGGTTAGACGTTAGTCGCCTCGAGAGAGGGGTTAATATACATTAGGGAATCTTACGGATCAAGTCAAATGAATAAATCGTCTGGTTCAGAGTTAGATAACAAGTGAAGTCTAGGTGGATTCTTCCTTGGGTATTGTTTTAATCAATTGGTTTTTCCCACAAGTATTTCCCCGATTTCATTCTTTTTGTCTCATCGTCTTTAGCTTAGTAGTTAGTTAATTTTCTAGATTAAACCGATTCACTTCAATTTTAAGGCTAAATAATAAAAAGAAAGTTAGTATTAGTACTTTCGGTTCCTTTGGGTTCGACAATTCGGTCTTGCCACTAAGCTATACTACTGTTTGATAGGTACACTTGCCTCAATCGTTGTCATAGTTAGTTTTTAGGCTCGATCATTCTCATTATAAATTTTAAGACTGTGACACATCGATCAAGTTTTTGGCGCCGTTGCCGGGGAACTAAAATATTAAGAACGCTCAATTTTTATTACTTTAGCCATATTTTATTTTTGCAATTAAATTTTATTTTTATTTTGCTAATTTTTCTTTTATTTGCTTTTGATAGGTAATTTTAGTTCGTAGAGGAGATGACACTTAATAACTAACAGTGGCAAGTTATGAGGACAACGCCAACAGAAGCCGCCAGTGTCTTCAACCTCGACGCAGTAACCAGGCTATCAAATAAGTTAGAAATGTTAAACAAAAAGATTGATGGTTTGTGTTCTTCGCAGGTACATCCAGTTATGCAGTACGAAACAAGCGGAGGCGTGGCGAATCTTGAGTACCCACTCTACGGATAGAGCATGGAGAGCGAGCAAGTTAACTATATGGGTAACTATTCTAGACCTCAAAACAATTTTTATAGTAACACTTATAATGCAGGTTGGAGGTACCATCCCAATTTCTCGTGGGATGATCAAGGTAGTCAAAGACCGCAACTTCCTTCAAACTTTCGACAGCCACCCTACACACAGGAAAAGAAGCCAAACCTTGAGGAGATGCTGACGAAATTCATCACGGTGACAGAAACTTGTTTCCAAAGCATCGAAACAGCACTCGAAAATCAAGAAGCATCGATTCAAGGGATCAAGAATCAATTGGGTCAGCTTGCTATGCTGATCTCAGAACAACTACAAGAAAGCTTGCCAATCAACACTGAAACTAACCCAAAAGAGCAAATTCAAGCCGTAACAGCTCATGACAGTGAAAGGTTAGTGGAATCTGACCCGAGGCAAGAGCCTATGGTAAGTGAAGGTAAGGTTGAGGTAAGCTAGGATTTACCAAACCCGGTAATTATAGAGTACCAACTCCGTGTGCCATACCCCAATACGATAAAGAAAGACCACACAGAGGAACAAGTCGGTAAGTCTCTTAAACTTCCAAAAAAATTTCCTATTAACTTGTCGTTTCTTGAAGATCTTTCGCAGAAGCCAGATCCTAGACCTCGTGTCAATAAAGAAGAAATTCATGAGGAACGAAAGCTTTGGATCGATGAACTAGACGAGTGGAAGACACAATTCAAAGAGAAACTAAAAACACACGAAGCAAAAATGAGGCAACTCCACGATGAACTTAATGATGGGACAACCTAGCTTAAAATAGGAGATCATGTACTCAAAATCTTCCCAGATGGAACAGTCGAGGTAACTAGTCCTAAAATTAGCACCTTTAAGGTAAACACTACTCGACTTAAACTTTATATCAATAACGGAATAGGTCGCATGAGAAAGGATTTTCAGCTCCTCAAACCACCCTGATTATGCGAATGAGAGGTAAGTCTAGCTTAAGACTTTAAACAAGCGCTTCTCGGGAGGCAACCCGAGCACTAACCCTACTAATTAGTTTAGTTTTATTTATTTCCATGTTTAGGCGCAGGTTTTCCATACTCACACGGCCTTGCACACGGCCGTGGCCGTGTGGGCACCATAGGTAGGTAAAAGGGTGTGGCCATAGACGTGTGGCAACAGGACAAAATTTTTCCCAAAACACGGGTTGCATCTCTATTCAAACCCCCTACTTCCTTTTTCTTTTCCAGTTGTCTTCCTTCTTTCATTTTCCATTATTTACTTTTATTTTTTATTTTTATTTTCTTTATTATTTTCTTCTTTTTTCTTCATGCCATTTAGATTTAGCTTAGGATACAATCAGGCCGGCTGCTTCGAGGATTCAAATTCAAACGGTTCAAGGCACTCCCCCACGTTCACCTCTGCCAATCTTATCCGGTTTCTTTTCATTAACTCCATCCAAAATTCAGGAAGTTTCACTTCTCTCCCTATCTTATGATTTTATTATTTTGCTATCATCTATCTTTGTACATTGAGGGCAATGTACATCTTAAGTGTGGGGGGGTTAACTATAGTATTATTTAAAAATCCCTGAATTATGTCTTGTTCCTTTAAGTAATTTTCTCAGATTATGATTAGAATGAAATTTCCTATGATTTATGATTTTTATTGATGTGTTTTGAATTAAGTCATTGATAATTGTGCATTGATGATTAAATTTGAAGGATACTAGAGAATCAAGCATGATAAGTCTATTTTTCAGAATAAAAAAAAAAATTTTTTTAGGTTGTCTACCTGAATTTGAATATTGCTTTGAATTTTGAAATTTACGAGGTTGACATCGATTACCCATAATTTTTGTGAGATTTTGAGCCTATAGAGCATATATTCTTTTTCTTGCTCACTTTATTGAATATGAGTGTGTGAACATTGATTTGTTATTCTAGAACTTGCATCGATTATACATGTCAAGGCCACACCTTTGATTTGATATACAGAGATGATAAAGGCACCTAGGTTTTAACCCACTTACTCCACTAAAAAAATCCTACCTTCATAATTAACCCCTAGTGAACCCCGTTGATCCTAATAACCCTTTTTATTGACTCACCCACTAATATTAACTTAAAACCCTTTGTATTTGTTATCACCATTTTTTACTATCCTTTTTGTCGAGATTTGATTTTGAGCAGTTGCCTGACTATGTTCTATATTTCAGTTGTTAAAGTTCTCGATTCTAACCCTCTAATTCAGCCTTTATCCACACCTTTAACCCAAGCCCCGTTACAACCCTGTTAAAGACCTTTTGATTTGTGTATCATCTCATATTATAGTGGTGGAGATTTGATTTTCATTCAAGCCTTTGGGATTAACTCTTCATGTTTGACTTTTGAGTGCTTAATTCTGAACCTTAAACACTTCGAGTGATTTGAGTGAATCTTTAGTGAGGATGTCAATTCTTGTCAATTTTGAATCAGAGGTAATTATTTAAAAGAGGGGAAACACCTATGTTTTGTGCTACAAAAATGTATGGCTTAGATTGTTTAAATCTTTAGGACTCTTTGAGTTGAATTGTCCATGTATGAATTATCTTTGAATTATGATGAAACACTATTGATGAATATTATGAATCGAGGAAGTTTGTTTTAGTTATGAGTTGAGAATTTTGCTTGAGGACAAGCAAAAGCTTAAGTGTGGGGGTATTTGATAAACCATAATAGTAACATATTTTAAGCCCACATTTAGCATGCTTTTGGATAATTTAAGCCTTGAATTATGTAATTTGGTGCTCTTAATCCTTTGTTTTCATGTTTTATACTCAGGAAAGCACCTGAGAATGAAAAGAACGAGAAACGGGCTTAAAATGGACCAAATGGGCCATATCACGAAATCGACACGGCCTGGGCCTAAGACCACACGGTCGTGCCTCCTTATTAGACCTGAACACGGCCTGGCCACGATTCACACGGGCGTGTGCCATGGTCGTGTCCCTGCCATGGCCAAGAGGAGTTTTACTCGAAATAGGATACTTGGAGGCAAAGAAACACATTCCAAAGTCTATATAAACACCCAAATAGGAATTTCACTCAGATGAGGATACTTGGAGGCCAAGTAAGGCATCTCCAAGCCTATATAAACACCCTAGAGGGCAACTTAAGAGGGGGAGTTCGGCAGAAGCCCTCTGTCGGGGCGTCCAGCTAGGCCAAGGAGCCGAGCCAGAAAGATCAGAATTGTGGAAATTACTTGAAGAAAGCCAGTTGGTTCATCTCAAGAAGCCGGAGTTATACTCAAGACGGAGGATCTCTCTTCAATTCCTTCAGGGGATTTTAGAGTTTTTCTTATGTTTTGTTTTATCTTTTCTTTTGAGATGTATTCTATTATCATTATGAACTAAACCCTAAAATACCTGAGGGGGATGAAACCTAAGATGAATCTTGCTATCGTTTGCTGAACTATATGATAAATATTTGATTTGTTCTTAATTATGTGTTCTTAATTCTTGTGTTGATATTTCTGGGATATTAATTCAAGTTTGATGTGCTTAGGTGAAGGAGCAAAAGTCCCTGCCTAAGAGTAGATCTAGCATAATTAACCGGAGTTGATCGCACGCCTAGAGATAGGGTGACGAGATTTTGCCGGATTAGGGTGAAACCTAATATGGGAGTCCATAGATCGAGTTAATGCGATTCTAGGGGTTTTAATTAGAAAGAGATTTCAATTAATCAACCTAGGGTTAGACGTTAGTCGCCTCGAGAGAGGGGTTAATATACATTAGGGAATCTTACGGATCAAGTCAAATGAATAAATCGTCTGGTTCAGAGTTAGATAACAAGTGAAGTCTAGGTGGATTCTTCCTTGGGTATTGTTTTAATCAATTGGTTTTTCTCACAACTATTTCCCCAATTTCATTCTTTTTGTCTCATCGTCTTTAGCTTAGTAGTTAGTTAATTTTCTAGATTAAACCGATTCACTTCAATTTTAAGGCTAAATAATAAAAAGAAAGTTAGTATTAGTACTTTCGGTTCCTTTGGGTTCGACAATCCGGTCTTGCCACTAAGCTATACTACTGTTCGATAGGTACACTTGCCTCAATCGTTGTCATAGTTAGTTTTTAGGCTCGATCATTCTCATTATAAATTTTAAGACTGTGACACATCGATCAACTTACATATTAAATAATTCTCTCATCCCAATTTTACCCTAGTAAATTTTTTGACAATTTTAGCCCCGATAATATTTTGACGATTTTAACCTCGGTAAATTTTTGAAAAAATTTGATAAATATGTCACAACCCAAGATGTTCATTGTGATCGAATGGTTTATTTTCATTTTCGGGCTTCAAAATAGTCCAAAAAATTAAACTCATTCTTCCATATTTTTTTAAGTAATCCAATATAAGATTGCAAGTTTCCATTTTTGGAAACCTACATTAATTTCCAAATGATTTCCTTTGTCCATTTCAGAGAAAACCATAATCATTCCTTAATGTTTCCCATTTCTCTTTTTATATTTATTCCGCTCATTTTTATTCAAACATGCAATTCATTTCTACTTTCAACGAGCTAGCGAAGGGACCAATTGGACATATGTGGTTGAGGCTCAAATGGTTTATAATTAAGTTCCAGCTTTTTGTCTCTTAATTATAAACTCATTTAGTCACCAAGTCATTTCACTATAGTATCGTGACTAAGCCCTCCTCAACGACATACCATTACGAAAGAAACTACTAAGTGCTTGTCCAATGACCTTGTCATAAGTGTGTGACCCTCATAGGATATCCTTGATCTCTTTGGGACAATATTCGTTCTCCCAATATGATCCTATTCTATATCATGGTAACCATTACATTTTACTTCATGAAAAGTCAATCACTATCAAATAGTGATCAAGTCATCCATCATAAAGACGGACCACCTGTGGCCACATTTACCTTTCATCAACCAAGTAATTCCAATGAGAGGATATCATTTGCCCATGTTTTGGGCTATGAATTCCACTATTGTGAATGATGCTAAATTCTACGAAAGTCGTACACGCAACGCACCAGCTTTCGTTTCCTTATCTATTTGAACTTAGGCTTTTACTTAAATTAATCATGCATAGTCCATCATCAACTCCGGATTTAGGTATTCCACAAGTGAATAAATCCATAAACGGATTTAGGATCTGTTCTGATTGGGTCTTGACCGATGTACTATTTGTCCAGTCAATCACATCTATGTCTTTATCTTCTATGAGTCATCTGCTCTGATGCTCAAGACAAGGCATCACCCCAATTAGATTTGATAGAAAATATATTAGTCTTTTGTTCGATTTTCTCATTTTCGATTAGACTAATGACATGTTTAGGTTCATCTACTAATACAAGCGATCTTTTCGTATTACGATCAAACCACGTAATACCGCTTAGTATTAGTTAAACATTAGATAACCAATAAGCAACATTTGCTTCCATTTTGTTTTGCCTGCAAAAACCATTTGAGGACAAAATTACAAAGTATATTAATCGTAATCAATGAATTTTTTTATTAACCAATCTATATCCAACAGGTTCTTTCAAGTATGAGACTCTTTGGAGTTTAAGGCTTAAAGCCTCATGTTTATAAGCAAGTTCATGGCCATGGCGTATGAAAATTACGAAAGTCCGCTAGACTTATTCTTTAAGTTTTATGTCAAAATTATATGTGGGACTTCACCGTACAAAGTCTGTGACACAATTAGCATGTATGAGTCCGCCATATTTTTGAATATTCTTCTATGAATCTGCATGTATGAGTCTACCATTTCTCTAAATCTTCTTCCATGAATTTGTATGTATGAGTTTGCCATATCTATGAATCTGCATGTATGAGTTTACCATATCTATGAATCTGCATGTATGAGTTTGCCATATCTATGAATCTGCATGTATGAGTCTATAACACCCTAGTTTTGGTGGGTTCAAGGGTTCGACAGGTAGTCATAAAATTATCTATTCGGTGAAGTGTTATCCGCCCAATTGTCTATTCTAGTGTATATATTGGGTGTATAGAAATTGTCTAATTTGAAAGTAAAGATTTATTTTGGAATACCTTGCCATATGAAGAGGAATAATTTAGAAAAAAAAGAGGGTAATTATGACTTGACTTAACGCCCAAGGTATATGACGCTCTATTTGTCTGAGTTACTATGCTAGTTAGTTGTTAAGTGATTCTGGTCCGGGATCAATTGGAAAAACTAGTCTGATATTTATTATTTTGGATTTTCGCTTATGTTTCTCTCAGAATTTGTAGACCATTATGTGGGACGAACTATAAATTCAAGTGACACTTTTCAAACTTCAATAAGTGATTTAAGGCTATATATGTATGTAGAAAAGTTCTGGAGAGGAGTTTTCCTTCTTTATGAATATATTGTTCTTAGGTTCCTCTACTGTGATTCAACGATAATTCTTCCTTGGTAAAATGAAAGCTCAGAATCTAGATTTAGTCAATGGTTACTTGATTTAAATAGAAAAACAACATCCTACTTATAGTAGGATAGGGGTGAACGACTCACCCTTGTACTTGTACTAGGGTTTTCGCCCCTTCATGTTATATGAGGGGTTTTGGGCCTCTCTCACATCGGGTCTAATTACGAGCATTTCCTAAGCCTTTTTGACCAAGTACTCTGCACTGTGATCCAACCCAATTTAGTTTTTCTATTTTCCAAAATAAACTTTAATACTTATATATTAAATAATTTTCTCATCCCAATTTTACCCCAGTAAAAGTTTTGACAATTTTAGCCCTAGTAATATTTTTACGATTTTAACCTCAGTAAAATTTCAGGAAAATTCGATCAATATGTCACAACCCAAGATGTTCACTATAATCAAATGGTTAATTTTCATTTTCAAGCTTCAAAATAGTCCAAAAACACAAATTCATTCTTCCATCATTTTTTAAGTAATCCTATATAAGATTGCAAGTTTCCATTTTCATTTCCATTTCCATTTTTGGAAACCTACGTTCATTTCAAAATGATTTCATTAATCCATTTCAGAGAAAACCACAATCATTCCATAATGTTTCTCATTTCTCTTTTTATATTCATTTCGTTCATTTATATTCAAACATGCAATTCATTTATACTTTCAACGAGCTAGCGAAGGGACCAATTGGACATATATGGTTGAGGCTCAAATGGTTTATAATTAAGTTTAAGATTTTTTCCTATTAATTATAAACTCATTTAGTCACGAAGTTATTCAACTTTATTATCATGACTAAGCTCTCCTCAATGACATACCATTACGAAAGTAACTACTAAGTGCTCATCTAATGACATTGTCATAAGTGTGTTACCCTCATAGGATATCCTTGATCTCTTTGGGATAATATTTGTTCTCCAAATACGATCCTATTTTATCTCATGGTAACCATTACATCTTCCTTCATGAAAAGTCAATCACTATCAAATAGTGATCAAGTCATCCATCATAAAGACGGACCACCCGTGGCCACATTTACTTTTCATCAACCATGTAATGCCAATGAGAGGATATCATTTACCCATGTTTTGGGCTATGAATTCCACTGTTGTGAATGACACTACATACTATAGAAGTCGTACACCCAATGCACCAGCTTTCGTTTCCTTATCTATTTGAACTCAGGCTTTTACTTAAATCAAAGTGTACGAGTCATGCATGCATAGTCTGTCATCCACTCAGGATTTAGGTATGCCACACTATGAACATGACAAGTGAATAAATCCATAAATGAATTTAGGATTTATTCTAATTGGGTTATGACCGATGTACTATCAGTCCAGTCAGTCACATCTATGTCTTTATCTTCTAGGAGTCATCTGCTCTGATGGTCAAGATAAGGCATCTCCCTAATTGGACTTGATAAATGATATATTAGTCTTTTGTTCGGTTTTTTCATTTTTTGGTTATGTTTCATTTAGCTAAATCCATACTATTACAGTGTCATAGCTTTTTTCATACCTTATATTCGGCCATCCATAGAAAAGTTAGCAGTGTAACCCTGTTTGACACTTATTCACACTATAGACTCGCAATCTAGGACAAAAACACAGCATGATGTTGATTTCCTCAAATACCGACACGTTTGGAAGTTAGAATCAAAATATCCAATAGGAGTGAGATCTCATCCGAAGTACACAAACATATAATCCCTCATTCTCTGTAAATACTTGAGTATATGCTTAACTGCTTTCGAGTGCCTTGGTCCTGGATTCACTTAAGATCAACTTACGTACCCCACTACAAAATAGATATTTGGGCATGTGCATAGCATAGCATACATGAGATTTCCTACTGTCGAAGCATAAGGAACCATTCTCATGTTCTCCCTTTCTTCCGCTGTCTTAGGAAAGTCCTCTAATGAGAGATGAAATCTCGATACGGAGGGTTAATTTCTGTAATGCTAGTGTTTGTGTATATGTACACAGTCGTTGTCAAGTAATAAGTAAATATAAGAGTTATCATCTCCACAGGGACTGTAAATGTTAATCAATATTTTGCAAAATTAATGTTTAACAATTTGGTGAGAAAAAACATAATAATTTCGATTGGTTGGTGTCAAGTAAATTAATTATCTAAATACTAGTTAACCTAAATGCAAATGATATGAATAATTAAATTGTATGAGATGGGTTTAGCAACAAATTCACAAGATTCAACAATGATAACATGAATAGGCTAGAATAATCTCATCATTTGACTTGGTTCATTTTCATCATGTTCATAATGTTCTGAAAAATATTCCATGGCAACTCGATCTTTCATTAACTTTGAAACCAATGTTAAGTCCTTTCGAAATCTCTTACTTAGAAAAACATGCATACTACCATGATCATATTTAAATAAGGCTTTCTTAGAGTTTATATGAAGTAACAGGGACGGATCAGGTTTGAAACAATTTAACCACACAACCCCAAAAGTTATGCAAGGTAATAGATCTCTCCCGAGTTATTACGAGCCTTTAATTTAATCGGATCAGGATCTAAATTAAGCATGCACCTTCCAATTATTGCGTCCATTAATTGCCATCTGGTTAGGATCAATAAACTAATTCTAATGCATTCAATCATATTTTAATGAATGAAATACATTCGTGATATTAATTGGAAGCATGAACAATTGAGGCACAAAACATCATGAACATAAATCAAATGGACTTCATCAAATTAATGTAATCATTCTAGCTAAACAAAATTAAGCTATCACCGTTAATGAAAAAAAAAACAAAGCAAATTGCAAACATATTGAACAACAATAAAGATTAAGGAAGAAGAAATTTTGATGTAATTTCGGCAGTCCTCCAGAAATTGACCGCGATGGCTTCTTCCCATCCTCGTAATTTCTCCTTTTCAAGATGCTCCTCAAGGTGGCCAACCATGAGAGAATTTTCTCAGGGAATTGCTAGCTAAATGGAGGGGAAAACGAATGGTTTATGCGTGAGAGGGAAAGAAAGAATGCGAAGTGAGGGATTATTGAATCATGACGGATGAGATGTGAGGGATGAGGGAATGGGAAGTAAAGGGTGGTATTTATAGTAGAGGGATGGCTAATAGGTTTGCTAAAAATAATTTCAAATTCCCTTAGGTTTCTCTCACTCTTGGCCGGCCATGAATTGTGGAAAAAGGAGGTTGTTGGTTGCTTGATTTCATGCATGAATCAAGAAAGGAGGTGGACTATTTCTTGGGTTAAAATTGTGTGCTAATTTTTAATTGTTTTCCAATGGACCTTTGAATAAATATCCCAAAAGCTTATTTTGGGCTACTCATATGCCCTTTCTGAATTAGGCTTCTTTCCCCCTTGCTTGGACGGTTTTGTGACCCAATTAATTGTCAGGCTTGTTCTTCAATTAAACCAACTTTAATTGGACCAAAGTGACTTCCTCTTGACCCAATTTGCATGCCTCTGCTGTCCAACTAAGGTAGAATAAAGCTCATGTCCATGCAAAAATAAAATAAGCTTCACAACTTATTAACTCCAAGGTCCAACTACAACAATTAAATATAGGAAATTCATATGTAACATGAAATAATTAAATTATGCACAAATTTGATACATAAAAGCATAAAATTTCATATTTTATTAAATCATGCCCATAATCTCAATATAAACAAAATTCACCCAATTAACTATCAAATATTTGGGATTAACATAATTTTTGAAGTAAAAAGGTGTCATAAACAACTATAAAAACTCTATATAATTTAGAGTTTACACACCCCTACACTTAATCCATTGCTTGTCCCAAGTAATGCAAAGTAAAAATTTAGATAAGGAAATCTTGCAACAAGTCTAAGTAGAATCAACTTTTGCACATTAAAATACATCAACAAAGTCATGCTCACAAACCCTTTTTATTGATAAGTCGCTCATATGCAAACATTATTTCAGAATTTTATACTAAGTGAATGAAAATGCTAAAATAAGTCTTAGAGTGCATGCTTTTCAAGGTCATATATAATATTCACCATTCAATCAAAGTTTCCTTATCAATTAAACAAAACAATCACAAGGTTTAATTTAGTGGTCCTCATATGTTGAACTTAGCAATTCCTCTCCACTAATGTAGTCAACATAATTATTAAAATCAATAGGTCTTTTTATAGGGTGTAATGGGGCTAGGCTCAATGTAAAGATAAAGAGAAGTGAATTTTTAGGTTCAGTAATCTTAACCCTAACTTTTCCTTGGATTTTTTTCGAGGTACATCCTTCCTACTAACGGGTTTTACCACCCTCAAACTTAATTTGAAGCTTATGCCCAACAATACTTCTCAATATTTCAAGTATTTATTTCACTCTTTTTGCTTATTTGAACATAGATTTTTCCCTTTCTTTCTTTTCTTTTTTTTGAACATACGGAGAACATGTGCATCTTTCTGAATTATTCCTCAAACTTTGATCACCAAGACAAGTATAGTTAAGATTGGTGCAAAAATAAAATAACTTAAAAATATGGTAATATGGCTTATAATGTAAGTGAATAGCAATAAAATAGATTTAAAGGTTCAAACTAAAGTTTCAATGGTTAAATTCATATGGTAGGCTCAAAAGGCTCAAACGATCCAAAGAAAATGTGCCTATATCATGTTTAGATTCTTATGCCTCTTAGGATTTCACCTCAAGAAAGTGACTAAGTCAATTTTAAGGACTTAAACTTTCATGCATGTCTATTTCTAAGGAAATTAAATTTTCATGGCAAAAGACTACATTTTGTAAACACAAGATTCATATACATTTTGCTCAAATCCAAAAGTTTTAACCGCTTGATCAAATCTTTGATTCCATGAGCGAGATGCTTGTTTAAGTTCATATATGGATCTAAGTAGTATACAAACTTTATGCTCGTTTCCTTTAGCTATATATTCGGTGGGTTGCATCATGTAGATGTTCTCTAACAAGATAGTCATTCAAAAATGTTGTCTTGACATCCATTTTCCAAATCTCGTAATCGAAAGCCATCGCAATGGATAGTAATATGCGGATTGACTTGAGCATGGCAACTGGAAAGAAGGTTTCTTTGTAATCAATGTTTTCTTTCTAAGTATAACCTTTTACTACAAGTCTGGCCTTATAAGTTTCCACTTTTCTATCTGCATTTCTTTTCCTCTTATAGATCCACTTACACCCTATGGGTTTTATCCCTATCGGTAAGTCTACAAGTTCCCACACTGAGTTGGAATACATAGAGTCCATCTCATCTTTAATAGCTATTTCCCAGAGCTTGGAATCAACACTCTGCATCGCTTCGTCATATGTGAGTGGGTCATCATCTTCCTGTTCGATAGACTTAGTGTTAAAAACACTTCCTCCAGATTCGAAGAACTCAGGCCTATGAGAAACCCTCTCACTGCGACGAAGCTCCCTATGTTGCTGATCGTTTGCAGTCTACAATTAGGAGTCAGTTCTGGAACTGTTTCCGTAGGGTTTTGTATATTTCCTGAAAACTCCTCGAGTACCTCTTTGCTCCAAGGTTTGAAGTCATTCATGTAAATTTCTTCAAGGAAAATAGCATGAATTGAGACTATAATAGTTTGCTCTTTCGGGTTAAAAAAAATAAACCACCATTTTTTCCCTTTGGATATCCTACAAACATGGACAATTCTATTTGTGAATCCAACTTCCTCGCATTTTTATCTAGTACGTGGATCGGGCATCCCTAAATCCTAAAATGATTAAGATTCATCTTCCTAGCATGCCATAATTTGTATGGGGTTTTCGATTCTGCCTTATTTAGCACATCAGTCAGAAAATAGCAAGTCATTTGTATAGTGTATCCCTAAAAAGAGATTGGAAGCTTCGAATAAATTAACATTGAATGTACCATGTCTAACAATGTTTGATTTCTTCTCTCTGTCATGCCATTATATTGTGGAGTGCCCGACGCGGTTCACTGGGATAGAATCTCATTCTCTATGAGGTAACCTAAGAACTCATCAAATAAATATTCCCCACCTCGATCAGACCGAAGTGCCTTTATGGGTAAACCTAGTTTTTTCTCCACTTCCGCATGAAACTCTTTGAATTTATCAAAGTTTTCACTCTTACATTGCATCAGGAATACATACCCATATATCAAATAGTCATCAATAAAGGTTACATAATACTCGTAACCACTTTTTGCACTAATACTCATGGGGCCACATACGTCAGTGTGCACAAGTTCTAGGAGTTTTCCAACCCTCGTTCCTTTTTATTTAAAAGGTCACTTTCTCATCTTACCTTTCAAGAAAGACTCACATTGTAGAAGATCAACTTCTTTAAGTGAACTTAAGATTTCATCTTTCAGAAGTCTAGTGATTCTTTCTCGGTTAATATGACCAAGTCTCAAATGTCAAAGGTACGCCTCATTAGAGTGAGAATTTTTAAGTCTTTTATTTGATATTTCAGTCTCAAGCAGTGTGTACATCTTTGGTTTGACAAAATAGAGATTATTTGATATCCATCCATTACAGAAAATATTATGATTTCTAAATATTGCAATTCCATTATTAAAAGTCACGGTCAAGCCGTCTTTATATAAACATGCAATGAAAATTAAGTTTCTTTTGAAACTTGGTACATAGAAAACGTCACTTAAAATAATCTTCCTAAAATTATCAAAATAAATATGTACATCTCCTACTGCTTCAGCTACAACACTTGTCCCATTACCAGTCTGTAACGATTAACTCTTATCTCTAAGATCTTTCGTCTCCTCGAACCCCTGTAGAGAAACACAAACATGATTGGTGGCTCTTGAATCAATGACTCATTGGTCTATTGAGTCTTCCACTAAACAAGCTTCTATCATTAAGAGTTTCATACCTTTGCCTTTGGTAGCTAGGTATTCCTTCCACTCTTTACAGTTTGCCTTGAAGTGTTCTTTCGTGCTGCAGAAGAAGCATTTAGACTTAGATAAGTTTTTAGGCTTTCTGGTTCTTTTCCTTTCCACTTGTGGTGGCCTAGAGACCTTATCCTTGCCTTTCTTAGCGTAATTTCCCTTTCGTTTTGATGAAGAAGCAATAATTATATTCTCTTCTACTCTACGGACTGGCTGATCGTCGTTTAACATCGACTCATAAGTTGAAACTCCTTCATGAGTTGTGTAAGCCTCAGGTTTTTGTTACAAAGGTTATATGTGGCCCGAAAACTAGCAAAATCCTTTGACAGGCTATTGAACATCATCTCAATTTGAGTGTTCTGGTCCAGATTGGCCTTATTGTTTGCGGCCTTAAAAAAGTATCCTCTAAGAGTGATCATATGGTCTTTGACCAGAGTGTTGGGCTTTTGCTGGGCATTCATCAAGCTAATTATGGAAGATTGTCAAGCCAAGGTAGCTTGGCCTCCGAACATATCTTCTAGCTTATCTAGAATTGGTTTAGTAGTCTTTCAGCTCTCCAGTTGCTTATATAGAGTACTTGGTCACACTTGCCAGCGTATAGTAATGAGCTATCTCATCAAACTATATCCAGCGTTTTCTAGCCTTAGCTTGAATGGTCGGTGGGTATTTACTATCAAGAACTATTTTAACTTTCTCACAGCTTAGGGCAATTATCAGGTTTCTTTTTCATTCCTTATAGTTATTTTCGTTCAATTTGTTTTCAGTGAGTACGTTCAATAATGGAGTTGGTGTCATTTTCAAACTGAAAAAAATTCATATATTAATATCTTTGTATTAAGAAAAAGTTTGAAAAACATTTTGCAACATTATGATATGCATTAAGATGATACATGCATCTTACATTAAACTTTTAACACATTTGTAAGTCGTTGCAACGATAATTCCTACATCCATTAAATTAAGCCACCTTGGGTGATCATGATCAACTAGTAAGAACATAGATTTTTGTCCAATTAGTACATGAACCTAATTCCTTAGGCATTCACACGTAATAATAATCATGTAATGTTTGGTCATCATTCTAACTTAAGCATAACTCCTTGGGGAGTTACTTAACTAGATTACCTTGAGTGTATAACCATCAACTCAACACCTATCGCATCATGCACCACAAATGAGTCATCTTGGGACAATGTCACCTAGTAGCTTGCAATGACTAGTTGTCCTCTTTGAAGACAATTTCTTAATGTATCGCATGATAATACCTACCATAGGGGCCAGTCCAACTATCATATGATCATAAGAAAATTCTGCTTACTTTCAGGAAGTCTCCTTAGTGAAATCCACATGACAACGTCTATCTTGGGGCAGGTCCATTTAATGCCATCATAAAAGACCATTGATGGAGGTCGTATGTCTTGTTTAAGGACCTTCTCCCACTCAATATTTTAAAAAATATGCAATGTTTTTAATTTTTGGTTTCAATCATGTATGATCAATATATGCATGAAAAGTACATGTGTCATTCTTTCCTAAACTATATGGCATGCTTATCTCATGTATGCATGACATGCAATGGAAATTTTATAATATTCACATTAAATTATTCACAAGAGTCAATCAAATAATTTTGATTCTCCATAGTTTTTCTTTCAAGGGAAAAACCGAAGAAGTGAATGTAAACCGTACACCAAGTAGATTCCTAGGAAAGGGAGGTGAGTCGTATTTGACCACTTAAAAATCAAGCCTTACCTTTCCATATCCAATCCTAGACATGCATCTTCTCATTACCACACTTCTCACAATAATCGAATAACCTTAAAAAGTGAATGGAACTATACAACACAAGTATTTTCTCATTACCACACTTCTTATATTTGATAGATCAACTGTGGATTATCTCATACATATATATCACAATTATATCATAAATAATCATTAAACAGATATATAAAGAGATGGGTAATAAAATAAAATTGCCAGTCAAGGTTTCCATGGTTCTTTTTCTAGAAAATAAACAAAAAACAAAAATTACATAGTTTTTTTATCACAAGGCATTCCTTGTGTCTTCGACCTCTATCGCTCTATCTTCTCCTTGTCATGGACTCCTTTTTGAAAAAATTTCATTTATGTCGTATGTCTATTCCTGACTAACAAGAATTCTAAAAATAAAAAATAATCCTACGTGGAGATGATAGTTCACGATCTATTTTCTAAGAACCACACCATTGGCAAAAAATTATAATTATATAACAAATATATATAATATTTCATTCATTCACATATATTCCCCTAAACATGCAAATTATTACAAGAATGTCACATCTTATCAAATATTAATCAAACACGATGAAAAGAGAGATACGGTCTCGGTTTACACCATAAACATAGCACAAATCTGGCTCTGATGCCAATTGTTGGAAAAAACCCAATTTGAAAATACTTTTCTTGCATAGCGAAAAATAAATATTTTGAAAACTGATTCAATTTATGATATTTATAGCAATAAACCTTAACCGAATTTTTACATGTGTGTTTGGATAAGAAAATGCTTGCTATTTTTCGGCTTTCACTGTAACGTCCCAAAAATTAGGGGCTGTAATTTGGCTTAAAATTTGTGTTGTACTTGAACGGAAAACTATTTGAGTGTATTTGGGGGTTCCAAGGAGGCCTGGCTTCGAGTCTGAGCCTTGGAAAAACTTTAGTTTTTGGCCCTAAAGTGAAGAAGGTTGTTAGCTGTAGGACTTAAGTATATTTGTGTGCGTTTGAGCGACACAAGTGGAGCATGTGACTTAGTGGTGTGGCGTCAATGGGATAACAAGGAAGAGTGGGGTTCGAATCCCACAAATTGCAATTGGAGACTTTTATTTTGTGACTTAAGAGTGGAAGAAGTAGAGTTTGGATCAAACTCTACAATGAAGGTTGAGGACTTGGTCAAAAGTTTCAAACGGAGGGAGGAGAGCAAGTTTAGGAGATATCGGTGGAGAGAATCAGGGAAGTGATGTGTGTGGGAGTGTTGGCCGAATTTGGGAGTGTGGCTAAGTGAAAAATTCGGCTAGAGGGGGGTCATTAGGAGCACTTTCAGCAACTTTGAGTATGAGTGCAAACCGAAAATTCTTTTGGTGCTTTTCTGCTTCTCTTTTGTTCATTTTCGGGTTTTTCTTTTTAAGGAGACCTCTCAAGCAACTTGTTACCATTCGGGTTTCATTCGTTCATTATTCCCTCAACTGCTGCCCACTTCCTGCCTATAATTCTTTCTTTTTCTCATTTGCTTCCTTGCCTTTCTGATTTGTGTGCAAGTCGTTCTTTCTCTTCTTGGCAACATCTTGGCCGAATCCAATCTCCTCCCTTCCTCGCGCCTTCTTTTCTGTACCCATCAAGATAGCCGAACCTATCTTCTGTGTTGTCCTCAATGTTTCTTCTTTTGTTCTGTAAGTTGAGTAAACCGAAATCAATTTCTTTTTATCCTTCTCTTATAGTCTCATCTTTGGGACTGTACTCAAGGAACCTGTCATGTCGAATTTGAAGAGTAAGATATACTGACTTTCTTTCAATTATTTTCGTGGTGGGTAGTATTCTTGTCTCTCTAGTGCCGAATCTCCCCTACCTTCTGTAGTCTGATTTTGTTTGGTATGTAGGTTCACTTGAAGAGTAGGAAGGGGCAAGCATTTGGAAGCAATCGATACGTACTCATAGCCTTAATCCAGTAAGCATACTCGCTTTGTATTTGTCAAGGGTGGACTTGAACCACATGTTTACTCTATCTCTTTTATTAAGGAGTGGATTGTAATGCAGAGTCCATTCAAGGGTTCTTAATTTTTGCTGACTGTTGGAGGACTTAGCAAAACTTGGTTAATCAAGGTTCGGTGTTAAGGAATTCGTGGAATGTTCATAATCAAGGTGTGTAATCGTACACCCGTTACATACTGTTCATGCACATATTATTGTTGTTCTTACTTCTGTGCTACGGTATATCGATAAAAGCCGAAAAGCCGTATTTCTAGTATTTGAAGGCTCTCGAGCGTACGAACGCTTGTAAAGATGAATCGAGCCACAATCGTTGGCGATAGACCGATAGGAGTGCCACGAACCTTCTCATGGGCTTAGGCTGTAATGGGTCTGGTTGGGCCGTAGTAGGCTGAGTGGGCCCAATGGGCTAATAGGCCCACAGGGGTAAAATCCATGGTAAGTGCCGGATAATAGATGTGTCTGCGAGGTTCACAGAATCATAGCCGGAAATGGGCTGAATAGGCCACACGAGTGTGTGGGCCCATTTGGGATAAAAATTAGGCTTTGGCCCAATTGCACCGTTTCGATCAAAAAGAGCATCCGTGTCGCTCGAGGCGACTGTAAGCCTCCAAAAAGGCTGTTATAAGAGTAAATTTATCAAAATACCCTCTATGGGTAAAGTTACAGAAATACCCTCTATGGGTAAAGTTACCGAAATACCCACTTTACTGAAATACCCTCGATGGGTAAAATTACTGAGATGCCCTTAAGGGGTGAAGTGACCGTTTTACCCTAACCGATTAAATGACCGTTGTACCCTTGTGGTAGTATCAGT
This sequence comes from Gossypium sturtianum, assembly GCA_025698515.1. Classification (NCBI taxonomy): domain Eukaryota; kingdom Viridiplantae; phylum Streptophyta; class Magnoliopsida; order Malvales; family Malvaceae; genus Gossypium; species Gossypium sturtianum. The sequence continues at coordinate 103,183,910 of CM046944.1, forward strand.
GTTGTATGTGTTGATTGTATGATTGATTATGTTTGAGATGCACTGCATACATGGTGTCGAAACCATTTTTAAAGGGTTTGTAAAAATGGGGATCAACTTTTAAAAACGAAAATGGGAGTCGCCACCAATCCCTTTTTACTTAGGTGTGATTGGATCACCTTGAAAATTGTTTTAATACTGATTTTGGCCCACGAAAAACAAGAAAAATGGGTTCGGGAGTCGGTTACGTATGAGGAAGGGTTAGCACCCTCATAACGCCCAAAAATTGGTACCTAATTGATTAATTAATGTCCTTATGTCGAGAATTTGGAAAAGATTTGGGAACATGATTTCTTTAAAAATTTGAACAATTTGAGTTGAAATTGGAGATTCCTTTGTTCCGAAAGCATACAAACATCACATCCAGCACGTTAGGACATGATGTTTTAAACCCTCGTAACCAAAATCATCTCATGATTTACAAAATTCATCAAAAGGATATTTAGTTATTTGGACGAACGAAAAACTGAAACCCAGCACGTTAGGGCACACTTTCTTGAACTTCCAAACACGAAACATTGCCTTTTTTTCTGAAATCCTTATCCCGAGATGACAAAACATCATATCCAGTGAGTTAGGACACGACAATTTTGAATTCTCGAGAATAAGTTTTATTTTACTTTTAAAAGGAAAGTAATAGGCTCTTTGGACTCGAAGAAGAAAACCGCAACCCAGTAAGTTAGGGTACGATTTCTTTCGAACCTTAGAACGCAGAGTATTTGTTTATTCAAAACCAAATTTTTGATGCATCAAATAAAATATAATATGATTGTAATAAAATAAAAAATAAATCATAATGTCAACATGCTCAGCAGAATAAAAGTGCGAGTAACAATTTACATAATAATAATGAAGGCCATAATAATAAAAATATTAAATAAAAATAATAGTAAGTAAATATCAAATAAATAAATAAAAGAAAAGAAAATAATAACAAAAAAATAAAGCTAATATCAAATTAACAAATAGATAAATAATATATACAATGATTTAAATAAATAATAATAATAATAGTAATAAAATAATAATGAAATATGTTAATAAATAAATAATAATATAAATAATTTTAGCAATTATAAAATAAAAATAATAATGAAAATAAAGATAAAGATAATGGAAAAAAATATTAATAATAATAATAAAATGATGTAAGGATATTAAAATTAATAGTAATAATAATATAAAAATAATAGTAGAATAGTATACATGTATAGGTTTAAAAGAAAATATGTAAATATAAATAGGTTAAAAAGCCAGTTTTTCATAAAACACGATCTACAATAAAAATAATATATAATATAATTATTTGAAGTAAATGTCCTATAAATTTTAAAACAATTAAAACAATGTAGAATTCATAAAATGATTTACGATGCTGCATTAAAACAATTTTAAGAAACAAATGATTAAATAAAATAAAAAAATTTACAAAGAATAAAATATAAAACGACTAATAGTACTCAATTGTAATAAAAATAAAATCAAAAGGACAATTTATAAACTAGTAAAACAGAGTCAAATACCAAAATGAAATATGCACAAATGATTAGGGATTTAAAAGGCAAATATCTAAATACTGAGACACGGCGTTTAAATAAGGGCTAAATTAGAATGAAGTGCAAAATTCCTGAGCAAAAATAAAAAAAATAGAAACTTATTAGAAAAATCAAGAAACACGGAAGGACCTATCGCGCAATTTTCCCCACAGGTAAAAACGCGCGGACCCTTGTTGATGGGTCGGGTCACGCGCGGGTCTTTATTCCCTTAAACGACGCCGTTTTTATATTTCCCCCTAAACCCTATTTTTTTTCTAAAAACCATTTTTCAAATCTCAAAAAAAAAAAAAAAAAAACTTAAGGAAAGCTTTCTTTTCCTCAACCCCCATCTATCTATTAGTGACCTTGATTTCATCGAGATCCAGGCACACCTTAACCTAGGACGGTGGCCTGGGCTTCGCAAGATGGGGTGTTTAACCCCCTTTTTGGAAAAGATGTGAAGGCTTAGCCTTCTTAGTCCGAAAACGAGAAGAAAGGAGAAGAAATCAAGGTCCCGATTCCGTCCGGTCTAATTCTGACACCTGCGACGACTTCCGACGACGAGGACCACCTAGGTACCTTTCTCTCCTTTCTCTCTCACTTTTTATTTCATGAGTTATTAAAAATGTATGAAATAAAAATAAAATTAAAAAAATTAAAAACAGACAAAAATAATAGAAGATGAAATCACCTTTACAAATTTATTTTGATTGTTTTTGTATTGGTATTTGATATCAAAATCTCCAATTTTTCTCTTTCTCTCCTTTTTTTTCCCGTGTTTCCAGATTACATGGGGTTTTATAGCCCCTAAAATACTGAAAAAAATACAAATATACTGTTTCTCCTTTTTTGTTGTTCTTTCTTTTTTTGTTTGTAGGTGAGAGACGTGCGGCGGCGATGGGGCGCGCTAACTGCGGCGCAATTGGTGTGATTCGCGCGTGGAACACGACTTGACCGAAAGCTGGTGTCGAGGTTGGTACTTGCGGCGCTAGAAAGAGAAACCCTAGGGTTCGGGTTTCCAATTTCTGAAACAATTTGGGCAGTGGGCCAGACTCTACCATTAGGCCATTGGGCCATTTGGGTTTTTAGGTGGGTTAGATCTGTTTTAGGTGTAGTTGGGCTACGGGTATTGGGCTTGTATTTTGGTCTGTTTTGATTTTGTAAAATGGACTTGTAAAAATAAAAAAATGGACATTTTTTATTTTTTATTTTTATTGTATGGGCCCGGGCAAAAATGGGCCATTACAGCTACCCCTCTTTGCTCATTATCGTGTACGAGAATAGAGCAAAGACAACAAAAGGTCCAATTTTGCTCAGTCTTTGTCGAGCCTCGACTTCTTGGTCCTCGCCTTTTCCACTGCAACTTCAACAGTATTGGAAATTCATCTTGATTTCAATTGGTCTGATGTCTTTAATCTGCTTCCTGCAACTTCAGAAGAGCCAGAACTACAATCTTCAGCCTGCTCCACTACCATCTCGATGGAACAAAATCTGAACTTTAGTTTGCTTCCTTACTATCTCAGGAAGACTTCAATCTTCAGTCTGCTCCACTACAATCTCTAAGGAACAAAATTTGAACTTTTCAATTTTCTTCCTTAATATCTTCAGGAAGACTTCAATCTTCAGTTTGCTCCACTACCATCTCTAGGGAACAAAATCTGAACTTTTCAATTTGCTTCCTTACTATCTCAGGAAGACTTCAATCTTTAGTTTTCTCCACTACCATTTCTAGGGAACAAAATCTGAACTTTTTCAATTTGCTTCCTTACTATCTTCAGGAAGACTTCAATCTTCAGTCTGCTCCACTACCATCTCTAGGGAACAAAATCTAAACTTTTCAATTTGCTTCCTTACTATCTTCAGGAAGACTTCAATCTTCAGTCTGCTCCACTACCATCTCTAGGGAACAAAATCTGAACTTTTCAATCTGCTTCCTTACTATCTTTAGGAAGACTTCAATCTTCAGCCTGCTCCACTATCATCTCTAGGGAACAAAATCTGAACTTTTCAATTTGCTTCCTTACTATCTTCAGGAAGACTTCAATCTTCAGCCTGCTCCACTATCATCTCTAGGGAACAAAATCTGAACTTTTCAATTTGCTTCCTTACCGTCTTCAGGAAGACTTCAATCTTCAGCCTGCTCCACTATCATCTCTAGGGAACAAAATCTGAACTTTTCAATTTGCTTCCTTACTATCTTCAGGAAGACTTCAATCTTCAGTTTGCTCCACTACCATCTTGAAGGAACAAAATCTTAACTTTACAATTTGCTTCCTTACTATCTTCAGGAAGACTTCAATCTTCAGTCTGCTCCACTACCATCTTGAGGGAACAAAATCTGAATTTTACAATTTGCTTCCTTACTATCTTCAGGAAGACTTCAATCTGCAGTCTGCTCCACTACGATCTTGAGGGAACAAAATCTGAACTTTACGATTTGCTTCCTTACTATCTTTAGGAAGACTTCAATCTTCAGTCTTCTCCACTAACATCTTGAGGGAACAAAATCTGAACTTTACAATTTGCTACACCGTCCTCTGAGGGACATGTCCTGTAGACTCGAATGTATTATGGACGACATTTGCATGAATGCAGAATGTCATGAGAATGATCCCTTTTAAATGTAAAATGATTAGGACGCAATGATCAGAATGAATCAAATGTTCCTAACTAAATGATATTATAGATGACATTTGCATGAATGCAGAATGTCTTAAGAATGATCCTATGTAATGGTTAGAATGCAATGATCAAAATGAATCTAATGCTTCTAACTAAATGTATTATGGACGACATTTGCATGAATGCAAAATGTCATGAGAATGATTTCCTTCTTTTTTTTTTGTACAATGATTAGGATACAATGATCGAAATGAATCAAATGTTCCTAATTGGAAGTGTATGAATGATATTTACATGAGAATGATCCCTTTTTTACTGTTTGGGCTGCCATTGCTGATGCGTTACCATGCTTTCTTGTTCAGCTGGTATCTTTGACAGAAAACCCAAAAAAATGGTCATATTCTGCTCAGCAAGCTTGCCCCGCTGTAATTCCAGAGTCCCTTCCACTGTACCTTCTGGGACATAAAGTTTGTACCTCCCACTGCAACTTCAGGGGAATAAAATTTGGTTTCTTTCATCCAATCTGTTATCAATTTGATCTGTAACACCATCCCATGGGTGTAATAACCAGATATATGTGCCTTTCAATATTTCCAAACCTTAGGCTTGGTGAATTCTAAACAATAGTCCTGTTTCAGGTTCCTATATTATTTAAAAACTTCCAGAGTAATGTACAAAACTCCTTTTATGAAAATATTATTAGTCCAATAATCTTTATTTCAATATAAAATGCTTGAAAAAATCACAAAAATGGACGAGAAAGAAATTAATCAAGAGCATAGCTCGAAATAAATAGGTTAATCAAAGATAGCCAAAACAATAAAAGAAAATTGATTGGGGTGTATAAAGCAAATTCAAAAAACGGGTAAGATAGAAGCTAGGTGCCCTAGATATTGCAGCCTGAGCTTCTCTGTACAAACTTCTTAAGGACCATTTTGAGCTCAATACGTGTTTAGAGGATCCGGAGTACTTTGTTAATGCCTCAAGACGTAGCATACTTCCTCACTGTTAATTCAGGCATAGCAAGACTACCACATGCCCTATTTTTTATTAAAATTTGAGCCGCCCTTTCCAGGTTTTCAACTCAAAACCCCTTTGGTCTCAAAGCGCCCTTTGCTGGTTTTTGCCTTGGCCTCTCTTTTTTTTGAATAAATTTGAGCTCAAGGTGCCCCTTGCGGGTTTTCACCTGGGGCTATCCCTTTTCAGGTAAAATCCTTCTTGACTGAACCTAAATTCTCTGGATTGGGCAAGTCTTTGGCGTCCATCTCGGTCAATATCAATGCTCCTCTAGAATAGGCTCCTTTCTACTACATAAGGTCCTTCCCAGTTTGGAATCTACTTTCCTCTGAAGATCTTTTGTATAGGAAGGATCTTTCTCAACATCAGGTTCCCCTTGTGGAATTCTCTAGGATGAACCTATTTAACATAAGCTTGCATCATTTAACCGTGATGGATAGCTTTTAACTTTTTCTTCGATTAGGTTCAATTGGCAAAAACGCTTCCATTCCATAAACCAATGGGTAAGATGTTGCCCCAGCGAAAGTCTTGATTGACGTTTGATAGGCATAGAGAGTAAATGATAGCTTCTTATGCCAATCTTTACAAGTCTTGGTCACCTTTCACATTTTTTTTGTTGTTTTTTTTGTATTTTTCTTTTGACATCTTTTGCTGCACTGTGATATGCTGCCTGATCTTTGAGAAAACTGTAATCTTTGACATTGTACAGTTATGCATTATTAAACATGATCCTTTCTGGCATTCTTTACTGGCGCTTGATCTTTTTTTTTTTGAATTTAATGAGTTCGACCTTGTAACATTGGCATATGAAGCTACTTCCACCCTCTTAGTGAAGTAAACGACGACCACGATAATGAATCGATATTGGCTAAAAGCTTTTGACGAGATTGGCCCCATCATATCCATGCCCCCACATATGGAAAATTTGTGAAGAACTGAAGAAGGCACATAAATCTTGTCTCCTTTAATACGGCATAACTGATACCATCCCTTTCTATGTAGATCAATAGTGCCTGATCCTTATGTTTAGCCCGCGTCTTAGTAGCCCAGGCATGTCCTGATATGATCGTGCAAAAACATCTTTGAATTCTTGAAAATAACTCAATGATATCTCGCATTATTTCTATGGTGAGCTGGGCTTCGATCTTTACCCCGTTTCTAGGCTCGCAATATCCATTGACCCTATGTAAGGTAGGATCTGTTTTTTCTCTTGTTCTACCATTCTTAACAAAATCAGAAGATAGGTTACAATCTCCGTCATCTTTAAAGTCCTTAGATCCCTTAGACCCATATCTCATTCAAAAAGGGAGTCAGTAACAACGTCGCTCATGTCGTTGATATCTGGAGACCTAGTGTAGGTTCAAAGGAAGATTTCCAAAGAATAAATAATTCAAAGAACAATTATTTATATTGTAATGAAGGAATATTTGAAAGAAAGTCCAAGAAAACAAACAAAATAAAAAAAACAATTGTTTGTACAGTATGAAATAGAAAATCAAAGAATACTTACTAAAAAAATGCATTTTATTAAAATAAAAATTCAGGACATAAGCCTATTTCACAAAAGAGTTCTTATTGCCTCTAGGCTTAAGGCAACAAGTGTGTTTCAAATATTACTCTAGATCCGCTCTAAAAATACAAGGATCCTTTCCACAGTTCCATTGCTTAAAATCTTCCCAAGTATGTAAGGGTAGAATAGCTTAGAAAAATACAATTTCTTTCTTCAGATACGTCGTTAATATTCCGATTTCCCAATATCAGGTCTTGCACTAAAGCCCTGAACTCGATGCATTCTTGAATCTCATAGATCTCACCCATTTATCTAAATGGTTGAGTGACAGATTTTCTGCCCCAGAGGGATCATCGAATTTGACAATAACCATTTTGACAAGTCTTTCGATCATCTTTTTGAAAGCAGTGCAGTTCTTGATCGAGTGCCCTGTGATTCCCACATGGTATTCGCATTGAGCGTTCGTGTCGTACAATTTAGGGTATGGAGGTTGTATAGGTTTTAGGTAGAAAGGGGATACCACATGTGCATCAAACAAAATTTGATACAACTCCCTATACGTGATTGGGATGAGCGAGAATTGGGATTTTTTTGAGTTTGATTTTGGATCGAGTTCTTGCCCTGAAGAGACCTGATGGATGGTAGTTACCATCCTTGGCTGGCTTACTGTGATTGGCTCTAAATGACCCTTGTTATACCTTCTCGTACTATTCGCTTTATTTTCCTTTTTCTTCAGGGCCTTTGAAGTCCATTCTCCCCTTTCCTTTGTTTTTACCTGAACAACCGGTTTGGCTTGATCATCATTCGGGTTAAAACCTGAACCCATCGGGAAGTTCAATAGGGACGAAGTATTAGTCTAACATTGGGATCCAATAATGACGGGTACCCAATGCGAATGCGTGTCTGGTTGAGTCAGGACACTAATTGGGGAATAAACAATGTCTTCATCATCCTCACCGTTGACCACTAGACCACTCCTTTTTTCAAGCCCTTCAGCTAGTAATTGGGTTAGCTGGCCTATCACATTCCTTTGGAGTTTTAGCATTTGTTCTCGCATTTCTTGTTGAATCTTGGTTAATTGCCCCTGCATCTGTATTTGCATTTGCTCTATTCTCTCCAACTTTTGTTCCATGTTTTCCAAGTTAACTGAAATATTTTTACCTAATTAGGGTCCTTTTGTAAAAGTCTAATGTAAATGATGCAATGCAATGCAAATGCATAGAATGAATGCAAAAGAAAGAGAGACGTTGATTCTGAATTCAGTTACATTAGAACAACTTTTCTAGAAAATAAATTCCTTTAAATAAAACGGATTACATACACGGCCTTGCCCTCATAGTCCAAGCAAAAACATCAATCCCCTTCTTCGCAAAGGTCAAATCTTGCAAACCTCTAATAGATGCTTCCACTAGCTCCTTTTTGCTTGGGCCGCGACTCATTACTCACTTATCCTCGCAATGCTCGTTAGCCTCTTCAAGAAAGCCGAGACATGGTGATTCTCGAATAGTCTTTGTCATCTTGAATCCTTGGGGAATAAAGTCTTGTATTCCTTCACGGACTATCTGTCTTCTCTCGTTTACTTGGACCATATTCGGACGACCGTATTATAATCCACTTTATCAAAAAATCCACTTTCTTATGACAGACTATTCTATTTAGCAGTCGAATTTGAATCAACACCTCTTTTCTATGATGTAAATGCCATGCAACCAAAACAAAACAAAACACGTTAGCACAAGCGAAATAAATAACATAGAACACCTATCTGGGTGACCACTAGGGTTTAATATAGCTCTACCTAGGGTTGGCTCTTCGGTTTTCTATATGTGGTTCAGCTCTAAAGTTGAGGTACCTGAACTAGCAGTTTCCTCGATCCTCACCCATTATAGGCTCATACGGACCGAGTTCGGTTCAGGGGAATACATTTTCCTATGGCCATGCGGAAGTGAACACTTCACGAAGACATAGGTACAGATGTATCCCGGAAGCAATCCACTAGCCCATGCAGAAGTGAAAACCTCACGAAGGCATAGCTTCTCGCTCCCACTTAAGGGTGTGACCACAACAGTCATGCAATGCAATGTATGCAAGAAAACAATAATCATATGTTCAAACCAAAATTTTTAAATTTTCAAATCAAAATTTTCAAATCTCTGACAAAGGATAGAAAATAATCAATTTTACGTCTTAACTCTCTTAAGTCCCCAGTGGAGTCGCCAAGCTGTCGAAACCATTTTTATAGGGTTTGTAAAAATGGGGATCAACTTTTAAAAATGAAAATGGGAGTCGCCACCATTCCCTTTTTACTTAGGTGTGATTGGATCACCTTGAAAATTGTTTTAATACTGATTTTGGCCCACGAAAAACAAGAAAAATAGGTTCGGGAGTTGGTTACGTATGAGGAAGGGTTAGCACCCTTATAACGCCCAAAAATTGGTACCTAATTGATTAATTAATGTCCTTATGTCGAGAATTTGAAAAGGATTTGGGAACATGATTTCTTTAAAAATTTGAACAATTTGAGTTGAAATTGGAGATTTCTTTGTTCCGAAAGCATACAAACATCACATCCAGCACGTTAGGACATGATGTTTTAAACCCTCGTAACCAAAATCATCTCATGATTTACAAAATTAATCAAAAGGATATTTAGTTATTTGGACGAACGAAAAACTGAAACCCAGCACGTTAGGGCACAATTTCTCGAACTTCTAAACATGAAACATTGCCTTGTTTTCTGAAATCCTTATCTCGAGATGACAAAATGTCATATCCAGTGAGTTAGGAAACGACAATTTTGAATTCTCGAGAATAAGTTTTTATTTTACTTTTAAAAGGAAAGTAATAGGCTCTTTGGACTCGAAGAAGAAAATCGTAACCCAGTAAGTTAGGGTACGGTTTCTTTCGAATCTTAGAACGCAGAGTATTTGTTTATTCAAAGCCAAATTTTTGATGCATCAAATAAAATATAATATGATTGTAATAAAATGAAAAATAAATCATAATGTCAACATGCTCAACAGAATAAAAGTGTGGGTAACGATTTACATAATAATAATGAAGGCCATAATAATAAAAATATTAAATAAAAATAATAGTAAGTAAATATCAAATAAATAAATAAAAGAAAAGAAAATAATAACAAAAAAATAAAGCTAATATCAAATTAACAAATAGATAAATAATATATACAATGATTTAAATAAATAATAATAGTAATAAAATAATAATGAAATATGTTAATAAATAAATAATAATATAAATAATTTTAGCAATTATAAAATAAAAATAATAATGAAAATAATGATAAAGATAATGGAAAAAAATTAATATTAATAATAATAAAATGATGTAAGGATATTAAAATTAATAGTAATAATAATATAAAAATAATAGTAGAATAGTATACATGTATAGGTTTAAAAGAAAATATGTAAATATAAATAGGTTAAAAAGCCAATTTTTCATAAAACACGATCTACAATAAAAATAATATATAATATAATTATTTGAAGTAAATGTCCTATAAATTTTAAAACAATTAAAACAATGTAGAATTCATAAAATGATTTACGATGCTGCATTAAAACAATTTTAAGAAACGAATGATTAAATAAAATAAAAAAATTTACAAAGAATAAAATATAAAACGAATAATAGTACTCAATTGTAATAAAAATAAAATCAAAAGGACAATTTATAAACTAGTAAAACAGAGTCAAATACCAAAATAAAGTATGCACAAATGATTGGGGATTTAAAAGGCAAATATCCAAATACTGAGACGCGGCGTTTAAATAAGGGCTAAATTAGAATGAAATGCAAAATTCCTGGCCAAAAATTAAAAAAAAATAGAAACTTATTTGAAAAATCAAGAAACACGGAAGGACCTATCGCACAATTTTCCCCACAGGCAAAAACTCGCGGACCCTTGTTGATGGGTCGGGTCACGCGCGGGTCTTTATTCCCTTAAACGATGCCGTTTTTATATTTCCACTTAAACCCTATTTTTTTTTCTAAAAACCATTTTTCAGATCTCAAAAAAAAAAAACTTAAGGGAAAGCTTTCTTTTCCCTCAACCCCCTCCATCTATTCGACCGGCACTGATTTCATCGGAGATCCGACACGCCTTGGCCTAGGACGGTGGCCTCGGCTTCGCAAGACGTGGTGTTTAACCCTTTTTTTTGGAAAAGATGTGAAGGCTTAGCCTTCTTAGCCCGAAAACGGGAAGAAAGGAGAAGAAATCAAGGTCCCAATTCCGTCCGGTCTGATTCTGGCACCTGCGACGACTTCCGACTACGAGGACCACCTAGGTACCTTTCTCTCCTTTCTCTCTCACTTTTTATTTCATGAGTTATTAAAAATGTATGAAAAAAATAAAATAAAATAAATAAAAAACAGACGAAAATAATAGATGATGAAATCACCTTTAAAAATTTAATTTGATTGTTTTTGTATTGGTATTTGATATCAAAATCTCCAATTTTTCTCTTTCTCTCCCCTTTTTTCCCGTGTTTCCAGATTACATGGGGTTTTATAGCCTCTAAAATACTGAAAAAAATACAAATATACTGTTTCTCATTTTTTTTTCTATTCTTTCTTTTTTGTTTACAGGTGAGAGACGTGCGGCGGCGATGGGGCGCGCTAACTGCGGCGCAATTGGTGTGATTTGCGCGTGGAACACGGCTTGACCGAAAGCTGGTGTCGAGGCTGGTACTTGCGGTGCTAGAAAGAGAAACCCTAGGGTTCGAGTTTGCAATTGCTGAAATAATTTGGGCACTGGGCCAGACTCTTCCATTGGGCCATAAGGCCATTTGGGTTTTTAGGTGGGTTAGATCTGTTTTGGTTATAGTTGGTCTACGGGTATTGGGCTTGTATTTGGGTCTATTTTGATTTTGTAAAATGGACTTGTAAAAATAAAAAAATGGACATTTTTTATTTTTTATTTTTATTGTATGGGCCCGGGCAGAAATGGGCCTTTACACATGGATTAGTTATGACATGACACACTGCATTGGGGTGGGTTTTTTTATTTGGAGGAATTACCGTTATAGTGGCATCGCCACGTATTCTGATTCTAGTGGCCCAGCCACGTATATCGTTGTTAGCAGCTAGGCTGCATCATTGGAGAGTTGGCTGGGTGGGTCGACATGGTCCCCACATGGAGAGCTGGTTGGTATTATTGGAGAGTTGGCTGGATGGGTTGACTTGGTCCCCACATGGAGAGATGGTTGGTACTGGTGGTGATTTGGTTTTAAGGGTTGAGTTACATGTCCGTTTGCATTGATATAATTTAAGGCTTAGGCCTATACTGTTACCGAATAGGGCTTAGGCCCAGACTGATACCGTATGGGCTCGGGCCCGGACTGTGACCGTAATAGGGGATTACACACTGAGTTCTCGCAACTCACCCTTTTCTTTAACTGTGCAGTTAATCCCCAGCCTTAGAGGATTTGGAACTGCGAGGGACTCGGAGGTGGCCACATGTCCGATTGGCTTTAAAGTTAAACCTAGCAACTTTATTTTATTTTAGATTAATTTATTGGGTTAATAATTTTGTAATAAGGCCATTAGGGATTTTTAACTTTTATATGGTGCTTCTTTAAAATTTCAACCTCATAGTCTAATAAACATGGGGTTTTAAAATAATAACTACTGTTTTAAAAAAAATCACGTATTCGCAACTGTATTGAATTAAACTTCCACAACAAACAAGGCTTTAAAAATAATAATATTCTGCGAGAGAATGTCTTTGAGTAAATCGTGTTTTAATAAGTAAGCAACGAAATCTGAGGTTTTAAATGGTAGAAAGTTTTAAATTGTAAGAAGGGTTTTCGATGAAAGCATAGTTTTCAAACATCACTTTGATGTGACACGCTAGATCCGGTCATAACGTCTGGGCCAAGTTTGGGGTGTTACATTTAATGGTATTAGAGCCAGGTTGCAAAACTCGACTGTGGAATGGGTTTTGAAAAATTTTCTTAGTTTGTTTAAATATGGTTTGGAAAGAAATGATGTTACGGGACGTGTGGTACACCGAGTCTCCGGCACCAAATCTGTAAGTTCTCTGACACTGTAACCTGTTATATACTAAAATGGCTATACTGAGAAACTGCTAGGGATAGTAGTAGTACACTGAAACTCCTTAGTTAGGGAAAGTGAGACTATAGGAGACTGAAAAATTTAGTAAACTCGATCTGCAAAAACAACTCAAATTACTGTTTTTCATAAAATATTTGTTAATAATTATGAGAACTATAAGCTGATTCATAAAACTCTTAAATTAGATAAATACGCTATATCGATATGAGCTCAAGAGGTCGCGGAAGGGGTACGTGTAGTCGTGGTAGAGGCTGAGGTGCTAGGGCTGGATCGCCAGCATCAGGACACATGTCGGATAGGGAAGCACCAGCCTCACTAATGACTGAGACGGGGTCTTGTAACACCCCAAACCCGGTCTAGACGTTATGACTAGATCTGGTATGTTACAGGGTAATAGTTATTCAAAAAGTGTTTTGAAACTTTGAAGAGATACTGTAAGTTTAAAAACTTTTCATTTGGTTGATGTTTTGGAAACAGTTGTTTGAGGTTTAAGGAAAAGGGAAACAAAATGTTGAATTAAGTTAATCACGTACTGGTTGTCATTATTGGCATTTGAGAGAAAACGACTGCTTTATGTTGCTTAAGTTTTGAAAACTCCATCTTAATTATCAGGTTTTTAAATATACAATGATGTCATATCGTAATTAGATAATAAAGAAGGAAAAACAATTATTAAACTAAGAAGGCCTTATTACACAATAAAATCCCCAATTAAAAATAATTTGTAAAAGAAAATGATTTTACAAAAGAAACGTTTATGGTCTCCACGAGTGCGCCTCCTCGCTCCCGGATCCACAATCTACGATTACTGCAACATTAAGCAAAAGGGGTGAGTCACCAAGACTCAGTGTGTAAATCCCCTATATCACATAAACGGCCCATGGCCCACAACCGCATATTGGGCCTTAGCCCACTCAAGATGGTATACGAAAGAATTGAATGCAATATGTCCCAGCCCAACCTAATTTTTCCATCCTCTACACGCCACCCGTACAAGCCCATCACACCGTGGGGATTTTTACAATCAACCCTCCATCCACTACACGCCTCATACGTGGCAAAAGGCCACTCGTGGTACCAGACCACCGTGATACCAGATCACCGTGACAGAGTCACTATTAACATACGTGGGGCCAACCCACCGTGGTATCAAACCACAGTGACAATCCCTGATGAATATATATATGTGGGGCTAACCCACTGTGGTACCAAACCACTGGGACGAGTCACTAAATCGTATATACGTGGTGTTAAACCACCGTGGCATCAAGCCACCGAGACATGGTCACCAAATCAGATATACGTGGGGCCAACCCACTCGCGGTACCAAACCACCGTGACAGTCTCCAATTCTTCCCTTTTCACATCATAATCCAAGCCCATGCATAACATACATATCAAAATGAATGCAACATGTTATCAAGCAAAGTAATAGATTACCACATACATCCATACTTCTAAAGAGAACGTTAAAGTCACGTACCTAGCATCCCTAGCCTTACCCACAAGGGTATTACGAATGTCTACACAGTCTTTCCGGCTTTTTAGCCTAAACAATTAGTAGTACAAATAAATAATAGAGTGTGAAGTTTTACACACCTGATAACACGCAATACTATGCTTTCTATACCGACACTATTGTTAGCAGGAATGACTGCTATTTGCCTACTATTCTGTTCTGAAGCCGGTCCACAACCCGTTGGCTAATCTCGAACAGCAGGCACCGCGCATTTTTAACTTAGGGGCTGGGACTACGGGTCCAACCCCTTCCTTCGTTTGGCTGGCATTTGAATCCATGAAACGATCTTGGTCAGAAGATACTATAATGAAACAATAGTTGTTTAACAAAACAATGGGTTAAGGTCAGTGAATAACGAAAGGAGAACCCGGTCGAATAACTAGAGAGAAAACCCTTACCTTGAGATCCCGAATAGAGAGATAGGATTCAAAGATTGACTGGTTCTCAGGCTTGGAATTCAAATGATTCGGCTTAACAACCCAAATCGATGAGAGATCCAAAGCAGATTCCTATCACCTTGTTCCATAGTACTCGGCTAACAGGCAGAGAGGGAAAAACCAGGTTTAGTCATCAACAAGGCAGATTCGGCCTTACCAAGAAAAGAGAGAATAGCGGGATTATACATGAGAAAAACGAAAGAGGAAACTTACCTTAACACAAAGGACCCGAATACCACACAAGAAGATTCGACTCAAAGATAGTATCTCTCCAAGAGAAGAAGAACAATTAAGAGAAATATGGAATATGAAAAAGAGAAAAGAGAGACTAATGGATGTTTCGACTTTTAGTGGAAAGAAGAATGGATGAGAGAATGAATGATTGCCGAAAAGGTGAGAGTCCCAAAGTGATTTTGATCAAGAGAAAAGAAGTGGAAGAAACCTCGAATGGTAGAAAAGAGAGATGATATGGGGAAGAAGGTTTAGCTAGGTGATTCGGCAATGACCCAAAGAAAATGGAAAAGTAATCTAAAACCAACCTAAAAGAAGAAAACTCAGGCACCTATTTGGAAACAAAAATTCGGCATCTACAATCCCTAAAATCGAAATGCACTTACAAGAGAACCGAAATGCCTTAAGACCCTAATAGATTTTCGGCACACCCACTACAAACCAAAACTGATTCCTTCCCCCTCCCTCAAGCATCCAAAATTCGGCCACTACCTTCACCAACCCTCAATCCCATACTTTCCTCCTAAAATCACTCTAGTTCACTCATTCAAAGTAGTTTGAATAATTCAAACTCCCTCTTCCTCTCCTGGCCACATATTCAGATCGTTTGACCCAATCAACACTCCCCCCTTGAAGTGTCCTAGCCGAACTCCTCCTCCTCCCTTCCAGACGCCAAAAGAATTCCCAAAAAGCAAATTGTGTGACTCGAACCTGCTCCCACACTGCTTCCCTGTGGCGTCACCTACCAACACTTTAAGTAGCGTCTCCTTGCCACTTTGCCACTTCAATTCTTGTGTCAACAAACACAAGCAACAACCCTTAAGTCCTGCCCCAGTCAGCTCTCCCTTAAAAGTGCCCAAAAAGAAAATTTTGGCCAAGGCTTCGGTTTAACCCCAAGCCTTCCCTGGACCCCCAAACACACCAAATTAACACACAGAGCATAACATACACACAAAACACACATTGAATGTAAAAACCCCCAAAATTCAGGATGTTACAGGTCTCATGACCGAGTCAGTGGGGATGATGCCCTGTCCCAAGCGATGTTACAGGTTCTGGAAAGGGTTGTTGGAGCAAGTACTAGGTCAGTGGGCCGAGGGTCAATCTCTAAATGACTCCGGTCGAATAGAGCAGAAATTTTCAAAGGCATTTTTGGGGTAGCTCCGAATGTAGCAGAATATTGGTTGGAGGCTGTCGAGAGAATAATGGATGATCTCGATTGTATGGTGGAGCAAAAATTGAAGGGAGCAGTGTCTTTACTGCGAGATGAGGCATATCAATGGTGGCTTACCGTGAGAGAAGGCACGCAGGTCGACCGTTTGACATGGGACTTCTTTAAGACTGCCTTCCAAGGAAAATATGTCGGGGCAACTTATGTGGATGCCCGGAGGAAGGAATTTCTGAGTTTGGTTCAGGGAAATAAGTCTGTAGCAGAGTATGAGGCAGAGTTTCTACGGTTGAGCCGGTATGCTCGGGGCATAGTCGCGACTGAGTATGAGCACTGCATGTGGTTCGAGGATGGTCTCCGGGATGAGTTGTGGGTACTGATAGCCCCGCAGAGGGAAAGGGACTTTGCTGCCCTAATTGAGAAGGCAAAGATTGCCGAGGATGTGAAACGCTCTGAGCGTCAAAATCGTGTGAAGGAAAGGGGCATAAGTAAGAGGGATTTTGGGCCCTCAAGTTCTTCTGGTGGGCCTGAGAAGAGGCCAAGGTTTGATGGGCCATCCCGAGCTGGGGTTCCTGTTGTTGCTGGTCGACCGCAGCCTTATGTTGAGTGTGGGAGACCTCATTTGGGAGAGTGCTGGAAAAAAACTGGGGGTGTTTTAGATGTGGGTCCAAGGATCACCAATTTAGATACTGTCCTCGGGGGCCCGTTCAGATGCAAGCGGCAGGTCAGGGCTATGTGTAGCCAGGGAGAGGTGGTCAGCAGCCACCGAGAGGCCGTGGTCCACCCAGAGGGGGAAATGGGTTTGGACAAGGTCATGGAGCACCGGGCAGAGGTGCTGGTAACAAAGAGGCGAGACAGCCAGCGTTGGTTTATGCTGCTCGGCGCCGAGAGGATGGCGACGCTCCTGACGTCATAACTGGTACGTTCCTCATTCATAATGTACCATATACCGCTTTAATCGAAATTGGGTCTACGCACCCATATGTTGCATGTACTGTGTCTGGAACTTTGGGCATACAGTTCAAAATTATTGATAGGGAAATGTCGGTGATTAGTCCACTGGGACAGTTGGTTAGAGTGAATAAATTGTTTAGAGCCCCTAGAGGTCCAAGGGGTTGTCTTTCTGGCGGATTTGATGGAACTTCCATTTAGCGAGTTCGACCTCATTTTGGGCATGGATTGGTTAGTGAAACACTGTGCGAATTTGGATTACGCTGCTAAGCGTATGGTATTTAAGTCTTCGGAGGCTGAGGAGATGGTCGTGATAGGGGAGCGAAGGGATTATTTATCTAATGTAATCTCAGCATTAAGGGCTGAAAAACTGGTTCGTAAGGGGTGCGAGGCGTTCCTGGCTTATATCAGCACGTTTGATGTTAAGGGTTTGTCTATTGGGGATGTCAGAACAGTAAAGGAGTTTCCGGATGTATTTTCGGAAGAATTCCCGGGCATGCCTCCAAACCGTGAGGTTAAATTTGGCATTGAGGTCCTACCGGGAACGGCTCCAGTGTCTGTCGCGCCTTATAGGATGGCGCCGAAGGAGCTAGTAGAATTAAAGGCTCAGATCCAAGAGCTACTGGATCGAGGATTCATCTGATCGAGTGTGTCTCCGTGGGGAGCACCGGTATTGTTCGTAAAGAAGAAGGATGGATCTATGCGTATGTGTATTGATTATCGTCAACTGAATAAACTGGCGACTAAGAATAAATACCCATTACCAAGGATAGACGATTTGTTCGATCAGCTGCGAGCAGCTTCGGTTTTCTCTAAGATAGATCTTAAATCATATACATAATGTGTTCCATGTTTCTATGCTGAGGCGATATCGTTCTGATCCTTCTCATATAGTGCCAGTGGAGGAGATCGAGGTAAGACCTGATCTGACTTTTGAGGAAGAACCGGTGCAAATACTGGATCGTGATGTTAAAGTGTTAAGAATGAAATCTGTCCCGTTAGTCAAGGTGCTTTGGCGTAATCACAGTTCAGAGGAAGACACGTGGGAGCCGGAGGAGGCAATGCGATAGAAATACCCTCACCTCTTCTGATCAGGTAAATTTCGAGGCCGAAATTTCTTCAAGGGGGTAGAGTTGTAACGTCCCAAAAATTAGGGGCTGTAATTTGGCTTAAAATTTGTGTTGTGCTTGAACAGCAAACTATTTGAGTGTATTTGGGGGTTCTAGGGAGGCCTGGCTTCGAGTCTGAGCCTTGGAAAAATTTTAGTTTTTGGCCCTAAAGTGAAGAGGGTTGTTAGCTGTAGGACTTAAGTATATTTGTGTGCGTTTGAGCGAGACAAGTGGAGCATGTGACTTAGTGGTGTGGTGTCAATGGGATAACAAGGAAGAGTGGGGTTCGAATCCCACAAATTGCAATTGGAGACTTTTATTTTGTGACTTGAGAGTTGAAGAAGTAGAGTTTGGATCAAACTCTACAAGGAAGGTTGAGGACTTGGTCAAAAGTTTCAAACGGAGAGTGTAGAGCAAGTTTAAGAGATATCGGTAGAGAGAATCAGGGAAGTGATGTGTGTGGGAGTGTTGGCCGAATTTGGGAGTGTGGCTAAGTGAGAAATTCGGCTAAGGGGGGTCATTGGGAGCACTTTCGGCAACTTTGAGTGTGAGTACAAACCGAAAATTCTTTTGGTGCTTTTCTGCTTCTCTTTTGTTCATTTTTGGGTTTTTCTTTCTGAGAAGACTTCTCAAGAAACTTGTTACCATTCGGGTTTCATTCGTTCATTATTCCCTCAACTGCTGCCCACTTCCTGCCTACAATTCTTTCTTTTTCTCATTTGCTTCCTTTCCTTTTTGATTTGTGTGCAAGTCGTTCTTTCTCTTCTTGGCAACATCTTGGCCGAATCCAATCTCCTCTCTTCCTCTCGCCTACTTTTCTGTACCCATCAAGATAGCCGAACCTATCTTCTGTGTTATCCTCAACGTTTCTTCTTTTGTTCTGTAAGTTGAGTAAACTGAAATCAATTTCTTCTTATCCTTCTCTTATAGTCTCATCTTTGGGACCGTACTCAAGGAACCTGTCTTTCCGAATTTGAAGAGTAAGATATACTGACTTTCTTTCAATTATTTTTGTGGTGGGTAGTATTCTTGTCTCTTTAGTGCCGAATCTCCCCTACCTTCTGTAGTCTGGTTTTGGTTAGTATGTGGGTTCTCTCGAAGAGTAGGAAGGGGCAAGCATTTGGAAGCAATCGATACGTACTCATAGCCTTAGTCCGGTAAGCATACTCGCTTTGTATTTGTCAAGGGTGGACTTGAACCACATGTTTACGCTATCTCTTTTATTAAGGAGTGGATTGTAATGCAGAGTCCATTCAAGGGTTCTTAATTTTTGCTGACTATTGGAGGACTTAGCAAAACTTGGTTAATCAAGGTTCGTTGTTAAGGAATTCGTGGAACGTTCGTAATCAAGGTGTGTAATCGTACACCCGTTACATACTGTTCATGCGCAGATTATTGTTGTTCTTACTTCTGTCCTACGATATATCGATAAAAGCTGAAAAGCCATATTTCTGGGATTTGAAGGTTCTCGAGCGTGCGAACGCTCGTAGAGATGAATCGAGCCACAATCGTTGGCGATAGACCGATAGGAGTGCCACGAACCTTCTCGTGGGCTTAGGCTGTAATGGGCCTGGTTGGGCCGTAGTAGGCCGAGTAGGCCCAATGGGCTAATGGGCCCACAGGGGCGAAATCCATGGTAAGTGCTAGATAATAGATGTGTCTGCGAGGTTTGTAGAATCGTAGCCAGAAATGGGCAGAATGGGCCACACGAGTGTGTGGGCCCACTTGGGCCGAAAATTGGGCTTTGGCCCATTTGCACCATTTCGATCAAAAAGAGCATTCGTGTCGCTCGAGGCAACTATAGGCCTCTAGAAAGGCCGTTATAGGAGTAAAATTACCGAAATACCCTCTATGGGTAATGTTACCGAAATACCCTCTATGGGTAAAGTTACCGAAATACCCTTTATGGGTAAAGTTACCGAAATACCCTCGATGGGTAAAATTACCAAGATGCCCTTAAGGGGTGAAGTGACCATTTTACCCTAACCAATTAAATGATCGTTGTACCCTTGTGGCAGTATCAGTGTTGTATGTGTTGATTGTATGATTGATTATGTTTGAGATGCACTGCTTACATGGATTAGTTATGGCATGACATACTGCATTGGGGTGGGTTTTCTGATTTGGAGGAAGTACCGTTATAGTGGCATCGCCACATATTCTGATTCTAGTGGCTCAGCCACTATATCGTTGTTAGCGGCTAAGCTACATCATTGGAGAGTTGGCTGGGTGGGTTGAAAAGGTCCCCACATGGATAGCTGGTTGGTATTATTGGAGAGTTGGCTGGGTGGGTTGACTTGGTCCCCACATGGAGAGATGGTTGGTACAGGTAGTGATTTGGTTTTAAGGGTTGGGTTACATGTCCGTTTGCATTGATATGATTAAGGGCTTAGGCCCAGACTGATACCGTATGGGCACGGGCCCGGACTGTGACCGTAATAGGGGATTACACACTGAGTTCTCGCAACTCACCCTTTTCTTTAACTGTGCAGGTAATCCCCAGCCTTAGAGGATTTGGAGCTGCGAGGGACTCGGAGGTGGCCACACGTCCGATTGGCTTTAAAGTTAAACCTAGCAACTTTATTTTATTTTAGATTAATTTATTGGGTTAATAATTTTGTAATAAGGCCATTTGGGATTTTTATGTTTTATATGGTGCTTTTTTAAAATTTCAACCTCATAGTGTAATAAACATGGGATTTTAAAATAATAACTACTATTTTAAAAAAAATCACGTATTCGCAACTATTTTGAATTAAACTTCCGCAACAAATAAGGCTTTAAAAATAATAATATTCTGTGAGAGAATGTCTTTGAGTAAATTGTGTTTTAATAAGTAAGCAACGAAATCTGAGGTTTTAAATTGTAGAAAGTTTTAAATTGTAAGAAGAGTTTTCGATGAAAGCATAGTTTTCAAACATCACTGTAACATCCCGATTTAGGGCCTAGTAGGAATAGTGGTGTGAGACCACAAATACGAGGTTTATGAATGAGTTTTTGAAGTTTATGCTATGTTTGCATGCTAGTGTGAAAGTTTCATGAAGCAATTTTGTGAAATTTCGGTTGAATTGTCCAAAAGGACTAAATTGTAAAAGTTGCAAAATGTGAGATTCTAGAAGCTATTTGTGTGAAATAGCTTTAGAATATTAATTAGAGCTCCTTAAATAGCAATTTCCCAATTTCTAATTTTTGGACAAAATTGGGCATGGATGAGTTAAAATAGAAAGTTTGTCAAAAATGGCATTTTGGTCATTTGACAATTAAATGTTTTAAATGGGAAAAGATGATAGAAATTCATTCTTCTTCTTCTCCAAGGCTGCCGAAAATTCAAGGAGCCATTGTTAGGGTTCTTCAAATTTTCCAATCTTGCTTGTAAGTGCAACCAAGCCCCATTTTTGATATTCTTCGAATTTTTGAAGTCCTAGTAGCATGAGAAAGCTATTTTTAGCTATATTTTGAGCTAAGATGGATGTTCAAAAATGTACCCATGTATGACATGCATGTATTTTGATGTTTTATGGAAGAATATGAAAGCTTGATGTAGTAGAAACATCTTTTGCTAAGTGATTTTCCATGAAAATGCATGTAGGGACTTGTGTGTGAAAGTCTTGAGATTGGTCATACATGTATGATTTAGTGAGAATTGATGATAGCTTTAGTTGAGTAAATGGTTCACTAAGCATGAAAGGCTAGAAAGTTGAATAAAAATCACTTTACGAGCCACTGGGCAAAAGTGTGAATATGAGAAAGTTAGGGGCAAAATAGTAATTTTGCTAAAGTATGAGATAAGGGTCAATTTAGTCAAAGTGTGTATTGAATAAGTTGATTTATTCATTATAGATCAAGAAAGACGAAGCCCAGATCGAAACCGAGGCAAGAGTAAGGTGGTGGACTAAATTGCACATCTCTATACTTTTGAGTGCCGAGGTAAGTTTATGCGTAAACAATGCATTCATACTTACAATTTTGTTAATGCTAGATAGTGTGTAGCATGATTGAGAATGATTAAGAACCTATGTGGAATGAATGTGGTAGAAATTGTGAATGGATGTATGATTTGAGTAAGTAGATATGTGGATGTGTAGTGATAATGCTAAATGGTGGGCTAAGTGCGATACCATCCTAAGGCATAATGACGATGAGCTGGCTAGGTGCGATGCTATCGTTAAGTATATTGTCTAGTGGGCTATGTGCAAAACCACTACGATTACCTTTGTGGTAGGCTAAGTGCGATACTACCTTATTATTTGATTGTGGTGGGCTAAGTGCGAAACCATCGAGACATTAGCTGTGTGGATGTATTATCGAGAAATAATGATATGTTGTATATTGTGTAAATGTGATATTGAATGCAGGGATGCATGTCAATGGTTATGAGTATGTGACTCATGATGTGTTGAAAATGTGGTAAGGGATAGAAAGAGTAAGCATAGTTGTACATTATATGTTAGTATAATGCAAATTGTTGTTTAGCTTATACTATGATGCCTAATTGTTTATGTGTAAACTTACTAAGCTCAAAGCTTACTCCCCTTCTTTTCCCTTGTCTTATAGAGCAAAAGTGTTGAATCGAGATACGTGTATCAATTGGAAGATCGCCCACATTATCAGCACACTCTAGTACATGAGACTCAATGTTTTGTAAATGTTATGTATAGGGGCTAGACGAGTTAGTGAATTTTGTTGTAAATGGCTAAAACGTGTTGGCTTTTAGATGGATAATCTATTTTGTATAATGCCATAGTTGTTGGCTACTTTATTATATGAAAAGATGTAGTTATCCATGTGGGATTGCAAGATTATGAGTTGGTTATGGATGTGTCTAATGAGTACTCATTGTGTATGATTGAAGAGTGAAAAGAACTTGACAAATAGCTTTGTTCTTGTCCATATGGGTAGACACACGGGCGTGTGTCCCCTGCATGTTAGTATTTTAAGTCAGAATAGACCACGGACTAGCCACACGGGCGTGTGCCCAGAACGTGTGTGTTAATCAGTGTTGGCCACGGGCTAGCCACACGGGTGTGTGTCTAGACTCTAGGCCGTGTTAAGGTAGTCAGTGTGCACCACAGTGGAGTGCACGGGCGTATGCCCTAACCGTGGGGCATTGGCAGAATGCTTGAGTTTTCATGCACGGGTAGTGACCATGGGCGTGTGTGACCTCTACGGGCGTGTCAAATCTTACACGGGCGTGGGAGCCCTGTATAGATGGAAAAGTTTTAAAAATCGTAGAAGTTTCGATATAGTCTCGATAGCCCTCGTGAGTATGAGTGAGGCCTCGTAAGTCGAGAATGAGGTTGTTGAGGTGACTTAAGAGAGTAGTCACAATGGGCCTAAGTGGCGATCTTGAGGTTTTTATTATGGTAACGCCTCGGGCACAGTTCCTGCGTAGAACCCGGTAAGGGTGTTACATTTAGTGGTATTAGAGCTATGGTTTAGTCGGTTCTAGGACTACCGTAGCGGGTGTAAGAGTCTAGCTATACATGCCATAAGTGTACAATGATAGTGTGGTGGCTTCTGATGATATTAAATCTTGTTTTATATAGAATATGGAATCCGATCCATTGACTACTGATGAAGTAGCTAGTAATGCGCCGGCTCCTGCATAAGGAACCGTGCCTGTTCAAAGTGAACCCGAGGCTAGGGGTCAAGGGGAAGAGGCACGGGAAGCCTTTCTCCAGATGATGAGTAATTGGTACTCGGATTACGTTCGAGCGAACCCTAATGCTCAACCTCCTCTACCTCCTCCCATACCTCAGCCAATTACAGTGGCTCCTCAAGGTATTGACGTAGTGAGGATATTGAAACCCCTGGTGGATAAGATTAGGAAACATGGGGCTGAGGAGTTTAGAGCTAAGGTAGATGATGACCCCGAGAGGGCAGAGTTCTGGTTAGAGAACTTAATGAGAGTATTCGATGAACTCTCTTGTACACCTGAAGAGAGCCTGAAGTGTGACGTGCCTTTGATGAGGGACTCGGCATACCATTGGTGGAAGATGTTGACGTCAGTGGTCCCGAGATAGCGGGTGACGTGGGACTTCTTTCTGGAAGAGTTCCGGAAGAAGTATATACGCCAGAGGTTTACTGATCGAAAAAGGAAGGAATTCCTTGAGTTGAAGCAAGGAAGAATGTTAGTAGCAGAATATGAGCGCGAGTTTGTTAGGCTCAGCAAATACACTCAAGAATGTGTCTCGACAGAGACCATCTTGTGCAAGAGGTTCAAAGATTGACTGAATGAGGATATCAAACTCCTAGTTGGTATTTTAGAGTTGAAAGAGTTTGTTGTGTTGGTCGAGAGAGCAAGTAAGGCCGAAAAGTTGGGTAAAGAAAAGAGAAGCGCTATGCGTGAAGCCCGAGATGCGAGGAAGAGGCCGATGGGTAAGTCGTACCAAGCCCAGTCGAAAAGATCCAAGGAAGTGAATCCTCGGAAGACAGCATCAGTGGGTTATTCTCATCGAAACTTGGACAACACTCGTTCGGGTTTGAGAGTCCAAGCCACTTTGATGGAAAGTGTGGGCAATCCGAAGAACAAATCGGAGTGTCCAAGTTGTGGTAGATATCACACTGGAGAGTGTTGGGGTAACAGTCGAAACTGTTATAAGTGTGGTTCCCCCGACCATTATATCTGAAATTGCCCCGAGAGGGATGATAAGGAAGAGAAGCAAGAGATGAGATCCGGCAATGTGTCTGTAAGGGGTAGACCACCAAGGAACCCGAGAGGTGGGGCTAGTAGTAGAGGTGCGTCCAGAGACTCTGCTGTGAGACCGGAGGGTCGGGCACCTGCGAGGACGTATGCCATTCGCGTTCGCGAAGAGGCGTCCTCCCCTGATGTGATAACGGGTACTTTTTCTCTCTTTGACACCTTTGTTATTGCTTTAATAGATCCAGGGTCTACTCATTCTTATATCTGCATGAGACTGGCATCTAGTTTGAGTATGACCGTTGAGCCTACGGACTTTGTGGTTAAGGTGTCAAACTCGTTAGGAAAGCATGTGTTAGTGGACAAGATGTGTAAGAATTGTCCTTTGATGTTTGAGAGTCAATGTTTTTCGGCAAATCTTATGTTGTTACCGTTTGATGAGTTTGACTTAATCCTTGGCATGGATTGGTTGACTACCCATAGTGTCTTAGTGAACTGTGGTAGTAAGTATGTCGAATTAAAATGTGAGAGTGGAGATGTTGTTCGGGTTGAATCAGGTGGATCAGATAGTCTACCAGTGATGATTTCATCCCTAGTGGCTGAGAAATGTTTGAAAAAAGGGTGTGAGTCCTATCTTGCTTTTTTGTTGAATACTCGAGAGGTTGGAGTAGAGTTTGAAACAGTGCCAGTGGTATGTGAGTATCCGGATGTATTCCCTGAAGAGTTACTCGGATTGCCTCCAGTGAGAGAGGTTGAGTTTGGGATTGAGTTACTTCCGGGAACGGTACCTATTTCGATTGCTCCGCATGCAGAATGGTACCTTTAGAGTTGAAAGAATGAAGGTTCGATTGCAAGAATTGATGAGATAAGGGTTTTGCAAGATCGAGCTACTCACCGTGGGGTGCTCCGGTATTATTTGTAAAGAAGAAAGATGGGTCTATGAGGTTGTGTATAGACTATAGACAGCTTAACAAAGTGACGGTTAAGAATAAGTATCCTTTACCAATGATTGATGATCTTTTTGATCAACTGAAGGGAGCTACAGTGTTCTCCAAGATAGACTTGAGGTCTGGTTATTATCAGTTGAGAGTGAAGGAGCAGGATGTGTTGAAAATTGCATTTCAGACAAGGTATGGCCATTATGAGTTTTTGGTTATGCCGTTTGGTTTGACGAATGCACCAGCAATTTTTATGGATTTGATGAACTGTGTCTTCCGACCGTATGTGGATAAGTTTGTGATTGCCTTCATTGACGATATATTGATCTATTCTCGGGATGTGAACGATCATGAGGAACATTTGAGAATTGTCTTGCAAACTTTAAGAGATAAGCAGTTGTATGCTAAGTTTAGCAAGAGTGAGTTTTGGCTCCGAGAGGTTGGATTCCTAGGACACATTGTGTCAGGTGATGGTGTCAGAGTTGACCTGAGTAAGGTATCGGCTGTTGTGGATTGGAAACAGCCGAGGAACGTGTCAAAAGTTAGAAGCTTCTTGGGATTGCAGGATATTACACACATTTCGTAAAGGGGTTCTCTGTGATTGCTACCTCGATGACGAAATTGTTGCATAAGGATGTCAAGTTTGATTGGACTGGGGCATGTCAACAGAGTTTTGAGAGATTGAAAACATTGTTGACTGAGGCGCCGATTTTGGTTCAACCAAAATCGGGGAAAGAGTTTGTGGTTTATAGTGATGCGTCGTTTAATGGTCTCGGTTGCGTGTTAATGCAAGAGGGTAAGGTAGTCGCATACGCCTCGAGGCAACTAAAACTGCACGAGAAGAATTATCCGACTCATGATTTGGAGTTGGCTGCGATTGTTTTCGTGTTAAAGATTTAGCGGCATTACTTATATGGTGAGAAGTGCCGAATCTTTACGGATCACAAGAGTTTGAAGTATTTGATGGATCAGAAGGATCTGAATTTGAGATAGAGGTGGTGGCTTGAGTTATTGAAAGACTATGAGTTAGTCATTGATTACCACCAGGGAAAAGAGAGTGTGGTTGCGGATGCCCTGAGTAGGAAATCCTTGTATGCCCTAAGAGTTATGAGGACGAGTTTAGCATTGTCTGATGATGGTGCTATTCTGGCAGAGTTGAGAGCTAAGCCACTATTTTTTCAACAGATATGTGAGACTCAGAGAAATGACAGTGAGATGCTAACTAAGAGAGCTAAGTGCAGATCAGAAAGTGATTCTGATTTTCGAGTGGGCTCGAATGGATGTTTGTTGTACCGTAATAGTGTGTACCCAGAGATGAAGAGTTAATCCAAAAGGTTTTGCACGAGGCACATAGTGGTTATTTGTCAGTACATCCGGGCAGTACAAAAATGTACAATGACTTGAAGAAGTCTTATTGGTGGCCGGGCATGAAGAGAGATATCTCCGAATTTGTGGCAAGGTGCCTGATTTGTCAACAAGTGAAAGCTGAGCATCAAGTGCCTTCGGGATTGCTTCAACCAGTGATGGTTCCCGAATGGAAGTGGGATCAGGTTACGATGGACTTTGTGACGGGGTTGCCTATGACTCCGAAAAAGAGAGATACTGTGTGGATTGTTGTGGCTAGATTGACGAAGTCGGCTCACTTTATTCCAGTACATGTTAATTATTCACTGATAAGTTAGCTGAATTGTATGTGGCAGAGATAGTGAGGTTACATGGTATACCTGTGTCTATTATATCGGATAGAGATCCGAGGTTTACTTCGAGGTTTTGGAAGAAGTTACAAGAGGCTTTGGGAACAAAGTTGAATTTCAAGATCTTTGCGTTCCATCCACAAACAGATGGTCGATCTGAAAGAGTGATTCAAGTTCTCGAAGATATGCTTCGATCTTTGTGTGTTAGAATTCGAAGGTAGTTGGGAGAGGTATCTACCTTTGGTCGAGTTTGCCTACAACAACGATTATCGATCGAGTATACTGGATGGCACCGTATGAAGCTTTGTATGGTCGTAAGTGTCGGACTCCATTGTATTGGACCAAGCTTAGTGAAAAACGGATCCATGGAGTCGATCTAGTGAAAGAGACTGAGGAGAAAGTGAAAGTAATCCGTAATAGTCTGAAAGCTGCTTCGGACTGACAGAAGTCGTACGCGGATTTGAAAAGAAAAGAAATTGAGTTTAAGGTGGGTGACAAAGTGTTTTTGAAAGTGTCTCCATGGAAGAAGATTATGAAATTTGGACGAAAAGGGAAATTGAGTCCAAGATTCATAGGACCGTATGAGATTACAGACAGAGTTGGGCCAGTAGCTTACCGGTTGGCTTTGCCGGTAGAGTTGGAAAAGATACATAATGTGTTCCATGTGTCGATATTGCGACGGTATCACTCCGATCCTTCACATGTGATTCCTTCAATGGAAATTGAGATAAGACCGGATATGTCTTATGAAGAGGAGTCGATTAAGATCTTGGCTCGAGAAGTGAAACAGTTGAGAAATAAGAGCATAACACTAGTGAAAGTGTTATGGCAGAAACACAGTGTTGAAGAGGCTACGTGAGAAACTGAAGAAGCTATGAGAGGGCAACATCCAAACCTCTTTACTGGTAAGATTTTCGGGGGCAAAAATCTCTAAAGGGGGGAGAGTTGTAACATCCCGATTTAGGGCCTAGTCAAAATAGTGGTGCGAGACCACAAATTCGAGGTTTATGAATGAGTTTTTGAAGTTTATGCTATGTTTGTATTCTAGTGTGAAAGTTTCATGAAGCAATTTTGTGAAATTTCGGTTGAATTGTCCAAAAGGACTAAATTGCAAAAGTTGCAAAATGTGAGATTCTAGAAGCTATTTGTGTGAAATAGCTTTAGAATATTAATTAGAGGTCCTTAAATAGCAATTTTCCCAATTTCTAATTTTTGGACAAAATTGGGCATGGATGAGTTAAAATAGAAAGTTTGTCAAAAATGGCATTTTGGTCATTTGACAATTAAATGTTTTAAATGGGAAAAGATGATAGAAATTCATTCGTCTTCTTCTCCAAAATTTGTAGAAAATTCAAGGAGCCATTGTTAGGGTTCTTCAAATTTTCTAATCTTGCTTGTAAGTGCAACCAAGCCCCATTTTTGATATTCTTCGAATTTTTGAAGTCCTAGTAGCATGAGAAAGCTATTTTTAGCTATATTTTGAGCTAAGATGGATGTTCAAAAACGTACCCATGTATGACATGCATGTATTTTGATGTTTTATGGAAGAATATGAAAGCTTGATGTAGTAGAAACATCTTTTGCTAAGTGATTTTCCATGAAAATGCATGTAGGGACTTGTGTGTGAAAGTCTTGAGATTGGTCATACATGTATGATTTATTGAGAATTGATGATAGCTTTAGTTGAGTAAATGGTTCGGCTAAGCATGAAAGGCTAGAAAGTTGAATAAAAATCACTTTACGAGCCCTGGGGCAAAAGTGTGAATATGAGAAAGTTAGGGGCAAAATAGTAATTTTGCTAAAGTATGAGATAAGGGTCAATTTAGTCAAAGTGTGTATTGAATAAGTTGATTTATTCATTATAGATCAAGAAATACGAAGCCCGGATCGAAACCGAGGCAAGAGCAAGGTGGTGGACTAAATTGCACATCTCTATACTTTTGAGTGCCGAGGTAAGTTTATGCGTAAACAATGCATTCATACTTACAATTTTGTTAATGCTAGATAGTGTGTAGCATGATTGAGAATGATTAAGAACCTATGTGGAATGAATGTGGTAGAAATTGTGAATGGATGTATGATTTGAGTAAGTAGATATGTGGATGTGTAGTGATAATGCTAAATGGTGGGCTAAGTGCGATACCATCCTAAGGCATAACGACGATGAGCTGGCTAGGTGCGATGCTATCGTTAAGTATATTGTCTAGTGGGCTATGTGCAAAACCACTACGGTTACCTTTGTGGTAGGCTAAGTGCGATACTACCTTATTATTTGATTGTGGTGGGCTAAGTGCGAAACCATCGAGACATTAGCTGTGTGGATTAGCTGTGTGGATTAGTTGTGTGGATGTATTATCGAGAAATAATAATATGTTGTATATTGTGTAAATGTGATATTGAATGCAGGGATGCATGTCAATGGTTATGAGTATGTGACTCATGATGTGTTGAAAAGGTGGTAAGGGATAGAAAGAGTAAGCATAGTTGTACATTATATGTTAGTATAATGCTTATTGTTGTTTAGCTTATACTATGATGCTTAATTGTTTATGTGTAAACTTACTAAGCTTAAAGCTTACTCCCCTTCTTTTCCCTTGTCTTATAGAGCAAAAGTGTTGAATCGAGATACGTGGATCAATTAGAAGATCGCCCATATTATCAGCACACTCTGGTACATGAGACTCAATGTTTTGTAAATGGCATGTATAGGGGCTAGACGAGTTAGTGAATTTTGTTGTAAATGGCTAAGACGTGTTGGCTTTTAGATGGATAATCTATTTTGTATAATGCCATAGTTGTTGGCTACTTTATTATATGAAAAGATGTAGTTATCCATGTGGGATTGTAAGATTATGAGTTGGTTATGGATGTGTTGAATGAGTACTCGCTTTGTATGATTGAGGAGTGAAAAGAACTTGACAAATAGCTGTGTTCTTGTCCATGTGGGTAGACACACGGGCGTGTGTCTAGGCCATGTGTGACACACGGTCAGCCCATGGGCGTGTGACTTGGCCGTGTCTCCCCTACATGTTAGTATTTTAAGTCAGAATAGACCACGGACTAGCCACACGGGCGTGTGCCTAGAACGTGTGTGTTAATCAGTGTTGGCCACGGGCTAGCCACACGGGCGTGTGTCTAGACTCTAGGCCTTGTTAAGGTAGTCAGTGTGCACCATGGGTGGAGAGCACGGGCGTGTGCCCTAACCGTGGGGCTTTGGCAGAATGCCTTAGTTTTCATGCACGGGTAGTGACCATGGGCGTGTGTGACCTCCACGGGCGTGCCAAATCTTACACGGGCGTGTGAGCCCTGTATAGATGGAAAAGTTTTAAAAATTGTAGAAGTTTCGATATGGTCTCGAGAGCCCTCGTGAGTATGAGTGAGGCCTCGTAAGTCGAGAATGAGGTTGTTGAGGTGACTTAAGAGAGTAGTCACAATAAGCCTAAGTGGCGATCTTGATGTTTTTATTATGGTAACGCATCGGGCCTGGTTCCGGCGTAGAACCCGGGTAAGGGGTGTTACAATCACTTTGATGTGACACGCTAGATCCGGTCATAACGTCTGGGCTGAGTTTGGGGTGTTACATTCACCCAAATGATCTTCTCCACTATTCTCGTACCACGAATTACTTCAAGTGTGGGCTCAAACCAATTGAACCAAAACACAGAACTAGAAAAAGTTTTCCCTTTGGGGTGAAAATGGAAAATCTCTCGTCTTTAATAGAAATCGGTAAAATTCTTACTCTGGAAAAATATATTTAAAATTTGATAATAAAATCTCTCTATTTTTCCATAGAATAACAATCTCTCAAAAGTTATGTAAGTAGCTCTACCGATGTCATCTATTTATAGGAAGAGAAGATAAAACCCTTGTAGAGTTGTAGAGTTGTAGAGGTTTTATAAAATAGAAAAACAACATCCTACTTAGAGTAGGATGGGGGTGAACGACTCACCCTTGTATTTCTACTAGGGTAGCCGCCCCCTTCATGTTATATGAGGGGTTTTGAGCCTCTCTCAAATCAAGTCAAATTACGAGTACTTCTTGGGCCTTTTTCACGAGGCACTCTATGATGTGATCCAACCCGGTTCAGTTTTTCTATTTTCCAAAATAAACTGTAACATTTACATATTAAATAATTTTCTCATCTCATTTTTACCCGAGTAAATTTTTTGACAATTTCAACATTGATAAAACTTTGACAATTTTAACCTCGGTAAGTTTTTGAGAAAATTAGATAAATGTAACAGCCTGATTTAGGGCCTAGTCCGAATAGTGGTTGCGAGACCACAAATCCGAAGTAGAAATATGTGTTTTATGATTTTTAAGAGGCTTACGATATGCTTGCATGATTATGTGAAAATTTCATGAGAAAATTTTATTAATTAGTGATCAATTTGTCTATTTGGACTAAATTGCAAAGATTGAAAAATATGAGATTCTAGAAGATTCAAGTATGAAATAGCATTAGAAAAATTATTAAAGGTCCTTATTTAGCAATTAGACCAATATATGTCAAGATGGACAAAAATGGACATAGGAAGGAAAAATCTCAAGAAAGAACCTTAAGGGTATTTTTGTCATTTAGTTAATAAAAGCATTAAAAGGGAGAAATAAGTCAAAATTCATGTCCACCTTCTTCCTAAGTGCCGAAATTATCAAGCTCTCCATAGCTAGGGTTTCTTCAACTTTTAAGCTTGATTGTAAGTATCTTCTAGCCCCGTTTTTAATGTTCTTCGTATTTATGAGATCCTCGTAGCTCGATTTAGCTATTTCTAGCTATATTTTGAGCTAGGGTTTATGTTCAAAAATCACCCATGTATGAAATGCATGTATTTTGATGATTTATGGAAGACTATGAAAATTTGATGTAAGATAAACATCTTTTTCTAAGTGATTTTCATGAAAAATGCATAAAAAGGACCAAATTGTAAAAGTTATGAAAATGGTCATACATGAGTGAATTAGTTGAAATTGGGGGCTTCTGTAATTATGAAAATGATTCGGCTAGGCTAAAAATACAAGAAAGTTGAATAAAAATAATTTTTACGAGCCTAGGGGCAAAAGTATAATTATGTGAAAGTTTAGGGGCAAAATTGTAATTTTGCCAAAATATGATTCATGGGTTAATTTAGTCAATGTGAGTATTAAACAAGTGAAATTGCTATTATAGATCAAGAAACACGAAGCCCGGACCGAAATCGAGGCAAGAACAAGGTTGTGGACTAAATCGAATATTTATACACATTTTGAGTACCGAGGTAAGTTTGTGTGAAATTAAAGCTACATAATGTTTTTATGTTTTTTTTAATTGCTTGATATTATGAGAAATGAATATTATTTCTATGATATCAACTAATGATGCCTTGATGAGAATTTGATGAAAATGTGTTAAGTTGAAGTCCCGGTTGAACATTCGGAAGGTCCCGTATAAGACCATGTCTGGGACATGGCATCGGCACCGAATAAGGAAGGTCCCGTATAAGACCATGTCTAGGACATGGCATCAGCACTGAATAAGGAAGGTCCCGTATAAGACCATGCCTGGGACATGGCATCGACACCGAATAAGAAAGGTCCCATTTAAGACCATGTCTGGGACATGGCATCGACACCGAATAAGGAAGGTCCCGTATAAGACCATGTATGGGACATGGCCTCGGCACCAAAAGAAGATCTCTTGTAAGACCATGTCTGGGACATGGCATCGACATCTATATTCGATCTCGTATAAGAACATATCTGGGATATGGCATCGACATCGAGACAAAAGATCCCGTGTAAGACCATATCTGGGGTATGGCATCGCATCAAGAGGTGATTCCTTGTAAGACCATATTTGGGATATGGCTTTGGCATCGTGATACATGTATGATGAGATTGAGTATCCTCCGATATTCTAAGTAGTTCAACGGGCAAAGAGCTAAGTTTATGTAAAGATGACAAAGAGCTAAGTCTATGTTTAAAGAGTATAAAAGCGCTAAAGTTATGTGATGAATTGATACAGGTACCCATGAGTAATTCATGAGAAATAAATGCAATATGTGATGTGTAATTTGGTAAGAGTATACATGAGTAAGTTATGTTGATGTATTTGAGAATTTGTGTATCATTCGATGAGATAAATGGATGCTATTATAAGTCTTAATGTTGCTATTTATTTCATGCAAACTTACTAAGCTATATGCTTACCCCTCTCTTTTCCCTTTTCCTTATAGTATCACCAAGCTAGCTCGGGGATCGTAGGACGTCGGAGTTTGGATCACACTATCAACTATTCTTTTTGTATAGTAAACTTGATTTATTTTAAGCATGGCATGTATAGGAACTTGGTCATTTTGTTATGTCATATTTGTTAGCCAAAGTGTTGGCTATATTAGTCACTTATTCATTTTGTAAATGGCCATTGGGAATTGGCCAATACTTATTAAGTTTTATATATATATCCAATGATGATGATATTCATGAAGTACAAGTTCATGTTATAGATCGAGAAAAATGTGTGGTGTATGCATGATGAGTTAGTGATTCTTTGTAGTGTATTCTTGCTATGTTATGTAATGCTTGTGGTGGTATAAGTGTGTTTGTTTTTTAGGGTGGCAATAGGCTTGGTAAATAGCCTTCTAATTGTCCACATGGGTAGACACACGGCGTGTGTCTAGGCCGTGTGTGACACACGGTCAGCCCCATGGGTGTGTTGTTAGGCCGTGTGTCCCCTGCATCAAATTTGCGAGAATTCAATTCGTCACACGGGCCAGTACACGGGCGTGTGACTAGGTCGTGTGCCCCTTAAGAGTTTACTGACGTCATAAATAGAATACCAAGGTTTTCACATACGGGCTAGGACACAGGGGGTGTCTAGGCCGTGTGAGGGACACAGGCCATAGACACGGACGTGTGCCAGGCTGTGTGAAAACCCCTGTAGGTTTGTACTGAAAATAAAATCCACACGGGCTGGGAACATGGGCTTGTGTGACCACACAGCCTGCCCACACGGGCGTGTTCCATTTCACACGGGCGTGTAGCCCTGTTTTAAGCAAAAATTTTCTAAGTGCGTAAAATTTTCTGGTTTGGTTCCGAACCATTCCGGTTGTATGTTTAGGGTCTTGTAGAACCGTGATAAGGATGTTATGAATATGGATGAAAATTTTTTAAGTTGAAACGAAATTTTATAGCCCGATAATGTAAGCTTAAGCAAGTTAAGTTCAGTAATGCCTCGTATCCGGTTCTGGCGTGGAATACAGATAAGGGGTGTTACATTTAGTGGTATCATAGCTACGATTTAGTCGATTCTTGGACTAACGTAGCGTATGCATGAGTCTAGCTATACATGCCATACGTATGATTATTTACATAATATAGTGTGACGACTCCTGACGAATTAAATTGTGTTTTCATATAGTAAATGGATCGCGATAGAGCTGTGGCAGATGATGTAGAAAGTAACGCGCCGGCTCCCGCCCAAGGGACGGTGCCAAATGAAAATAAGAATAGACCAACGACTGTAAGTTAGAGAGGAGGAGAAGAGGCTAGGGGAGCCTTTCTCCACATGATGAATACATGGTATACGGAGTTCGTTCGTACGAACCCGAATGCGCAACCCCCTCCACCCCCACCTATTCCTCAGCCTGCCCCTATAGCTCCCCAAGTGGTAGAAGTGGTAAGGAGAGAAAAGCCTCCGGTTGATAGAATCTGGAAATAAGGAGCCAAGGAATTTCGAGCTAGTAAAGATGATGATCCGGAAAGAGCATAATTTTAGCTTGAAAATACCATCAGGGTATTCGATGAATTATCTTGCACACCTGAAGAGTGCATGAAATGTGTGGTGTCTCTCTTAAGAGATTCCACTTACCAGTTGTTGAACACCCTTGTGTCGATTGTACCAAGGGAAAGGATTACATGAGAGTTTTTCTATAAAGAGTTCCGGAAGAAATACATTAGCCAAAGGTTTGTCGACCAGAAAAGAAAGGAATTCCTTGAACTGAAACAAGGTAGAATAACAGTAATTGAGTATGAGCGTGAGTTTGTAAGGCTCAGTAAATACGCTCGAAAGTGTGTATCCACTGAAGCCATTATGTGTAAACGGTTTGAGGACGGGTTAAACGAAGATATCTGATTATTTTTTGGTGTCCTAGAATTGAAGGAATTTGTTGTGCTAGTGGACCGGGCTTGTAAAGCCGAGGAGTTGGGTAAAGAGAAAAGAAAAGCTGAAATGGAGTCTCGTGACTCAAGAAAAAGACAACTGAGTAAGTCATATCATTCCTCATCCAAGAAGTCAAGAGATTTCACTACTCGATCAGCTACTCCAGCTGGGTTTTCGAATAGAGGTAAAGGTAAATAGTACTCAGGGTCTAAAGCTCAGACCACTTCAGTTGCTAGTGTTGGCAACACTCGACCAAATAGATTGAAATGTCCATAGTGTGGCAGACGTCACCCCGGTGAGTTCCGAGCACATGAGAGAGCATGTTTTAAGTGTGGTTCCCAAGATCATTTTATTAGAGAATGCCCTGAGATGGTTGAAAAAGAGAAAATTTAGAGTGCAAGATCGGGAAGCACTACTAGAGGGAGACAATAGAGAAACCCGGGAAGTGGAACGAGTAGTAAGAGTACACCCAAAGAGCAGGCTGCAAGATCTGAGGGTAGAGCACCTGCGAGGACTTATACCATTCGCGCTCGCGAAGAGGCGTCATACCCTGATGTAATTACGGGTATATTTTCTCTCCATGATATTAAAGTTATTGCTTTAATTGATCCGGGATCTACCCACTCATATATTTGAATGAAATTAATATCTAGTATGAGCATGCCTGTAGAGTCTACAGAATTTGTGATAAAAGTGTCTAATCCCTTAGGCAAAAGTGTATTAGTTGATAAGGTATGCAAAGATTGCCCATTGATGATTAGAGGTCATTATTTTAAGGCAAATCTCATGCTATTGCCATTTGATGAATTCGATATAATTCTTGGTATGGACTGGTTAACCGCTCATGATGTGACAGTAAATTGTGGAAAGAAATACATTGAATTGAAATGTGAAAACGGGGACACTCTTTGTGTTGAATCAGATGAACATGACAGGTCGCCTGTAGTGATTTCTCATATGTCTGCCGAGAAATATGTAAGAAAAGGATTTGAAGCATATCTTGCCTTTGTGATGAATGCTGAAGAGACTGAGTTAAGAATTAAATCAGTACCGATAGTATGTGAGTATCCAGATGTATTCCCAGAAGAATTGTCAAGGTGGCCTCCGGTTAGAGAAATTGAATTTGGCTTTGAGTTAGCCCCTGGTACTACACCTATATCGATTGCTCCATATAGAATGGCTCCAACTGAGTTGAAAGAATTGAAGGCACGGTTACAAGAGTTGACGGACAAAGGCTTTGCACGACCGAGTTATTCTCCGTGGGGTGCTCCAGTATTATTTGTGAAAAAGAAAGATGGTTCCATGAGATTATGTATAGATTATCGACAGCATAATAAGGTAACCGTGAAGAACAAGTACACGTTGCCAAGGATCAACGATTTGTTTGATCAATTGAAGGGAGCCAATGTGTTCTCTAAGATAGATTTGAGATCAGGATATTACCAGTTGAGAGTCAAAGACTCAGATGTGCCAAAAACTGCATTTCGGACAAGGTATGGGCACTATGAATTTTTAGTCATGCCTTTCGATTTAACGAATGCCCCTGTCGTGTTTATGGATTTAATGAACCGCATCTTTTGGCCATACTTGGATAAATTTGTTGTGGTTTTTATTGATGATATACTGATTTATTCTCGTAATGAGAACGAGCACGCTGAGCACCTGAGGACGGTCCTACAAATCTTACGAGATAATCAGTTGTATGCCAAGTTTAGCAAAAGTGAATTTTGGCTCAAAGAAGTTGGATTTTTGGGGCACAATGTCTCGGGAGATAGAATCCGAGTTGACCCGAGCAAGATTTCAGCTATTGTTTATTGGAAATTGCCAAGAAATGTATCAGAGATTAGAAGTTTTCTGGGCCTAACTGGCTATTACAGACGGTTCGTCAAGGGATTTTCTATGATAGTCATTCCGATGACGAGACTATTACAGAAAGATGTAAAGTTCGAATGGACAGAAAAGTGCCAACAGAGTTTCGAGAAATTAAAGGCATTGTTGAATGAGGCTCCAGTTCTAGTGCAACCTGAACCGGGAAAAGAATTTGTTGTATATAGTGATGCATCTTTGAATGGATTGGGCTGTGTGCTTATGCAAGAGGGCAAGGTGATAGCATATGCCTCTAGACAGTTAAAGCCGCATGAAAAGAATTACCCGACACATGATTTAGAATTGGCTGCCATTGTGTTTGCATTGAAGATATGGAGACACCATTTGTATGGTGAAAAATGTCGGATATTCACCGATCATAAGAGCCTAAAGTACTTGATGACTCAAAAGGAATTGAATTTAAGGCAACAAAGATGGTTAGAGTTGATAAAGGACTATGAGCTAGTGATTGACTACCAACCGGGAAAGGCGAACGTGGTCACCGATGCCTTGAGCAGGAAGTCCTTGTTTGCATTGAGGGCTATGAATACACGGATGACTTTGTCAAGTGATGGTTTTATTCTAGCTGAGTTGAGGGCTAGACCAATGTTTCTCCAAGAGAATTATGAGGCTCAGAAAGATGACAGTGACTTGCAAGCCAAAAGAGTTCAGTGTGAGTCGGGTGTTGAGTCCGACTTTCAGATTAATTCTGATGGATGTTTGATGTTTAGAGACAGAGTCTGTATACTGAGGAATGATGAGCTTATTCGGAAGATTTTGCACGAAGCACATAGTGGATGTCTATCTATACATCCGGGCAGCACAAAAATGTATAATGACTTGAAGAAATGGCATTGGTGGCCGAGTATAAAGAAAGATATTTCTGAGATTGTATCAAAATGCCTGATTTGTCAGCAAATGAAGGCTAAACACCAAGTACCTTCGGGTTTACTTCAGCCTATCATGGTTCCCGAGTGGAAATAGGACCGTGTTACTATGGACTTTGTAACGGGATTGCCGTTGACACCAAGCAAGATAGATTCCGTATGGGTTGTGGTAGATAGACTTACGAAGTCATCCCATTTTATACCTATACGCATTGATTATTCACTTGATAAGTTGGCAGACTTGTATGTTTCAGAGATTGTAAGACTACATGGAGTGCCTTTTTCGATTATATTGGATAGAGATCCGAGATTTACATCCCGATTTTGGAAAAAAGTTGCAAGAAGCTTTGGGCACAAAGTTGAGTTTTAGTACAGCTTTCCACCCACAAACTGACGGTCAGTCGGAGAGATTAATACAGATACTTGAGGATATGCTCCGGTGTTGTGTTCTTAAGTTTCAGGGCAGCTGGGAAAAGTACTTACCGTTGGTAGAGTTTGCGTATAATAACAGTTTCCAGTCGAGTTTGAGAATGGCGCCTTATGAGGATTTGTATAGGCTTAAGTGTCGAATGCCTTTGTAATGGACAAAACTCAAAGAAAATCAGATTCACGGGGTCGATCTGGTTAGAGAAACTGAAGAGAAAGTAAAAATAATTCGTGATTGTTTAAAAGCTGCTTCGGATAGACAAAAGTCCTACTCGGACTTGAAACGGAAAGAGATCGAGTTTCAAGTTGGTGATAAGGTATTTTTGAAAGTGTCACCATGGAAGAAAGTTCTCAGATTTGGCAGAAAAGGCAAATTGAGTCCTCGTTTTATCGGACCATTTGAGATTCCCGAGAGGATAGGACCTGTAGCTTATCGACTGGCTGTGCCATCCGAGTTGGAAAAGATTCATGATGTGTTCCACGTGTCTATGTTACGTCGTTACCGGTCAGATCCTTCGCATGTGATTACACAAACAGAGGTTGAAATTCAACTCGACATGACTTATGGCGAAGAACCGGTTAAGATTTTGGCACGAGAAGTTAAACAATTGTGAAACAAAAGTATATCCCTTGTAAAAGTACTATGGCAAAGACATGGGGTAGAAGAGGCTACATGGAAGCCCGAGGAGGCTATGAGAAACCAGTATCCAAACCTTTTTACCGGTAAGATTTTCGGGGACAAAAATCCCTAAGGGGGAGAGAATTGTAACAGCCTGATTTAGGGCCTAGTCGAATAGTGGTTGCGAGACCACAAATCTGAAGTAAAAATATGTTAAGAGGCTTACGATATGCTTGCATGATTATGTGAAAATTTCATGAGAAAATTTTATTAATTAGTGATCAATTTGTCTATTAGGACTAAATTGCAAAGATTGAAAAATATGAGATTCTACAAGATTCAAGCATGAAATAGCATTATAAAAATTATTAGAGGTCCTTATTTAGCAATTAGACCAATAAATGTCAAGATGGACAAAAATGGACATAGGAAGGAAAAATCTCAAGAAAGAACCGTAATGGTATTTTTGTCATTTGGTTAATAAAAGAATTAAAAGGGAAAAAGAAGTCAAAATTCATGTCCATCTTCTTCCTAATTGCCGAAATTATCAACCTCTCCATATCTAGGGTTTCTTCAACTTTCAAGCTTGATTGTAAGTATCTTCTAGCCCCGTTTTTAATGTTCTTCGTATTTTTGAGATCCTCGTAGCTCGATTTAGCTATTTCTAGCTATATTTTGAGCTAGGGTTTATGTACAAAAAATCGCCCATGTATGAAATGCATGTATTTTGATGATTTATGGAAGAATATGAAAATTTGATGTAAGATAAACATCTTTTTCTAAGTGATTTTCATGAAAAATGCATAAAAAGGACCAAATTGTAAAAGTTATGAAAATGGTCATACATGAGAGAATTAGTGGAATTTGGGGGCTATTGTAATTATGAAAGTGATTCGGCTAGGCTGAAAATATAAGAAAGTTGAATAAAAATCATGTTTACGAGCCTA
Organism: Gossypium sturtianum; assembly: GCA_025698515.1. Classification (NCBI taxonomy): domain Eukaryota; kingdom Viridiplantae; phylum Streptophyta; class Magnoliopsida; order Malvales; family Malvaceae; genus Gossypium; species Gossypium sturtianum. Next base: position 103,224,304 of record CM046944.1, read on the forward strand.
AGGGCAAAAGTGTAATTATGTGAAAGTTTAGGGGCAAAATACAAAATATGATTCATCGACTAATTTAGTCAATGTGAGTATTAAACAAGTGAAATTCCTATTATATATCAAGAAACACGAAGCCCAGACCAAAACCGAGGCAAGAACAATGTTGTGGACTAAATCGAATATCTATACACATTTTGAGTACCGAGGTAAGTTTGTGTGAAATTAAAGCAACATAATGTTTTTATGTTTTTTTAATTGCTTGATATTATGAGAAATGAATATTATTTCTATGATATCAACTAAAGATGCCTTGATAAGAATTTGATGAAAATGTGTTAAGTTGAAGTCCCGGTTGAACATTCAGCATAACAAGGATACCTATGTCACAGCATGAGATAAGGAAGGTCCCGTATAAGACCATGTCTTGGACATGGCATCGGCACCGAATAAGGAAGGTCCCGTATAAGACCGTGTCTGAACATGGTGTAACACCCCAAACCCGGTCAAAATGTTACGGCCAAATCTGGGTTGTTACAGGAATAATAGATTTAAAAATTTTGACAAAACATCGTGATTTGAGAAATTATTTTTGTTTGGAGAATCCATGTTAAGGCCATTTTCCAAGAAATCTGTTTGATTACACATACTCTACCATTTTCTCATTAAGTTAATTAGGAGCTGAAAACGGGGTTTTTTTACCAAAACCGAACTTTGAAAATTTCGAAAGGTGATAATCGAAATGAATGTTCAGGTGCGTGATCTTTGGAAATAATATTTGTAGTGGTAAGAAAATTCTAATTTTAAATTATTTATGGCTTGTTATCCAATCGTTGAACTTTTGGAAAACCTATATTTATGTTTTAAGAAAACCCCGCTTTTCAATAATTCATAACATATATAAAACCCGCATGTAAACAAAACCCCAAAAATAAAGTTAAAGCGGCCTTATTACAAATTAAAATCCCGAAATAGAAATAAGTTTAAAATAAAGTTCGAGTTTAATAGAGAACTCGCAATGCATGGCCACCTCGAGTCTGTCCCGGCTCCAAAACCCGCCACCTATCGATTACCTGCAAGATTAACAAAGGGGTGAGTCATCGAGACTCAGTGTGTAAATCCATGTGTAACGCAAACTGGGCCTTAGCCCGCTCAGTACGACATATGTCTCATGTATGCAATGCACCCCAACCCAGTCTAGCTCTCCATCCAAACACCCGTGGCATTATGCCACTGTGGTTCATGACCACCGTGGTCCCAGACCACTCGTGACAGCAGTCACTCGTGACAAAGTCACTAATACATATAATCGTGGGGCCAACCCACTGTGGTCTTAGACCACCGTGACGATCTCTGATATGTTTATGATTACGTGGGGCCAACCCACTGTGGTCTTAGACCACCAAGAAAAATCACTGATATAAGCATACGTGGTTTCAACCACCGTGGTACTTATACCACTCGTGACAATAGTCACTTGATTATCACCTCTTCCTCCATTCAATTCCCGAGCCCATGCTCTCTTTATCATGCCAAATATGAATGCAACATACTCTTAATGGGAAACAGTTACTAACAACATACATGCATACAATAAAAAATATCATCATCGAAGAACTTACCCGGTGTCTCCAACCTTACCCATAAGGTTATCTCGACTATCAGATTAGCTATTTCGGCTTTCAGCCAATACAGTTAATAATACAACCACAAGATACGTGTGAGTAATACACACCTGATAACGTGTAACACTAAGCTTTCTACGTCGACACTTTTGTTAGCAGGGACAACAGCTATCTGTCTATCCCAGGCAGACGTCGGCTCTCTACCACAGCCCGGCAAAAATCCCGAACCGCCGACACAGCACGCTTCTTAAACTTAGGAATAGGGGTTACGGATACGCTCCCCTCCCTGGCTTGACCGTTCCTTGTATCCATGAAATGGACTCGATCAGAGATCAAAGAGAACCTCTAATCAAGAGATTCGGTTAAGATAGACTATAATCAGAAAAGAGTCCAAAAACGCAAGACTAAAGAGCTTTTTACCTTAAGAATCCGAATAGAGTGATTTAATTCGGCAAACAGCAACCCCTTGGCTTTGGACTACAAATCGCTTGACTAAAGGTGTGTCCCGGAGTAAGAGCCGCCAACAGAGAAAAGAAGAAAGGAAGAAGGGTTAGCCCAAGCTATAACCGCCAAGCCAATTAGCCCTTCGGCTTTGGCTACAAAAACCGAAAGAAGGGAAAGAAATGGGCAACAGAGTCTTTCTTACCTTAACAACAGAACCGATTGCAAAGATCCCCCCGACCAACGATTCTTAGCACCTTGCTATGTGATGTTCAGCTTGGAGCAAAGAATGTAAGAAACAAATTCAATTGTTTACAAAATAGGTTCGGCTTCACCATGAAAAGAAAGAACAGAGGGATTGATCATGAGAAAAATAAAAGAGAGATCCTTACCTTAAAACAGAGATACCAATTAACACACAAGATGTTTCGGCTATGGTGAAAAGTGTAGGGATGAAACACAAAGAGAAGAGAAAAGAAGGAAGCTTCGGTTAAAGGAGAAAAGAATGTAAAACGCAAGAAGTAGAAGGGTGAAGGAGAAGGTTTCGGCCACAGTGACTTTGGCAACTTTGAAGAAAAACAATGCTCAATGGGAAGGTTGACAACCAAAGAAAAGAAATGAAATGAAATGAGAGGTTGAAAAGAACCAAGAGAATTCCACTCGAAAGGACCTTAGATGCCCTAGGGAAAAATCGACACACAAGCTAAACAATACCCAAAAGAAAACTAAAAGCTCAACTCCAATTTCGGCACACACACAAGGTAACCCGATTATGCTCCCTCATGCCCCTCTAGCCGAATTTTCCTTCCCACAAACCCCTTATTCGGCCAACCACTTCCACCAAAAACATATCCCACATTTCCATCCTACTTTCACTCTCCTTCCACCATTCAAACAAGTTGACCGATTCAAATCCCTTCAAGCATTCTTGTCCACCCATTTGAATATGTTGACCCCTTCAACCATCATCCTTGGAGAGTCCCTGCCGAAACCACCTTCTCCCCATCCAGATGCCAAAAAATAAAGCTTCAAAGTGAGGCATGTGAGATTCGAACCTCCTCCCTACTGCTACCCCCTTGTGACGCCACTTCCATGCACTCTAAGTGGCGCCTCCTTGCCACTTTACCACCCCTTTTCTTGTGTTAGCAAAACACAAGTAATTACCCTTACAGCCCGACTCAGCTAGCTCTCCCCTAAAGTGCCTAAAAATAGAATTTTTACCAAGGTTCAAGCTTAAACCCGAGCCTTCCCGGGACCCCCAAACACACCAAAATAACAAACAAAACATGCCAAACACACAGCAACACAAAATAATACAGAGCCCCTAATTCCAGGATGTTACAGTTCTACCCCCTTAAAGAATTTTTGGCCTCGAAATTTACCTGATCAAAAGAGATGAGGATATTGCTGTCGTATCACATCCTCTGGCTCCCACGTGGCTTCCTCTGAACCGTGATTCTGCCACAACACTTTAACTAACAGAACCGTCTTTCTCCGCAACATCTTAACATCTCGGTTTAGGATTTGAAGTGGTTCCTCCTCAAAGGATAAATCAGGTCTTACTTCGATTTCCCCCACTGGCACTATATGAGATGGATCCGAACGGTAGTGCCTTAACATCGAGAAATGGAATACATCATGAGTTTGCCCCAATTCTGCAGGTAACTCAAGCTGATAAGCTACTGGTCCCACACGCTTCAACACACGATAAGGCCCGATGAACCTAGGGCTCAACTTGCCCTTCCGTCCAAACCTTAGAACTTTCTTCCACGGTGAAACCTTTAGAAAAACCTGATCACCCACAGAGAACTCTATATCCTTACGCTTCAGATCTGCGTAAGATTTCTGCCTATCAGAAGCTTCCTTTAACCGAGTCTAAATAAACTTAACCTTTTCCTCTGTTTCCGCAACCAATTCTGGACCCAACAACTGTCGCTCACCCAACTCTGTCCAGCAAGTAGGAGTGCGACACTTCTGACCATATAACGCTTCATAGGGTGCCATCTGAATACTGGATTGATAGCTGTTATTGTACAAAAATTCTTCCAGCGGTAGGAACTCCTCCCAACTACCCCTGAAGTCAATGACACAGCCTCTCAACATGTCCTCTAAGATCTGAATTACCCTCTCCGACTGACCATCAGTCTGTAGATGAAACGCTGTGTTGAATTCCAGTCTTGTACCCAACGCTTGATGCAACCCCTTCCAGAACCTTGACGTAAACCTGGGGTCTCTATCTGATATGATAGACACAGGTACCCCATGGAACCTCACAATTTCTGCTACATAAAGCTTGGCTAACTTTTGTAGTGAATAATCAACCCGAACTGGTATGAAGTGAGCGGACTTCGTCAACTAGTCCACAATTACCCACACCGAATCTTTCTTCATAGGCGTAAGGGTAGCCCACTCACAAAGTCCATCGTTATCCTCTCCTACTTTCAAAGTGGAATCTTTACTGGCTGTAGCAACCCTGAAGGTAACTGATGTTCTGCCTTTACCTGCTGACACGTCAGGCACGTACCCACAAACTCGATAACCTCTTGCTTCAGACCCGGCCACCAAAACTGTTCACGCAAATCCCGATACATCTCACTCCCGCCAGGATGCATAGCATATGGGCTACTATGCGCTTCCTGAAGAATATTCTGTCTCAATTCGGAATCCCTCGGCATACAAGCCTTTCCTCGAAAGCATAATACCCCATCACTATTCACACTGAAATCTTCTATCTCACCACCTGCCACTAGCTAAAATTTAGGGCTTAGCGATTCATCTAATAATTGTTTCTCCTTTATCCGACTGACCCAAGAAGGCTTCACTTTCAGTTTAGCTAGCACACTTCCATCATCATACAAGCTGAGATGGGTGAACATTGCCCTCAAGTCTGATATCACTTTACGACTCAACGCGTCTGCCACAACGTTAGCTTTACCCGGGTGGTACTCAATCGAACAATCATAGTTCTTTAGCAATTCAACCCACCTTCTCTGCCTTAAATTCAACTCCTTCTGGGTAAGGAGATATTTCAGGCTCTTGTGGTCGGTGTAGATAATGGACTTCTCTCCATACAGGTAATGTCTCCAAATCTTCAGAGCAAACACCACCGTGGCCAACTCCAGATCATGCGTGGGATAATTCACTTCATACGGTCTCAACTACCGAGATGCATATGCTACAACCTTCCCCTCTTGCATCAACACACATCCTAACCCCGTGTGTGACGCATCGCAGTAAACAACAAACTCCTTCCCAACCTCAGGCTGAATCAACACTGGAGCCTCAGTCAAGATCCTCTTCAACTTCTCAAAACTTTCCTGCTGCTTATCTGACCAGACAAACGGTACCCCTTTTCGTAACAACTTGGTTAACGGTGCAGCTATTAGTGAGAACCCCTCAACAAACCTTCTGTAGTACCTAGCTAACCCAAGAAAACTTTGAATTTCTGCCACAGACTTAGGCGGTTTCCAGTCCAACACGGCTTCAATTTTTCGGGGATCAACCCTAATTCCCTCAGCAGACACAACATGTCCCAGAAAGGTAACTTCCCTCAGCCAGAATTCACACTTACTGAAGTTGGCGAACAGTTATTTTTCTTTTAGAATCTGCAGAACCACCTGAAGATGCGAATCATGTTCCTCTTCTGAACTTGAATAGACCAAAATATTGTCTATGAACACCACGACAAACCGATCCAAATAGGGTTGGAATACTCGATTCATCATGTCCATGAACGTAGCTGGTGCATTCGTTAACCTAAACGGTATCACCAAGAACTCGTAGTGACCATAACGAGTTCGAAAAGCTGTCTTATGAATGTCTGCCTCCTTGACCTTAAGCTGGTGATAACCTGACCTCAAATCTATCTTTGAAAAGACCGTAGCACCTTGCAACTGATCGAACAGATCATCTATCCTAGGTAACGGGTACTTGTTCTTAATCGTCAACTTGTTTAGTTGCCTATAATCAATGCACATCCACATCGACCCGTCCTTCTTCTTGATGAACAACACCGGTGCTCCCCATGGAGACACACTTGGTCGGATAAAACCCCGGTCCAACAGTTCCTAAATTTGAGCTTTCAGTTCCACCAACTCCTTCGGCGCCATTCTATATGGGGCAATAGACACTGGCGCTGTTCTCGGGAGAAGCTCAATACCGAATTCCACCTCGCGATCCGGAGGTAACCCTGGAAGCTCTTCCGAAAAAACATCAGAGAACTCCTCCACTATTTTGACATCCCCTACAGTCAACTCATTGGCCTCCAGAGCACAAAAAAAAAGTTAAGAAAGCCTTGCATCCTTTTCTCACCATTCTTTCAGCTTTTAACGCAGACACTAAATTGGACAAGTAGTTTCTCCTTTCGCCTATCACTAAGACTTCATTATCCTCAGGAGTCCTTAACACCATGCACTTAGCAGCACAATCCAAGTTTGCTCGATATCTCACTAACCAGTCCATACCTAAAATCAAATCGAACTCACCGAACGGTAGTTCCATCAAATCAGCCGGGAAAACAATCCCTTGTACTTCTAGAGGCACACTCCTAAAGAGTTTGTTCACCACTACAGATTGTCCTAAAGGGCTAAATCAGATCATCTCCTAGAAGCAATCTCGAGTCTATGTTCGAGTTCCGGACACGATACTAGCAACATAGGAATGTGTTGACCCAATATCAATCGGTCTGAAAAGGCAATCCGTAAATAAGGAACGTCTGGGTTATGACGTCCGGTGCATCGCCCTCCTCTCGGCGTCTAGCTGCATAGACCAACCCAGGCTGTCTTGTATCTGTATTCCCAGAACCTCTGCCCGGTGCTCCACGTCCACGACCAAAACCATTTCCACCTCTGGCCGGACCACGACCTCTCTGTGGTTGCTGACCACCTCTACCAGGCTGAACATAATTTTGACCTACTAGTCGCATTCTATTTGGCTCTTGCGGATAATCCCTTACCCGATGATCCACTGATCCACACCTGTAACATCCATCACTTCTTACCCAGCACTCTCCTAAATGAAACTTCCCACACGTAGCACATTGCTGTGGCTGACCAGCAACAACGGGCCTCGCAACTTGACCCGGCACATCCAACCTAGGCCTCTTCTGAAAATTCCCCGTAGATCTTGACGGTCCAAAGCTTCTCTTATTCCTACCCTTGTCCCTATCCCGATTTTGCCTTTCAGATCGCTTTGCCTCTTCGGCTATCTTAACCTTCTCAACTAAAACAGTGAATTCCCTTTCCCGTTGCGAAGCTATCAGTACTCGCAACTTGTCCCTCAGACCATCTTCAAATTGGACACAACGCTCATGATCTGTGGACACAATACCCCGAGCATACCGACTATGTAACATTCCAATTTAGGGGCTAGTCGAAACAGTGGTCTCGGGACCACTAATTCGAGGTTGAAGAAAAATATTTTGATATTATTTTATGTGTTATTAAATGTTTATAAAGAGGCATGAGAATTTTGGTGCTTTAATTTTAGCGATTGAGGGCTTAATTGCGAAAAAGAACTAAATCGCATAAAGTGCAAAAGTTCTATTTTATTTGCTAGAAGTGCCAAATAGCTATAGAATGTGAATTGGAGGACGTTAAAGTGCAATTATGCCTTCCTATAAGTGATGGATGGTCAAGGGGACAAGAATTTAAAATTTGACAAGGGTTGGTGACATTAGTTGACTAAAGGAATAAAATAAAGGGAAAAATAAAGAAAAGAAAGCTATCATCTTTTCTCCATCTTCTCTCCACTGAAAATGAGCAGCAACAAGGGCGTTTTTGAAGCTTAAAATTTTAGCAAGCAATTCTTCTCTCTAGTATGTGATCTTGATGATTTTTCTTGATAAAAATTGTACTTTTGGAGTCCCCAAAGCTTAAGCTTTCTAAAGAGGGGACTAGTTTTCATTATGGTTGAAAGTCTAGGGACTTGCAATGATAGAGTTCATGTTTTTTGATGAGTTTTTATGAAAGAAAATGAATGTTAGGATGTTGATAAACAACTTTTGTGAAAGGTGTTGTCATGAAAACACCTAATTGGGACTAAAATGCAAAACTTGTAATTTGTTCATTAAGGCATGAAATTGATGGAATTGAGAATAGTTGTAAGAGGATTAAATGTTCAGATAGGCTTGTTTAACAAGAAAATGTGATGAAAATTTATTTACGAGCCTAGGGGCAAAATCATAATTTTGCCAAAGTATAGGGGCAAAATGGTCATTTTTGCCTAAGTAGAGATTATGTTGTAATACGATCATTAAGTGATTAAATGAGTGAATTTCATTGTTCTAGATCAAAGAAAATGAGTTTCGGACCTAGAACGGATGAAAAGAGAAATATGGGCAAAAAGTCCTTTTCGGCTCTTTCGACATCGAGGTAAGTTCATGTGCAAATGTTGAAATTACGTATGAGCTTATTTAGTATTCCAATGTTGTATGGAATGTATATTACTATATGAATGCATGAAATGTCTCTTGATGAGATGTCAATGGAATTGAATTTAGAGTAATGGGAAAGGTGTATAGCACGATAGGACGATGGGTAAAGGCTCGAGTAAGACCATATTGGGATATGGCCTTGGTGTAAGAATTTGTATAAGACCATGTCAGGGACATGGCATCGATATTTTAGTGTATGTAAAACCCAATTGGGGTAGAGTGACAACGAGAACTATGTGTATGAGACTCAAGAGAGTTATTTAACAATTCGAATGATTCATTGTATATGTGAATGTATGTGGTTGTACCATGAGTAGCACAAGTATGTGTAGAATTGAATTGAGATGAATTCAATATATGACGAACCTCTAGTGGGGTATGTGTATTTGATGCACTGTGTGAATGAGAACGAATGTCGTAGAAAGTTAAGTAAAAATGGAAACATGTGAGAATGTTCTTGAATGAACATTTGAAATAGAGTTATACTTGTGAATTATTATCCATGAATGTAAATAACGGTAAGCTATGTGCGATATCACCTTATTGATTGTTGATCGATGGGCTATGTGTGATACCCTCACTTATAAATGATTGGTGGGTTATATGCGATACCTCTCTATTAGAGATTCAATGGTGGGCTAAGTGCGAAACCACCGAGATATCAGTAGCATGAGCGGCTTATTGAAAATGCTTGATGTGTTGTTATATATGACCTTTTGACAATCAGTGCAGGAACGTATACTAATTAAACGAATGAATTGGCTTGTGTTATGGTAAGAATGTGGGAAGAGATTGAATGAGTAAGTTTCAAGAATGGTTGAGTAAGTAACTATGAGTTGATGAGAAAAATTCAACATATTGCCTTGGAGTTTTGTATATTCAGTGAATATCAATATTTTTCAAATTATACAGATGAACTTACTAAGCATTATTGCTTACTCTTTTACTTTTCTCATCTTTTATAGGTTTTATTACTTAGCTCGGGTTGGAGACCACCGAGATGTTTCACACTATCGAAAGCGGACACACGGGTATGAGGTAGCAAGTCCTTAAGAGTCATGGCATGTATAGGGATTCGTTTAAAGTTGATGAAGTCTATTTGTAGTAGCCAAATGTTGTTGGCCAAAGAGTATTCATAGTATGGTTGTGTATAGCCATTTATGATGGTTTAAGTTGTTGTAAATGTTGTGGGAACAATTCTCCCAAGTGTACGAGAGGAAAACTTTATTTTCATGAACCAAACATGTTAATTTATGTGTTTCAATTGATGATTTGAGAATGTATTGAAGTAGTTTATAAATGTATGCAAATGGGAGTGGTAAAAGGCTTGGTAAGATAGACTCTAAGTGCCCACACGGATAGACACACGGGCGTGTGTCTAGGCCATGTGTCTCCTGCACCTTAGTATCTTAAGTCAGATTAGACCACGGGCTGATCAAACGGCCGTTTGTTCAATTCGTGTGATACGCACGGCCAGCACATGGGCGTGTGCCTAGGCCGTGTTGAATAAGTCAGTATATCAAGGTATAGCACACGATTTAGGCCCACGGGCGTTTCAAGACCGTGTGTGATTAGTCAGTGTCGACCACGGGTTGGAGGCACGGACATGTAATAGGGCACACGAGCGTGTTCCCAAACCGCATGGGCATGTACCTTAACCGTGGGGCATTTGGCAGAATGCTTGGGTTTTTAAGCACGATTGTTGAACATGGGCGTGCGTGTCTACACACGGGCGTGTTTCATTCTACGCGAGCGTGTGGCCTCTGTTTTAAAGGAAAGTTTCTTTTAACTCGTAAAAGTTTCTGAATGCAAGTTTAAGGCCTCGTAGGCCCACGATATGAATGACTTGACTAAGAAAGAGAAGTTTTTAATTCAGAAAGAAATTTCATAGCCGTAAGTACATGTATAAGAAAGTTTAATCATAGTAATGTCTCGTATCCGGTCTTAGCCTCAGACTCAGGTATGGGGTGTTACATTTAGTGGTATCAGAGCTACGGTTTAGTCGGTTCTAGGACTAACCTAGCGTGAGTAAGAGTTTAGCTATACATGCCATATGTGGACCGTTATAGTGTGATATCTCCCGGATCTAACGAAATGGTTTTGTTAAGACAGAGATGATTCCCAACCGAGCTAATTTCAGTAAGTTTGTATGAATTTCAAGTTTCATGAATATTTTGTTGAACGACTTGTGATGTTGCTATGTGCACATTATTTCTATGAAAATGTTTAATGATCTGATAAACAAACAAATCAATAAGATTAAGTATTAGTAAGTCCCGATTGAAGATGAATTTTCCAGGATACTCGATCTACCACTTAAGATAAGAAAGTTCGTATAAAACCAAGCCAGGGCATGGCATCAGAAATTGAGCAAGTTATCATGTAAGTCCAAGGTAAGCTTGGCATTGATTCAAGAAGAGATATTCCATGTAAGACCATACCTAGGATATGGCTTTGGCATCAAGTTATGTGGGGCGAGATTTAGTATCCTCGGTTATTCATAATAATTCATTGGGCAAAAGAGTAAAGCTTAAATGAAATAGCAAGAAAGTTAGTAGTAAAGTTGATATTATGTCATGCTAGTTAAGGCTGACTAACAAGTATAATTCATGTTATGAATGATGATGCTGAGATTATGTTTATTATAGTAAAGAATACTGATCTATGTCATCAAGTGTTACAGGTACTTTGTTTACCTTACAAGCATGAGACTAGTAAGTGCCATGATGTATGTGAAAAGCAGTAAGAGTAAGTAAGCACTTGCGATTTGTGATGCCATTGTTTATGATAAATATGTTCACATGATTAAAAACTGAAAAGTTCGATTTAGTAGAATGCAGGATATGAGTACGGTCGTTCAACGATGAAAAGATGAATAAGACCATGGTTGGACCATGGCAATGAGAAGGTCAGTGTAAGACCATGTTTGGAACATGGCATCAACCGTATTATGAGGGTCAGTGTAAGACCATGTTTGGAACATGGCATCGACCGTATTATGAGGGTCAGTGTAAGCCCATGTTTGGAACATGGCATCGACCGTATTATGAGGGTCAGTGTAAGACCATGTTTGGAACATGGCATTGACCATATTATGAGGGTCAGTGTAAGACCATGTTTGGAACATGGCATCGACCGTATTATGAGGGTCAGTGTAAGACCATGTTTGGAACATGGCATCAACCGTATTATGAGGGTCAGTGTAAGACCATGTTTGGAACATGGCATCGGCCGTATTATGAGTGCCAGTGTAAGACCATGTTTGGAACATGGCATCGGCATTAAGACAAGAGCTGGTGTAAGACCATATTTGGGATATGGCATCGACATTGACATGCGTTCCATGTAAGACCGTATCAGGGATATGGCATTGGTATTGGTATGAGATTTCATGTAAGACCATAGCGAGGCTATGGCATCGTGATGACATATAAAGAAGTAGCTAGACTATGTTGTCGTAATACGAGTAAGACGATAGTTGGACTATGGCAATCAGGTAGACGACGTACTCAAACCCGTACAATATTCATTAATTGATAAGTGATTGTAAGAGAAAGCAGGGTTAAATGTTGAGTACTCGAGCAGATATTAATGTGGAACGTGAATTATTAAAAGTTACAGTTCAAAAGTATAAGGGATAGAAATAATTGTAGAGTGATAAATGTAAAAACCCACTCGAGATGAGTTATGTGACTATGATGAATATTAAGTCATATGTATGTAGTCACGAGAGCCAAGTTAAGGGGCTCTGTGACCTCACTCTCCTTACCACTGTTGAATTATGATGAGATGTTAAGAGAGTTAAATTGAGTAAGTTTACATGTGATTAATGCAGTATTTATGTTAGCACTTTAAGAATGCTTTGTATCACATTGATACATGATACTCTATTAGATAGAGTAATCGTTGTTGAACATGAGGTTGAAGTCCTAGGGGACTATAATGAAAAGGCTATCATTGAGATATGAAATAGATAAGGTCCTGTATGAGACCATGTTCGGGGCATGGCCTCGGTACCGAGTTGAAGTTCCGTATAAAACCATATTTGTAATATGGCATCGATAATGAATATGAGAATCGTGTAAGACCATGTTCAGAATATGGCATCGATACTTGATGTAGAAGTCCATATAAGACCACCTCAGGGATGTGGCATTGGTTTCTTACCTACATGAATGACGATGAATATGCGTCTTTGATTATCCCTAGTGATCAATGGGACACATAGATGAGTCTAGAGGTAGAAATGGAAATTGTACTAAAGCCATGTGAATGAGTAAATATAGACACTCGTGAACGGGTTAAGAAGAAATGAGTACGATGTATGGCATGGTATGTGCTAAATAAATGGCAAGTTTGAATAAGTTGGCTTAAAGCCTGTAGTTTGTGCATGGTTAGTTGATGCCATGGATGGATTATAATAATAATCCCCTTGAGTATTATGTATAAATAGCAGCTACCTTTCAAGGCTGATGAAGTTGTTCTTTTCATAAATTGTGATTGTGTGAGAATGTTAGCTGATAGTAAAAATCAGACAAAACGGTTGTCGATTTGGTTAATTGAAATCGATATTCCTTTATCTTCTCGTAACCTTAATTGGGTACTTTGAGGAGGAAGTTGGTGATGATTCGTGTATAAGAGGTGAAATCGCAAGTTTCACGTTGCGTGATGGGTTTTCGGGTAAGCCGAATAGAGTTAATGAATTCGATCGAGATGTCTCTGCTATCGTGTGATATGATGATAGTAAAGGTCTTAGATTAGCATAACAAGAGCAACTCATATGAGAGTGTGCTTGAAATACGTTTTCAGCTTGGAGAAAAGAGTAGATTAATGTATTGAAAAATGATTCAAGTTCTGAGTATATTCAAGCATGAATCGAGAAAGAGAATAAAATTACGTGTATATGCGTGAGTAGAGAGCATGATACAAAGATATACTCATCAAAATGTTCAAACCGTGATGGTTGAGTTGAAGGCTATAGAGGAACTCGTTAACGAAAGTTTTAGCACCGAGTTCAAAGATTTAATCGAGAAAAAGAGCCGACAAAGTTGGTGATCCGAGACGGTCACTTTTGTGTCTTTATTGTAAGCTAGATGTTATGAAATGATCCATGGGATCATCGATGCATATTTTCTGATTTTTTTATGATGAAAGAGTATCATATACTACAGGAGATTTTGAAAATGAAATAGTGAAATGGCTAGAGCTAATACAATGACGAGTATAGTTATTGTAATACTTTCTGGATAGTAGACATAGTACAGATGTCTGAATGAATGATCCATGTTAAGTAATGCGAGTTGGTTACTCGATTGACCTTAGTTGATAAATCCAGATTGAATAAGATTACCGTTGTTGAAGTTTCCTCGAGATAGAATTTGAATGATGATGAATCCAAAACTTATACGAAGTTTGGTACGAGATTTAGTAGTAGCATATCTACTAATGCAAAAATAAGGAAATGCAGTTATGTGCATAAATGTTTTTACAATAGAGTACATTTACCGATATGATTGAGTTTACGGTCAGGAGTAGTTGACCACTAAAAGCTGAGTTTTTTAAGCGTACAAGTCAAGAGTATTAAAGTCGGTGAATGCTTTAATGAGAAAGTGAGATGAAACTTCTGATTTCAAATTTGGTTTGACAAAATTTCCAAGAAAAGGAAATGTCATTCGAATTGTAGTAAATCAACCAGTGAAGATCCGAACGATCATTTGGGCATGTACGGAGTTCCAAATTAGTGGATTTCTGGATATAGTATAAGCCCCAGAGGAAGAATAACCTAGGTCTCAAGTTACGTTTTGATCTTATGTATCACAGCTTAAGAGTTATCGGCAAGAGGAATTTGAGGATAAGTGGATTTGCGATTTTGAAGATTAGATGGAAACATTTTTTTAGAATGTTAGTAGCTAACCCTCCGATAAGATTTTCGGGACGAAAATCCTAAGAGGGAGAATTGTAACAGTTCTCGATTTAGGGGCTAGTCAGAACAGTGGTCTCGAGACCACTAATTCGAGGTTGAAGAAAAATATTTTGATATTATTTTATGTGTTATTAAATGTTTATAAAGAGGTATGAGAATTTTGGTGCTTTAATTTTAGCGATTGAGGGCTTAATTGCAAAAAAAGACTAAATCGCATAAAGTGCAAAAGTTCTATTTTATTTGCTAGAAGTGCCAAATAGCTATAGAATGTGAATTGGAGGTCTTTAAAGTGCAATTATGCCTTCCTATAAGTGATGGGCGGTCAAGGGGACAAGAAATTAAAATTTGACAAGGGTTGGTGACATTAGTTGACTAAAGGAATAAAATAAAGGGAAAAATAAAGAAAAGAAAGCTATCATCTTTTCTCCATCTTCTCTCCACCGAAAATGAGCAGCAACAAGGGGGTTTTTGAATCTTAAAATTTCAGCAAGCAATTCTCCTCTCTAGTAAGTGATCTTGATGATTTTTCTTGATAAAAATTGTACTTTTGGAGTCCCCAAAGCTTAAGCTTTCTAAAGAGGGGACTAGTTTTCATTATGGTTGAAAGTCTAGGGACTTGCCATGATAGATTTCATGTTGTTTGATGAGTTTTTATGGAAGAAAATGAATGTTAGATGTTGATAAACAACTTTTGTGAAAGGTGTTGTCATGAAAACACCTAATTGGGACTAAAATGCAAAACTTGTAATTTGTTCATTAAGGCATGAAATTGATGGAATTGAGAATAGTTGTACGAGGATTAAATGTTCATCTAGGCTTGTTTAACAAGAAAATGTGATGAAAATTTATTTACGAGCCTAGGGGCAAAATCGTAATTTTGCCAAAGTATAGGGGCAAAATGGTCATTTTTGCCTAAGTAGAGATTATGTTGTAATACGATCATTAAGTGATTAAATGAGTGAATTTCATTGTTCTAGATCAAAGAAAATGAGTTTCGGACATAGAACGGATGAAAAGAGAAATATGGGCAAAAAGTCCTTTTCGGCTCTTTCGACATCGAGGTAAGTTCATGTGCAAATGTTGAAATTACGTATGAGCTTATTTAGTATTCCAATGTTGTATGGAATGTATATTACTATATGAATGCATGAAATGTCTCTTGATGAGATGTCAATGGAATTGAATTTAGAGTAATGGGAAAGGTGTATAGCACGATAGGACGATGGGTAAAGGCTCGAGTAAGACCATATTGGGATATAGCCTCGGTGTAAGAATTCGTATAAGACCATGTCAGGGACATGGCATCGATATCTTAGTGTATGTAAAACCCAATTGGGGTAGAGTGACAACGAGAACTATGTGCATGAGACTCAAGAGAGTTATTTAACAATTCGAATGATTCATTGTATATGTGAATATATGTGGTTGTACCATGAGTAGCACAAGTATGTGTAGAATTGAATTGAGATGAATTCAATAAATGACGAACCCCTAGTGGGGTATGTGTATTTGATGCACTGTGTGAATGAGAACGAATGTCGTAGAAAGTTAAGTAAAAATGGAAACATGTGATAATGTTCTTGAATGAACATTTGAAATAGAGTTATACTTGTGAACTCTTATCCATGAATGTAAATAACGGTAAGCTATGTACGATATCACCTTATTGATTGTTGATCGATGGGCTATGTGTGATACCCTCACTTATAAATGATTGGTGGGTTATATGCGATACCTCTCTATTAGAGATTCAATGGTGGGCTAAGTGCGAAACCACCGAGATATTAGTAGCATGAGCGGCTTATTGAAAATGCTTGATGTGTTGTTATATATGACCTTGTGACGATCAGTACAGGAACGTATACTAATTAAATGAACGAATTGGCTTGTGTTATGGTAAGAATGTGGGAAGAGATTGAATGAGTAAGTTTCAAGAATGGTTGAGTAAGTAACTATGAGTTGATGAGAAAAATTCAACATATTGCTTTGGGGTTATGTATATTCAATGAATATCAATATTTTTCAAATCATACAGATGAACTTACTAAGCATTATTGCTTACTCTTTTTCTTTTCTCATCTTTTATAGGTTTTATTACTTAGCTCGGGTTGGAGACCGCCGGAGATGTTTCACACTATCGAGCAGACACACGGTATGAGGTATCAAGTCCTTAAGAGTCATGGCATGTATAGGGATTCGTTTAAAGTTGATGAAGTCTATTTGTAGTAGCCAAATGTTGTTGGCCAAAGAGTATTCATAGTATGGTTGTGTATAGCCATTTATGATGGTTTAAGTTGTTGTAAATGTTGTGGGAACAATTCTCCCTAGTGTACGAGAGGAAAACTTTATTTTCATGAACCAAACGTGTTAATTTATGTGTTTCAATTGATGATTTGAGAATGTATTGAAGTAGTTTATAAATGTATGCAAATGGGAGTGGTAAAAGGCTTGGTAAGATAGCCTCTAAGTGCCCACACGGATAGACACACGGGCGTGTGTCTAGGCCGTGTGTCTCCTGCACCTTAGTATCTTATGTCAGATTAGACCACGGGCTGATCACACGGCCGTTTGTTCAAGTCGTGTGATACTCATGTCCAGCACATGGGCGTGTGCCTAGGACATGTTGAATAAGTCAGTATATCAAGGTATAGCACACGGTTTAGGCCCACAGGCGTGTCAAGACCGTGTGTGATTAGTCAGTGTCGACCACGGGTTGGAGGCACGGACATGTAATAGGGCACACGGGCGTGTTCCCAAACTGCATAGGCGTGTGCCTTAACCGTGGGGCATTTGGCAGAATGCTTGGGTTTTTAAGCACGGTTGTTGAACATGGGCGTGCGTGTCTACACACGGGCGTGTTTCATTCTACACGGGCGTGTGGCCCCTGTTTCAAAGAAAAGTTTCTTTTAACTCGTAAAAGTTTCCGAATGCAAGTTTAAGGCATCGTAGGCCCACGATACGAATGACTTGACTAAGAAAGAGAAGTTTTTAATTCGGAACGAAATTTCATAGCCGTAAGTACATGTATAAGAAATTTCAAGCATAGTAATGTCTCGTATCCGGTCTTAGCCTCAGACTCGGGTATGGGGTGTTAAAGGCTAAGACGTAGGAATTCCGCCTCATACTCGGCAACTGACTTACTTCCCTGCACCAAGTTAAGGAATGCCTTCCGCTAAGCGTCTACATAGCTCGACCCAATGTATTTCCCCTGGAACGCAGACTTAAAGAAATCCCAGTGAATGCGGTCCGCTGCTGTACCATCTCTAACCGTGAGCCACCATTGGTAAGCCTCATCTCAGAGAAGAGACACAACTCTTTTCAGTTTCTCTTCAGCGGTGCAGTCAAGATCATCCATAATCTGTTCCACCGCTTCTAACCAGTACTCGGCTACATTAGGAGCCACACCAGAAATACCCCTAAACACCTCAGCCCCATTGGCTCGAAGTCGCTCCAACACAGATTTCTGAGCCACTGATCACATGCTCGCTCCAGCAACTCTTTCCAAGACGCGTAACATAGCCTGAGACACCTCATCATCTCCACCAGTTTGGTCCTGAAATTCTGCTTCCACCACTTGGTATGCTAGCATCTCATCTTCTGGCCCATGCCCAGATTCTGAAGGCTCAGCCCCAACATCTTGGCCTCTTCCACGGCCTCGAATACCGTGTCCACATCCTCTAGTACTCATTACTACTAACGCGATTTAATCTGATTAAAAGTTTTATGAGTTAGTGTTTTCCTCCACTGTTTACTACGGAGCAGTTTTATGAAGATAACATTATGAGTAGTTCTCGCCCATTCACGCATACCTAAGGTTTCAGTCTCTAGAGTTGCACTTCCCAGTATAAGTAATCATAGCATATTACACTTACTTCATATAAACAATCAATAGTCAGGAGACTTACCGTGCGGATTTGGTGCCGGAGACTCAGGTGCCATGCTTCCAGAAAACATATATAATTCTAAATCATTTTCCTAAACCATCTTTTGAAAAAAAATTATCCCCATACCCACAGCCGAGTTTTTGAAACTGGCTCTGATACCAAAATTGTAACACCCCAAACTTGGTCAAAACGTTACGGCTAAATCTGGGTTGTTACAGGAATAATAGATTTAAAAATTTTGACAAAATATCGTGATTTGAGAAATTATTTTTGTTTGGAGAATCCATGTTAAGGCCATTTTCCAAGAAATCTGTTTGACTACACATACTCTACCATTTTCTCATTAAGTTAATTAGGAGCTGAAAACGGGTTTGTTTTACCAAAACTGAACTTAGAAAATTTCAAAAGGTGATAATCGAAATGAATGTTCAGGTGCGTGATCTTTGGAAATAATATTGGTAATGGTAAGAAAATTCTAATTTTAAATTATTTATGGCTTGTTATCCAATCGTTGAACTTTTGGAAAACCTCTATTTATGTTTTTAAGAAAACCCCGCTTTTCGATAATTCATAACATATATAAAACCCGCATGTAAACAAAACCCCAAAAATAAAGTTAAAGCGACCTTATTGCAAATTAAAATCCCGAAATAGAAATAAGTTTAAAATAAAGTTTGAGTTTACTAGAGAACCCGCAATGCATGGCCACCTCGAGTCTGTCTCGACTCCAAAACCTGCCACCAACCGATTACCTGCAAGATTAACAAAGGGGTGAGTCATCGAGACTCAGTGTGTAAATCCCCGTGTAACGCAAACTGGGCCTTAGCCCACTCAGTACGACATATGTCCCATGTATGCAATGCACTCCAACCCAGTCTAGCTCTCCATCCAAACACCCGTGGCATTATGCCACTGTGGTTCATGACCACCGTGGTCCCAGACCACTCGTGACAGCAGTCACTCGTGACAAAGTCACTAATACATATAATCGTGGGGCCAACCCACTGTGGTCTTAGACCACCGTGACGATCTCTGATATGTTTATGATTACGTGGGGCCAACCCACTGTGGTCTTAGACCACCGAGACAAGTCACTGATATAAGCATACGTGGTTTCAACCACCATGCTACTTAGACCACTCGTGACAATAGTCACTTGATTATCACCTCTTCCTCCATTCAATTCCCGAGCCCATGCTCTCTTCATCATGCCAAATATGAATGCAACATACTCTTAATGGGAAACAGTTAATAACAACATACATGCATACAATCAAAAATATCATCATCGAAGAACTTACCCGGTGTCTCCAACCTTACCCATAAGGGTATCTCGACTATCAGATTAGCTATTTCGGCTTTCAGCCAACAGTTAATAATACAACCACAAGATACATGTGAGTAATACACACCTAATAACGTGTAACACTAAGCTTTCTACGTCGACACTTTCGTTAGCAGGGACAACGACTATCTGTCTATCCCAGGCAAACGTCGGCTCTCTACCACAGCCCGGCGGAAAATCCTACATCGCCGACACAGCACGCTTCTTAAACTTAGGAATAGAGGTTACAGATACGCTCCCCTCCCTGGCTTGACCGTTCCTTGTATCCATGAAATTGACTCGATCAGAGATCAAAGAGAACCTCTAATCAAGAGATTCGGTTAAGATAGACTATAATCAGAAAAGAGTCCAAAAACGCAAGACTAAAGAACTCTTTACCTTAAGAATCGGAATAGAGTGATTTAATTCGGCAAACAGCAACCCCTTGGCTTTGGACTACAAATCGCTTGACTAAATGTGTTTCCTGGAGTAAGCGCCCCCAACAGAGAAAAGAAGAAAGGAAGAAGAGTTAGCCCAAGCTGTAACCGCCAAGCCAATTAGCCATTCGGCTTTGGCTACAAAAACTGAAAGAAGGGAAAGAAATGGGCAACAGAGTCTTTCTTACCTTAACAACAGAACCGATTGCAAAGATCCCCCCTGACCAACGATTCCTAGCACCTTGCTATGTGATGTTCGGCTTGGAGCAAAGAATGTAAGAAACAAATTCAGTTGTTTACAAAATAGGTTCGGCTTCACCATGAAAAGAAAGAATAGAGGGATTGATCATGAGAAAAAATAAAAGAGAGATCCTTACCTTAAAGCAGAGATACCGATTAACACACAAGATGTTTCGGCTATGGTGAAAAGTGTAGGGACGAAACACAAAGAGAAGAGAAAAGAAGGAGGCTTCGGTTAAAGGAGAAAAGAATGTAAAACGCAAGAAGTAGAAGGGTGAAGGAGAAGGTTTCGGGCATATTGACTTTGGCAACTTTGAAGAAAAACAATCATCAATGGGAAGGCTGACAACCAAAGAAAAGAAATGAAATGAAAAGAGAGGTTGAAAAGAACCAAGAGAATTCCACTCGAAAGGACCTTAGATGCCCTAGGAAAAATCGGCACACAAGCTAAACAATACCCGAAAGAAAACTAAAAGCTCAACTCCAATTTCGGCACACGCACAAGGCAACCCGATTATGCTCCCTCATGCCCCTCTAGCCGAATTTTCCTTCCCACAAACCCCTCATTCGGCCAACCACTTCCACCAACAACATATCCCACATTTCCCTCCTACTTTCACTCTCCTTCCACCATTCAAACAAGTTGACCGATTCAAATCCCTTCAAGCATTCTTGTCCACCCATTTGAATATGTTGACCCCTTCAACCATCATCCTTGAAGAGTCCCTGCCGAAACCACCTTCTCTTCATCCAAATGCCAAAAAATAAAGCTTCAAAGTGAGGTATGTGGGATTCGAACCTCCTCCCTGCTGCTACCCCCTTGTGACGCCACTTCTATGCACTCTAAGTGGCGCCTCCTTGCCACTTTACCACCCCTTTTCTTGTGTTAACAAAACACAAGTAATTACCCTTAAGGCCTGACTTAGCTAGCTCTCCCCTAAAGTGCCTAAAAACAGAATTTTTACCAAAGTTCAAGCTTAACCCCGAGCCTTCCCGAGACCCCCAAACACACCAAAATAACAAACAAAACATGCCAAACACACAACAACACAAAATAATGCAGAGCCCCTAATTCCAGGATGTTACACATGGCATCGACACCGAATAAGGAAGGTCCCGTATAAGACCATGTCTGGGACATAGCATCAGCACCGAATAAGGAAGGCCCCGTATAAGACCATGTCTGGGACATGGCATCCGCACCGAATAAGGAAGGTCCCGTATAAGACCATGTCTGGGACATGGCCTCGGCACCAAAGGAAGATCTCGTGTAAGACCATGTCTGGGACATGGCATCGACATCTATATACGATCTTGTATAAGACCATATTTGGGATATGGCATCGACATCGAGACAAGAGATCCCGTGTAAGACCATATCTGGGGTATGGCATCGGCATCAAGAGGTGATTCCTTGTAAGACCATATCTGGGATATGGCTTTGGCATCGTGATACATGTATGATGAGATTGAGTATCCTCCGATATTCCGAGTAGTTCAACGGGCAAAGAGCTAAGTTTATGTAAAGATGACAAAGAGCTAAGTCTATGTTTAAAGAGTATAAAAGTGCTAAAGTTATGTGATGAAGTGATACGGGTACCCATGAGTAATTTATGAGAAATAAATGCAATATGTGATGTGTAATTTGGTAAGAGTATACATGAGTAAGTTATGTTGATGTATTTGAGAATTTGTGTATCATTCGATGAGATAAATGGATGCTATTATAAGTCTTAATGTTGCTATTTATTTCATGCAAACTTACTAAGCTATATGCTTACCCCTCTCTTTTCCCTTTTCCTTGTAGTATCGCCAAGCTAGCTCGAGGATCGTAGGACATCGGAGTTCGGATCACACTATCAACTATTCTTTTGGTATAGTAAAGTTGATTTATTTTAAGTATGGCATGTATAGGAACTTGGTCATTTTGTTATGTCATAATTGTTAGCCAAAGTGTGGGCTATATTAGTCACTCATTCATTTTGTAAATGGCCATTGGGAATTGGCCAATACTTATTAAGTTTTATATATATATATCCAATGATGATGATATTCATGAAGTACAAGTTGATGTTATAGTTCGAGAAAAATGTGTGGTGTATGCATGATGAGTTAGTGATTCTTCATAGTGTATTCTTGCTATGTTATGTGATGCTTGTGGTGGTATAAGTGAGTTTGTTTTTTAGGGTGGCAATAGGCTTGGTAAATAGCCTTCTAATTGTCCACACGTGTAGACACACGGGCGTGTGTCTAGGCCGTGTGTGACACACGTTCAGCCCCATGGGTGTGTTGTTAGGCCGTGTGTCCCCTGCATCAAATTTGCGAGAATTCAATTCGTCACACGGGCCAGCAAACAGGCGTGTGATTAGGCCGTGTGCCCCTTAAGAGTTTGCTGATGTCATAAATAGAATACCAAGGTTTTCACACACGGGTGAGGACACGGGCGTGTCTAGGCCGTGCGAGGGACACAGGCCATAGACACGGGTGTGTGCCAGGCCGTGTGAAAACCCCTGTAGGTTCGAACTGAAAATAAGATCCACACGGGCTGGGAACATAGGAGTGTGTGACCGCACAGCCTGCCCACACGGGCGTGTTCCATTTCTGTAACATCCCAAAATTTGAATATTATTTGTGTTGGCTCGAGTATGAATTTTGTGTGTTAGCATAGTCTTATGAAGGCTTGATTTTATTTAGGAAGTTAGAATAATTTTTAGTATGGTTTATTTAATGAAGTGGATTAAGTGAGCTTAGCAATTAAGTTAATTTATGTGTTAATTAAGCACATGAGGAGTTAGTGGCTTAGTGGATAAGGAGCTTGAAAGGTTGCTTGAGGTTAGAGGTTCGAGTAGCACGTTTAGCTTTTTTGAGGACTTTATTTTTGAATCCTAGCATTTATGGACGGTCAACCTATGTTTATGATAGGTTGGACTTTCATCTTTTGGTAAGTTGAATGTTGGTTTAAGGAAAGCATGAAATTGGAGATAAGAATCTTAAAGTTATGGAAGGTTGGGGAGACATAAGGCTTGGTTGTAGGATGATGTTTTGGAAAGTATTCCAAGGTCTTGAGTGCTTGTATGTGGACGGCATGTAGGGCTAGGGGGGTGGCCGAATTTTGATAGGTAGCTTGGGAGGAATAGTTGGCCAACTTTTCTTTTTGTGCATCTTTTTGCATTTTGTTTTTCCTCTCCAAAAACTCCCACCTTTGGCCGAATGTCTATGGTACTTTTGGTGCAAAATTGCTTTTGGTTTTAGCCTCATTTTGTTTGAAACAAATACCACTTTCTTTCTTTCATTTGTCCTTTTGAACCAAAACTACATTTTTGTATTTTGTGCATTTTCTTCTTTGGTAAAATAGGTGTTGACCGAATCTCATTTCTCCCATCCCTCTTCTTTTCTTCTTTTGATATTTGCTCAACCACATTCCCTTTCTAATTTCCAGTTTTTAACTTATTAAACATCTGATTTCTACAAATATAGAATTACAAAGAATTTTTCACTAAAATTTAATCGCTAACTCGTTTTTCCTCAAACGCTTTCCCCTGTGACATACCAAATTCGGTCGTGGCGTATTGACCGGGTTTGGGTTGTTACAATTTCACACGACCGTGTAGCCCTGTTTTAAGCAAAAAATTTCTAAGTGCGTAAAATTTTCCGGTTTGGTTCCGAACCATTCTAATTATATGTTTAGGGTCTTGTAGACCCGTGATAAGGACAATATGAATATGGATGAAAAAGTTTTAAGTTGAAACGAAATTTTATAGCCCGATAATGTAACCTTAAGCAAGTTAAGTTCGATAGTGCCTCGTATCCGGTTCCGGTGTGGAATACGGATAAGGGGTGTTACAATAAATATGTCACAACCCAAGATGCTCACTATGATAGAATGATTTATTTTCATTTTCGGGCTTCAAAATAGTCCAAAAACATAAACTCATTCTTCCATCATTTTTTAAGCAATCATATATAAGATTGCAAGTTTCCATTTTCATTTCTATTTCTATTTTTGGAAACCTACATTAATTTCCAAATGATTTCATTTGTCCATTTCAGAGAAAACCATAATCTTTCCTTAATGTTTCTCATTTCCATTTTTATATTCATTTCAGTCATTTCTATTCAAACATGCAATTCATTTCTACTTTCAACGAGCTAGCGGAAGGAGCGATTGGACATATGTGGTTGAGGCTCAAATGATTTATAATTAAGTTCTAGCTTTTCACCTATTAATTATAACGCCATTTACTCTCGAACTCATTCCACTATAGTATCATGACTAAGCTCTCCTCAACTACATACCATTACAAAAGCAACTACTAAGTGCTCGTCCAATGACCTTGTCATAAGTGTGTGACCCCCATAGGATATCAATGATCTCTTTGGGATAATATCCGTTCTCCAAATATGATCTTGTTTTATCTCATGGTAACCATTACATCTTCCTTCATGAAAAGTCAATCACTATCAAATAGTGATCAAGTCATCAACCATAAAGACGAACCAACCGTGGCCATGTTTACTTTTCATCAACCATGTAATGCCAATGAGAGGATATTATTTTCCCATGTTTTGGGCTATGAATTCCACTGTTGCGAATGACACTACATACTACAAAAGTCGTACACCCAACGCACCAGCTTTCGTTTCCTTATCTATTTGAACTCAGGCTTTTACTTAAATCAAAGTGTACGAGTCATGCATGCATTGTCCATCATCCACTTAGGATTTAGGTATACCACACTATGAACGTCACAAGTGAATAAATCCATAAACAGATTTAGGATCTATTCTGATTGGGTTATGACCAATGTACTATCAGTCTAGTCAGTCACATCTATGTCTTTATCTTCTAGGAGTCATCTGCTCCGATGCTCAAGACAAGGCATCTCTCCAATTGGATTTGATAAAAGATATATTAGTCTTTTGTTTGATTTTCTCATTTTTGATCAAACTAATGACATTTATAGGTTCGTCTATTAATACGAGTGATCTTTTCATATTACGATCCGACCACGTAATACCGCTTAGTATTAGTTAAACATTAGACAATCGATAAGCAACATTTGCTTCCATTTTACTTTACCTGCAAAAACCATTTGAGGAAAAAATACAAAGTATATTAATCGTGTTCAATGAATTTTTTTATTAACCAATCTATTTAAAAAATTACAAGTGCATATTGACAAAAATAGTACACTTAGGGCACCATATCAAACAGGTTCTTTCAAGTATGAGACTTTTTAGAGTTTAAAGCTTAAAGCCTCATGTTTATAAGCAACTTCGTGGCCATGGCGTATGAAAATTATGAAAGTCTGCTAGACTTATTCTTTAAGTTTTAAGTCAAAATTATATGTGGGACTTCACCATACAAAGTCTGAGGCACAGTTAGCATGTATGAGTCTGCCATTTTTTTGAATCTTCTTCTATGAATCTGCATGTATGAGTCTGCCATATCTCTGAATCTTCTTCTGGGAATCTGCATGTATGAGTCCGCCCTATCTATGGATCTGCATGTATGAGTCTGTAACACCCCAATTTTGGCAGGTTCGAGAGTTTGGCGGGTAGTCATAAAATCATCTATTCGGTGAAGCGTTATCCGCCCAATTGTCTATTCTAGCGTATAGATTGGGTGTATAGAAATCGTCTGATTTGGAAGTAAAGATTTATTTTGGAATACCTTACTATATAAAGAGAAATAATTTAGAAAAAAAGGTAATTATGACTTGAGTTAACGCTAAAGGTATATTACGCCCTATTTGTCTAAGTTACTATGCTAATTAGTTGTTAAGTGATTCTGGTTGGGGATCAATTGGAAAAACTAGTTTGATATTTAATATATTGGATTTTCATTTATGTTTATCTCAGAATTCATAGACCATTATGTGGGACAAACTCTAAATTCAAGTGACACTTTTCTAACTTCAATAAGTGAGTTAAGGCTATATATGTATGTGGAAAAGTTCTTGAGAGGAGTTTTCCTTCTTCCTGAATACATTGTTCTCAGGTTCCTCTTCTGTGATTCAATGGTAACTATTCCTTTGTAAACTGAAAGCTCAGAATCTGGATTTAATTAGTGGTTACTTGATTTTATGACTACCTAAATAGATGATTAAAACTGAAAGCACCGACAATTCCCATTTTGCATGTTAAATTCTAAAAAAGTAAGTCTGTAAGAGGTGAACAAACAGTAAGATGTAATTTTTATATTTTGTATGGGAATTTTCAGTGCTTGAAAAAATGATAATAGGTATATGAATAAGTTTTAATGGTGTCCTTATGTTCTATAAGCAGTGTGGTGATTGTTGTTGTTTCATGAGGGATGTTGAGATCTGGAGTTCAAGCTTTTGTAGGTGAATGTCAGGTGAGTTTCTACTTTGACTCTCGCATGTGTACTGTTCATACTGAAGTACATCTACATGAGAGATCAAACTATGAAATGGAATCATGGATACTATTGTATGAATATGATACTTATACGACTATAGGAATAAAGTTATACTACAATTGATTGAGTACATAAATGATTGTTGATGTTGGTATGTGTATTGGATATGAGATATGATGAGTCCAAATACTTGAAGAATTGTGTCCTGAAATTATGATTAGGCTAATAGATAAGTTAGTCTACTTGAATGTGAGTTTTATTGGAAGTATGGTGAATGATTTGAAATGTGGGCTCTGGGATGTGTTTGTGTTTGAGAAGTTTGTAAAGTGAGTCGAGTCACCGCAATGGTAATTGATGAACTCCATTGGGACAGTAAACATGAATTCTGATATGAAATTCTAAAGGAAAAGTCCATGGCCATGGCATACTCTAAATGGATTGCCTTCGTGGCATTTCTAAATAGATCGCCTTTGTGGCATATTTTGAATGGCTCGCCTTTGTGGCGTACTCTGAATGGCTCGCCTTTTTGGCATACTCTAAATGAATCGCCTTTTTGATGTACTCTGAATGGCTCACCTTTGTGGCATACTTTGAATGGATCGCCTTGGTGGCGTACTCTATATGATTGCCTGTGTGGCGTATTCTGAATGAAGGCTTTATGGCATAGTCTGTAAATCGTATATTTGCATCTGAAGAGTATTCTGAGTATAGCCTGGGAGTATAATATGTTTGAATCCATTTTGTGCTTCGTTCCATAAGTATGGAATAAATGATGAATTGGAGTATAGTAAGTACAGTATAAATTTGATCAGATGAGGAAAGTTGAAGTTGATTAGGGGAAATGGATCTGAAAGTACTTGTACAAGATAAAAGAGAATGTTTGTAAACAACAATGAAAATTCGTATGTGTTAAAAGAGTATCTGCCACATCTGAATAAACTGGGTATAACCTTGGAATTATAGAATCTGAGTAGTTCGCATCCTTCTGTACATATCGATATTTTAAAATTGAAAATGTTTCATCTAATAATATCAAGTACTTCAACTTAATTTAAATGGTAATAGATCGAGAATTTATGGTTTATAAGTTATAGAGTTATCCGCTAAACGAGAAAGTGTTCCCCAAAGTTTCGTATCTATAAATAAACATTCTGAAAGAAGTATATGTGAGAGGATATGTTGTGTCGTATTGGACTATAAAAAGACCCTTGTTAGATTATTAGGCAAGGGAAGAATACAAAGATAAAGGAAAAGATTATGATTTAGTTCAGAAGTTTAAGAATTGATAAGAAGAAAAGTATAGTAATTAGCGTATAAGCATAATTTTAATTCTGTGAAGGTATTCATCAGAGCAAGTGAACAAAGCAACTGAATAGACTGTATAGAAGATATTTCAGTTATTTAAATATTCATCAAGGTATATTGCTTCAATCCTCACTAAGTTTTTTGAACTTACTTATGTTGACTTTATGTTTCAGGTTTAGTTGTTGGATACTTACCTGTAGGGACGATGCTAGGATTACGCTAAGGAAGGGGCGTAATGGAATATTATGCATACAGTGTTATTATAGGAGGGTGTATTCATAAATTAGTTGAGTTAAGAATGATTCATTATGTATAATAAGATTTATATACATACCTTATTGTTTTGTTAAAAGTTAGTCATGGAATGTAATTTAAACTAGGATATGTTTGTAATATGGAGTTGTTCGCTAAAGTTTAGTGATATAGATTAAGTGTTATTTATGGTAACACCCAAGATCTATATCCGGTCAATCGAATCCAGTTGAGGGGTTACAGAGTCTGCCATATAAGAGTTTGTGTCTAGAAATTCACACGAAAGTAACCGCAAGATTGTCCGCCAAGTTAATCCAAATTTATTCTCTCCACTCGGTGGGTTTTTTGCTAAGATTATATGCAACAAGCCTGTATGAAGAGACTACATGTTTCACGATCTTTCACAGGATGAATCCTCATGCATTATGTATTGTGCCTCTATGTTGTTCAAGCCTAAGCATAAGCTGGGGAGTATGAATGCACACATTTTGTCTAAGCAAAATCTGTGATAAATTCTTAATTTTGAAATAAAAAGGGGAGTAACTTTATTTTATAACTCACTAAGTTCCTTATGAACTTACCATGTTTCTCTCCTCTGTTTCAGGTAATCTAAACTGTGGTTCGTAAGAAGGGAACTAAGCCAAAGTCTTCAAAGACTAATGTAAGCATGTTACCTTTTGGTTTGTAAAAGGTGTAGATATCGGGGCAACTTGCAGCCTTAAATTTCTGTTTTGTATATGGATAAGAACTCTTAACAATTTAGTTCAATTGTAATTATATGTATAAGACTAAATTGATAGATTTATATAAAATTATTAATATTATCTAAAGTTTTTTTCATATATATTGTGATATCACGATAAAGCACTATGGGACTGTTGTATGATTATTAAATTATTTTGCATATGTTGATCGTTGAAATCTCAAGGGTCGGTTGTCTAGCCCATTGTTTGGGTGTTACACTAAGTGTAAAACTTGATCTTGGTTAGATTATAAGAGATAATTTATATGTTTATGAGCTAGTTCATAAGAACTTGGGATTTAAAAATGCATGGTTATGATTGATAAGTAAATTGGTTTAGTATAAATTTGAGTATTGAACAGGGGCTAAATAGGACAAACATAAAAGACTAATTTGGTAAATTTTCCTTTGACTTAAATAAAACATCGAACCTCCTTTCGGTATCAGTACCAGGGTCAAGGTACTGCTACTTTGAAGGAAGTATCGATACTTTTGACAAGGTGTCAATTCTTAAGGATTTTTCACTTGATTTTTCAAACATCGAAGATCAATTTAGTATCGATACTTGACAGGGGTACCGATACCCAAGTCAGGGTATTGATACTATGGAAAAAAAGGTATCGATACCTCTCCTCTAAAACAGTTTTGGAATATGAAATTTATCTAGATTTACTCAATACGATTGTAATATGTGTATAATACGTTAACAATAGAAAAATATTCTTTGAAAAAGGTTCAGTTTAATAGTACATGGCCATGGTTGCTCTGGCATCAAATTTGACATTCCTATACCTTGACCCAGTGATTAAGTCAGGTATACGAGTGTACAACAGACATGCACCGAAGTGCAATAATAGTAAAAAATAGCATCGGAGTGCAATGTCATAACAAAATATCGTTGAAGTGCTTAATCAAAATAGAGTGGCACCAAAGTGCATTAACAGAACAGAGAGCGTGCTAAGTGATTCCTAATGGCATTCCATCTATATCATACTAGTTCTTATCTTGTCTACATGGGAAAATATAACAGAATTGGATTCACAATTACATTTCAGAACAAAATTTACGTACTTGTAAGTTCTCTTCAATTTAGTCCTCATCAACTCAAAACTAAATAATCACTCTCACAGCAATTCAATATCATCTTACAAGTTATTCAATAACATGTATCACTTTATATATATATTTTTTCAAACATAATTTTTACCTTTCATATCAACCTTTCCTCATTTTACAATTTAGTCCCTTTTTCCATACTTTTCATACAAAACATAATATTACCTTATAATTGATATCCAATAAATTTCAACACACACTAACCAATCTCATATTAAATATTAACATAATCATGTATAACAATAATCACATAAATATTAATATAATTAATCTAACAGAGTTCTATAATAGATATTTATTAAGTAAAAATTCTTGTTGTACTTACAACCAAAGGCTTGGAATCAAGTTTTCTTTTTCTTCATCTTCTACTCTTTGGCTATCTCTTTGCCTTTGTCACCAACTTCTTCACTTCTCTTCTCTTTTTCTTCATTTACAAATCAAAACATACAAGATTTACTTTTCAAAATCATAATCAAATAACATATCTATGCTCTTTAAACAAAACTAACATTTAATTCATGAAAAACTTTTCATGTTTACCTTAATCTCCTATGACCAAACCCTAAATCTTATTTTCTCTCTCCTCCAAGACAACTATGAATGCACTAATGAAACTAATATGGCTACTAGGCTTCTCTATTGATTTTACTAAATATTCATGAAGAAAATTAGAGAAATTAAACTGGGAAGGCTTAGAAATGGTGAAAATGGACTAAAATGAATAAAACTAAAACTTGGTTCTTTTCATAGAGTAAGTGGCATGTGGGAGAGAAGATGAATGAATGTCATAATCTCTTCTAAACTATTCTAACATAAAATCTATTAACACCAATCACACTTTTACACCAATTTAGTTCTTAACCATTACTTATGCATAATTATATAAATTAAATATTGACCATTTAGCCCCTCAACTTTCTCGTCAATACCATTCCTTAGTCATACTTTTTTTGGTAAATTTCACCTTTAGTCCCTCCTCATTTTTCCTTCAATTCAATCTAACCATTCCATTTCTTAATGTTCTCACTTTTCCCCAATACTTTTCACTCTCTTACAATTTAGTTAACACCCCAGATTTATTTCTCACAATATACAAGCCTTTTCATTTACCTTTAGTATCTGTCTACTAACACTGATAATTTCTAATTTTATAACCTTCTCAAAATCTAATAGATTCACTCTCAATTTAACATTGTTCCGGACTTAGGGGTATTGGGGATGTTACATAGAGAATTTATGCTAATTCCTAAGCTATAAGGACTAAGATGCAATTAATCTAATTTCATAATTTAAACAATTAAGAAACAATCGTAGTTAATAAATATCCATGCCTGTGATGAATTCACAGTTTAAGGGACTAAAACACATAATTTTCCTATTTAGTCCAATTTTACCTCTTGATCTCAATTTTACCAAAATAACCAATTTAATCTAATTTACCTCTCAGTCTCACTAGATTAAATCGAACTAAGTGAATTATTACGCAATAGGCTCTCCTCTCGATCTCACCTATCTAAATAGCCCCTTAGAGTTGTCAATTCTAAGTTTTCAATTAATTAAATTTAATCCATATTTTACGATCTAGTCCCTAAACATAGAATTCACCAATTCACATTTTAGTTAATTAACTACGCAAGAAATTAGTTCATACCCTTTACAAAATAAATAAACCCTAGTAATTTCATGCTAAAATCAAACACAAAATGAACTGAAATTAAATGGAGTTTAGAAATGCTCAGTGTAACCTCCGAATTCCTTGAATCAATGAATAAATAATGCAATAATCCCACAAATATCTAAAGCCCAATCAAAAGCTGTAATCGGTATATTAAAAAAAAAAAGAATCTAAGAAAAACCTTAAAGAACTCTATAAAGTACAGAGTGGTCCTTGTACCTTTTTCTAAGAAAAGTAAAAATATTGTAGAAAAATCTAAAGAGAAATCTAAAACTTTAACCTAAACTGTCTATCTCTCTAAAATTGACTCATAAAGTGTTATTTATAATCCCACAATATTTAACCTATAAAAGACAAGTATGCCCTCAATAAAAATCTGATTTGAAGTCGTTTTGGCTTAGTTGATTGCAAATTGTCCATTAGTAAATTTTCCTCGTTAGAGGTCAATGTCACGACATCCACAAGCTAGTGTTGTGACTGTTGGAAAAAATCTGATTTGAAAACGGTTCTCTTGCACAGCAAAAAATTAAAATTTTAAAAACGGACCCGGTTTGTGATATTTATAACAATAAATCGTAACCGAATACATACATGTGTTTTCGGATAAGTGGATCTTTGATGTTTTCTAGCTTTCACCCAAACGATCTTCTCCACTATTCTCGTATCACGAACTGCTTCGAGTGTGGGCTCGAACCAATTGAACCAAAACACAGAACTAGAAAAGGTTTTATTTTTGGAGTGAAAACGGAAATTCTCTTTTCTTTAATAGAAACTAGTAAAATCATTATTCTGAAAAATATATTTATAAATTGAGAATAAATTCTCTCTATTTTTTTATTAGAATAACAATCTCTCAAAGTTGTCTTAATAGCTCTACTGGTGCCATCTATTTATAGGAGGAGAAGGTAAAACACTTGTAGAGTTGTATAAGTTTATTTCCACTAGGAAAACAATATCCTAGTTTATCTAATAGTAGGGGGCGACAATCCTAGTTAATGATACTAGGGTTTTGCCGTCCCACCTCCTTACATAAGGGATTTTGGGTCTTTCTCACATCAAGCCCAATTACGAGTACTTCCTAATCCTTTTTGACCCACTACTCTTTAATATGATCCAACCCGATTCAGTTTTTCTATTTCCCAAAATAAAATTTAATATCTACATATTAAATAATTTTCTCATCCCAATTTTACTCTCAATAAATTTTAATGATTTTACCCACAGTAAAATTTTGATGATTTTTCCCCCGATAAAATTTTGAGAAAATTCGTTGAATATGTCACAACTCAACATGTTCACTATGACCGAATAATTTATTTTCATTTTTGGGCTTCAAAATAGTCCATAAACATAAAGTCATTCTTCTATCATTTTTTAAGTAATCTTATATAGGATTGTAAGTTTCCATTTCCATTTTCATTTCCATTTTTGGAAACCTATATTAATTTCCAAATGATTCCATTTATCCATTTCGGAGAAAATCATAATCATTCATAAATGTTTCTCATTTCTCTTTTTCTATTCATTCTATTCATTTCTATTCAAACACGCAATTCATTTCTAGTTTCAACGAGCTAGCGGAGGGACCGATTAGACATATGTGGTTAAGGCTTAAATGATTTATAATTAAGTTTCAGCTTTTCTCCTATTAATTATAAAGTCATTTAGTTACGAAGTCATTCTACTATAGTATCGTGACTGAGCTCTTCTTAACGACATACCATTACGAAAGCAACTACTCAGTGCTCGTCCAATGACCTTGTTATAAGTGTGTTACCCTCATAGGATATCCTTGATCTCTTTGGAAAAATATTCATTCTCCTAATATGATTCTATTTTATCTCATGGTAACCATTACATCTTCCTTCATGAAAAGTCAATCACTATCAAATAGTGATCAAGTCATCCATCAAAAAGATGGACGACCCGTGGCCACGTTTTACTTTTCATCAACCATGCAATGCCTATGAGAGGATGTCATTTACCCATGTCTCAGGTTATGAACTCCATTGTTCTGAATGACGCTACATACTATAGAAGTCGTACACCCAACGCACCAGCTTTCAGTTCCTTATCTATTTGAACTCAGGCTTTTACTTACATCAAAGTGTACAAGTCACGTATACATAGTCCGTCATCCACTCAGGATTTAGGTATGTCATGCTACGAATGTCACAAGTGAATAAATCCATTAACGGATTCAAGATCTATTTTGCTTGGATCCTATCCGATTTACTGCCAGTCCAATCAATCACATCTATGTCTCTATCTTCTGGGAGTTATCCGCTTTGATGCCCAAGACAAGGCATCTCCTTAATTGGACTTTATGGACAAAATATTAGTCTTTAAATTGGTTTTCTCATTTCCTATTGGACTAAAGACATGTTTAGGTTCATCTATTAATATAAGTTGTATTTATGTTCTATGATCCGACCATGTTATATCGCTTAGTATCAGTTTAAACAAAAGACAACCAATGAGCAACATTTGCTTCTATTTTGCTTTACGTGAAAAAACCATTTGAGGATAATAATACAAAGTATATTAGTTTATTTTATGAATAATTTTATTAATCAATCTATTTGAAGAAACTACAAGTGTACTTAGACGAAAATACTACACTTAGGACACCAGATCCAATAGCGACATCCTCAACAGTTTAGGCATTTAGCTTTTTTGGTCCCTCAATGTCGCGACAATGGCTTGTGGAGTCTATAAGTTGTACTTAGGCAGACTCGACTTCTTCATCTTTAAGGGTTGTGGCTGATGTTGTGACATCACCAAGTCAAAGTCATGACAATGAAGTCTGGTGTCGCTACATTCATCCTTTAGTGTCACGAATCTGGAAGCTGTCAAATCATGATTGTAAAATCTCCAAGTCTGACTTCTTAGTTGATGACAAAGGCATTGGTGTTGTGACATCAACTCCTCAACGTCACAACATTGGCTCTATTATAAGCTCGTCTTCTCAATTTTGCATCAACTAAGTGCCTGAAACAAGCTTATCACAAATTAGGTCCTTAATAACATACACTTGCCATTTTATTCAAAAAAAAATGAATATACGATAAAAACTAAAACTAGAAGTGAAAATCTATTAAACACGAAAAAATAATGAAAGACACTAAAAATTACTCGAGAATAAGCTCTTTAATTTAAAGAGCTTAATTTGTCGTATATAAATATGACACATCACCTACCAAGCACTATTTCTCACTAGGGTTCAACCCCTAACAAACTGGATGATAAAGATGAAAGGAATGACTCAATAAAGGATTTGTGATGAAGATTTTACAGTAATTTGATGAGAAATGGTGAGAATTGAGATGAGAAAAGCGTAAAAATGAGAGAAAAATGGAGAAGCTTCTTTCTCCTCTATGGTTGACCACATGTAGAAGAACAGAAGATATTTTCTCTCTTTTAACATATTTCTTTTATGTTATAAAATAATACTAATTTGATCAACAAGTAAAAAAAAATTATCATGTGATAAAAAGGCTATTAACAATAAAATTTCCTTTAACAGGCTTCGTCATCATCTCATCACCAGAAGTCTATAATTACTCTAATTTTTAATTTCTTATGGGTTTTAAATGTCTAATTTACCCTTGGTGGTAAAATTATCCTTTTTCCCCTAGTCTCGTATTTTTATCTGATTTGGCCAGATAAAGTCCAATTGATATAATTTGTCATTCTAAAGGCTTCTTAATAATTTAAAATTAATTAACCCATTAAAAATTCAAAATTTTCATATCAGAATTCTAATGCATTCCCCGGTATAATAGAATAGAGTAAACTAAAAATTTTTGGGGGCATTTGGGGGCATTACAATGATCTTAATAATTGTATTGATTGTTGTAGGCTTATTGAACTTATTCCTAAAGGGAAAAAAATAGTTGGACAAATAAGAAGAAACGAGATTATCATATTTGGGAAAGAATTGATAAAGCTTTTTTTATAACATGTCTTGGTTAGATGCCTTCCCTGACTCTAATCTATTATTGATGTCTATAATCCATTTGAAACAAGGAGCACTCGTTTTCAATTTAGAGTCTTGCGAATTTAGAGGTAAACGACCTTATAGATTTGAGGCAATTTGGCTCTCACACCCGCGATGCCAAACCAATCTGGGACACAGATACGAGGAACTTCTTTTTAGATTGTCTCCAAGATAAAGGAATAAATCTTGCTTCGGGAATTTAAGGAACAAAATTCATGATCTCGCATTAAAACTTGATGATCTTCAAATTTCAATTGAAGCTGATGGAGTTGGGGATCAAGTAAGACAAGTTAGACTTGAACTAGAAGAAGTTTTTAACATGGACCATATTCGCTGGTATCAAATGTCAAGGGTCGATTGATTTGTTGCAGGTGAGTGAAACACAAGATATTTTCAAGCTTTGGTGAAAAAAAAAGAAGAATTAAGAATAGAAGTTGATTTTTTTGTAACATAATGGTGATAATATTAGAAATATTGACAACATTAAAGATGTTTTTGTTGACCACTTCACTCTTTTCTGATGACTTTAACATCTCCAACGATTTAATAGCTTCCTATCTTCAATCTCTAAATATTCCTAAGCAATCATAGGCCAACTTAAATCTCTTGTGTTCCCCTATTATGGATGAAGACATCACTAAGGCAACTTTTTCTCTTGCTCCCTTAAAATCTCATGGTCCTGATGGGCAAAAACATTGTAAAATTTGTGAGAGATTTTCTTACTAAGGGTGAAATGCCCAAAGAGTTTAATCAAACTTTCATTGTGCTCAAGCCTAAAACTTCTTCTGATTTCAGGCCTATAAGCCTTTGTAACACTATCTACAAAATTATTACAAGGCTCTGGTTGCAAAGCTGAGGCCTACTCTATTTGAAAATGCTTTTACCAAATGTAGAAAAATTGGAGATAATGTTATTCTAGGTGTAGAGATATTAAAAAAACTTCTCTTAAAGAAAAAGGGTGTGGGTATGTTTTTGGAAGGATTAAAATTTGATTTGAACAACGCTTTTGATAGGGTAAATTGGAGATTCATCATAGTGGTTCTCATTGAAATGAGATTTCCCATTAACACAAAGAATTCTCTCTTGCACGTCAATTGTTTCCTTTCAAGTCCTAATTAATGGGTGCATGTCTAGATCATTCCCAGCACTTCGAGTAATTCATCAATGAGACCCTTTATCTCCATTTATCTTCATCCTCTGCCATAATGTCCTCTCCTCGGCCTTAATCAAAGTTCAAGATAAAGGCCTCATACATGGCATTGAACTCAGCAGAAGAGGTATGGCAGTCTAACACCCCTTCTTTGTTGATGATAGTTTTGTGTTCTTTAGAACTAATATTGAAGAGTATCAAAGATTAAAGGAAATCTTGAAGACTTATTATTTCTTCTCTAGACAATGTGTTAGCCTGCAAAAATCAAAATTATGTTACGGGGTGAAAAACTAAGAAAATAGAGAGTAAAGGGGTCTTAAAACGGTGAGTTTAATACTTAAAATAATTTAGCAAAAATGGTGTGTAGGGACTTTAGTTAAACGGTGAGTATTGCTATAACTGAATTTACCACGTTTATCTTTTCTTTATTTTTCCTTTTTAAGTATGGGTTGTAATGGGAAAACGATTATGAAAACACACAAGGAAATTGCAGAAATCTCTCTTTCCTCTCTCTTCTTCTTCTTCCTTTATTATTTTTCCTATCTCAGATTTAAAGTTGCATCAGAGGTATCAGAGCTTTTATGATCCCTGTGATGGCCAACGATGGTGTTTGGACGCGACTACAGAAGGAGGTTGGGGGAATACAGTAGGAAATCTCTAAAATACAAGAGGAGATGGTTCGATTAGAAACTAAGCTGGAGACCAAGTTTCAGGAGTTTAAGAATAAATTTCGTGGGGATTTACAAGCTTTGTTAGGGCAGTATTTTGGACCTCCTGCAAATGGAACCACGAAAAAATGGATGGGGGTCTTAGGAGCTCCACCTGGATTTCCTCCAAATGATGCGGGGGTACCCAACGCCCCAGTTGGACCAAACGCGATACCCTCGATTGATGTGAGCAGCGTGCATCTGATGAATCATTAGTCTGTGATAGGAGCATGTAACAGTCCATTTTTTGTCAAATCAGAACAGTGGTTTTGGGACCACAAATCTGGGGTCAAAAAAATTATTTTAATATTATTTTATGTGTTTATAGCATGTTAT